>VWZS01009922.1:1059022-1664492 GCA_013397075.1 Rhabdornis inornatus
CCGCCCCGCCGCGGCGCGGCGCTCCCCAGGGTCCACCCCCCCGCCCTGCCTGAGCGGGCAGGTCGGGCAGGGCGCTGCCCCGCGGGAGGCGTCACCCGGCAGCCCTCAAAACAGCTCAGCGAGAGAGAGGGGTGGTGGTCATAAATCCCGCTCCCCGTCCATCCTTACCNCCCCCTTCCCCCCCGCCTCGGCAGAGGGGCAGCGGGGAGGCGCCCTTCCCCGTGCACAGCACTCACAGCCACTTACTCCTCTCCCGTCCCCCGTCTTCTTCTCTTCTCTCTCCCCCTTCCCTTCANGGGAGGGCCGGGCTGATCCGGGGGGCTCCGGCGGCGGCGCCGCCTCTCGGCTCACCCTCTGCTTTGTCCCCCGCGCTGCAGCTCCGAGCCCGGGACCCGGCCAGCAGGGGAGACAGGTACATGCTGGTCACTTTCGAGGAGCCTCCCTACGCTATCAAGGTAACCCCCGCTCACTCCCCCTCCTCCCCGGGCTCCTTCCGGCCCGTCCGCCCCCTGCCCGCGTCGCCCCGGCTGCCGGCGGTCCGGGGGAGCGCGGCGCACTCGGGCTCCGGCGGCGGCGCTGACATCAACATGGCCGACGCTTTTCCCTGTGCGGTGTGTGCGAGCAGCAATGAACTGTGGGGGATATTTATTCAAGTTGAGAGAAGTGACAGCAACTCTAAGGAGAGTTCGACTTGGAAGGGGCGAGCCGGGGGAAGGACCGATTTCAGCCCGGAGCGCGCCGGACTCGGAAGGGGACGGCACTTCCCTGGCCCCCCCGCGGAGAGGGGGACGCACCGCGCGGGGGAAGGGGGCGGTGGGTCCACATGACATAGGACAGTGAACCTGTTGGAGGTCGCTTCACAGCGCCGTTGGCTTCCATCTGGGCAGGGCTCGGTTTGAGCAGCGGTGTCCTCAAAAAAATCTGTCCCGTGGAACAAAACAAAATTAATGGGGAGTTCTAAGGATTAAGTGCATAATTTCAGGCTTTTTCGTGCAGTATCAAATACTACTAACTTTTGAAGTATTTTGTTAGCATTTATAGTTAGCTGCATGCAGCAGGGAAGGTTCTTTGTAGCTTAACAGGAAAGCAAAACTCATGTCTGCAGAATAAATCTTCCCATGTTTCTCTTTGCAGGCTGGCTGGAAGGAAAACCATGCTACGTTTATGAATGAACTGAAAAATCTTCAAGCTGAAGGACTTACGACTCTTGGCCAGTCCCTAAGGACAGCTTTTGATTTATTAAACTTAAATAGATTAGTAACTGGCATAGACAACTATGGGCAGGTAGGTTGACTGTTACTAGGTGGAAAAAAAATCTTAAAACACAAACTTCCCAGAGACAGCAGTTAGCTAGTTGTCCAAAGTGGCATCTTCATGGAATATTCAATAGAGGGGCTTTTTCAAAAGTAAGCAGAGCTCAGCTACCTTGAAGAAATACAGTCAGTGAGTAGAGTTTGGTACCCAAGTTACTTTTTTTGTTCTTTAATTTCAGTCATTTCTCAGTTTTTAAGTTGTGATGTAGCCTCCAAGTTGACCTTTTCAGTCTGGTCAAGTCTGTGTTCATTACCTTAGCTAGCAAGCCTGATAGGGTTATGAAAACTTTGCTTTCTCTATAGGGTGCTGAACACTTTGGGAGATGAGCCGTTTTTCTAACAACACTGCATGTCCAAAAGTACTCAAAGGAGCACAACTTTTTCAAAACACTTCCTTTCCATTGAGTTTAGCACAACGTTTCTCAGCATACATATCTTTTTATAAACTTGCCTGTTATATCAGAGCCTTGAGAGGTTGTGCTTTTTTAATCTCTCTATTGCAACTATCCCTTTAAAACAAGAGTTTTTTTTGGCATAGGCCAGCACTTCCATGCTCATTAGGTTGAGCTGCTAAAATACAGATGTTTTAGGTTAAATGTGTGCATTAGGACTCAGTGTTCTTTCTGATGCCAGCTCAAAGCCTGGATTTTTTCACTTGAAGGATGCTACTAGTGTTGGGCAAAGTATACCACGTACTTTTCATGTGGGGCATACTAACTTGAATCTCCCCTTTTTTTGTTATTCTTGTGTAATTCTGTGTCCACTCTCTGAGGATTAGTACTTAGTACTGCTCTTGGTATTTAACATGGGAATATGGTTGTGAGCATAAGTCCCCCTTCTTCCCCTTCTTTCCAGTCTAAGTAGAGTTTGTGATAACATCCCATGTTTGTGAAGGAAATTTGTCATGCTGCATTGTATGGCTTCCCCACGAGATGATCAGATGAGCCTAAACATATTTAAAATGCCTGTTTAGTGATAAAACTCTTAAAAAGTGCTAGTTCCACACATAGTTTTTTCCTATGGCCATCTGCTGTCCTCATACATCTGTGTGTAATTTTCCCATTTTTCTGGTGTTTTTGTTTAGTTACAGGGGCTATATGAATCTTTATTCAGCACTTAACCCCTGTAGGCCCATACACAAAATATTTGCTCTTTCCCCTTGCTACTGCTAATTATTCTAGTTAAACCCATGCCAAATAATTTGCTCTCAGTGAACCAGCTGTGCTCAACTACTCAAGTGGGCAGTTGAGTTGTCATGGCTGTTTTGACTCACTAGTAGTGTTCATTACTGCAATAGATGCTATTTTGCCTGTGAAACAATGACTGTCTGATCTGTTCTGGTTGTAAGTGTCTCTGGGGTTGAACCCACCCTTGCTTATGCACGTTTTTGCTCCATTCCACATTTTGGAGCTGGTTGTTGAAGAGGTATTCACATGTGCAGTCAGGTGACTGAATAGAAATTCTAACTCTTTTTAGTGTCTGCAAAAATAGATGGACATAGTGCAAGTGGCAGGTCATCTGCTGCTGAAGTCAAAGGTTCCCATTTTGGATATTCTAACCAAAATAGCAATTTTAAAAAAAGAATTCAAATTCCACGACACTTAACTGATCCTTCAATATTTGCAGGATGAGATCTAGGGCAGCTAACTGTCCTCAACTTCACATTGATCTTTAAGACTGTGTCTTGATAGCCTGTCATGTTCCTGTTATTCTTGACTACCACCTAATACTTAGTCCAGACAAATGGGTGTTCAACCATACACGGTATGAGCAACTTACAAGTCCAGGAGAATTAAAGTCAGAGTGCTCAATTGCATTTGAAATAGCTTTCACTCAGAACATAAATTGCTGATTAACTTTTTTTTAAAGCAGCTACAAATAGGACTATAAAACCTATTTTATAGTAGTTAACTGAAATTTAGCAGGCAGATATTTGAAGACTGAGTATGTCAGAGTAAGAGTTTTACAAAAAAAAGCAACATATAGACCATCTTAGGTGTGGTATTATGTGACGTAATAAAATCCAAACTTCTATTAATCTTCTGCGGGAAATTTCTCTGGCTAAAAATCTTTTGACTGTCATGCTTGTATTTTGGTGTATTGACAAACTTCTAAGATATTTGCCAAGATCCACTTGTTACACAAAAATGAATTGTAAACCAGACTTTTCTTACACATGCAAATGACAAGACATGATACAAGCCTGATGGGATTGTCTGGTTATGTCTCCACCAGTGTGATATCTTGTACCCCTGCTGAGTGTGAACTGTTTAAATGGCAGAGTGACTCACTATACCAGATTTCTTTTAAAGTTGACCAGAGTTCTCCATCAGCTGACCTTCTGAATAAGAATGATGGCTGAATGGTCGTTCTGGAGTTGGAGAAAATCTGCTTCATATTTTCTTACAACTTTATTGTTTGGATTTTTATTAGGAGTTTATCATACTGTTCTTCAAGCAAATAAGTACTGGCTTTGTTACTCTAAAGATTGAGTTACCATGTCATCAGCTGATTACATGATCTCACGCTTAGATCTTAAAGAACACTCTCAACACACTTAGATTGTCAAGAGCCTGGAAGATTTTTTCATAAGCTGTTTCTGATATGCTGTAGTATGGCTTTATAAAGGTTTTGTTTTACTGAGGAGTTGCTAGATCCAATTGTTTTGGAGTCTTTTGTAAAGAAAAGATGGTTTTGAAAAGTACACATATTAAGGTGGCTGTTCCTTTAACTTTGGCAGCATTTTAAGATTGATAATTTCGGTATTATACTGCTTGGATCCAATAATAGTTTTTTTCTCCCCTTAGTGTGCTTTGTGATGATTATGATAGCAGAAGAATAAACCTTCAAATAGGGTGTCAGCTTTTAGCATTCACTAAAAATAGCAATCCTTTTCACCTTCTGCATTTTTATGGAGAGCTTAGGAAGAAATACAGCATTTGGATGTCTCCAGGAAGAAATCACTTAAAACACACCAAGTTCAGTAAGGGTTTACTGTCACATCACACAAAATGTCGTACTTCGTTAGCCCATTTTACACTTAGAAAATTGACTTCTTATTTTCTGCATTTCAGCTTTTCCATTATTTCAGGTTGTCTGAAATACCAAGCTTTTTACTGGCAGGTTTTTTTGTCCTCTTGAAATACCCTCTTAGGTCTTGTAACTATGGC
The DNA here is from genome assembly GCA_013397075.1 of Rhabdornis inornatus. Taxonomy (NCBI): domain Eukaryota; kingdom Metazoa; phylum Chordata; class Aves; order Passeriformes; family Rhabdornithidae; genus Rhabdornis; species Rhabdornis inornatus. Next base: position 1,063,506 of record VWZS01009922.1, read on the forward strand.
TTGTTCAGCGGGACATGAATAGTCACAATTTAACCAAATAGTCTTGAGTGTAGCAAATATGCAGCTTGCTGTGGTTGATAGAAGGGTTAAATACTGATAGAAGTTTCTGTGGAAACAGAAAATATTCAAAATGTAGCAGCTGTTATGATAGATGAAATTGTAAACAAATAGTTGAACCATCAACTTCAGTTACTTGCAGTTTATAGTGAGGTTTCTAAGACTAAGCACTGGATCTGAGGTAGGTAAAATGTGTATCAGTGCTGTTTTGATACTCATTTGCAAAGGACCAACCTAGCTGTACGAAAAATGGAATCTGATGGATGTTTGAAATTGCTAAAACTGATTTACTGATATCCCATGTGTTTCACATTGCCTGTTTCACATTGCATTTGTGAAATGATGAGAGTCTCTTACTGTTTTTTCAGCAGCGTTGCATAGAATAAGGTTTGAAGGATAAAATACACTTAGCTGAATGTATTTCCAAGTGGTTGAGTTGATATTTCAAAGTATTTTTGCAATTTTTTTCAGGTGAAATTGCTTTAATGCTGCATATAGAAAGTGCTCTTCAACAATATAAGCTTTTTATGAATTTTTAAAAATATCACTAGGGTATCTTGCACATTTTCCAGCAGCATTACTACTGCTATGAGATGAGTTTGACTTTTAAATGACTCTAATGTAACAAAAGCACATGCTAACTTTGTTGCTCTGAAAGAGAAGTCAACTATAATGTATCTAATACAAGTGGATTTAGAATAGGTATTTTTCATTCAAAATGATGAATAAGATGCTACCTGGATTTAGATTACCACAAGAAACACTGTTTGGGTGATTTACCAGGCTGTGTGCAGCCTTTTATTATTTTAAAAGGCTGTGAAAGCCTTTTATTCTGTAGTGTGTTTCACATATGAACAGAAGCATAACTAAAATTTTTGAGGAGAACTAAAATCCAAATGGAATTCAACTGCTAAAGAATATTTTGGAAACTTAAAAAATGCACTCAGAGCTGAAAGTTGGAAGATATCCTGTGCATGATGGCATTGTTTTTAAATAATTAAAGTTTTTTCCAAGTGTTTTGGTCATGCCATATATGACCATCAAACAACACAATCTTAGGTTCACTGCTACTTTATAGTTCTCTCTGACTATATGTTCAGACCAGTTTATAGCTACAGCAAGAGAACTGCTGTTTTCCCCTGGTAGAACTTGGCATTGGCCTGTAGAGTTCAGGGTGCTTTGCCATAATGGCTTAAATACCTTAAATATTTAGGTATTCCAACTACAGGCAAACAGCATGCCTAGGAGATAATGGCTAATCATACTTGTAGGCACAAGGCAGCTTTGTCACACATTCTAGGCTGACTGCTTGCTTATATGCTTGTCTAGAATCTCCTGAGCTTATAAAACCACAACAATCACACTTGAAAGAAATACTGTTCCTTAACATGGACTACATTATTCTTTTGCAGTGATATGTTCTGTTTTCTTTAAACTGTTGAGCAGTTTTATTTTCCCAAGAGGATTGTTGTTGGATTTTTTTTCTCTCAAAAGTCAAAATCCTTTGAAGTATGGCTTTTGTCTTGGTATTTTGGGATCATAACACACTACATTGAAATGGCCTGTGCTGCATGTGCCTCCAAATTTGGAATCAAAGTTTAGGTTAGCATTTCCTGCTTTGTCATGCTGGCACAGTTGCGCATGCAGTTTGCTTCTCATGTTGGTAGAGGCAGAGATTTGCACTTCTAGAGTAGCTTTCCTGGTCTCATTTTCTGTCCCCCTTCCCCAAGAAAACCAAATGGGAAAATTTCAGACAGTAGTAAACATCACAAGTGTAAGTGTTAGAATGACAGAAATATGAGAGGCTTTCTCACAGTCTCCTGTTTTCTGTGGAACAGCGATGGATTTCACATGAACCTATATGCCTGCTGATGTCAAAGATCTGTATATGAAGTGCTGCAAAAATCGATCATTGTCATCTATGTGATGAAATTAAGCATATTGGTTTGAACTTACACCTTTTAGACCATAACCTTTAAACATGCCATCTTTGAAATTTTTCATTAATTTTGTTTTAGAATACCCTCTAGTGAGAGCAATAGCAGGCATTGTTAAAGTGTTTTTTCACATAGTCAGGTGGAACTGGTTGTCCTTTAGCCCTTCCAGCACAACAAAGTTCAGCAAAAGTCTTAAATGTTTTTAAAATCACTTGTCTAGTTCCAGCCCAGTATGTTTGTAAAGAATTTGAAACAACCTTCTATGAAGCACTTCATTTTTCCAATGAAAACCATCTCATCAATCTGTTCCAGTAACAGAAAGAAGATATTTCAAACAAATTTGATTTGGAAGAGGCAGTGCTATAACATGTTCATTCATAAGTTATCTGCATTTTGTCCAGCTACATTGAACAAACACAGAATATGTCATTAGACTCATGTAGGGCACTGATAGTTTTTTGATGCTCAGTATACAGAATGAGTGAAAAGTGGCCATCTCTCTTGGAACAGTTCTGCTCTTCCAGCTTTGAATCCAGGAATGCCAGCTTCATTATATGCATCTGTCTGTAAAGCATACTCAGCCTAGATCTCTCCTCTGGAACTTGTGGCTTCTCATGGGTTCATAGTTGCGCTAACCTTGCTTCAAGTTGTGTGACTTTGTGTAGTAAAAGAAATCAGTGATTGATCAGTGAGATTAATAAACTGAACTGTAGTGGTTCAGAATTGGTTTAAAACAGCTAAGTTGCTCCTGCTGTTGTGTAATAAACTCCAGGAAGGAATTGTGGGGGAGTCTTCGGGAAGTTATTCTGAGGAATTGCTGTGTTCACAGGTCAAGCTACTTTTAGTCTGCTTGTCAGTTCTCTGGGTTATTAACCCCCTAAAATGTGGGGAGATTTTTGTGTACAAAATTTGTCTTTTCTCCTTGATGATGTTTTTCGGTTAGGTTTTTTTTCCGTCTACTTAGTCTGCTGGCAGCTGTAGGACTCATTACCCTTCTCCAGCATACGGAGAGCAGAGGCCTGGCTTAGCACTGTGAATTGCACTGACTGAGCCAGAACCAGCTATGTGAAGTCACTGCTGTGAAGCAGAAAGGCTGCTGTAATTAGGGACTTGATCCAAGGCTTGGCAAGGTCAGTTATTTTTGGAATAAAACATTCAGAGATATTTTTAGGAGATATAACCAAAATCATCTTAAACTCAGAGTCTTTGGGGCTGACTTTAAAGTTATGTTTGGTATGGATTGTGTTATTTTTCCTAGAAAAAGCTTGTAAAGGCTCAAATAGACCCTATTTTTAGCAGCTCGGATTTACTGTGTTCACTCAAATAACTTTGAAAACTGCTGGAACTTATTGGCTGATTATCCAATTTCAGATGATTCCAGTAGTGATGCATTTATTAATTTGTAACTAACTGATAAGGTACATCTTTTTCTATAAGTTATGATTTCCATTACCTTAAAAATAACATACAAATTGTGATCACAGTTGATTTGGCTGCTTAGGTGTAGTTAATTTAGTTTAAGAAAAAGTTAAAGTTCTTTGCCTTCTGGGATTATAGATCTGTCCCATCAGTACTTAAATGCTTCAAATGTTAGTGGCCTTTTGTTCTTCATTTCAATGTGGTTTGTCACTGTTTAGTTACTTGCTGGAATTCATTATATGTAACATCCCTGTTATATGCATGTTTTACTTTTTTAACTGTCACATAATTGTGAAAGATTGAAGGACTGAATTGTTTTTGAAACTTACCAAAGACCTCATCTAAATTGGAACACTTACAAGTTAATCAAGAAATTATTGCTTATATAATGTGATATTTAAAACTCAATTAAATCTGTTCTTAAATGAAGGGAACAGGACAAACCTGTATACTAACCTGTGATTTTTGAAACTCTGTGACATACTAATGTTGGGACCTCTGATTTAGGCACATGAAGGCATGAAAGTATCTTGAGGTTTTAAATTTGATGTCTTAGCAGATCTACTATGTGTTCATCATTCCTTTATTGTTCAACATGAACAGAGTCGTGAACTGCTGCCTTAACACATGCTTTCTGTTGTCACGTGTATTATTCAGTATGGAAATTTTATATTCCAAAATGATCTGTTCTTGCATTGAAACTCATTTTCAGGCTGCTTTGAGTTGCCTTTTTTGTTTTCTTGCTGTTAGTTTTGGTTTTGTTCTTGGCACAAACTTTTTGAGAGAGTTCCGAAATGACTGAATTTGTGCAATTAGATAGTCTTTAAGCAGTTCATTCAGTGCCAGACTTGGAAACTCCGAATGTGTAAAATTATGAGCGTCTATAGAAATGATACCAAGCACAGTGAATTTTCTTGTGGCATGTTTCAGGATGGATGTGCAATGAAATCATTGCCTATAGAACAAACTTGCAAGCTTTAGCAAAGCAAGCAGCTGATAGGCTTAGATATATTTCCATGACTTTGTTTTTGGAAATGGGTTTGATGTCTCTTGTGCAATTCAGATAGCTGTTTGGTCTCTAGCATTTCTAATTATAGAAGTGATATCTGACTGGATCTTTGATTTTTGCTGCACAGTTTTGACTGGACATGGCTAATTTAAGGTGACATTTTTGGAGGTTCAATAGTCAATTGAAGTCATAAATCGCTATTTTGGAAAAGATTTTTTGAGGTAATGCTTAGGTCCAAAATACCAAGGAGCAAATTACTTGCTTTCATCCCATTTATTTTCTTCAATACCTTAAATTTCCTTTTCTTAAATGGAACTTAGGTAGCCTGTGTTATGGTCATAATGGTTGTTTCAAGAATTCTCCCTTAGTTCTGTAACTGCTGTGCTGAGGACTTTGATCTCTGGCTCAGCTTTAGGAAAAGTCTGCTGTTACTGTTGTGTTCTGCTTTGAAAGCCTTTTGCTAACTGATTTTTCTTTAAATTTCTTATTATTTAAGTCCATAACCTTATTTGTTCCCTGTTGCCTGAAATGCAGAAAGCTTCATACCACCGAACAGTGGTATGTATAAACACTGTGTGTGCAAAAATTATTTCATCTACTGCTAATCTGTAGTGCCAGTTAGGAATGAAACTGAAACCATGTAACTGCCTTGTAATCCTACATGGGTATTCCGGTTAAGAAACTGTGACTAGCCCATGTCTTGGGCATTGTAGTAACTTCTTGGGCATTGTGGTAACTCTTAGGTATTTGTTATGTAGTTAACTAAAGAATTGTCTAGAACGTGGGAGATTAATTTGCCTACAATAACCTTGCTCTCTTCCTATGGAGGAGGATAGCTGAATTTAGGTTTTGTAGTCTTGCTTCATGGAGGAAAGATATTTTTTGGTAGCCACCCTTACTGTAGAATTGTTGCTTTTTTTTTGACTTTCAGAGTATGAATGAGTGCAGGAGAAATCATTACTTATTGAAAAGCGTTTTCCATTTTTTTTTTTGGGAGAAGGGAGATGGTGTGTTAATGGAAGCATGGATTCATACCTTGATAAATTCCAAAATTAAATTCTTAATTTTAAGAAATTAAACTCTTAATTTCTTAAAACTCTGTTTTTAAGATCTTCTCCAAAAGACAAAATACTTTGAGATAGAATACTGGGGGTTAGAGGAGGAGGTTAGCTTCAAAAGTAAAGGGAATGTGTCTGTAATACAGTTTAATGTTTGTGGCTGAGCCTTCCAAGATGGGCAGTCTGCAGCAAAAAAAGGAAGAAGTGGAATGATAGTATGTGCTTCCATGGTGTCTAGAAATCATGAACCAACTGTTGGATTAAACATACGTTAAGAAATTAGAGTTCAGTGATGGATTACTTCTTATTTGTACTTACACAAGAACATTTAGGGGTTTTAGATGTATAGTTTTAGAAAGGAGGTATTAACCTATGCCTGTGTGTTTTGAGGTAGTATGCAAATAGAGCATGCCTCAGGTTTATCTTGTTATTCAAATCACCTCATATGAGGAGAGATTTTTATTAACTTGTGCCCCCTCTGCTGGCTGGTGTTCCAATTACAAAGTAAAATATAAGTTTACGTAGGTGAGGTACTCTCTGACAGGCTAGTTTGGCCAAATATCTGTTTATAAATGTTGCTTTTGTGCAGCTGAAACTATGGCAAAACTCATGGGAGCTGTAATTTGGGAGAATCAGTGGTGGTGTTGAGAGTTGGTGTTTTCATAGTACAGTTTCTGTCTTGGGCTCAGTCAAGACTCTTTAAGCATTTGTCAAACCAGTTTCTCTCCCTCATCCCTTAGTTGAAGAGATGTGGTCTTTTTACTCAACCTGGGTGTGTATATTATTGCATATACAGAGGAACTAGATCTTTATAGTTCTTGGGACCACACTTGGGTCTTCTAAAATCTGTTACTATCACCTACTTATGTGATAGTAGTTGTTTTCTCCTTAAGATCTAGAGTTCTCTTCTTTTGGTTGTAGTGAGGTGATCTCTCAAATTTTCTTTAACAGGTGATGAATTTCCCTGTGTTCTTTCTGAAACCTGTCTGTTGGTGAGGTAGTATTCCCAACTGTCTGGTGTGAACAAAAGGCAGAGCACAAGTCCTCCCATCTTGGGTATTGCAGGGAGAGCTAAGAGATTTCTGTATTATGACAAAGGATGCTTGTCCATACTGCAGGTGTGTATGGACTAGCTCCAATAGTAAGAATCATCCTGCTGTCCTGCAGCCCTTTCAGAAAAACCCTGGGCATTTTTTCTTGGAGATAGTGTATTTTATAGAATGAGGCTTTCATTAGGTTGTCTCATAAGATTCCTCTTTGTGGTGGTGGCATTGCCTTTGTCATTAGTCAGGCATCAAGGGAAATTTCTGGTTTGTATTAGAATTTCTTTTATGGCTTGAAATCTTAACATATTTGAAAACACTTATATAAGACTAACTGGTTGGCGTAGCTCTCATTGAACTTTCTTCTGTGACTTCTGAAAATGATCTTGAAATACATCTGCTGTACAAAGATCTAGTCTTCTCCTGCTAAGATAGAACTGCCACCACTGCAAAACTGTATTATATATTGAATAATCAACAGCGTCAAGGGAACATACTGAAATCTTTGTGGACAGCAAGACAGATGAGTTAGCAACTTTCTTTGTGTGTGAAGTCCATCTTGTCAGATCTTAAGCCTGTACAAAATTTGTATGTTGTTCAGCTCTTACTCATTCCGGCTGAAAGCAGACATTTCTCTGACAGTGAGGTGCTTCCACTTCAAGGAATCAATTTCAGTTCTAAAACAGACATAGTAAATAAATACTATTGCAAAGATATTTTTATCATGCAGGTTCAGTCACTTAGATAACACTGTGACAGAATTTAGAAGTGCTGTATTTTTCAGTCTGGCCACAGAATTATGATGCTCTTATGGCATATCCTGTGAGAAGTCAGATTTATCAGAACAGATGTTGTAGTAGAATTGGCAGTCCAATTTTTGTACTCCCCACCCCCAGGATATTTTTCCTTGTGTTCTGATAGATCAGTTTTACAGTATGTTTGTGCTAAATATTAATTAGGTTGATAGAGTAGCTTCATCTGGGAAAACTTCCATTTAAAGACATTTTGCTTCTTATTGAGTAATAGGACAGAATTTACTGATCTACCAAAGTTGAAAACATGTTCATTCCCTACTACTGTAGTGCATTACATGTATATGCAAGGTTATGGTGTGTGTCTAACACATTTCAAAGTCCTTAAAGGCAAAGTAATTTTTGTAGAGTTTAATTGCCAGCTATAAATTGGCTAAAATAGTGTTGTGTGTTCAGCTGTGTTTGTGACTTGGGAAACAATTGTGCAAAAGCATAAAATACAGTTGGTTCTATAAGACTTGCCAGCTACATAGATTAATTCTGTGAGGAGAAGAGAAAATGGCCAAAGCTGCTGATAATGGGAGTGGGACAAGTAAGAAGTTGCACAAGATGCTGCAGTTCTTATGTAACTGATGAACAGAACAGTTGTTAAATACCTCTGTGTACTTGACTGATAGGGTTCTGTCTTGAGCAAATGAAGAGGAAAGTCTCTAATAAATGTTCATGTCTTAGACATTTCATGATTTTGCTAAAGCATAACTGAAGTTTTTAAGGAGCAAAAAGTGAAAACCATTATGGGTTTGGACCATCTGTTTTAGTTTGAAATTCAAGCTCAGTGTTTTGATTTTTTTTAATGCTGTTTATCAGTTAAAAAATAGCTTTAAAGTTAATGATTTTGTCATTCTGACTTTTAGGTTTTATTTTAAGCTATTGTTTTTGAACAACGCTTGCTCACAGATTGTCATGAGCATTTGTGAGACTCTTGACCTTCTAAATTATAAAAAGCCCAAGACTGAATTCAAAAATTGATACTGCAGTTTTGTATTTCCTGGTCAGGTGTCTAAATTTACTTTACTAGAGAGCTAGGGCTTATACTTCTGAAAATGAAAAGGCTCTGGTGAGATAATATAATGGGAGATAGATGTGCAATACAGCCTGCAGAGTTTTGTGATTTACTGAAATGAAAGTGTACCTTTTAGACATTTGTTGTGATCTCAAAATGCATTTTTTTCCAGTTCCTAGTGATATGTTAGATTAAAAAAATCTGCACTTCAGTTCATGTCTGTTTTCAGCTTCCAGCCTTTCTTGGGCATGAAGTTTCTGGACTACTAAACTTATTTTTATCATGGTTGCTTGTTGTGTCATTTTTAGTCTCTGATACGGTGTGTTTTGGTTGCATTTCTACCTCATGCATTTCTTCAGTTTCGCAACACTTTTGACTCAAATTAATATTTAAATGTGTGCTTTGAGATAACAGTGGTTTCAATTTATCTTCTCTTTCTACATGTATAATACTGTATACTTGCATAAATACTGTGTAATACTGTATACTTGTGTAAAGTTCATGGTAGCTCTTGAACTGCTTTACCTGTACACTTGGAAGAAGGAAAAAATCATGTGTGTATTAATTGGTCACACTGAAATTTGATGCAAAGCTTGCTTACCAGTGGGGGTGAATTCTTAGTTGTGAGAGCCTTAACCAGGCAATAATGTGTCTTGATAATTTGATACACTCCTGGCTTGATGTGAGGTTCCCTCTGAGAGCCTCAGACAAGCTGGGATGGCATGGGATGCCTCGTACTGTGACCCCTTGTGAGTGGTGTGGAGCTCAGTGGTGCTCTGTATTTGTGTGTTATCTGAGCACAGAACTGCCTCAGCTGGAAACCGAGGAAAAGGCAACCAACACAGCGGAGTTGCTTTGTGTTTTGGAGCAGTCATGATGCTGTCAAATGGTTCGAATGGAAGTGTTGTGTGATATAAGTTAGTGTTAAGGCTTTGAGTCTCTTGCTTGTTCCTTTTTAGCCAAGCATGCTTTCCCTGGTATTGATGCTGAGTTTTAAGTAACTTCGTTTGCAAAATAGGTCTGTGGGGTTTTTTGTTGTCTTGGTGAACATCTGTCCTTGAAAATGCAGATCGTAGATGAATGAAAAAGTCCTCCTCATACCTCATTGCAGGGTGGTCAGCCATTAAAACTGTAGGTGCTGCTTCTTTTTTCCACCACTGCTACAAACTTTCTGAAGGAAAACCAGTGTGTTGAAAAGAATTTGCTTCTGAAATAAAACCTCATGCTGGTTAGCAAGTTTATCAGAGTAAGTTGTAAGCAGGCTTATTATTTATACCTTGTTTTCCTGAGATGCTTTCCCCAGTGCACTGCAGCATACCTGTAAGCTGCCAAAGAGCTAGTAGTGTACACTGTCACTCACTGTTCCTCTGCATATCCAAAATAATTGGGCTGGACTGAACTACCTGTGAATTTACAGTCAATGGTGTTGCTATGTATTTTGAAGAATGATATTTCCAAGATGTGTAAATGCTAAGTGTGTTTTTTTAAAGTGTATTTCTAGGGGAAGAGAAATAGAAAGTAATTTGTTTAACTGTAGAGTTAGGTTAATTAGATAGAAATCAATTTCTCAACCAATTTTGACAAAAGTGCTGTAGTTTAGTTAAAAGAATCGGTAAGTCTTCTGGAATTTAATTTTATGATGTCTGACTGTTGAGAGCTTACATAAATATGAGGGGGTTTTCTAGAGGAATACTTGACTTAATACTGGTTTTGAATGCCTTCCTATAAATAAGATGAGGAGCAGAGTCGGAAGAGTCAGTAGTGGTCTTTAAAAATTAATGACATGGAAATTTTTAGTCAAAAATTGTAGATCTCAGTAACAGGCATTTTTACTGAAATTCTTCCATGATATGTTTTAATTATCTTTCTGAAAACTAGCATAGCAACTCTTGTTTCCTTCCTTAAAATTTCATAATCATTCTAAGACTAAACTGTTTAAGGCTTAAATTTTAGATGGGAAAAAATTGAGACAAAGTATAGTTAAGGAATAAAAAAAGTTTTTAAAGATGATGAGGACATCCAGATAAAAGGTGTTGTCAGAGATGAAAATTTTGATACTTGCATTTGAAATTGCACCAGAATATTAACTTAGCCTTGCTTTTGACATTCTAAATCTGTTATTTTTATCAGTTGTCAATTTATTTTTTTATAATAATTTACAATAGTAGAGTTCAAGTATTTTTATGGTCGCTATTAATGAGAAAAATATCTAGTAACAAACCCTGCTTTCTGTATTATTTCAGTGTAGTGTAATTAGCTTCCTGCTGATGTTTTGCAGTTTTGGTAAAATATTAGTTAGCAGAAAAACGTATTGTAACTATTAAGACTTAAATGAGGCTAAATATTTTTAGGAAATTATTTTAATTAAAATTGGGTGTTTTGAGAGTCCTTAAATTCTTTTGAGTAATTGTTTAAATTAAATTATGGAGTAACTTGGCTTTCATGGAGAGATTGATCTTTGTTTTAATTTGATTGTTGCTTTTTTTTTGTAGTACTGATATGTTATTTGAAAAGAAATCTTTAATCTGTTTTTTTCACTAAGGTTTGCAAAAATATTGACCACTACAGATGTAGTGCTGCCACAGCATTTCAACTGGATACCCTTCACCAAATATACTTCAGACTGTTAAATAATAGTTCTGTTTGAAGCACAAAATCAGTAGATGATCTTTTATATTTAGTGGATTCTAAAAATGGATTTAAAAGGTCTTTTAAAACTCATTTGTTCTCTCTCCATATTTTTAGAGTAAATCACAAGCATTTATGAGATAGCTTGTCTTTATAAGCAGAACTAGGCTGCATGTTTAGTAACATTTTTCTTTGTTTCCTGAGGAAGGAAAACAAGACCTTGAGATTAGCAAGAGGAGAACAGGACCTACTAAACAAAATCTTATGGTGACTTTTATTCTGTCTGTTATTAACCCTAGGTAGAGTGAAATGTGTTACCTAAGCTTGGAGTTGACATGTCCATGGAGTACTTTGGAATTCTTTTTCAGAAGGCACAGAAAGCTCCTAGAATACTGGCAGTAGATAAAGGAATACCAATAACTGATATCAAGTTCCTGCTACAACTAGGCTAGCTGCCTGTCTTGCTGAGATCCTAGAATATCTTGCCTTGTATATGTTTCTCTTAAATGATACGTATAGAAAATTTATCTATTTTTCAAGTATTTGTTTCTGAAGCAGATTTTGCATGCATGTTGAACTGTTTGGTTAGAATGGAACGGGTGCTGTTTATATTATTCTTAATACATAGAGCATTAGTTCTTAACCCAGGGGTCATGATCACAAGATACTGTGCAAATACTTTACTTGGACGCACGGTAATTAAATCACATGAAATCAGCCCTGGAACAGGGGGAATTGGAAGTACCTTTTGAGGAGATGGTTGCTTCTCTAAACAGCTGCTAGTTTGTCAGAATACTTCAGCAAGCATTGTTCTTGAAGTCCTATGTTACCCATTTTTGCTGTTTCTGTATGCATTCATTGAATACAGACATGTTAAGTGTCTAGCTTTCCATGGTCTGACTGTAAAAAGGCTCAGAAACCCATTATGCTGTACCATGCGTTACATGAGAATAAATACCTCAAGCTTTGTTGTTTTGTTAGTGAATATCAGTGGCTATTTAATGACTGAACAGTTTGCTACATCATTTTAAGTAAAACTGTTTTTTTTTCCCTTAGGGACGAAATCCTTTTTTTCTGGAGCCAGCAATAATTATAACAGTTACTGATGGAAGTAAATTAACTACTACTAGTGGAATACAGGAAGAGGTAAGATCTAATATCTGGTTACAGTGATGTGTATTAAATATTCTTTAAACATTGATACTGTTTACAGTAGGCGTATAAGTGGCTCCTCAGAAGAATGCTCATTCATGGCTTCAACTTGCTTGTGTCTTGCTTTTAATTTCAAGTAGTTTTATGCAGTAGCACTACAAAAAAACAAATAACTTTTTCATTACTTCATGTAACAAACTTGTGGTACAATTGTTGGTCTGAGTAGAATGAGTTTGCTCTTTCTGCCTAGGGAGTTCATGGCTTTTCAAGTATGTTAGCAGAAGAAATTGATTTCTATAAAGCATATGTGTCTTTAATTGGTCTTGATATAAGTTCTTTTTGTACAGACCCCAGTTAATGTAGTGATTTCCCAAAGGATGTGGCTGCTAGGGAGTATGTGAAATGTACTACTCTCACACTGAGTTCTTAAAAATTACAGTCAAATCAGTAGTCTTTATAATTTGAGATAAGAACTGAAGAAATATATTCCAGGTTAAATTTGTAGAGCAGTTTAAAATTGAGATCTCACTCAGATGTCTGGCAAACTGAGGCATAGCAAATGCTGAGGCACTGAACTATTTTAATTTACTGGCCGTTTTTAATTCTTCCCTTAAAAAGATGGAAGTTATTGTAAGAGGTAGGATTGGTCTGGCCAGCTCAGTGCCCATTCCATGCAGTAGTGAAAAAAAAAACAATCAAAACAAGCTACAACAAATCTCTAAGCTCACTCCCTTTTCAAGGAAAAGGTTAATATCCAAAGGTCCATTTTAAAACTTAAGAGGAGAATTCAAACTTTTGCCTGTGCTGCACCACATTTAACTGTACAGATTAATGTGTACTTTGCTGTTTATTAGTTACTCAGATTTCTCCTAATAATGTTTTATATTGCATTCTTACAGCACTTACAGAATTTGTCTGTATGGAAAGTGGTATTTGAGTGGTTTTTGTAATATATCTGACTTGAAGAGAGTTGAATGATCACATAATTCTGTGTGGACTCCTAACAAGCATAGCTAGTAACTGAAAGGGAATTCCTGGATCCATGGTAACAAGTAGGTTATCTGTATGAAACCTCACTTCCATCACCTTTTTTTTTGTACCCAATAAACTGTTTTCAGATTAATTCTGTGATTGAATGTGTGCAGTCCAAAATACTGAGTAGACTAGAGTAGTGTGACACTTGAAGAGGCTTCTGCAACATACAGTGCTGCTAGCAGCAGAATACTGTTTTGGCTAATCTCTTAGCTGTGTAAGTCCTTCCTTGAGAAGAATCTCTGTCAGATGACTTGTAAAATCTGGCCCTGACATACTGGAGTGAGGGAAACTAAGGTGCTCAGAGGGTGGGTAGAGGCTGAGAACTGGGTTTGTTCAATGTTTGGAAGAGAGGACTGGGGAGTGCTTTACCACCCTTTGCAACAGCTGAATGGGACAGGGAGCTTGTCTTTTCCTGGAGGTACCCAGGGCTGAGATGAGAGGCAACAGCTGCAAGTTGTCCTGTGGGAAATTGTGTTTGGATATCAAGAAAATCCTTTAACTGCGTGGGTGATCAAACACTGGGCATGTTCTCCAGTGGTTGTGGAGATGGTAAAAGCTGCATTGGACAAGGCTCTGAGCTGTCAAAAGCCTCTGGACTGTGTAACTGTCGTGTTTTCCTTCTAGTGTATGCAGTGCTATGGTTCTATGTTACATTTCCTTTCATCTTTGATACTCAAAATGATTTAGGTAAGAAAACTGCATTAGTAGTTAAGCTCTTTCTCTTACAACAAGAATCAGGACTTTTATAGCCAGCCAGTTCCTTTTCCTTTTAATATGAGTACAACTTCTTCATCTTGGTCTTCACAAGAATATATTTTCCTAGAGTCAGGCAATGATTTGGTCATACATTCGCATCTTTAAACTGTTCTAACTTCGGCTGAGAAAAAGGGTTTTCTGGTGACTGCATTAATCTACTAAATTTACACTTGGCTCATGAGCAGTGCTGACTGATAAGTGTATGCTACACCCAGAGTTTGCCATGATCATGTCAAATCGGGCCCAGTGTTACAATCTTATGGTTTTTAAATTACATTCTAGAAATGCAGAGTTTGCTTTAATAATAGTGAATTAATGTGGGTTTTTCTTATTATAAGTAAACCAATGTAAAGGTGTTCCATTCCTCCAGAAAGCAAAGTGAGCACTGTTTTTCCTGTTAGACAAAATGCAAGTTTGAATACTTTTCCATATGTGTGTACTGGGTATGTGTTTCGTACCCAGCAAAGGATGTGATTTTTTTTTTGCCGTAGGTGTACTGGTAGGAAAATTCTTAACACTATCAAAGAAGAGGAACAAAGCATCAAAAGGTGCTACTGTCTTTCAGGGATGATCTTTTGTTGTCAGTGTGTGTCCTATTGATCAGAATTTTTCTTGATCTACCTTGAGTGTCTTTTATGGTTACCTCTCAGGTTGGACATGCAGAAATGAACTAGAATTAGTACAGGAACACCACCCTGGAGATATGGAAGTTCATTGCTCCTCTTTGCTCCACTAACAAAGCTTTTTCAGTCACTTTCAAATGTCTATTCTGTTCTTTGGGTTTGACTTTGGGGAGGATTTTCAGAGTTGGTGTTGGAAGTGATCATATCCCACTGGCTGTGACAACAGTGTTTTTACTTAGCATCGACTGAGGCAGAGTATTTTTAGTTCTTTTAAGACATGTACAAGAGAACCAACAATGCAGGGCTTTGGTGTTTTGTTGGTTGTTTTTTTTTTTTTGGAAAGCCTGTGAAGCTAGCATGGAACCTGGAGGCAAGTTTTCTCAAAGCTTTGTCATTCAGATGAGCGTTTGCATTCTTACCAATTAAATCAGTTTATCACTATGGGAACACTGTCATTTGCCTTAGTGTGAAGCAGTCAAGAGCATGTTTCAGAACTCCTGCTGAATTCTTCAGATGTCCTGTTCCTTTGTGGACTTCAAAATGGGTGTTTGAGATAGACCTTTGCCCTTCAGTGAGTGCTGCTTTTTCTCTCATAGGTGTGGTTTCTCAAACCGAAAACAGAAAGTATTTTGTCTATGCAATTTTGTCTACCTGCACAAGTCAGTAACGCTTTCAGTTCTGTCCCTTCTGGCATGTCTTTTTAATGCATCAGTGCCAATGCACTGAAAAGTGCCAGAATCAATTCTATGTTTTGCATGGCTTGTTGACCAGACTCTTCCTTGGACTCACTAGTTCCAGTCATAACTTGAGGAGGAATGGGCTCATACTATTGGCAAACCATCATTAATTAGTTGGTCTCGTGTTATGGGTTCCTTATGGAGTGGCTTTTGCTTCTGGCCTGATCCCTTAAATTCAGTCTTAGCCCTTTCTTCATCTGTTGTTAAAGAAATGTTTAAATGCTTAAGGGATTTCTTATTCCTCTTCATATTATGAAATAGCATATTTTTCCAGCTTTACAACTGCTGAGCTATGTTCCCTTGTCATCCCCCTACATCCCCTCTAAGTAACATTAAACTTGCCTGCAAGACTGAAATGGAGTTATTAGCGTATTGATACATTCTGATAAATGATTATACAAGCAAAAAGCATGAGCAATGCTGCTTGGTATGAGACTCTTACAGGAGGAATCTGTGATTTTCATGAGACTTCATCCCACAGTTGTTTGGCATTGTCAGATTGATCCTTCCCAGAGCTGATCACCTTGCGTTGCACTTGTAACGACTGTGACTAGTCACAGCAAGGTTCTGCTGGTTCTGCTTACTGCCAAGAATAATCAGGAGCTCTAAATGCTCTATTATGTTTTTTATCCTAGTTCCTCCAGTTAAAATTTGATTTCTAAATAAATATGGTGAGAAATATGTGGCAAATATCATTAAATGTATGTTCCCATTCTTTCTTGTCCTTGTTATTCCTGTTAGCAGCAGTTTTTGGGTTCACAGCACTTGACAGTGAGCTCCAGAGCTCCTGATGTGTGAATTCTTGATGTGTAACTGTCAGCTCAGTGAGTACTTGGTGATGACTAATGCTGTCTTTGGAATGGCCAAGTATATCATGGTATGTGTATTGACATGGTATGTCAGTTGACCTTGATGTCTTTGGAATCTCCTTGAATTATCTCCCATGGAAGAATAATTTGTCTTTCTATGTGTTATAACTGCATAGGATAGTATGGAAAAAGATGGGAAAACATAATATTGTTGATAACTGGAAGTGGAGTTCCTCAGTCTGTCAAGAGCTCATATTCTCAGCTGGACTTGAATGGTTACCTGTCCTTAGTCCTTCAAGGATGAAAGGCTGCATTTGCTTAGAATGTGAGATGTCTTTTTTTGAGTACAAGAAGAGCATGCAAGGAAGGTTACTTCTGATAGATGATTTTTTTTTTAATTTTTTTTTTTTAATTTTTTTTGGTACAAAAAGAGAAGTTGAATGTAGGCATATATTTGTTTAGTGCCTACTCTTCTAACACCCTTTTATGAGATTTCCCAAGATGAGGCTGGGTGTTACTGCCTGGGTACTCAAGCTTAAGCAGTGCTATTGGTGCCCCTTCTAATGGATGAGCCCCTGTGTGCAGCCATTGCCAGAAGATCATTACTGTCTTTCTCAGACTGCCCTGCAGAGTGTTCTAATGCTTATCTAGCTTTTTGCATCCTAGGGTCTCTAGGATCATCTTTTTTCCACCCTTCCCCTTCAAGGATTTTAGGCTGTGCTGCTTCTCATGATTGCATAAATGTAGGTAGTAACAAGGACTGAGAATAAACAAACCTGCTCACCAATAACCTTGCACTGAAGAGATCTTCTAGAACGCTCTTATCTTCTACCTCCTTGAAGTTCTGGAATACTTTAGTTATTTTAAAGACAGGAAGAGTGGCATAAGGCACACATTGATTATGAGCATTATCATTGTGACATTTAGGAATGGTAGGGCTTCTTTGTGCTCCTACAAACAAGTGATGAGGCTGAACACCTGGTTTCTAGTACTAAGCTGGGAGGACACTTGTTGTCTATATACAGTCACATGTTCAAGACCACAGCTGGTAAATAACCTTCCCTTAATTAGTTCAGTCTGCCTTTATCTTTCATACTGGTTGTTGAGAAAGAGGAAAATGTGTGCATGCCTTCGTATTTTAATATGTGTGGGGAAAGAAATGAAATGCAAGATGTAGAATTCTAGGCTCATCTTAGTTTCTGCTAGGTATGCAGTTGCTGTGGTAATACAATACCAGTTAAGAAAAGGTAACTGGAGGTGACAAGACCAAGTTACTAATGTGTGTGAATGAGGTGCTTTGAATCTATAATTTTGCCAGTATAAATGTTAAAGGATGTTAAACTTACCTGGAATTAAATTGTAGGAAGGGAGATGAGGACATTCGACTTGATGATGATTGCTTTGCATTTTGTCTTAGTTTGAAAATATTTCTGATAGTAATATGTGCATAATGCAATGGTCAGCTTCTGACTGCTCTTCGGTGTTGGGCTTCTCTCCATATAACCGGCTGAACCAATGAAATATTTTGTAGTTTGAGGTAAACTGAACTCAGGATACTGTTGGCGCAGGATCCAATGGGATACTTTATATATATATAAATATGCATAGTAAAAAATACATTTATGTGCTACCCGAAGGAAAGCAATTCTCTTACGTAGGTGTGTTTTGCAGATCAAGTGTACTCTTCGGAGATAGTATATCTTCAGTCAGATCTAAGTAGGAAAGCTTGAATGGCATCCCTTAATAGCCCCAAGTGAGGATGGTGGAGTGCTTGCAAGTCAGTCTTCTTATAGTCGGGATTCCAGGCTGTTAGCTAAGAATGTGGCTATTCTTTTACCTTCTTTTAACTGAGTTTCCATTGTCAGGCAGTCTTTGTGGCTCTTTGTGTAGAGGGGGAAGACATGCATGTCAAGCAGTTATAAATCACTGAGTTCCCTTTGACCAGTTTCCTGTAAAACGTGAAACATTTGGAGAAAATAGTTCTGTTCTTGCACATACTCTGTGCTTGCATAAGCAAAAAGAAATTCTGGAGGAATTTTCAGGTGTGCTGAAAAGTCCAAAATATTCTGATTCTTGGCCACATTTAGATTAGTTTTGTCATGTTTGTTGGTAGCTTTGAGATTATATTAATAAATTGGTTGCTTTTCAAACTGAGATGCTGCAGTTATGTAAATAGAAACAGCTGCTTTATCTAGTTTTGGAAAACAGGTTTCAATGCTTTCTTGCTATCTCTTAAAAAATAAGCAAACAGAAAACGTTTTTTAATGGCTTTCTGTAAATTCTCTAACCACTGTGAACTATAAGTGAAGGCAATATATAATAAGTGCTTGTGTGGATTTACATCAAGTTTTGGAACAGACTAGTACTTTCTTGCTAGCATTGAGCTGAGGTTTGAGAACTGGGATTTTTTTGAACGCTCCGTGAGAGAAAATGAGGACATGTTGAGTTTGCTTCAGCGTGTGGGCTTAGACACCTTATTTGGTGTGCTAATGGAACTGTTTGCACCACTTGAGTCATTGCTTTGGGGATTTTTTTTTCCCTTTTTGTTGCTGCAGTGTTCCAGGTGAAATGAGAATTTTGCTTGTGCTGACAGTGGTATTATCAGCCAGGGATGTATCAAATTTTCTGAAATTTGCAATTACTTGTTGCAAATCTATCTGTTCAGGGCTTCTGTAGTTAAGTGTTTGGATAAGCTTTCTTTTCCCCACTAATCTGTGTGAAGTATCTGGATGCAAAAAGAGCATCTAGAATCTTCTGAATGCCTTGTGCTGTCCTTTAGAAGCTTGTCTCATTTTGGTTAACAATGTATTAAATGGGTGTGGAGAGAGAGAAGTGTGCTTATATAGAGAGATTTGCTATTGCTATGTAACCTGAATTTTTTATTTCTTTTAAAAGCTGTGTATTCACAGATTTTAATCCCTTTTCAGCTCCATTTACCGCTCAATTCCCCTTTACCTGGAAGTGAGTTGACTAAGGAACCCTTTCGATGGGATCAGAGGTTATTTGCTTTGGTTCTTCGTTTGCCTGGTATTACAGCACCAGAGTCAGAGCAGATGACAGGGGTACCTGTGGATGACTCTGCTATCACACCTATGTGTGAAGTCACAGGAGGTGAGTGCTCTTGTTTCCTTTGACTAGTCATTACTTTCCAAAGTGTAAATTAATTCAGTTTAGTTCAATTAGTTGTGTGATTCCATGTCATGGAATAAGGATTTCTAAGTTCTTACAGTACTTGTAAAAACTCTCAAGCCTGTTATAGTGAAACGAAAGATACAGCATTAAAGCTAGAGACAATTAAATGTAGCCTGTCTTGAAGGAGTGAATCTATTTTCTTCGGAAATGCTTTGTAAGAGAACTTTTTTTTTCTACTACACCTTGGTATTGCAATTAGAAATTGTAATAGAGTCTGTTCTGCAGTACAGTTTTGGTTTATTCCTGTCATACTCAGGTCTAAAAAAGCCAAAGTAACAGAAGTGGGTTGTTTTAGGCTTTTTCCCTCCAGAGCATGCAGAATGCATTTCAGAATGCGTAATAATTCTGCAGAATTGATACTTCTGTTACAGATCATATTGTTAATATCTTGGAAATTATATTCCAGATGAAACTCGGGCATTGAGTTTATTACATTTTAAAAGTATGATGATTCTTCCAATGGATCAGAGAGGATGTGATAGAGAGGAAACAGAGGACTTTGAAAAGTATTCCAAAAGGATTTGATTCCACTGCTTTCTGAATGTATGTAGGCTGTACTGGCAAGTGCTTTGACTGAAATCTGTGGACAGTTTAAGTATTGATGTCTGTCACAAGGGGGAGCCCATTTTCCATGAAAGCAGCCAAGAATTTGAGTTGGTCATTAAGAGTTTAAAATACAAACATTTCCAATAGGCACTTGTCAGTGCTTCACTAGGGCTCCCTTGCTGCTTAAAAAAAGAGGGAGTTTTCAGGAGAAGCTTTAAATCGGTGATCCATGTATAAATCAGTGTGTTTGGTGGTTGAACAATTTTCAATGATCCAAGTTAAAATAGGGGCAGACACACTGAAGAGCTTTAACCCTGACTCTTTTGTTCTAGGTCGGTCATATTGTGTGTGCTCTCCAAGAATGCTGAATCAATGTCTTGAGTCATTGGTGCAAAAAGTGCAAAGTGGAGTGGTAATAAATTTTGAAAAAGCTGGACCAGATCCCTCACCAATTGATGGTACTTGAAATTTTTTACACTGTGGTATCAAATAACAGGGATGACTGTCATCAATGTAACTTAGTGAACTTAATATACTGGTTGTTAAGTCAAAAGGGAAACTATTGCAATTTGAAAGACTTAAACTACAAAAAGGACCTGCCTATTTATTCTGAAACTCTTTGTAGTGTTTTAAAATATTGGCTGTAGCTGCCAGACATCTCTGAATTTAGTCAAACCTCTCAGGTAGTCTTAAATTCATTTGTTTGTGTCAGGCATAGTTAAAGGGATTTATGGGTTTTAAGCAGTTTTCAGCTAGCTAGAAATGTGAGTAACATGATACAGAAAGACCTGGGCTTATCCTTTTTTCCTCGGTGTGGTAAAGTGGCTATGTTAAGAGTTAAAATAGCAAATACACCTATGTGGCATTAATTTCTCATTCTAAGTGTCTAAGGTCCCTCTTTGGTTGTTGCTGAGAAGTTTGTGACTTTTTAATTTTACTTTGCTGCAATAAAAAGTCCCAGCAGTATTAGTCATGTATATCACTTCTTTAATGCTTGGATTTGGAGGTTGTCTGTTAATGACAAAGGAGGAAGAAGAAACATTATTATGAAGGACTCCAGATAATTGCCTTTCTGGACTTTCATCCTGTAAACGTTCAATGCTTATTTGGTTCCTTAGTTTGTGTTTTTGCAGACATGCCTACTGACAACTATTTGCTACTCTTAGAAATAATATTATCTACAGGAAAGGCTTCCTTGGGAGTATAGGTCTTGAACTCTTCACAGAAGTTATTTAATACTGTTCTTGTGCTTTAACACTATTTTGACTCAAAGCCTTTTTCTTCTGTAGATGGGCAGGTGGAGATATCCCGACCCTTTGGACCTCAACCTTGGCACAGCTGTCACAAACTTATCTATGTCAGACCAAACCCTAAAACTGGGGTTCCTATAGGTCATTGGCCTGTTCCTGAATCCTTTTGGCCAGATCAAAATTCTCCAACACTGGTATGTACTGAAGATAAAGCAAAGGGTTTGTGCATGCAGCAATATTCCAGGATTTCCTATTCACAGATTTTTTTTTTCCAAGTCTCGATATGTGTATTGCGTTGTAGCAAATGTGGAAGCAGTGTGACCCCAGGACTGACACATGCATGCCTATAAATTACTGATGAGCAAATAACATGGGGTTTTATTTTTAGTAACTTTGAAGCATTAGGAAACTGCCTGTAATAGATTTTTGACTCTGTACATGCATCTAAGTGTTTGTTAAATATCAAATGGTGGCACTTGGTAAAAACCTATTGAATTCTATTGCCACACAGAAGATATTAATAAAAGCTAGTCTGACCCTGACAATTTGAACCCCTGTGGTAGTTCTACTTTCATTCTAGCAAGTGAATATAATTTCATCTGCTGTTGTGCAGTGTAGCCACACCTTCAGTTTGTCCAAACTGAGAACCTTGGCTTTTAAATTAAGTTATTAATTAAGAATTAATTTATTTGCTCTTTTTCACAAGAGAATGTATGCCACTGCCTTTTGGTCTGAGAACTCATCATTAGTATAGTATAATGCATTTTTGTTTATATTTAAAATCATTAAAGTAGAAATCCTGCAGTCGTGTAGTGGTTACCTACATGTCATGATGATTTTTATTGAATTTTTGTGGGTTTTTTGGTAGGAAACAGATGTGCTCACTAACACTCATTGAACTTCTTGTAAATTTTATCTCTTAGTTAGAAAACAGATGAAGTCCTTTGAAATACAGGCTGTTGGGGAGTGATTTGAGTATGGAATGTTTGGTCATATTTACAAGGTTGATATTTTTGGCATCTGTGGCTGCATTTGTTAAAGGATGTGGGGATGTCCTTCTGAACTACAAGCAAGCTAGCGTATATGAATAAAAGTAAATTTTCTGTAGTCATTAAAAAAAACCAAAATGTCATTATGTAGTGGATATTTAAAGGCTGTTCTGTAGGAAGGCTGGTCCTGTGTATTCTTTGTAATCACTGTCAGTAGTATATCTGCCTCCATTTGCTGTGTAGAGTCTGTACAGTTTGCTACTCCAGATCATAATCAAGATAGATAAAATAGGTCTTGCCAAGTGAAGAGTTGTTGAACTAAATCTTCTAAAAGCCTGAAGTTGACTTACTCAAGTGGCAAAAAGATGAGATTCTTTCTGTTGTAATGTGAATAGCTCACATAACTAAAAAGCACTGTCACGTACAGCTAAATTCTTATCAACATCAATTGAAATTGTACATTGTACCTTCCTCACGCAGTGTTGGGGGGCTAAGTTGCTGATGGTGTTTCCAGACCTGTGTTTAAGTACTGTTCTAAGAGTAGTGTAAACCCAGTATATCTTGTAATCAGTTTGTATGTATGTAGCATATCTTCTCTCCTTGAGAGTTCATAGTTAAATACTTGACTTTTCCTGCCTCTTACCTGATCCACAGTGGAGTTGTCTCAAACAGTTCTATCACAAGAACTTAAGTCTAGTGTGGCTAATGACACCATCAAGGCCTTCTTAAATGTATATGGAAGTCTGCTGATACTTATGTTGGCAGATCAACATGTAAATGGCTGCTTCAGCTGCTCAGAGGTAAAAATAGTTCTGCTGTCCAGCAAAAGCTTATTGGACTTCTCAAGTCTGAGTAGTCAATTTCTTTTGCAGCCTTTTTATTCCTAGTATAACTTTGGTGGCTAGTATAACTTTTGTGGTCAATAACTCCACCACAACTATTTATTAGTCATATACTTTGAACAGAGTTGTTCTTCCTCCATTTGGTTG
Source organism: Rhabdornis inornatus (assembly GCA_013397075.1). Lineage (NCBI taxonomy): Eukaryota > Metazoa > Chordata > Aves > Passeriformes > Rhabdornithidae > Rhabdornis > Rhabdornis inornatus. The sequence goes on from VWZS01009922.1 coordinate 1,086,550, forward strand.
GGCGTCCTATTTGGTGTCCGTTTTGGAGAGCCCACCTTCCTCAGGGTGGCAACACTCAAGGCAAGACCAGCTCTCTTGACAGATTACTTGTTGGGGTGGCTTATCCTAAAATGAAGAGCCTAGAGCTTAGACATGAAAGAATTGCTTTCAAGGTGAAGATGGTCCAAGAAACCTTGTTTCTCTACTTCATCTTGTATATTTGTAAGTTACCTTTTTGTAAATAGGGTAAATGGAAGGAGGCTTCCCAACTGAGCTTTTACTCAGATTCTAGTGGCCTTGGGGGAAGGCTCAGAGTAAGTACAAGAGCTTGCATTCCTCCCTTCAGTGGAAGATATACAGCTCCAATTTTTGTCACACTGAAAATCAGCTTTCCCTTTTGGCAAAAGAAATTTCAAATTGTTAACTTACAGTTGAAACTTGAGACACAAAGTTTCCTGTGACTAATGAAAAGACTAAAATCCAAACACTGAAATTCCTTGAATTGAAATGACTTTTTTCCTCAGGCGTAGTTAAAATGTGAGTTTTTAAAGTTCATTGTTTTCTGAATTCATGCTGCTCTTGATTTTTATAATTGTTTGACTTTTGTAACTGTTAAGTTTGCCAAGAAGGAAAAGCTCCTGGCAAAGTCAGCAAATGCAGAAGTACGGCACCTGCTTCTGTAGGGAATGAAAATGGAATGTCCCAGAGTAGCATTGATGATGTTTTTTGTCTCCACTATGACTTACTCCCATTGGTACAGCTTTTGGGTAAATGCAAGAAGTCTCAGTGGCATATTGCTCTAGACTTACTATGTGAAGTAATTGGCATTTATTTAGAAAACAAGGTTCTTTCAGAATAAGACAGTGCTAACATCATAAATTGCTTAGGACTCAGTAAATGAATCCTGTGTTGTGTAGGTTCCTTAAATACATGTGTTTTCAAAGAAGCTGTATTACTGTTGTTGTCATAGCACAAATGCATTTTAATTGTTGTGCAGCCTTATTAACAGTGGAATACTTTGTTTAGCCACCTCGCACATCTCATCCTGTGGTGAAATTTTCCTGTACTGACTGTGAACCGATGGTCATTGACAAACTGCCTTTTGATAAATATGAATTAGAACCTTCACCACTGACCCAGTTCATCCTGGAAAGAAAATCCCCTCAGACCTGCTGGCAGGCAAGTAGAATGCATGCTGAATTGAAGCTTATGGAATGCTGTTTTTCATATATCTTATTCTATAATCAAAATATGGTGCAAAATTTCATAACATAATACTTGGCATGTAAATCCAATGTAATGTGTTTTATTGCAGGTGTATGTGAGCAATAGTGCGAAATACAGTGAACTTGGTCATCCTTTTGGTTACTTGAAAGCTAGTACAGCGCTGAATTGTGTGAATTTATTTGTAATGCCTTACAACTACCCAGTCCTGCTTCCACTGCTAGGTAAATACCACTTCATGCAAATTTTCTTATGTGGTAGGTAATTGAAACATTGATGGCATCTAAATAATTACTGCAATTAATGCCAGTATTAATAGCAGCTGGAGAAAGGTAGAATCAGTAACTTGTTTTACTTGTCTCCAGTTGTCTGGCCTTCATGACTCAGTGTGTAAGATGATTTACTCAATCATCGTTTTCAGATATGGTTTGGTCTCACTTAGTTTTAAGAGCCATTTTTCTTCATCTGTTGTCCCAAAGCCAATTCAATTTGGTATTTTATCGTGTTCCATTTTTGACTGCAGTGTTGATCTTGTCTGTGTGTTTGGTTTAGTTGTACATATGTTGACTTGTAGATACTAGTTTAATCATTGAGGAATTTTGCATTTCTTCAAGAGTTTCTTTTACTAGAATTTTCTCTTTTAGAAAAATGATACAATGCCATCTAGACATGCCTTTCATTTTGTTGCTTTGCTTTTTTTATGACCATTAGATGACTTGTTTAAAGTACACAAGGCAAAGCCTACGTTGAAATGGCGTCAGTCATTTGAAAGCTATTTGAAGACAATGCCTCCTTATTATCTTGGGGTAAGATGCCTGTATTAAACTTTCTGGTTTGTAGTTGTCTTTCCACTATGGATGTAGTCTCTATTTTAAGTAGAATATGTATTAACTTGAGAGAATAGTTAAACTTCGTACCTAGTCATAGTGTTTTTACTGGAGTTCTGTGGAGGCCTGAGACCTGAATGCTATGAAATTTTCCTAATTTCATAATACATTGGGACTTGTATATAAATGATATTTTTGTTAACTGATTCTGTATAAATGGAACTATTTTAAAACAACAAAAAATACTCTCAGGACAGCATTTTTTGTTTTATTTTTAACTTTCAGAACTTCAGGTAGTGTTTGAAATGGGTACAGTTGGTTGAAGTATGGATAAAACTAAATATGATCATTAATATATTCCATGTTTCAGCCTTTGAAGAAAGCTGTGAGAATGATGGGAGCACCAAACCTTATAGCTGACAATGTGGAATATGGACTTAGTTACAGTGTCATTTCATATCTCAAAAAGTTGAGTCAGCAGGTAATGTTGAAGCAAAAGAGCAGTAAAAACTTATTCTAATAGCAGGATAATCTTAAAATATTCAAGTTCAGTGGCTTTGTAGGAAAAAAAAGAGCAGAAAGATCAAGTTAGTACTTTCCCATAAGCTATCAGCAAAAAGATAATTTTGGTTTTTTGAAGGAAAATATAATGTTTAAATACAGACTTAATGAACTGAGCTACATAGAGACAGATACAAGTTGAGGATTTTTTCTATTTAAGGAGCATTTTCACTTGTGCAGAGAGTAACGTACTTTTATCCAAAAAAACCCTTGTTTTCTTTAGACATGTTTTAGTATTTTTTCAGGAAATAGGAATTTGTGCTCAATGCATCAGAATCAGTGTTTCTTTGGCTTGTGACATGAAGTGGAAAGTGTTCAGTAAATAAGATAACAGAATATCACATAACAATACAGATGTAGAAATGACAAGTGACTGTTTGAAATTGCTGACCGTATTCAGAATAGTGCCTGAATCTTTGACTAGGCTCCTGCACCAGCTAAAGCATTTCTGCCCTGCTACCTCCACTTTTGAACTGTGCATGTTAAGCTTTTTGTTCTAGATAAAAAAAGTGAACTTGAAGCTTCAAGAAACAGTAGTACCAAGTACTTAAAACTTAGCTTGTGAGTTTTTATGGACCAGCTTTTTCTTAAAACAGGAATATAAATGATTATTTGAGGAAGCAAATATCTTAAACTCTAGAGCATATCCTGTTAAATCAGTCATATTGCTCACTATTCTGTGAACTGATGTCTCAATCTAGACATCTTGGACTCCTTGAAGATGTAATGGCAGGCACTGCAAATTGTACTTAAAGCTTTTGTAACTTCTGAAAGGCCCTGCCAGTAAAGACTCAGCATTCTCAATACATATTCAAATTTTTGGGTAGTCTATAAATTTATGTGAAATTGCAAAACCAAAATTGGCAGTTATGTTACTAAATTCCTTTTGGCTCTTTTCACTGTATTCTGTCAAAAAGCTGGCATTTATGAACATGTTTAATTTTGCTACAAATCTAACATGGTATTGGGGGCTAGGTCTGTTCAGTCAACCAGTTGGTTATTTTCATATATTTCACATTTGTTAATGTTTTGACTCTTTGTATTGAGCTTTAAAAAAGTTGATACAATTGGGCCACTGATTGCAACTACAATTGTAGGAGACTCAGTCTTGTGAGAGTTTTGACTGTTCTCTACAGGAACAGCTGAACATTATACAAGTACAGATAGATCTGCAGAGAATTACTAGTCAAATTATGGCATTTTATGAAAATAAAAGCATTGCATGCATATTGGTGCTTAGATACTGTAGTGGGCAGCAGAGGAGAAATATGCAGAAGATCTGGGCAGAAAACTGTTCACTATATTTAAAACTGTAGTAGGCATTAAGTAGTTATGTATTAAGCACTCCTTTAGCACTCAGCCTGGTTATGGTCGTCATAGTGTATTAGCACATTGTTGAATCTTGTAGGTAAGAATTTAAAATGAATAAGTCTGACTAATCCTTTTAAGAGCATATTGTCAATCTTATTTATTTATTTATTTCAAATTAAGGCCAAAATAGAGTCCGATAGAGTCATTGGCTCTGTAGGCAAAAAGGTAGCGCAAGAGACTGGAATTAAGGTCAGAAGCAGATCACACAACCTGTCTATGGCACATAGGAACGATTTTCAACATCTGCTACAGGGGATTACTGGGGAAATTCCTCATAGACCTCTAGACCTCAATATGAAGGAGTATGCTGGGTTCCAAATAGCTTTGCTGAATAAGGTAAGCACCACTGTGTGTAATGTTGTTATTTTCAATATACTTCCATTGAAATGCTAGATATTGTTTCTTACGTGGCATTAATTGGAATTTCATTTACTGGAACCATAGGATTTGAAACCTCAGACATTTAGAAATGCTTATGACATACCCAGAAGAAATCTTTTGGATCAGTTAACACGAATGAGATCTAATTTACTGAAGAGTACTCGCAAGTTCCTCAAAGGACAAGATGAAGGTTAGATGTTTTGTTTTTTTATTTTATTTAGTTTTTATTTTGCTTGCCTGTGATATGATAGTTACTAAAAAACAATGTAACAAATAATGTTGTTCTTTAAAACTTGGTGGATGTCTGATATGCCATTAAACTGCATGGATTTTTTTAGATGCTTTTTCCTTGCCTTATTGGAGGAAAAAATGGTGGGGACAGAAGATTGCTGATTCACTGCTCTGTCATTAAGTCCATATGAGGAGACTGGGCTTTTACAGAAGATTTTGTTGACTGTTTTTCCTAACTCTCATGGATGTATCTGATAAAATCACAGGGCAGTTCTGAACATTATGATCTCTCTCAGTAGAAATGGATTGTGAGCAGTGGAAAAGTAAGCTATCTCACTGGGTGCTCTCACTATGATTGTTTTGCCTGTTGAGCCAATAGCAAATGATTCAGTATCTGCTAATTTATTCCTTTACCTTTTTTTTCCTGTGTCTTCTGGCACTGTTTTGTGGCATTTAACTGAAGATACTGAAATAAGTTGAGTGAGAAGGGCTTGTGAAAGCTTCTGCTACATTAGTGCTGCCACTACTAGGTCAGATTAACATCTGTACATTTCACATTACATTATCACTTTGTCAGAGTAGTTGTTCTTCAGGGAGGAGGATTAACTCATGTTAGGATATTTTTTTCTGCAGTTTCTTCTAGTGTATTTTTTTCTGGATCAAAGGCTTGGCAACTCTGAAACTAGAACAAGTTTAAAATCAGGTCCTATGTTTTTTTAAGAATTTGTTGTTTTGCGGTGGTCAAAAGTCACCCTTGCTCTGGGAAAATGTCAGTCTTGATAATTAAGTTTTGGGTGGCTAAAATTGGACAAAGTTATGTCGAAGCTGTGTGCAGCATGGCATTGCTACATTGCTTTAATATATCTTTTGTTTGTAGTAATGTTTTAGTTCTAATTTGTTCCTAGTCTGTTTTTCCATCCATCTCTCTGTTGTAAAGTTGGGAGACATTGGAAAACTAATATCTGTGCATGACACCTACTGCTTATTTCCTGTCAAAATGGTGAATCCCCAAGACATGTACCAATTCATTTGAGCAAGTCTCCTGAAGTCAAAATTGTTATAAATACCGGTTAGGCAAGAAAAATGGAGAGCTTTGTACAGCTGTTTCATTAATGCATATGATAAAATCTGAACACTGGAGATATGAAATGGATATAGACTAAATTGTCATAATATGAGCAGTACTGTGTATTTATTAACTCCTCTATTGCAATAGATCAAGTTCACAGCGTACCTATAGCACAAATGGGAAACTACCAGGAGTATCTAAAACAAATACCTTCTCCACTCCGAGAACTTGATCCTGATCAACCACGAAGGCTTCATACATTTGGCAATCCATTCAAATTGGACAAAAAGGTGACTTTTCTTTAAAGCTTTTTTAAAAACATGCTGTTGTGTGAGTGCTACTGCCTACATTGTTCTTTGAGTAGTCTATTGGAGAAACTCTTTCAAATACTTGTGAAAGAAATGGTTACAAGAAAGTGTCTCAGATGTTCTTCCATCAGTAGTATCTTATGGATACTACTTGACTGTCCCTTTTATCTGAATCTTAGAATGGACCAAACTGCCAATATTATTTAGAGCTCTTGTATTAAATATGTGAGTCTCTTTGCAATTACTGAAAAGAAATTTTGATGGCCCACTCCCTTACCTTACTTGGCAGACTGTTGCATAAGGGCCTTATGCACTTTTATCTGGTTTTGGTTGATAATTTGGAATTCCAAACATAATGGCATGTTGTATGTAACTGTTATACATGCTAAACATTATTGTGATGTCAGAGCATTAATTGTACCTTATGTGGTTTTAGTGTGAAGCTTAAGAATTCTTTCTGTTAAATTTATTACAGGGAATGATGATAGATGAAGCAGATGAATTTGTATCAGGACCTCAAAATAAACATAAAAGACCTGGAGAACCAAATATGCAAGGGATTCCAAAAAGGCGACGTTGTATGTCCCCCCTGCTCAGAGGGCGACCACAAACTCCTCCAGTTGTCAATAACCACATAGGAGGAAAAGGGCCACCAACACCAATTGCACAAGCACAGCCTGACCTTGTTAAACCCATTGCTATTCACAAAAGTAAGTGAATCTTCAAAGTCTTTGAAGTTTTTAAATTTATCTCAAACTCTTTTTTATTATGTAAAATGTACTGCTGGCTGATTGTGAAATATGGCAATTTTATCCCTCCCTCTTATACTTAAGTGTGCATCTGGGGTTGCTTACAGAGTTCATATAGTCCTTCAGATGGAAGTCTTCCATATAAATTCCAAGTATAAACAATGTATTTCCTCTCTCCTGAGGAGACAGTGTAGACAATGACAAGAGTTTTCTTCCTTTGCCTGGAAATGTAGATACTCTAGAAGTATCACAGCATGAAGTTAGTTTGAGTTTTGCTCTAGTGCAGTGAAATCACTTTCCTGGGTGTGAAGCTGAGTTGTGTAACTCACTGTTTAGTACTAAACTTGATTTAAAGGGGGAAAGACACCATGTCATAAAATCAGTCTTTACAGGTGGTTTTTCTTTTGTTGGTAGTCCATATAGTAATTTCCTTTTTTGTACAAGGAATATACCTGTGATTTTTTTGAAAGTCATTAATTGCCAGGAGATAGTGATGGGCTCAGTATTATAAACAAATGACTTTATTTATGCCTGGCATGTACAGTAGACTGTATGGGCTGGGGCATAGTTTTAAGAGTCTAATACTGATCTGACTCATTTATTTGTATCAGATGATAAGGAATCTGAATGTGGCAAATGTAATCTTTTTTCAGCATCAGAAACAAATAATGAAATTGGAGTTGATGTCATTGGGAATCACGTTACAGAGCCCCTTTCATCAGATGTTTTCCCAAATGCTGTGGATTCAGAGTTTTCACTGTCCTCTTCAACATTCAATTCATTGGATCGACCGAAAGCTCATATAGAGGATGTAGGCCATGAACATTTAGGGAATAATTTGAATGTTGATGGGTTTTTGGAGAATCACGAGGAATCAGGTAGTAAAGAGCCAAGTACTGAAGAGAACATGACAATGTCTTCACCTAGCAAAGGGAAAAAAACAGTGCACTGCAGAAGTTCCAGAGAGATTAATATAGAGCTAAGAGCACAAATTATGAAAGAGATCCGAAAACCAGGAAGGAGTAAGTATACTGAATTTCTTTCAGATAACTGGCTTGGGAGTTAAAGAATTCATGTTAGATTACTATTTTAGAAGTATACTGGACCATGAGACTGAAGCAAAATTAAATTTAAAGCTGTAAAGATTTATTTTAAAACTTTTGCCAAAAACTTACTGTAGGAGTGATTAAAACATTGCTATACCTATCAGTGTTCATGGAAGTCATGTCTTTATATCCATACTAGAATTAACTTAATAGGTGTTAGTAATATCCTAAGCTGCAATATCCTGTGTTTTTTAAATGTTGGTTCTCATTAAATAAGATGTTCTTGCTCTAGTTGATATGAGATACAGCTTAAAAGTTTACAAAAATTGAATGTTGCATTTCACTTGAACCTATTAAAACAGATATCTTATGTAGGCATCTTTTAAATAACTGTTTCTTTTCTCTTGACCTTTAAGAATATGAAAGAATCTTCTTTTTACTGAAGCATGTACAAGGAAGCTTACAGACACGACTGATATTTTTACAGAATGTTATCAAAGAAGCTTCAAGGTAGGTAACAGAATTGCATTATTCTTACAAAACTGCACCATATCATGCCACATATAACTGCTGGACAATCACGTGGTTGTTCAAAAACAACACTTTGAACTGCAAGTAAGTAATTCCCCATGAAAGAGCAGAAATGCATAAGCTTTTGTGAGTTGTTGTTTGTAAAAGATTACCTTTTTCCTTTGGATTTCGGCTTAAAGATGTTAGCAACTGTAACTGAAAAATTTTTTACTGTAGATAGATGATGGCATAGAAAGAGAAGGTAACTTTAAAAAAGAAAATTCAAATTAAAAAGTTCAGGTGTGAGTGTACTGCTAGTTTGAAAATGTTACAGAACTGCCAATTACTGGGAATTAGGCTTTCAGAAACAGCATCTTGCCCTAAAAATAGTTTTTAAATTCAGGTATGCTCATAAAGATTTTCTACTCTTCAGCATACTTCAATCAGTTTGTGTAGTCCTGTCTGAGACTTTAGAAATTGAAGTGGCTTTTCTCTGGAGAAGAGTGACTTGATAAGGACTTAGACCCTGTGTTTTTCATCCAGGCAGAAACTGTTCCTTACAGTATCGTTAGAGACTGTCCATACTTAACCTTCTACATGCTTCCTGAGAGGAAAAAAGGAGAAATGTATTAGAACCAATAGTGTTTGAGTTGCAGGGAACTAGTAATTCCAGGATCTTGCATGGATCATAAATAAAACCAGAACTTTGAGGCTTGCTTCAGAAACCTAAAAGGAAAGTTGCTTCTTATCCTCTAATCTGTTTTATAGTAGTCAGGCCTTTGCATTAAGCAAATTTAATTATTAAAAAACAAAGTAATTTTAGGAGAAAACCGTGCTGAGAGTTTAAGGTATGCTGAGTGTTGGACATTCATACAGATCCTCTGGCCTTCTATTGCCTTGGTGGGGTACATAGATTTATGTGGATTGTACTCTTCCTATAGCAACAATTGCTTTACTGTGCTTTTGCTTGTTATATTGCCTGTCAGAGTTGTTCTGCATCTTGTCAATTATATGTTCTTCCTCACTGTCCCAGCACACCAAAACAATACTGTTGCTCCTGGAGTTTGTGGCAGCCCTTAGTGGGGTTGGAGCTTTTATGCCTGTAAAATTAGGCTTTTAAGATCACCTGTAGCTCTCATTTCTCTTGCACAATCTCTTAATTCCAGCTGTCTTTAGTTGAGACTTCTACAAAATTTGGCAGTGGTTGAGTGTTGTTCTTGGGTGCATCAGGGATGGTGGGGAGGCTTGTGATCTGTCTCTATGAGCCAAGGATGTGGGCCAGGGTACCTGACTGGAACTAGAGGCCTCTGCTGGGGTTTAGTGAAGTCATAGGACTGAACTTGGGATATAGTTAAAAATATTTTCATTGCTGCCTGCCTTTGAATACACATATGGCTACCAAAGCATTGGTTAGAAGTGGCTTCTCAGAGGTGCAAAAATGTTGCAAGGGGGAGGGTTTAGCCGGAAACAGCAAGGAGTTGTACTTCTTGCTGTAGGGTTGTAAGCAGAGGTGACAGAATGGCCTGCTGATCAAATTTATACAAGTGATACGGAATAGAGCTGCAGAGACTTCAGAGGTATGGAGTTTGGATGCCTGTATATTCCTTTAATTTCATTCTCCAAGTTTTAATTTGTGGTGTTTGTCAGGAAATCTGCTTTGTACTGTGTAATGGCTGTTCCTCTACCAGTACCAACTGTTAACTTTGAATGCATTGTGAAGGCATGCAAATAATTCCTAAAAGCTGTTTGCCAGCTTTAAAATTATAGTTCTTTTGATGTATATTTTATTTCTGTACTTCAGAACTTTACTTCTGGAAGCAACAAACTCTTAACTCTCTTTTTCCTGGATTTCTGAGACCTAAGTGATGTCCAGCTATAATAATGTGCTATAATAAATTCCTGTAAATGTAGTTTTGTATTCAGGAAATGGAAAAGCAAGTTAGTGGTTTACCAGAGTGTTAGGAAACAGTTTATGTACACATATGAGGTATGCATAGCCTCATCATACACTGCTCCTGAAGTAATAACTGAAGTTTCCAGAGGTCAGTAGAAGTTTTTTTCAGTGGTGTTTCATGTATTACTCTGTGCATCCATTGTAATGCTTTCTTTTAAATCCAGGTTTAAAAAACGAATGCTGATAGAACAGCTTGAGAGTTTTCTGGAAGAAATCCATCGCAGATCCAATCAGGTCAACCATATCAACAGCAGCTAAGAAACTGCACATGAGAGAGCCACAGCAGGGCACTGCTGTTCTTACTTGCATTCATTTTTGACATGCACTATTATCTCAAGTTCCTGTACCTGAAAGAATGAGAAGCTGCTCAATAAAATGATGAGAAGTATCCATCATCCTTTTTTTTCACTTCTGTTATTTTTCTAATGTGAAAAATACTACAAAAACATTTTTATTTAACTAAATTGAGAACTTCTTGCTTGTCATGGACATAAGTGTCACTTTCCCTCAGGTTCTATTTTTCTTAATCTAATCTTCAAAACTATCACCTCTTAAGGTTGAACTCTGCCAAAAAGTTGCTTTGTAATTTTCAAAAAAAAAAGCACATACATTAAACAAGGTAATGTTTTGTATATACAGTTATTTTGGATATATTATTGTAAGTTGTATAAATGTATTTTGAAAAATATTTAAGAAAAGCACTTTTGTTATTCCATCAATAAAATCTCTATTTTAATCTTTGTGTAGGTTTGAGTACAGTTTTTATTGGAATGATTTATTTTGCCTTCCCTTTCCAGAGCTGCTGTGTTCTGGGGTCAGTGTTTAAGAATGAAGAGTGGTTTTGCATCTCTGGATATTCTGCTCTTAATCAGGAATGAGTGAAAGAGCTAATGCTGAATTGCAGCTACAGTAGGATATCTTGTGTACTTGGCACTTTTGGTGACCAGCATAACAAAGTGATGTTTTGTGTGCACATCTGCAGCAATAACAAACCCAGCAGTTTTATTGAGGGATACAGTGCAGTAAAGCAGGGGTCAGTAGCCTTTGAGGAAGGCTGCACAGAGGTTTCCTGTGTCAGAAGATTTTACACGTTTACAAGTGCAGGAACAGCCACAGGGTGCTTATGCCTGGACACAAAATATCACTGATTGCTTTACTGGCCATGTCTTTCAGGTGTGCCAGATGCTCTGAATTATCTGGAAGGCTTTGTTTGATTCAGTGGGAGCTGAATAAAACAGTCCTCTCTGCTTTTCTTGGGAGTCAGTGGTTTGCAGTCTTCACCCAAAATCTTTATGGGCCTGGGTTTCTGATGCTTATGCCATGAGTTGCTGAACACTTGCCATATTCCAACTTTTGTCAGGATGCTGAAAAACACCCCAATTTTTCTTAATGCTGTTAGTCACATTGAGTGTTCTCCTGGAATGTCTTTGCTATGTTGTGTATGCTTCAAAGGCATTAGAGGTAGTACTGCTACCTTTTTTGGCAGTATTCGTTTGGTCACTGAGTGGGTATTTCTGCTTCTTACCTGCTCTGTCTGGAGCAGGCTGCCCTGGCAAGTGGTAGAATTGCCATCTTTGGAAGTGTTTAAAAAGTGTGTAGGTGTGGTGTTTAGAGACCTGGTTTAGTGGTAGACTTGGCACTGCAGGGTTAATGGTTGGACTCTATGATCTGAGGGCTATTTTCCCAACTTACTGATTCTATGATTCTGTGTCAGTTTTGAAACAGCCTTTCAACTTGATTTTCTTTTCACAGTATTTTACTGCTTGCTTGTTACCTTCTATATCAGCTGGATTATAACTGAGGTCAGAATGAATTTCAGTTTTATTCTTAAGCTTTTAACTTCAGTACAGGGAAATAAAATTGTGCTTGAAAAATAACATCACAAAGCTTTTTTTGTGGGTTGCTTTCATTCAGATGACCTGCATACTCAGCAACAGTCAAGCTGGCTTTAGCCATGATGAAGTTGAAGAGAAACTGTGGGCTCATATTGTTAAACATGTAGGAGGCTAAACCTGTTCCTTTCTTTCCAAATGTTTATTTGGATACTGTCTTTGCTGTAGTTGTAGTGCTGATGATTCCTAGACAGCTCTACGTTTCACCAGTGTCTACAATGTAATAAGGTAGTGGAAAGCTTTTGCTCTTGCTTATTCTTGGAAAAGTGATAGGCTTAAAACTGTGTTTTAGTAAATGTATACAATGTAGCCTTTAATTTCATTGGAGGAAAGCTCATCATAGGAGGAACAGAAGTCAGTGTATGCATTTGGTGCTTATTATGAAGGATTTGTAACTCTTCCTATAAAAAGTACTGAACCTGTAAATTAAAACAATATTAACATTATTTCAGTTTGGGGCCACATCTTCAAAGTGTAGTACAGTTTAAATATGTAAGTTAGCAGATCATAGAATTGTTCTTTGCTTGTATGGAAAAACTGACTGCAATTGCATGCTTGTCTTAAAATGATCTAGACATTTCTGTATTAAAAACACCTTTCCAAGTAATTGATAGCCCAAACCAGGAACCTGCCAAAATCTGAAACTTATACTGATCAAAACAGAACCTAAGTGCATTGCTTTGTGTTCATATTTTAGTTACAGAAGATAATGAAATGACTGCCTCAGATTCACTGTATTTGTTTGGTTATTCATACTGCTGTTACCTTTTGCCTGTCTTTCAAAGGGAATGTGCTCAAACCTGAAACTGAGATTAAAAAACTCTAAATTTTTTCAATTATTTTGAGCAGAACTATGCTATTTTAAGTATTGAAAAATGTATTTCCACTATTATTATGAAATTGATGCAATGAATACTTTTGGTCTACATTATTAACTTTATGGGCATAGAAGTTGTAAGCTCTTCTAGACAGCTGGATGAAAAATAGATCTTGTTTACCTGTTCAAGTTTTCCATACCTCAAAAACTTAGAATCACTAAGTCTGAGCAAAAAAAATGACTGAATATTTTCACTTTTTGCATTAAAATTTTGAATTACAGAAATATGGTTTTGATTGGGTTGATTGGAAGGTATGTATTTTATTCTTCACATAAAAATCCTATTTTACAATTTGATTTCCTTCCTCTTTATATAATTTATATATGTGTTGTAAACTGACCATTTTATTCACCAAAGTAAGTTGTTCTTAATCCTGAAGAGTCTGTGGCTCATGTTTCATAGGTGAGCTTATTAATGCCTTTTTGTTTTAAAATTCTGCATTTGCCAAGTAAAATACTTTTGTTCATTGACTGGTAATGATTGCTAAAACATATTTAAAACAAAATTCCAACGGAGTCAGTAACTTTCTCTTTGGGTCCTTTCACTGTGGTCAAAATTTAAGGCAGGGTTTTTTAAAACAAAATGTTGCATATACAGGTATTCACTAAGAGAACAAGTGTGTGTTGCTTGGAAGCAGATCAGGGAAAAAGTTCCTGTCTTTGTTCTAGGCCACAGTGTTTTACTGAGCCATATAAATGTCTGTATGTTCCTTGAAAATCTAAATGGCTGTGACCCTAGTTATGAGAGAAATGTGGTGGTTCAAACGGTTTTTAGGAACATACTTCAGGTGCAAAATTGCTGCATTGTTAAGAATAAGAGTTGTTGGAGATTAGCCTTATGCTTCAGAGTAGCAAATACCTGCTAAATGGTGCATAATGCAGTTCTTCATTATTGCTAACTAGCTATAGGATGTTTTCTTTTGGCAGACATTATGGAGTAACTTAATGTGATTGGATATCTGAAATGAGACTTATAAGCCACTACTGAAGCTAAAGGAGCACTGTGATGCTTCAGTCTAAGACATGCTCTGCAGTTCTGTTGGGGTGTTTTGGGTGGTTTCTGTTTGGGGACTAGGGGAAGTTGAGAGTTAACAGTTGCAAAGCAACATTTTTTGGCAGAAGTCTTGCTTGTTATCAGTATAGGCATAGGTAAGTTTCCTTTATAGGAAAGGCTTCTATTTTAAGTATTTCAGATGTTAATACAGCTGGTCCAGCCCGTTTGTAATTTGAATTGCCCTGTAGTGATCCATTTCCGATGCTGGAGCATTCAGCATCTGTGAGATCTCTCTAGTGCCTATAATTTTGATAGAATTTTTTTGAGCACATACTGTGTGTCCAAAGAGGTGGCTACTGGTTTCCTAGACTTCTATGATTATTATACATTATTTTTAAGGAAATTAAAATCTATGCTTTAGAATCCCAAACCCCACTGTTTCCATGGTTATTTGAAATTTCCTGGACTGAAGGATGGTGTTCTATTTGTATTGATTTCAGTGCTACTTGTGGGGGATTCTGCTCCTGAAAGGCAGAGTATGCATACCTGTATTAGCTTGTCTCAGGAAAAAGGTGAAAGGTCGATCTGCTTTGAAAATAGGTGTTCGAGATCTTTTTAGCAAGACCATTGCTGTAATGCAACAAAGAAAACATCAGTAAAGTGCATCTGTTTTCTTTCCATCTTCCATACAGTGCACTCAAGCTCTGTATATCTTAGTACCTTGACTTTTGAATTGCTCCTCTGCTTTAAGACTAAAACAACAATTTTGTCCAACAGTGAAATCAATCTGGCAGTATTAACAAGTCAGGAGTTGTGAGACTACATGCAGGTTGTGCATATTTCAATGCTGAAGGGCGTCTGCCTGGTGTTGGATCTCAAAGGTGAATTTTGTTGTCATCACATCCCTAACTCTACTGAAGTCATGCCATGCTATTGCCTCACCTGTTAGCCAATTCCTAGCCATGCTGTTCTGGTGAAAAAGATAAGCGAGGCACAAACATAGTTCCTTATCCAATTAGGAGACAAGCAGCAGAGAAATACCTATGTGATCCTGGAATTTCTCTTGTCAGAGCTCTCAACAAAATCTTAAGTATCCTCAACTCAGTTTGACTGTCTTTCCTCTCTGGTTGTGTGTTAATTATTAGATTAAATAAAGAGTTTTTAAAAATTATGATGGCTCAGCTATTATTAAAATACATCTTGTTTAAATAAATTCTTCCTTTTAGCTATATAGTATTAAGAATATGTTGTCAACCTCCCCCAAAAACGAAACCCACCAGATCTGGATTGTTTTTTGAGCAGTTAAACAATGGAATTAGTTTGAAAATTCAGATAAGGTATGATAACATTAGTTTGAGATGGCACTATTTTAGTACTTGTAAAAAAAAAAAAATTGTGCCTAGTTTCAAGTCGTCATGTGACAATATCCAAAACTTTTAAAGAAAACAATAAATGTTGCACTTTTTAAAATCTGCTTGTCAGCTTGGTCTGACTGGAGTTAAGGGATGTTTTGGCATTGGTTTCAAGGGGATAAAGGTCTATTCCCTTTAGTCTTTGGTATGTAATTGAAGTCACCTAAAAGCTTTTATTTTGTATGGGGCTTACCACAACGTTATTAAAAATATTACTGCTCCAATAGAGATTAAAACTGTTACAAAACTTAAAACGGTACAGCTCTGCAAAAAGGCTAATTTAGTAGTGCCAGATGTTCTCTGTACACCCGCATATGTGCACATGTATCTTATTTAGGATTGTTTTTAGAGAAATACTGAATACATCAATTCAGGTGTGCTCGGTTCTTTCTAGCATTACAGCTGTGGGATGTTGGAGTGACGGGATGTGCAACAGGTTGGGCACCACAGAGATGCACTGCTATGCTCTCTACATGTCTCCTGAATTCCTTCCTGGGAGCAGGGAGGAGAAGTGGTAGCTCCAGAAGTGAGAAGTTTGAACGTTTGGTTTACCTGTAGCTCCTGATGCTTTTGTACCATCTTCTGTTACTTCAATCTCTGCTTTGTGAATAGCTTCTGAAATATAAAGACCATCTTGCTCTGCAAAACCCCAAAAATTAGTAAGTTATTTTCTGCATTTCAATAGAAACAACTTTTAAAAAGTCAGAGTGGCTTTACTTTTTTTACCTGCAGAATCTGAGGATCACATAACTATTGGGTATTTCAGCCTTTGACTGTTTTCCCACTATATGGATAACAGTGAATTGAATGCTGAATGGGAGTTACTAGCTTGAGAGTTCTCCAGGTTGTGGAAGGCAAGGTTACATGGTGAAAACAGAAACTTTAATGGAGTGAGGACAATGAAAGAACTGAAGAACCTTTGAAAGGGAAAACGTAGAAAAAATGCTTTTCAGGAAGAAACAACGGAACTGTGACATAAAATGAATCTTGAAAAAGAAATAATTTCAGAAAGACACTGAAGAGAGTGTTGCAAGTCTGCTTTTATCCAGCTGCCTGCAAAAGGCGGAGAGCAGCAAAGGTTGAGAAGTTTTCAAGTTTTTTCTTTCTTGTCTGAATTCAAGTATCAAGTCCAACACGTAGGTAAAATCAAAGAAATGCTAGAAGAGCATTTTATCTTATTTTATCTTTCTGTCTTAATTTTGTCCAATCAGAAAAACTGGGATGGAAACAAGCAGGAGAAAACTAGAGAAAGGAGGAACTTTAGAAAGTGGATAAATCTTAAATATTTTTGAGGGGGAAAAAATAAAAGTTTTCAGGTATAAAAAAGCTATTTCAGGTCTGAAATAAAGTTACACATTTGTTTGCTAAAAATGATCTGAGAGTAAATATTCTGAAGATTATCCTTCTGCTTCATATGGAGGAGGAAATGAAAACTTACCTTTTTTTTCCCCCAACTATCTATTTGTTAAGTAAAAGATACATTTTCTTGTAAACTATGCCTTACATAACTCTTAGACCACATAGAACCCTACCACTATGACACAGTAGTGTAAAGGTAGAATGAAAAAGGGCCTCAACATATCCTTTGTTTCACAACCCTGCCAGGGCAGGATCAACTACTCCTAAAGCCTTACCCTTTATGCCAAAAGAAAGCTGCTAAATTATATTGTTTATGGAATTGATTTCCCCAAAGTATTTATCTTATTTAAATAGATATTAACTTTGTAAAAATACATGCTTGTGTAGTTTATCGGTATATTAACATTTGTTTGCAATAAGCAAAGCAGCAGTGAGCAGTAACGAATTATTTTAATGTGCATCTATGTGCAGTCTGAGATCTATATTGCAATAGAACATTGCGATGTTCAATTTTAAAAGCAGCATAAAAAGCTCCATGAGTAATGTGCCTTCTGAGGTTCATCCCAGGAAAGCAACTCTTCTGTAAAAGCAGGTTTGTCTGAATTGGAGCAATTTCATTTATTCACTCACATGCACAAGAATGTGAGCTTCTTGCTGGGCAGCTACCATTCCCAAGTCTTTACTGTGAGCAGAAATGACTGAGTTGAAATATCTTGTTGCTGAAAGGAGTCAAAAGAAAAAGAATAGATAATTTTGGATTTTTTTTTTTTAAATTGATATTAAATGGGGACAAATTTTTCCAGGAGTAGAAGAATTTGTGTTCCAAATCCAAGAATTTAATTATAAAAGTAGTTTAGCAAAGGGAAAGTATAACTTTGTCTACTGACTACTGGATTAGCAAGACAATATAGCCTGGGCACAAACCAGTAAAACCAGTATTGTTTGCAGTGTCAGGAGCTGGAACATAGACTTGTTGGACCAGCATCCCTCACTGTTAAATAACTATTTAAAAACACAAATAAGAATGCAAGTTTTACTAAAGCATCCTAAATTTCTGAATAAATAACCATTTTTCCAGGCCTACACTGTCTTGACAGCTTTAATCTTAAAAACAAGAAAAAAGCAAGTTCAAGGCCAGAATGAAACCTGTCCTTTTCAGGTTCCTCTTTCCTGCAAAACAGCTCTAAAGATAATTGCAGTTGAGTGCGAGTTGTGCTTTAGAGTTTCACAGATAAAGAAGTGCAATCAATTCAGAAGACCCAGGTCTAACAAATCATTCAAATGGAAGAGTCTATAACTATTGGGTCAAGGATTATTTTGTATTCAGCCAAGCCTCTTACCTGAAATGCCTTTAAAATTAGCAGTGATGGGATCAAATGCATCTCTAATTCCCAAGGCAGAAAGAACTGTCTTTAGGTCAAAAAGGCTTTGAATACTGAACCTGAAATTAATATGATAGACTTTATTTAAATGCAGGATTTGTAGAGTTTTGTAGAATTAAAAGATACAATTATAAACAGATACAATTTATTTCAAACCTTTGCATTTCATCCATCTCTTCTTGTATGAGCCCGGTGCATTGTCTGATTCAGTGTATCTGTAGAAAAGTAGCTCACCTTCATCTAAAGACATTAACAGAAGGAATCTCTCACCACCCTCTGTTGCAATTAGATTGCTACTAAGTCTTCTTGGCATGTGAATTCTGCATTTTCCCAAGGTGTTCTCTTTCTAATATGATTTTTGGCTATAGCAGATGGCCCTTGGAAACATTTCCCAAAAATTAGCTTGAAGAAAACAATTATTAATGGGCACACTGGTTTTCAGTGCTTTGTTGATGTGATGGATATGTTGTAGGAGGTGTGAAATGAAGCCCTTCTATGCTAATCCATACAATAGATATAGCCACATAAAGCCTTCTGCACCTAAGTCTTCCTGGTATGCAATTTAATTGGAGTAGATGATAGAAAATACTTCCAGCATAGGTGTTTGCTAGAACAACTGACTAAAGTGGAAAATGGGTGAGTGAAACCTGCTTTGTGCATGGAAAGATGGCTATGACAGCTGGAGGGAGGCCAAGCTCTTTGTCCAGTGCCTTTTTAGTACTCTGGCAAGTTTGAAAAATACAAATTAGTGTGTCTTTAGGAGGTTATATGTTCATTCTTCCTTAAACAAAGGGAAAAATGAGGGTGGGAAAGGTCCAGCAACATTTCTCTGGTTTAGATGCTTAAAGGATTTATACCCTAAACAAATAGTAAGTAAAAGCTGTAGGATCAACTGAAATACTTAGGTTTTTTAACCTTATGGTTTTGTACAAAGCATAACCAGAAAGTATTGTCATTCCTGGCTCACCTCTCTGGTTTATGAAAGGGTTAGAGCATCTCTGATAATGTGATGAATAATGAAACCAAAAGCATGTAATTTGATTTTGCTCACACAGTGCTTGTATCAGCACTGTCACATGGAATTCTGACAGCTGAAGTAGTGAATCCATTGTGCTAACATTGCTTACCTAGGCAGAAAAATGTCCATTTTTGTTCTCTTCAAGCTGTTGGCCCAGAGGGTTATGGTTTTGGCAGAAAGGTGAGACTCAATCTGTGACAAAGGTGTTCTTTTGTGGCTGGGAAGCACTAGGAACATGCTGAGTTTCTCCCCCAGGTAGGGTAACTCAACCACACTGAAAGCTTCCAGAGCTGCAGTCTGGAACTGGCCTGTGGGTGGGCAAAGAGAGATCTTATTTCATCATTCAGGTGGGAAGAAAACCCTGAACCCACAACCCTTGCTGGGGTCAGCAGACAGTTCAGAGCAGCTGTGGGGGGATGTAAGGAGTGGTGTCCTGCACTTGGGCTCCTGTAGCCAGCTCAGGTTGCTGTTAACTCACAGTAATCTCACCTGAACAGAGCTGAGTGTGTCAGAGACACAGATACCTTGGCAGAGCAGTGCCAGCACCACTGGCAGTACCTGAAGAACCGCCTCAACAGAGCATGGATATTTTATTACTTTGCCATATAACAGCTCTCCTTCTTGCTCAGTTTGGGGACAAAAAACCCAAAATTACCAAGGCAATGACAGCAATGATGACTCTTCCCACAATGTATGTTCTTTGAATAAACTTACAATTTTATCATATTTTTTCACTAAAATTTTACTACAACAGATGGAACTACAGAAACAAAATGCAGAGTGTCCTACTTGATTAATTGAAACATACTTTGGCTCATGTTTCCATCTTTACTACCTTTAAAAATCAATTTTAACCTTATTTCAAGAAAAAAAATAGTTGTATTAAATAAGAGCTACTGTATGCTTATTTAACCATTAACTAATTTTTTATTTAAGCACCAAATTTATAATTTTTTTTTAAATCTAGGCACAGAGACCTATCGCAATCAGATGAAGGTCATAAAAATTAGTCTTAAAAGTAAAAGCTGGAAAGCTTCCAAACTTGCAATTAGTTTTACAGCAATTTGTAACAGCCATTTAAAAGTACTATTTTCATCCCATATTCCAAAAAGCAATTAATCCAGGCCTTTCTAATGGACTCTGTTATACAGTAGAACAGATTTGGCTGTCACACTTTTGCTTCCTTATTTTTTCACCTGAGAATGCAATAAGTAGCATTTCAGGAACACTCAGGAATAGTTAGCATGCCTGGAGTTAAATGTAACTTAACTACAATGCACAAGTGAAAGTCTTACTGCTTTTTACTGCAGGCCATGCAAAATATTGAATCTACGTCTTCTTCACCCAGCTGTAGCAGTTGTATCTTCAAGGGTAGATGCTCGCACTTTTTGAGATAATGGTTGTAAATAACTGTATGTGGATAGCTCATGTTCGTAATACCTAAATATTCGGCAATAAATACATAACTATGGGATGTCTCAAATATTTACTGTACAGTGTTTGTTAGTCTTGCAGATACGGACTAGATAGGATTCATTAAGTGTTGATTGTTCTGCTGGATTAAATTTTATGCTCTTAGATCAGCACTCCTGCCTTGCAATCTGGAGAGAATTTCTCTGTTAAAACCAACTCTCTGCATGTGGATCATTTGCTGGGAAAAGATGTTCTGATTTCTAATGGGCAGGAAAGGAAGATTTATGTTTGCAGTGCACTGGACATGAGTGGTATAATTTGTGGGCATGCTGACATTTTGAAGTCAGCACAAAGGTTATACAGTCCTTATTTATTAATTAGAAAGAAAATCAAAGGCTTTAGATTGAGTCAGAACATTTAGTATTCCTTGTTTGAACTAATTTTGAGCATCCCATAAGGATTACACATATGTTAAATTAGAATTCAAACATCATTAACAAATTGCCTGGAAAAATGAATATGTAAAATAGTTGTGGTGTTTAAGAAGTGTGTGTGAACAGTAATGTTGACATTTTCTTAGAGCAGTCTTACTTGTCCCCAGGCTGGTTTGTTCTGCGTGGCAATGTTAAAAGGATAAACAATGTTGTAAATGCTGCAATTGATAGCAGGCCACAGCTTATCTTTCTCACTCTGTGTTTTGAATCCTGGTGGGACACAGCTGCTACCATTTAATAATGAAGGAAAGTCATCTCAGTCCTCTGTTTAGTTGCACTGAGCTAGTCTTTCGCATTAATTTTAAACTGATTTGTTAGAAATGTTTCTGGAGTTTTTAGTGACAGAGATTGAATTGGCCCACTCGAATCTGGCAACCAGCAAATTTTAAATGGTCCCTTCTATTTTGGCTTTTCTCAGAAGTCTCTCCAGCTGCAGGGAGCTCACACATTTCAGGCTGGATGAAAGGTAATGCAAGTATTTTGTCTTTCCTGCACAAAAATTTAGTGCTTCAGCTACCTACTCAAGGATGATAGGATAGAGTTCCTTGTGCTTAGGCAAGTGGTTGGCAGAGCACAACAAATTATTTCACATCGACTTTGCAAAGACTCCAGAGCAAAGATATGGTCAGACAATGCAGCTCAGCTGTGGAATTCCTGGTAATTTGCTTTACCTGGGATCTCTGCTTGTACAAGCACCAGCAGCCCCCTGCCTTTTGTCATTTAATAATCTGGGGCCTGAATGATCACCACCCCAGAATATGAGAAGAATTTGGATGTGGAATTGCAAATGAGTCAGCAAGGGTTTTTAATAGCCTGAGGATTCAGTTGTTTCCGATGACTAGGAAACAGGAGTACATTCGTAAGAAAAAGAAAGCAGTCTGGAAAACTTTAGGTCTGTCTTTGAGACGCTTTAGGACATACTCTGGAGAAAAGAATAATCAGGTCACAGAGAGAAATAGAAAGTGAGATAAATTGCAATGTCATGTAGACTGGCAAACAAAACTATAAACTTTTTTGACTAACTAGAGTTAACTAATTTGACAAAAATGCATAGATCCATCCATCCAGTTTTAGGTAAAACATTAAACATGGTTTCGTTGTGCCACTATTTACAGGTAGAAGTGGCGGCACAGAACCAGAAAGGAAAGGCAGCAAGCAGCCACTCGAAGGGGAAACTACAATGAACAAAGGTACAAGCGATTGAAAACGCTCACTAGTAGCTTTCCAAAGTGTTGTCAACGCTCAAGACTTTTATCAAACAGTGAGACTGCTGTGAAGACTGGAGTGGTGGAAACAAAATGATGGGTCAAAAACACACAAAGAAATTATATACCTGTGGAGATTTCCCTCCCCATGATTTACCTAGGAAAAAAGTGCCAAAAGGAAAAAGGCCCAGGTGAGGCCAACCTTGAGTAACCACCCCAGCTGGTTCTGCAATATACTATGCAAGGTATTTTTATCAAGATGATATATTGTGAAAGCATTTTAGCAGGAATGTGTATGCCCTCATTGAAAGTTTTGTGTACATTTCTACTCATTTGTTTTCAAGCAAGATTAATTTAAATTGGAAAAGGGCAAAAAAAGAATTAGTAGAGAATTTGGAGCACTTGATTTTTTGAATAGTTTTTGAAGAGCCTGGCATCTTCATCTTAACTATCAGGAAATTGAGAGAAAACTTGGTGACTTGCAATTACATTTGGGAGTAAATATCAAAGCTGAAGAAAAACTATTTAACTTAAAGGATAAAACAAGGCAGGATGTGAAGAGATAGAAATCTGTCATGAAAAAATTTAGATTTGGAATTTGAAAGGTTTTTACTCAAGTGCAGCTCTGAAATTTAGAGTAGGAGGGAAAAGAGCTTTTTATATTTTGAAAGAGATTGTATAGCTAACTGGCATAATTCCTGGTGGCAGAAAATTAAGCCTGCAGCATGAGTCTTTCTGTCAGCAACCCACATACATCAAGCCTTCGAAAGTAGCCTACACTGTATTCATATATTATACAAATAAAAGTTTGACCTATATTTATACTGTTTTAAGCCCATGCTGAGATCATCCACTGATTTGGTATAAATGACATAAGAATTTCTCTCCTTTTTTGTAGAATTTGTCCCTGTAGACCTGCAGTTTTCCCCTAAAGCCTTGGAGACAGGCTGTGACCAGATCTACAGGTCTGCAGTGCTGGTGTTCCTGGTTATGCTCTGCTCCCTCTGGTGCTCACACATTCAAGGGTCAGTGATTTGGCTGAAGGGCCAGGAAATTTCTTACCTAACAAATCAAGTTGGTAGGGGCTTGACATAATTTTAGTTTTAATTTTCCCTCTGTCACGGGGTCAGATGTGCTTCCTGCTGTAGGCCCTTCCTAGCCAGCTTTATTTCACCAGCTCCATGCTATTGTAAAGGACTTTGTATATTGCAGTACTCTCAGTCTCTCATCTTTCTTCCTCTTGGCATGATATATTGCTGCCTTTCAATTGTTTCCTACAGCTGACAAGTTTGTAATGGAGTACTGGGAGGTGTTGGTCTGTGAGGGATGGGACAGGGACAGTAGATATTTTAGGAACCCTTTTGAACCTAGGATGTGTTTCATGATTGCCTGGAATTACCAGGAGTCAATTTGGTCACCTGAGTGGTCTCTTCATTTGATGAGACTTCTTCTGAGACTTCTCCAAGCTGGGAAAACAACACATCTTATTGTGGTATATGTGGAAATCAAATGAATCTGTTCCATATTGCACAGTAGATCAAATATGGATTAAGCACAGTTACCGTAGTTAACTTCAGCTGTGTGGTGCATGGTAGGCACTTTCAGGGTCAAGCCCTCTGGTGTGGTAAAAGGCAACATCTGGGAATCCATAAAGGAAAACTTTTTTTGCCACATGCTTCTGAAGTACAGGGTGCTCACCAGGGTGACCTGGCTGAGCGACGACCCAGCGCTCTCCAATGTCATCCCGCGCACATCCCCATCTGCAAGGAAGAGAGACAAGGGAGGGAAACACATGCAGTCCTACATGCCCAGGCCTAAAGGCCAGGTCCATGTGACTACATAAAGCAAGCTGAGGCCACTCTCCATCCCTAAGGCCAAGAGGCATTGCTCACTCTCTACCTTCCCCTCCCCACCTACACATGGACCTCACTGGGGTTGCTTGTTGGTCTGTGCTCTCCTCAGAGCTGAGATTCAACTGGTTAGTGTTTTTATTTCCCATTTTGATTTTTTAAACTCAGACTCTGACTTGCCCCTGAATGTCCGCTGTAGGACCATCAAAGCATTCAGTGTCATGAATATGGTCCAAGGGGAATTTGGCTGTTCCTAATTAAAACTGAGAACACTGCAAAGGATTGCCTTTTTAAAAATTAAGGGAACAAGGCCAAGTGGTTACCAGCTTAACCCTGCTTATAGATTCAAACCTATTCCATCTCTTTCTTCACATTACAAGTGAGTGTTAGCACAAAAATTAGGTTTCCTGGCTTTCAGCCTTGGTTTAGGCAACATGGGGTGCGGGAGAAGCTTTGTGCTGGGTTAAATGCAATTTCTCCCATTACTCTTATTTTACATTTCATTCGTGTGCAACCATTCTCGTGGGTCCCTGTGGTACCTGCAAGGTCAGTGGTGATCCATTCCTGTGCATGGGTGGTGTTGGGGTCACTGAGGTTGGTTTGCAGCAGGCTGCTGTTGGCCCAGCGCGAGGCGTGCTTGGCGAAGTCAGGCGAGAGCTGCACGCCCGCATCCACAAAGAGGGAACATCCCAGTTGGACCACTGTGCCTTGGCTGGAGTCAGTCACTGCTTCATCCACCGTGTGCATGAAATCCTGCACGCTTTGGTCTGCCAGGCAAGAGAGAGAAACTGCAATTGCTGTGCTGAGGCTCAGGAAAGCAGAGATTGCCCCAGGGCTCTGCAGCTCTCAGCTCCAGTGCTGACACTGGTGTCCTCTGACTGTTAAAGCCCTATGAGCATTGGAGCACCCTTGACTTCATGGAGTATTCCTGTCAAGCACTGCTGTCATGGGCAGTGATGCACTGGGCATCTCTTCATGTGTCTGTAGAAATCACTCCAGTGCAGATGTGTCGAGTGGCTGATCTTGTGTCAGGCTCACAGCTCTGTGCAGACATTGCTCTTAACAGTTCATAAGGTAGTTACTCTTTCTTGGGCACTCTCTGAGTTCCCACCAGTGAACATGGAAAACATTTACTTGGAAAACAGCTCTAAACTGCTTTAATAAAACAGCAAGGAGTAATAATTTTAAAGTATGCCATTTTGTCTGTGCTGTCTAGAGATACATTCCATTATACGTTGCTTTTGTTAGTACTAGAATAAAGGTGAACAAATATTCCAAACATTGGAAAAAGTTTACAAGTGCACATAAGAGCAGATTCTCTGTGAGCAGTGAACAAACTATCAATGTTTTCATTGTTTTCAGCCTGCTAAGGTTTTAACTATATCCTTCATTACTGTTTAGGGCAGACCAACAGAAACATCTACTGGAAGAAAGGAATTTTATCATATATGCATACATATACAATTTGGGTTTATTCATCTTATAGGAAATTTCATCTAAGTACTTAATTTATTTATCTGATTTAGATCATTTGAGGAAGTAGTTTCCTTCTCTGTTACTGGAAATACGCTGTGTACCAATAACAACAGATCCCATCCTTCTTTATTTTCACATACATGCGTTAATATTACTGAAAGCCAAAGCTCTTCTGGTTTATGCCACAGACAGCTAAAATGGAAATAACATGTCTGCTTGCCATGATGTGCCACATGAGAAGAAGAGAGCATAAAAGAGCTACCAGGTCATGAACAACCCCTGCACTTCTCTGTTATATCTTCTGTGGAGATCTGTGCTTGAATTTCACTTTGAAATGTTATTCTGTAAGGTCCTTTCATAATAACTGAGCCCCTAATGACCAGAAGTGTCAAGCAAGGTATAATCCTTGTATGAATTAACGTTGTTTAGGAATTGAATTTACAGAAATACTCCAAGAAATACTCTTGCCTCCTGTAGGCAAGACTTTGTTATATCAGCTGCTCATAACTCAGATGCACTGTCCCTGTGTCAGTACATGCAGCTGTATCTGTATGGATCAGCCAGATCTCAGCTCTTACTGCTGTGCTGGGGTTGAATATCAATCCTGTACAGAATGGTGGTGGTCACTGAGGCTGGTTACACCACAGGACAATAAAATTGCTGTGGGTTTTAGTCTTCATACCCCAAAGGTAAATTTTATGCTGAGAAATAGCAGTGTTATCTCTATATAAAAGTATTGTATGTAAGCTGCAAATTTTGAAGATGAGGCAGTCATCTGCTTTTCATAAACATTCTGCCCATAATGTAAAATAGTTTTTGACATGTGATTTGAGATGGTAGGATAATCCAGAGCTAAAATGAAAACAGCATCCTTAAATTCAGCTGACTTAATGCTGGATTTAAAGACATCTGTCTTTCCCATACCCCTTCCAAATTCCCACCGAGTTTTATATTTTATTTCGCTTTCAGGGAAAGATGGAATTTCACCATCCATCTGCCAATGTATATCTCTGTCTGCCAGTCTCCTTCTGATAACGTTTCATCTTTTTGGCCAGTTGTAATACCATTAGAAAAGTCTTAAAGATAATTCAGCTTCTACAGGTTTCATAAAATTTGTTAGTGGGATAGGAGAGAAAACCACTGTTCTCTGCCTGGCAGTTCTTTGCAGAGCACACAAAGGAGACCAGGACACAATGGACCTCTGGCAAATCTGAAGCAATCCTGCTGTTCATGGAGGTAGCTTTTCTAGATGTAGCTGTATTTTGTGTCATAAGAGAGTAAGTAATGATTCAGAAAAAAGAGGAATAATAACCTGTGTGTCAACTACTCCCTTGAGTTTCCTTTGTCCATCTGACACATGGTTGTCAAAGATGGAGAAACTGCATCTTGCAGTGAGAGAGAAAGCTGAAGTTTAGTATGATGTGTGCAATTCGTGTCACCTTTGTAAAGCTGTGAGTTTATTACAAAATGTAAGACGATAATATTTTTAAGTACATTACCATGAATGCTGTATCCTAGGGCATCTTGCAGCTCCATTAAGGTATTTCCTTGAGCTCCAAACTGCAGCAGCTCCAAAGAAACAGCCACACTTGCTGGAGAGACTACCAGATTGGTCCTGTTCTCTGCTTCAGACACGTGCCGGTAGAGACTGATGGCAAATTCAGTCTTCAGCTCTTTCAGCTCATCATAGGAGATGCAGTTCCCTTTGGTTAAGCAGCAAGCAGACAGGATAAATGCAGAGAATAAAATGGGCAGCATGAAGATGAGCTGGGAACAGTCTCCACCAGCTAATACCTGCAATTAATGATATGGATATACTTAGAAAAGCAACAGGCTGAGCTGGCAGAGGAACTTTCCATCAGTGTTGAGATATCACTTGTAGCAGTAATGATCACTGTTAAAATACTTGTTCAGGTCTACTCAGTAGCAGAAAAGAAAAGAAAAGAAAAGAAAAGAAAAGAAAAGAAAAGAAAAGAAAAGAAAAGAAAAGAGAAAAGAAGAAATATGTATGGATGTGCTGATGAATCTGTTGACTAACAAGAACTGAATTTTCCAGAATGCTGTAGCATATAAGATGGTTGGCCATTGCAGAAGGTGGAGACACACAGCCTCTTGGTTAAAAATCAGCTACCTGCACACATGATGGGACAGCTCAGTGCAGTCTCCATGCTGCTGAGCACCCACAGCTCCTTTCTGTCCCCAGCAGAAAGAGGGTCACACCCAGCACTCCCAGGAGGAAGGCCACCCCTCGTGAAGTGCAGAAACATAATTGGAAGCTCCAGGCTGGGCTTTGGATCCAAGTTTGCAAAAGGCTGGGTTCAAATTTCCCCCCAGATATTCCTTCTATAAAATTTATGCCAGCAAAAGAAAAGATGGTATTTGCAAAGGGCTCCAGTCCTTGCAGCGCAAAATCACCACATAGGATTTTTATGGGAAATCAAGCACTGGTCAACATTCTATTAAGAGACACTTAGATTCATATTTAAAGGAATAATGTTAAAATGAGATAATAGCCTTCCTTACAGAATTTCACCTTTTGAAGATTGTATACAAGTATATTTTAAAAATTACTGCACCTTCTTTCACCTCAGGTTTTCCTACAAATCTTTCTCCATGCCCTTTGCTCTAGAGAGCACCTCTAATGCTTCGTATTTACTCACAGTTAGCTCTGTTAAATTGTCTTGCCTTTCTGTGTCCTTCTGGGTGCCTGAATGGAAGCTGCCTATGAACGTCTTGTCTCCTTCTTTAATAGGTAGTGGAGCAAAGACTAAGTCATGAGACTGCATTTAAAGGGATAGTCAGTGATCAGAGTCTCTGTCGGCGATGTCTGTACCACTCTGTCCAAATTCCTGTAGGCTACAAGCTCTATGGAGAGCCAGGCAAAGCAGCATGCCACTGACCAGCAAATCCAAGGCAAGGAACAAAAAGGTACTCATGGTGATAGAGTCAGCAACTTCCTTGCAAGCCCTGCTCAAGCCTCATGAAACTTGTGACCTGCTGGTGCCGAGCAAGGCATCTCCTATCTCTCTTCCCACCCCCCTCTTTCTTTTATATGAATTCCATTGATTCCTCTACCACAAAGGGGAAGAGAAAGGGCTCTCTGTGTACCAGGCACACAGCTATTTTTTTACCCTCACTTTGAAACCTTATTCAGAAATCCCATGCAATTAAAATGTCTTTATTTCCCTTTTTTTTAGATTAATGAAAAAATCTGAAATAGCAAGATTTTATTTCACTCTTTACTTTCCAGAAGGAAAGAAACAACAAAGTGCTATGCTTGAAGGAGAGCAAGTGAGGAAAGGGCTGCTTTGAGTGGACCAGAAGTAGAAGAGCTGTGGTTGTGACTGCTTTAAAAGCAGTTGCAGCTGTTCATGGCTTTCTTTGTGTGATGGGATCAAATCCTGCCCATCATAACCACAGGTTCAGCCTCACAGCTTCACAGTGCCACCTAAGACAAGCAAGATTTGGTTTAAAAATCAATGTAAAACTACAGCTTATTGATCTTCCCAGAATTTGATGTTATACACTTGGCTACTTCACAATATACATTCTTGTTGCAAGTGGGAAAGAAGACATTGGGGAAAAAAGGCATTACAATCAAGCAATAATTTAGGTGCTACTGTTTCACTCTTAGCAGGGAAGGAACAGCCACACAATGGAATTAGGGCCCAAGTGAGAATGAAGCAATGAGCCTCTCTTATTCTGTTCTTGTGCTGTTCCTCTCTTTCTCCTGTTTGGAGAATATGGCAGAATAAAAGCAGACATTGGAGTCTCTTTCAGGATCCTGGGATTTAGAGTGCATTCCTGCAAGGACTGATGAAGCACAAGAGCTTGGTCAGTCACAGTCTAATACAACAGGCAGAAATGTAATTTTGCCACAGATTTCAATGGCGGTATCTTCACAGTGAAAATTACATTTGGGCTTAGGGGTTTGGCTGAATGAGGACCTCTCTGCTGAAGTTATCATTAGCAGTTTCCACTGGAGGGGAAATATATTCAGAGGGAATGAAACAGAGGCCACCAAGTGATTTCTCAAAGGGCTCAGAGCTGTCAATAGATAAATTAGCTCTGGCTGCTGGTGAGGACTGTACACTGGATTTGATGTGGTGTTCCCAGAGGCTCTGGACCTGAAAAGACATTTCTTCTGTGCCTTTCTTGATACTCTCCTGTTGATTTAGTAAGATTTAAATGAAGATGGGGAACCCCTGAAGGTTTTAGGCATTACTATCTAAAAATAACATTCAATTCCCACTTTACAAAAATGTTGCTATTCAGATTTGGGGTATGTATTTATGGAAGATATAATTAAAAACTAGACCTGGTAAAAATGTTGTGTAAGACAGCATAATTTCAGTGTGAAAGAGAAAAAAGTGTTCTGAGTCTTGTCTCATCACAAAGGAGGCTTAGAAATTGAAGTGTTTGTTTCAGATCTTCCCTCTCTGCAACTGTTTTAGGAAAGGAAAGCAGTGGAGGAATCTTTTCAGCAAAAACAGTGTTTGCAGACAAGCAGAGAGGACTCAAGAAAACTGAAACTGGACCAACATTGTTCAAAGCAGACATGGGGAATAAGAAATGTGCTTTAAATATAATGAATAGGAAAGAAATCCACTGTTGAATGATGAGAAAGATAGGAGACAGTGGAGTAAGAAAGAAGTAAGGGTCAGTGAAACTAGCTGTGGCTAAAAAATAGGTGTAGAAGACTGGGGGAAGGTTATGAACATTCATCATAGTCAAAGTCAGAATCAAAATTCTCATGCCTGTTCAGTTTAGCAGCCTACTTTCAAAGTTTCTCTGCTCCAGACTGGGATCCACAATGGAGAACTGGGTGTCCAAGGAGAAGCCAGTGCCACATCAGGCTGAGTCTGAAAACTGAGGTTGCCAAGTGAGCCCAGGTGGCCAGAAAATGAGTTGTCCAAGCGAGGGTAGTGCAGGGGGGGCTGCAAATTAAATAGGCCAATTACAGAAATTCTATGTCAGAAATAGAGGGGTCTTGGACCTACTGAAATGTTAGAGTTGGGCTGTGGAGAAAGGGAGTTTCTGTCTCCTTCAAGGACTTTTTTTTAGAGCCTTCATACCTGCCTGTGTCCTAGTTTAGGCATCACGGCCCTCTTTGAGTCTGAATCTGGCTCTGCATCTCAAGGTACTGAGGAAAGTACTGATAAACTTTCTGGCAATAATTTTGTGTTTAAGATGCTGAAAATGCATTTTAAAAGGCATGCATTTGACTGGTCCCCAAGATAACACTTCAAAGTCAGGAAGAGGCAGAGGTAGCATCTGTATTTTGAGAAGTGCTTCTTCACATTGAAATAAGTTAGACTGACTGTGAGGGAAGTGAGGAAAGACACAAGCTGAGGATGTCTGGAGAAAACACAGCACAGGAGTGTGTGGGTAGCATTCTGGAGCACACAGCACTGCGTCTCCTCTGAGCTTCTACAGGAGCAGCTCTGAGAGCTTTGCAGGGAGCCCAACCTCTCTGTTCCCTCACTAAGCAGAGAAAACCACCACTCTTTGAGAAGGAAGACAGCAAAGAGATTCCTGACGTGTGAACACCTCCCCACACAAGGAGCCAAACTGGTGGAAGGCACTGGAAAGCAGCCGTAAGTGGTGGCTGCTTTCCACAATAGATTAGATCATGCCTGTGCCTGCAGTGTGCCAGTGCTGTTACAGCACAGCCACTCAGTGTCCCCCTGTGTGACCACGGTGGTGGGCAAGGGGACAGACTGCTGAAGCATCCCCTGCTTCCCAGCACTGACAGATGCCATCACAGGTGGCTCTGCAATGTCTGGTGTGAAAAATCTGCAGAAGTGGAAAAGAAAGATGAAGGAAAAAGAAACAGGGACAGCTGTCCTCCAGAATTACATCTTCAAGGTCTTGCGGGCCAGATTCTGCTCTCAGGCATAGGAGTGTAAATGCAAACCATCAACACAAACTTGGGTCCTCAAGCAAATGAAGAGCTGCTGGGGGATTATGGGCTGGGAGACTCCTCTGGGGGACAGGGTGTTCCATGACTGTGGAAAACAGACTTGGGATCAAGCCTCTGTGGTGATGGTAATAGGGACGAAGGTCAGGAACTTGTTAGCCCTGGAAGCAGCCAGAAGTCACCAGACTGGAATGAGAAACGAGGGAAAGGCACAGCCTGCATAGGCACTATGGACAAAGGAAGATTTCTTTGGAAACCTTTCCCCACAACCAATTTCTCACAGGAGACTGGAGTTTTCTCTGATTTATTGGTGTTCTAAGACAACTGAGTTTGGTGTGGCTGCTGAGAGGGAGAGCTACTCTGCTTTGGGCTCTGGCCAGTTTGTGCTTCTGATGCATGCACTTAACACTGTGATCTGGAGAAGAATTTGGCCCAGGGAAAGACTGGAAGAGAAAAAGATAAGAGAACCAGGTTTTTTTCTTCAGAACTGTCCTGTTAGCTTTTCTGTGTTAGGTCAGTGTCCTGCAGTCTTCCTTCCACTCTAGCATAACCCTGTTGTCAGCAGGCCTACTGTGCATTTACCCCTTCACAAATGAGAGCAACATTTAACCTTCCATCTGCATCTGACTGTTGTGTGCTAGCTCTCCTTAACATAGAGAATAACCCTCGGGAAATTAAATTGGATCCAAACCAGCTTCCTGCCTGCTTACATCTCTCCTCCAGGAGCGAGCCTGCACTGCAATATGCCAGCACATTTGCTCAGTCAGGAAGGTGGCTCTGCTGAGTCTCAGGATAAGAAAAATTGGCATCATCATTTCATACAGAGATTATTCTGTGGGGAGGCAGATGGCTGTGGAGCCACAAAACACCCAGATGTGCAAATTCAAGTGAATTTTTTTACTGGTATCCCCATGCCATGTAATAACCATCACTGCCTCTGCCTCCCACCGGGGCGTGAGGACAAAACCTGTCTCTTCAAAGGATGACCACTTTAGAGGGTTGCTTCCAAAAAAGAAATCCATCTGCTCAGTGAGGTGTTGTGGTTTGAGCAGATGAGCTTGGTGTCAGTCTGGACTTTCTGGGAAGGTCAAACAGTGCAGAATCTTACAATGGAGCTCCATTCTGCTGGAGCCTCCAGATCACTTCTCTCACACCTTCCTGGCCAGCTCCCGGTGAAAAGAAGTGCTGTTAGTAGCAATGAAGGCTTTTCGGCAGCTCCACAGGAGGAGTCTCCCTGCCTTTGGCTGCAGGCTGGGTAGAAGAGGAGCAGTGGCACAGGCTGGCTATGACCAAACTGTGCAGTCCTCTTCAGCCCCTGTGGATGTAAAACATGAATGTAACATTTTGGTGGGTTCATTTTCCTCTATCTCTAATACTCCAAGTGGAATAACAGAGTAGTGGTTTCGCAGCATCACCATGGGAATCAGAGGTGTTTCCTGCCCTGAGAGATGGGTTGGTGATGGAGGACTGTGTGGGATTCAAACTTGGGCGAGGCTATGCCACAGGAGCTTTTGACTTGAGTCCGTGGAATAAATAAGACCTGAACCTTTCCTGGGGGCAGTTTTGAAGACAGCTAGTGACAGCACCCAAAAACTGAGCCCGGTACCAAGTTAATAAGTGGTGTGAGGAATTGGTGCTAGGGTTAAGTTCAAGTTTGCAGGGGAGGTGTTTCTGTGTTATGTAATGTCTTCTGCAGTGGGAAGAATAGTGCCTTTCTCCAGCGTGAAGCAAAGCAAAGGAAACAGGAGTTCCAGTTCCACTGGATGAGGTTAATGCCATAACACTCATGAAGTGACAGGTGTTTCCACACACAGAAGTGTAGGGTGAATAAGAGCCCAAATCAAGCAGGTTTCTAACTGACAGTGTCTGCTCTCATTATGTATTTTTTAATAGACAAAATTCAAAAGGGCTGAGAAACTATGAGAATAAGACCACTTCTGGTTTTTTTAAGGTTGATGAAATTCATTTGTATTTAAAAAAGAGAAAAGAAAAAGAAAACAGGAAGAGAAGCTAACTGAGGGAAGACTAAAGATTTTGCACACCCTTGTTGTAATGCAATAGTTGTCCCATGCATGTGTCATAGGGAAGACGGCTTAAGGAACACCAGGGAAATGATGCGTGAGGTCCAAAGAGATAATCTCACTGTGTATATATTTTCAGCAGTGTTATATGAAGGTCTTAGCAGTAAAGCCTCTTCCCTGTGGACTCTGAATGCATGATAAGAGCCTGTCTCTGTGCACAGCTGACCTGTGAGGGCTGCTGTCACAGATCAGCTGCTTAGCTGACTGCAGTGGCTCGGAGGTGCTGCATCAGCATGTTCAGACTTGACTTGCCAGTCTGTGAAATTCCACCTCTGCCCTCAGACGTCACCCTTTTGGTATCTGCAGATTTAAAATTCTCCTGAGATAGAATCAGTACCCTGTATGGGGGCCTGGTGGAGATTCATGCTCAGACAAGACACACCAGTGAGCCGAAGCAGGAGTGGAGAGCAGCACTGCAGCAGCATATTTTCCTCCCAGACAGCTCCATGAACCAACAAATTAAATGCATTTGCTGTTGACATGAATACAAAGTAAGTTAAAAGCTGATACCCCCAAATGCTTGTCTAACTGTCTATCACAGTCTCCTACAGTGCCAAGTGAATGATGCCAAGTAAATGACATAGGAAGAGGTCCCCATATGAGCACATTGCCAGCTGAAGTTTCTGCTGCTGATCTGACTGAAATGACAGGGAACCAAACAGAAGATGAAAACATAAAGATGTTTATGAAGTTGCTGACTTCCTAGAAAAAGTCTGGCTTTCAGAAAGAGGGATGTGGTTGAGTAGGCAAGATGGTTGAGATGAAATGGGAATTTATAGAGTGAATAACATGGAAGAACATGGCTTTGCACAGGCCACCCCAGCTTGTGATGTGCCCCCAAGCTGGGCAGAGAAGCACAGTCGTGTGTGTTTGCACATGTTGCACGTATTTCCTCCTGCATGCACTTCACTGCACACAAGTTCACCCAAACTAAGCAAACCCTCCTACCCAGGCAGCCCCAGTCTTGCATTACCAGCCTGTGTGGTGAAATGGTCCTGCTCCACCGTGACAGCAGGGGACAAAGGGTGGGTGGGTGTTTTCATGCCCCTCTGCTAGCACAGCAAAACAAAAAACCTTTATTCTTCAGGAGCTGATCTGCTCTCACAGCTTCAGGTTATAATCACTTGTGGTGACATCACAGGTACTGCTGAGGCCGCCAAGGTGATGTCACAATGAGAAGCTTATGACTGTAAATGGGGAGTAAGTCACAAGAACAGATGACCTCAAAATAAGCTAATATCCTGTTATTATATAAGTGTTCCCAATACTTATATAAATGTGCCAGTAACAAAAAATAAGAAAGAAAAAAGGCCCAATGGTCTATCAGGATATGTGAAGATGTGTGTAAAGTTGACATTTCTCACAGACCCACAGATCCTTTTTTGGTGTGTCTTGCTTCTAAAAATCTTCCCATTATCAGCTCTGTTTTTAAAAACAACCCCAGGATCTTTCCTTATTTAAAGAGAAAAGCACAAAAGTTCTCCATATTTTGACATGTCCAACAATCACATACATGCTTAGTCATAGCAAAGCATCTCAACCAAACATAATCTATATTTTAGTGTCACAAATGTGTTGAGTAATCTGATCATATAAGAACATGGAAATGTGTCCTTCCTGTGAAGCCCTCTGGGGTCCTTGGGGAGTACCATAGAATTGGTGTGTATTTGAAACTATCTAATTATTACCTGCTGTATTCTTATGATAAATAGGAACTAATGAAATTGAAAATTACATACAACTGTATCACAGAAAAGCTTTATTGCAGCTATAAAAATGATACTTTATATGCTGAGCTAAAGTCTTTGAAATTGGAAATAATGTTCAGAATCTCTAAGGCACTTTTCTGTAGATGTCTTGTCTCCACTGTTCTGCAGGTTGATTATTTTCCATGGTCAAGTATTTATTACATTTTATCCTGGAAATTTTTTAATGGATTCTTTTCCTTTGATAGGATAAGAAGCACATTTAAATGCCTCTAGGGGTAAGTTATTTCACATCAACACTTTCAAGCACAAAGTCTGGATCTTCAGTAGGTTTTTACATTATGCAAGTAGATATTTAAGGTACTTAATACTTTCTAACCTCTAGTGCCCTTTTTACACAGAGACAGGCAGTCAGCAGGGATTAATCTGATCCCAATTAACCACAAACTCTTCTGATATTTGGTCAGTGTACAGTAGTGTGCTGCCAGGTACACAGAGGTAAACTGATCTGGATTATCTGTTGGTGTATGTGCTTCACAGAGGGAGGTGGGTGCTCCGTGTCATGGGTGAGCTACGGGCAGATACAGCTTCAAACATGCAGTGGGGAGGCTGCTGTGCAAAGCTGCAGCTGCAAGGAAATAGGAAAGCTTCAATTAGAAGGCCTCTTCTTAATGGCTTTCTATCAAGATTTCATTCTCAGAGATCCATTTGTTGGTGTGGCTCCCTCCCAGACCAGATCCCTGCTCTCTGCCCTCTCCTGACGCAGGTGTCACAAGCAGAACAGAAGCTCCAGACAAAGTTTATTAGAGAAGAGCTCTCATTCAGTCATGAGGTGCATAAAAAACCCCCTTGCTTTCTAAATTCCTCCTCAGAGAGGAATCTAGGTGCAGATGGATCCAGTCTTTGCCCCAAATTTTGTTTAAAGGATTATATAGGTGCAATTGAATCTTTGTGTGAATTTGGACCGCAAGATTAAGAAAGGAAAACCAAATATATTTATATGAATAAAACAAATTCTTTATTTTATTGATGGTGATAATTATAACGATTAGACTAAAAGACCTTAATCAGGATGATTTACTACACAGTACAGATAGTTTTAACTACTAGTGCAGCGCACTATTTATTGAAGCAATATTGAAACAGCAATATTAAAGCTAACAAAACAATTAGGTAGACATTGATGTTATTCACCCATACCAACAACTCCGGGAAAATCTATTCTGCTCAGCCTTGATGAGAGTCCCCAGTCAGAGGAGGAGTCCCCACACACTCTCCTAGAAGGGCTATAATAGATGTGCCTGCCATTAAAATTTGGGATTTCGGTTCCATGGGAACAGTTGCCCCCTCTGAGTCACTGGTGTTGGGAGGGGATGGTGCTCCACTCTGCTGGGGTTGATCCATCCTCTGCTAAGGCAGCAGAGAAAACTGGGGACATGAGGTGGCAGGGAAATCTTGCTGCAGAGCCAAAAGAATTCCTACCCAGTGTTAATGCTGGATTCTAACAACTCTGGCTTGTGATCTCCCTAACAGTGGCATGGCCAGCTCAGCACTTGAATAGGGATCCAAGATTCTAAGATAAAAATTTTCTGGGATGGACAGAACAGGGCTTGCTGTCTGCAGGCTCTTCATAGACCCTCTGCTCTGTGGGACCACAGCTTTTGAAATGTTGTCTTGGTTGTGATGGTCACCCAGGTCTTATGCATCAGATCAAGGCAGGTTGATAGGGTCACCCTTACAGCTCAAGGGAACAACTTTAAAATTCAATTATTTACTCTGTATTATTGCCAATGTTCATACAGATGTCAAGAACAAGCAAATAGCAGAACAAAAGTTAGGGGAGAACAATGTCCCAGAAATGGGATCTTGAAAAGTTGACTTGCTGATCCTGATGTAGCTAACACAAGACAAATTCACAAAGGAGCTACATGGAATTTCTTTAGTTAAAGTGGTGACCAGGGCACCTGAAGTCCTCTGAGCATAGTGGGATTTGCTTCTTGGGGTTTATCTCTGTTCTGACTGCCCCAAAGAGTAGAGCCAAAAGCCAGCTTAGGCCATGGGAGTAGGCAAGCACGTACTCACATGAACAAGTGCTGGTTTCCAGGGTAGTGTGTTTGCTTTCCAAGCTCATTCTTCTCTTTTTCCCCTCAATTCTGAAATATTCCTCTCTGAGGCATGGTAGCCCTTGGAGATCAAGAGAGGTAAAATAATCCCCAGAAGGGCAGTAATTTTGGGAAGCTGGTCTCTCTTGTATCAGTGTGCAGCTTGCCTGGTATCCAGCCATTAGCTCTTTCTGACACAGCTGGAGACAGGCAGGGAAAGAGAGCTGACTCCAAGCTGAGCTTTCAGGGCTGTAATGCAGAGCCAGTTCCTACAGAAAACAAGCACTGCCTTCTCCTCCTTTAAACAGAAGTCTGCTGGAATAGGCATGTAATAAAATAACATTGTTTTGTTTATGTTCCTCCATAGTAAGCAGGACTATATTAGAGCTACACTTGGTGACACAAGGTTATTCTCAGTTTTTCCTTGGGGAGACTGGGACATCACGTAGTTGAGGGTCTTGTGTGAAGCCACACAGAAGGCATGTGCATTCACTACAGGATGGCTGCAGATCTTTCATCTGGAGTTGTTCCCTGTGCACTTTTGCCCAAAGATGCCTTTCAAGGTGAGACTCTCGGCACTGTTGTATTCCCAGCCCCTGAGGTTGTATGTTTGGAAACAGTAAATCTGTTTTCTGGAATAAAACAAAATTAAAAACTATCTGTTAAACTATTTTGCTTCATCATGCACACTGCTAGTTATAGAGAAGAAAAAGTGTTAAAAAGCTAATTGGTCTGGTGAAGGTTTCTTCTTCAAGGGCATGACAATGCATTGATTCTGCTTGAGATGTGGCACAGCACATATGAACTCTGCATGACTGTTGTAATTAAATGTAAAACATTCATTTCTCAGGACTTTTTTTCCCCCCATGCTTAATGTCTGTTTGTTTCTGCTTGGTCTCATAACAACTCTATTAATTAGGAAAAAGTGTCAAAGGACCAGCTCATGAATGAATGGATCTTGAATTAAGACATTTTTCTTTTTCAGTTTTTCTTTTCTTTTAGAGATAGAACAGCTACAGCCTTCTTCAAGTGCTCTTGTCAAATATGGGTACATTTAATGTTGCAGTTCCTTGAAAAATAAGATTCTTTACTTCAGCATTTCAAGAAGAGAAAAAATATTCATAGATTGTTTCAGGGAAAAAAGAAAGCACTAGCAGTTGTCACAGTGTCAAAATTAATTATTTTGGATTGATCCATTTGCCTTGATCTTTATGACCCTCAAGAATTTCAAATACTTCCCAGTCAATCATTTAAATTCCTCAGCTAAACCCCATACCTCATTAAATAAAGAAATAAGGGGGGGTCTTGATATGCTTTTCTTTAGACCTGTCACTCAGAGTATGAAAATACAGATCATGGCATCATAAAATATTCTCAGTTTTCTTTTCAAATAGCAAAAAAGTTTCTTTATACAGTTCATCACATTCTCTTCAGTGACACTCTCTTGCTGGAACCTCTTAAGACTAACTCTAAGCACCACCTGCAGTGGTGGAAAGAGACCCTGAGATACTTTATTGAATTTACTGGTGGCTATGCTAATGTCACCAAACAACAAAGGATTGTTGGGTGAAAGGCAAATGGAAAGAAAAGAAAGATATACTTAGAAGACATATATCAAAAAATGTAAGATGTGTGTGAACTTTTTTGGGTGTGTACTGACTTCTTAAAGATTGAGGTCTAATGGAAATATTGCACAATGGGAAGAAGACTCAAAGTATCAGACTATGGGATTGTGTATATTATATACAGTACACAGATGCTGTACTTTCTCAATGTTCAAACTATGCAAACAGATTCATTTCATATGCATCATCTATTTCATCCCATCATATACCCCTATTGGTACATAAAAGGCAACTCTTGCCCTGATCTGTGTTTTCCCATGAAAAATAATTTCTCATCTGAGAGTTCAGCCTATTTTTATTCCTGCTTCAAGATGGCATAGCTGATTTGTTTTTCACTTTCAATTTTTCACCTTTCATCTGCTTTTCCCATTCTCTCATGATGCAACAAGAAATACAAACCAGAATCTGGACCTGGAAAGCTGCACAGGGGAAGCTGAAGTCAGAAGCAAATCAGAGCCATTTATAAGTCAAACCTGAAAAGTATTTAGATGTAATTTGTGTCTCACATTATTGTGCACTGTGATAACTTAAAGGGGAAAGGCATCAAACACTCAGGTTGTAAAAAGGCTCAGAGTGCTGGCATTTAAACTTAGTCCCCAGAGAGAGCCCAGACCTCTCAAGTTTCTCTCCTCCTAGCAGGTAAGACCTCAGGCAGCATGGTGGCCCTTGTCCAGATCTGATGAGTTGCCCCTGGCGACAGCCCTGCTTCCCCAGGACAGCAGAGCAGCACTGAACTCCTCTGGTGTGTGTCACATCTTGCACCTTCATGTGGCCCAAAGGGATGTCCCTGCCACATGCACATACAGCTTGTGTGGAAATGTGCCACACCAAAGCTACAAAATTTGCCAATCTGCTTTCTTGTCATCCTGCTCTCAGGCAGCACTTCCCAAGCTCTGGGATAAAAGCGTATCTCAGGGGAGATACCTTGCACTGCCACAGCAGTTCTCAACCTCAGCCAGAGCAGCTGATGCCCTTCAGCAGGACCTGCACTCTTGTACCTGTGGTTTCTGCCCTGTGTAAAATCCAGATTGCATGTGGCATCTTCAGTGAAGCTTCCCAGAAAAACAATGATTATTTCAGTGGAAAGCTGTTGCTCAATCCCCGAGACTGCTGATTCCCAGAGTCTAGTTCTGAAAACCAGAAATAAGAAATAGGATTGATTGTTATTTCTATTACCTTTAGGAGCATTCTCTTATGCAATTTAATTTAATTTGATTTAATTTATATGTTTTTTGGTAATATTTTTCTCATATACCCAGAATCTTAACTCCTGTATCACAGATTGCAGTCCGCTGTCTGTACATCTCATCCATCCATATCTTGTCTTCTTTTTTTTTTTGTGCCAGCCCTTACATGATTGCACATCATTTTCAGAAGATTT
The DNA here is from genome assembly GCA_013397075.1 of Rhabdornis inornatus. NCBI lineage: Eukaryota > Metazoa > Chordata > Aves > Passeriformes > Rhabdornithidae > Rhabdornis > Rhabdornis inornatus. The sequence goes on from VWZS01009922.1 coordinate 1,126,947, forward strand.
CACACTTTTGAAAGTCCATATGGTTGTCAAAATCTTTTCTGATGCTACTTGTTTATGGCTTCAAAATAATCAACATAGATTCACACATCCTTTTTTTTTTTCCCTCTGTTCCTTCCCCCAGTCTCTTTTGTACACAACTTGAATAAGATTAATTCACTTTTTCTCCAAATGATACTGCCAAAGTTAACACATCAGCAGAGAAGGCTTGGAGCAAAAATCTGTTCCATCTTGCTATGCTCTTCATTCATGTCAGACTGCAATCTAGCTGTCACTCCAGAGAGCAGCCAATTTTTCTTTGGGCCATCTACCAAAAATGGCATCACCAGAAAATGTTCTGGTGACCTGGCATGTCTAAGAGACAACCCTTCATTGCAGAGAACAGAGTACACCAGCTGCTGCATCCCTGTGGTGTTACTGAACGACTCCCAGGGATGCTGAAAGCAGAGTTTTGCCCCTTGCAGTCTGCTAGAGACAAGGTAAGTACCAAAGCCAGTGGATTTAGTGAGGAGGTGCCAAAGAGAGGAGTGGGCAGGAGAAGAATGGAGCTCTGGGTCCTGTCCTGCTTCATTCTGGATGTGGAGCTGCAAGTGCAGCCTCAGAGTTGAGACCTGTCTGAAGGGGTGAGACAAGGCCTGTGTCAGGGAGCTGGTGGAGAGGAAGGAAGGAAGGAAGGAAGGGAGGAAGGGAGGAAGGGAGGAAGGGAGGAAGGGAGGAAGGGAGGAAGGAAGGAAGGAAGGAAGGAAGGAAGGAAGGAAGGAAGGAGAGCATCTGTGGGGACAGGCAGCATGAATCCAAAAGAACCCATGTGCAAAGAAAGTGGTTGGAGAAGCAAACCAGCCCAGAGCAAAGATTATCCTGGAAACCTGGAAGACGCTGTGCACTTGGGCCCTGCTGACAACCTGACAGATTCAGCATCCTTATCCTCCAGGGCTGATGGCTTCCCTGCACATTCCCTATCTCATCCTAATCCCTCAAAGAATGGGATATTGCACAGCCCCACATGTCTGTACTGGTTTACCACCCAGGGCTAGAAAATTCCCATCTTTCTGCTCCTCTCCTGCCCTCTGGCTTGTCCCAACACTACCCTGACCTCATGGCCAGCTTTCTGGCAGTGGCAGATCTGGCAGTGGTTGTATCTGTTGCTGCCTCAGGCAGCCCCAGAAGTCCTTCCTTCAAAACTTCTACAGAGTCTTTACACATGCGGCAGGGTGGCCACTAGCATCCTCACCCATCCTGTGGGAAAACCACAGGGCAATCAGCTCTTGAATGAAAGCAATGCAGAAAAGTGCCAGGGAGAGAAACTTGAAGGGCAGATGCTGCATTTCTCCGGCTTTACATGGCACAACAGAGGGACACTGTAGTCAAATTCCATAAGCAGGGACACAGAGTAATTAGTTAAAGATTTGCTTTCTTGTGACAAAAAAGAAACAACCCAGAAGTAGGAAAAAGTGGGACTATAACCATATCATGGTAAACCATGTGAAAAAAACCCTCTTGCTCCTAATCACAGCCCAGCTTAAATAAAAATATGTCCATGCAACAGTTAATTCATGGAAGCAAGAGGAATTATAAAATTGGTATTAAGTGTTGCATATCTGTCCCGGGCAGCCCTGTCCCTAGGTTCATTACACCTAAGGAGCAGGAGGTCCCCAGTAGCACTGCTAACCTCACAAGGAGCATTGTCTTGGCAGGAGTTGGGTCATACTTAGCAGATTATCTCCGTACCAGGAGGGCTGAAATTTTCATCAAAGTAAACAGAGGAATTCGTGACAGGCAGCCGGCTTACCGTGCCGTGCTCAGGGGATCGCTCGCAGCGGATGCTCGGCTCCATCCCAAGGGCAGCCCGGCGCAGGGAAAGCCACGGCAGAGCCCTTCGGGTCATGGAGCCGCTCACTGGGTTATCCCCGGCTTATCCTGCTCCCCAGCTTCCTGCTGGAAGGGAGGGAGAGCAGAGCAGCAGAGCGGCGGGGCGGGAGCGGAGAGCGGACCCTGCGAGCGGCCGAGGCTGGGCTGCAGGGCAGCGGCGGGATCAGGGCACCCCGAGCCGGAGCCGGAGCCGGAGCCGGAGCCGGAGCCGGAGCCGGAGCCGGAGCCGGAGCCGGAGGGTCCCCCCGGTGCCACCCGGGCTGGCAGCCCCGCGCGCTGTCCCCCGGGCGCGCGGGCACCGCGAGGTGGCACTAGGCGCTCGCGCAGGCTGGTGGCTTCCCGGGGTGGCTTCCCGGGGTGGCACACACACGCAGAGCCCGGACCCTGCAGCGCCGCGGTCCCGGAGCACGGCACGGGCACGAACGGGGTAACTCTCCTACCGACCGCGCGGCTCTGGCCACGTCCGTTTCCATCGCCGGTTCATTGTGTGCCGTCAAGTCGGCAGCTTTCATTTATGACAGGCAGATTGGATTAATGGCCTCCTCCTACCAAGCTATTTTTCCATTTTATGCACCGTATATTCAGGAGGAAAATGATCAAAAAGGAAATCTGATTAAAACGCCAGCCGTGCTTTACTGCAGGAGGCTGAGCCACAGCAGAGGCAGGATGCACCTGCACAGCCATGAACCCCTCTAAGACTCCCTTTCTGCTGCCAAATTGAAGCAACACTATCTGTAAATTGCTAAAAAAAATAGCAGCAGTTTGAACACTGTTCTTGAGCTCCGAGGCCAGCCCAGCACCTCCACACCCTTCAGAGGTATCCCCCAGGTCACCAGACACACCACATTGCTGCTGGCCTGCCGCAGGATCCGTTCAGCTCTGGGACACAACCAGCCCACTGTGCACCGCTTATTACCTGCTGTTATCTGAAGTGAGGATGCATTGCAGACCAGCTGAGAAGCGTTTTTTGCAGCATGACCCTGAGACGCTGAGTTTCATGCTGTGGGATTTCCAAGGGAACATGAGATGACAGGAAGATGCAATAAGCTTGGTGGGAGAATGTTGGACACAGAGGGGCCAAAGCCTGATGTAGCCTCTTCCATAGTGGGAACAGTCCTAGGGGTGAAGGACTCCACCAAGAAGTGTCTTGGTGAAAGCTGCTTGAAGTGGTCCAAAACAGAGGCAAGAAGAAATCTAACAATCCAGTGTCTGAACCTGCTCCCTGTCCCACTTCCATTTACCACTGGAGACATATTCCACCACAGGATCTATGCCTTGGAAGGCTGTAAGGCTTTCCAAAACAAGGAGCTGGATTCCTCGACAGCTACCTCACAACCCGCTGGTTCCTGAGCTCAGGGTGACACAACCCTTCCCAGCTACTGAAGGAACATGGCCCAGAAGCCTGCACTGACTTATGGAACAGAAAGAGCTCAGTGAAACTGTCTGGGTGAAGGCTGCAAATAAATGTGTTTCTCTTCTCATGCAGGGAATTAATTCAGTGCTGCTCATTGCCCTGATATGCTGTTGAAACCTGAGAAATTAAGATTCAACAAGAAATCTGACAAATTGAGGGCGGATAAACCCATTGGTAGCACAATGTAGCAGTTGGTCCCACAGTGATCTGAGCAGTTTTTGGCTCAGAAGTCTGGACTCTGTGTAAATTTAGCAATTTGCACTATGCTGAATCCTGGAAGCTGGGAAGGAATGCCACAGGGAGGATTGCTCTGTACTCAAATGACACTTCGGCTCAGATGAGAGACAAGACATTAACCAAATAGAGACAAGTTTGAGGATTTTTTTTTGGGAAGAGTCAACAAGGTTTTATAAAAGGAAATCACACCTCTTAAATCTATTTGGGGCTTCAGAAGGCATCAACAAATAGATGTAGAGCTAAGAAGAGTTTTCCAAAGCCCCTCATCAAAGTCTTTACAGGAAATCCTGCTGTGATGGTTTAAGAGGTAAGGTTATGTGAATAAAGGGCTGATTAAATGGCAGGAAACAGAAGGTAGAAATAAATAGCCAGCTCTGACAGTGGAAGGAGGTTGGCAGTGGAGTCATGCAGGGATTTGTACTCAAGCTTACATTGCTCAGCATGACTTAAACCTTGAAAAGGGGGGGCTTTGTGAGATGGGAGTTTGTTGAGGTTATTAAGCATCCAAGACAGTAAAGATAATGAACACCTGAGGAAGCTACAGAAAAAAATCCCACAATAGACAGCAACTGGGCAATAAAAAGGCAGATGAAATTCAACATAGCTAATGCTAAAATTAATTACATTTTAAAAACATCTAATTTTACATACATGATGGTAGGGTCTCAACTGACCTTTTCTGCTTGGGAATTGGACTTTAGGGCTGTGTAAATATCTATGAAAAGGGTAGCTCAGTGCTCAGCTGCAGCCAAAGTAGCAAGTTCCATTACTAGGAGAGAAACAGAGAATAAAATGGAAAACACCTTCAAGCTGTTCTGTACATTGGTACAGTAATCTAATCTCCAAAAACTATATGTATTTATGGACCTTCTAGTTCAAAAAGCACACAGAACAGAAATGTAACAAAGGGGTAACAAGAACAAAGGAAAGCACGGAATGGTTTTCCTATGAAGAATGAGTTACTGGGTTAAGACTTCTCAGCTTGATAGAAAAAACAGTAATCTGATTTCTGCAGTAGTTAACACATGCACTGTTTGAAACTGCTTCCCAAGCCCTTTGTGAGCTGGGACTGTCTGTCCAACACCTGAGTAGCTCCATTCTGTCGGGCAGATGGAATGGCCAGTGCTAAAGCTCAGGCTGCTGAACCTGAAAATCACTCCTGGAAGACGTCAGCACTCTCAGGATGTAAAAGCAGATGACCTAGACATATGATGAGGCAGCTGGATCCAGAGCTCTCATGGCGGGATACAGGTTCTTTATGGAAGGGTGGAAGATGGTGATGAGGTTTGTGCTCCAAGCAGCTGAGTGGCACAAATTTGTGCATGTTTGTGAGGGAGCAGAGGGCGAGAAACTCAAGAGCTCACGGGTCAGGAGAAGTAACAAAAGGGATATTGTTGTGGGTATCTCCCACAACCCAATCAATCAAGAAGGAAAGACAGATAGAACCTTCTTTAAACAACTTGGGAGTTATTCAGGACAGACTAGAAAAATTCCTGTCTTTTGTAACCGGAAAAATCTGCTAACTGGAAAAACCACTGCCTTCAGTCACAAGGCTGTCACTCACAAGACGTTCTGTTAGGCCTGCCATGTGTCCATATCTAGCAAAGTTTTAAGGAGAAAATTACTAATCATACCAGAAGACTGAGTCAGGGATGCAGAAAGCTGCACATACCCAAGTCCACGGGGCTGGATGTGATAGCACAGGGTTCAAATGTTTCTAAAAATCATGGGAATTGCATACAATAGATTCAGGGGGGTGGAAAGGAAGATTGGGTCTGGTAGGCCTGGGAAAGGGAACTAGGCCCTGGGAACAAATATTGAGCTTTGTTTTTTCTAGATCATGTGAAGCCACACCTGCGTAATCACCATATGATAAATGATATGATTGTTAAATGTAACGATTGTTTGATAATTGAATATGATTATTGTTTAATCATAATAAGAATCATGAGAAACGATGTAATTGTAACAAAAATCATAAGAAAGAATATCTGGGGGGGTCTAATGAAAATTACCAGAATACATGCTTGGATAAGGTCAATGTATACAATAGAACAATATGGGTTTAATAATTAATATATAATTATATAATGAAAAGGGTATAAAAACATGCTCATCTCAGATCCATGTCGGAGTTAGATTTGAGTCTGCACCCCTGATTCCCAGAGCTCTTCAATAAAGCACCTGCATATAATCATTCTGTGATTACGTGTTTTCAATGCTATCAGATGGGCTACCAGTGACAGTGCAACAGAAACTGGCCAATGTGATGGCCATGACTGATACACTGAAGGGCTGGGCTACCAGAGACCTTCACTGGCTAGAGAAAGGTGCCAGTCAGGACCTCACCAAGCTTAATAAAAGCAAATGCAAGCCCTGCACCTGGAGGAAGCATCTCCTGGCTAGGGAGCAGCTCTGAAGAAAGAGGCCTTGGAGTCCCAGTAAGCAGCAAGCTGAACATGATTAAGCAGGGCAACCTTGCAGTGATAAGGCCAACAAGATACTGGGTGGTTTAAGCAAGGGAGCTGCCATCAGGTTGACAGAAATTCTTCTTTCTGCCAGCTGAGCACTCATCATCCACACCCATACATCTGTGTAGAGTTTTGGGATCGTCACTACAAGAGTGATATTGACAAACCTGAGAGAGTTTGGAGGGTCAGGGAGTGAGAAGACCATGGCTGCAGGAGCAACTGCAGTCTTCCAGCACCTCAGGTGGGATTACAGAGAAGACAGAGCCCGAATTTCTCAAAGGTGCTCAGTGAAACGAGAGAAAAAGATCACAATTTTGGACATGGGAAATTCTCTCTGCAGATTAGGAAGCAATTCTTTGCCATTACAGTGGGTAAACACTGGCACACATTGCCCAGAGACACTGAAATTGCCACCTTTAGATACTTTCAAATCTGACCAGACAAGGTCCTGAACAACTTGATTTAACTCCAAAGTTCAAGGCTTGAGCAGCTTTGTGCCTGCTTTCAGCAGATGCTTTGGACTAGAAGACCCCCAGAGGCCTCTTCCAACTCCTGATGTCTCTACAGCTCTGTAAGTGCCATAAAAATATATATAAACCCCACAATCTTAAACCATAAAACCAAACAAAGCCAAACCTACACAGCTTTGCATATACAGCATAGTGCTGACATGCAGACGTGTCCCAACGGGGGAATAAAGAATTGCATAATAGGTAACAGCACACACCAATGAAAATAAGAGGAAAGGATGATTATGAAGACCAATGTACATCAAACAAACCCAGATGGGATTTAAGCATGCAAGATTATCAATATGTGTCACAGCTCCTATTTCATCCTTCAGCTTTACTAGAGAAAATGATGTACAACACCACAATGAGAACTGAAAGACCCAGTCTGCAGAGGCAAAACTGAGTCCAACAAAATATATTTTTGCTGTGTTTATTTTGTAATTATCCCACCAACACACACCACCAAAAGCTGTAGAGCTTGTGGCACTGCAGTCATTTTGGAAGCCTAGTTAAAATACTCTGTAAGTCTGCAATACTTCATAAATGAACATGCAGAAGGTTACGTACAATTGACTTTTCATCTCTATTTTATTTCACAGAAGCAGTGCATTCTGAGGTGAGAAGGAGAGAAAGTTCAGAAAAAACCTGCAGTTCTCAAAATACATTGTTGATAATTTAAGGAAATCCATAACTAAATGCCATAAAACTTGTGCTTATTCAAGTCTCTGAAGAGATGAGCCCCTTGTTAAATAATGGGAAGAGAACTAATGAAGCCTACCTTCAGTGAAACATGCTTCATAATCTGGCTTTTTTGTATAGACAGAAAGTTTTCTGTACACTATCACCTCTGTTTCTCCTGACAGTTTTTTACAAGGTTTAGTTACAAGCACCATCAATGTAAACAATTAAAACTTTAATCTCTACTTAGGTATCAGTAAACAGAACAGAGACAGAACCAGTGGGGACAGTACAAATGCAGAGTCTGTGGGCACTCATTTGTCTCTCTTACCATCAGGAACATTGTGGCAAAATCTGGAACTGAGATGCTTATGGAGCTGCTGGTTAATAACACACATGAACCTCATGACTGACACTTGAGCTGTCCTGTGCTTCCCTGTGGATCTCCACTACCAGTGCTTCCTGCCACAGTCCCCAGATGTGATGGACTCCTTCTAGAGGCATACTTTAGCAGAGAGATGGTTCAGAGCCTCCTCTTCAATAAAAAACCCAATCAGCTTTTGTCAGGAGTTTCAGTGGTGGTATGATGCCAGGATCAGACAGCTACATCAGCTCAAACAAGTTTTTTATTTCATGTCCAGATCAAATGTTATCTGTATTATTAAAATATTGTGAAAATACCATGATTATGGACAGAAAATAATGAAGCATAAATTTAAACCCATGGACGCTGACTGTCCTAGACATCACTGTTTGTATGGTGAAATGCAAGCTGATGGAAAAAAGGGCTAGTCTGACTTCACAGTGTTTTATATATATTTTGGCAGGGTACAAGCAATAGCATGGGAGTACAACTTTAGATCAGGTTCATGTGTTCCAGGGGGATTTGATCTAAAGGTCACGACAGTCAGAGGAAAGACTGCGTGGGGTCTGAAGGAGCATAGAGCAGGTAAACACACATACACCATGACAAATTCTTCATTAGTGCTATTTTTGGTCCCAGAAAGAGAACAGTTTACCCAAAACTGCAGTAAGCCTAAACTGTTTTAGAGGGTAGGAGAAGGCTGATAATCTGTGCTCTTCACCTTGAACATATCTTCTTGTTCATTCATTGTGTTTAGCACAAAAGACAAAGTCTACCCCTGTTAAATGCTATGACAGCATCTCACAGAGAGGAGACTTGGACCTCAGTTTGTTGCCTTTTTTCCTGTGTGAAGAAAACAACAGCAAAAGGAAAAAGCCTTGACTATCCCTCTGGCCTCTTCTGGACTCGGGCTGCAGGTTCCTCTCCTAAAAACCTGTATTCATTTTCCTCTAGACTTTCTTCCAGAATAGTTTGTAAAAACCATGCATTTACCTAAACAGGCCAGGGGAGCTGTTGCACTTTTTGTAACTATTATTTACAGTATGTGTGTGCTTTTTCACCTTTTTTTTTCCCTCCAAAGCAGAAATTCTTTTGATTAAAATTACCTGGTAATGCAGCAAATATCTTTCTCTGAAAATGAGTTTTTATTCCACACACCACAATGGTAGGTCTTCAGCATTTACACCTGTATATAGGTTACACCCAGCATTACACATACACCTTTTAACATGGTCACTTCCCCAGTGGCTCAACCAGAGTTGTGATCAGTGACACTTGTCAGCCAAAAACATAACTTTTCAGAACATGCATTATAAAATCTGTTTGTATGACTTAAATCCTGGTGAAAGTACTTAGCTGCCATAGAAGCAGCTTTTCACTTACTTTTTTTTTAAAATACCAATTTAATTAGAGCAAAACAGGTTATCAAAAATGCATATTTTAAAAACATCTTCTGAAAGCCAGAAAATTTGACTTCTTTTCCATTTGGGGAGAGGTACTCAAGAAGAAACAAGTTTTATCCAGAAAGAAGTATGCTTGGACTGGAAATACGAAGAGTAAGTTTCTGCATTAACTATTTTTAACAGAAAAATAACAACCCCTTAAAAAGCAGGGAGCTGTCTTTTATTTGGGTCTAATGGTGTAGAAATATATTAAAAAGCTGTGTTATCTCCCTTGGTTTGTGTTCCAAAAAGGTGAGCTGTACTGCCTGAGCTAGAAGTAGCAAACACAGGTTACTCAGGTTATCACTGTCCATACAAGTGGTTCAGACAACAGTCCAGAGGGCTCCCTTCTATCTGGAAAGGATAGGCTTTCTGGGTGAGGGGGCTGAAAATGTTCTCTAAGGTTTCCTGTTTGGCACTTTCTTCATTCTGGTCTGTCCAAGTAAGAGATACAGTGGAATTTCCTCTTCCCTAGGGAAGGAGTGACACTTCTTCCAAAGAAGTTTCTATAAATACATTGGCAGCAAACAGGAGGGCTAAGGTGTCTCCATTCTTTGCTGGATGCACAGGGTGGCACAGTGTCAAGGGATGAGGAAAATGCTGAGGTACCTAATGCCTTTTTTGCCTCAGTATTTGACACCAAAGCCAGTTGCCCCAGGATACCCAGCAATGACAGCTGGAAGTTAGGGATGAGGAGCTGAGTGAAGCCCCCATAATCCCTGAGGAAAGGATAATGACCTTCTGTCCCAGTTAGACACACATCTATGTGCCCCGATGTTATGTACCTGAGAGTATTGAGGGAGCTGGCAAAAGATCTTACCAAACCCCTTTCAACCTTTTCCAGCAGTTTTGGTTTACTGGAGAAGTCCCACTTGACAGGAAATTAGCAAATGTAATGCCCATCTACAAGAAGGGTTGGAAGGATGATCTGGGGAAAGTCAGGTCAGGCCTATCAGCCTGACCTCAGTACTGGGGAAAGTCATGGAGCAGATCATCCTGAGTGCCATCCCATGGCATGTGCAGGACAACCAAGGGCTCAGGCCCAGCCAGCACGAGTTTATGAAAAGCAGGTCCTGCTTGACCAACCTAATCTCCTTCTATGACAATGCGATCCACCCAGTAGGAGAGGGAAAGTCTGTGGGTGTTGTCTATCCAGACTTTAGGAAAGAATTTGAAACTGTCTCCCACAGCACTGTCCTGGAGAAACTGGTTGCTCATGGCTTGGATGGATGGACTTAACTGAATAAAACAGGCTGGATGGCCAGGTCCAGAGAGTGGTGGTGAATTGAACTAAATCCAGTTGGTTGCTGGTGACTGGTGGTGTTCCCCAGGGCTCAGCACTGGTGCCAGTTCTGTTTCACATCTTCATTGATGATTTGGAAGAGCGGATTGAGTGCATCCTCAGTAAGTTCACAGATGACACCAAGTTGGGTGGGAGTGTTGATCTGCTAGCTGGAGGGCAGGAAAGCTCTCCAGGGGGATTGTGACAGACCTGATCGATGGGCTGAGGACAGTCTTGTGGAGTCCAGTAAGGTGAACCAAGTGCTGGGTCCTGCACTTGGGTCAAACCAATCCCATGCATTGCTACAGGCTGGGGGAAGAATAGCTGGAAAAGGACCTGGGGTTGCTGGTCAAAAGCCAGCTGAACACGAGCCAGAGTGTGGCCAGGTGGCCAAGAGGGCCAATAACATCCTGGCCCGTATCAACAATAGTGTGGCCAGCAGGACCAGGGCAGGGATTGACCCCATACTTGGCACTGATGAAAGCTGCACCTTGAATCCTGTGTTCAGTTTTGGGCTCCTCAATTCAGGAAGGACATTGAGGAGCTGGAGCGTGTCCAGAGAAGGGCAGTGGAGGTGGTGAAGGGTTTGGAGCAAAAGTCTGATAAGGAACAGCTGAGGGAACTGGGGTTGTTTAGTTTTGAGGAAAGGAGGCTCAGGGGTTATCTCACTGGTCTCTACAACTACCAGAAAAGAGGTTGCACTGAAGTGGGGGTTGGTCTCTTCTGCTGTATCTTGAGTGAAAGGAGGAGAGGAAACAGGAGGAGGGTCAGATTAGATATTAGAAAAAAACCTATTAACTGAAAGGGTGGTCAGACCTTAGAATAAATTGTCCAGGGAGTTGGTGGAGTCAGTCTCTGGAAGTGTTCAAGAGGTGTCAGGATGTGGCACTTGGGGATGTGGTTTAGGGGTGATTATGGTAGTGCTAGGTTGTCACTTGGACTTAGACAATCTTGAAGACCTCTTCCAACCCTGATGTTTGTGTGATTCTGCCCCCCTCACCACTGCCAGCCCTCAAAGGCTGGAAGGAAAGTGTTTCCTCACAAGAAACTTCTTGCCTGCCCCTACTGGGGCTGTGCTGCTGCGACCTGCTATGCTTAAAGCTGCCTTTGGGACCTATTAAAAGGGAAACAAGACCCCTTTCTTTACCCATCTTTCTTGAGTTAAGGGAATTTCTCAGAAAAGTTAAAGCAGTTTGGTTTCACAAATTAGTCTTCATTTTTTGCCAAATTAAAATGGAATACTATGTGCCTCTTCTGGCATTTCCTTCACCACCAGTCCAGGGGCTTGTCAGAAAACATCCACCTTGAGTTCCTGTGCAAAAGCCTCGGTGCTGATCATATTCTCCAGTACAAAGATACAGGGTGCAATCTCAGACTTTTTACTCAGACACTTTACTGTACCCAGTTTGGGAATGCCAGTCTCAGAGGGTTCTGAGTATTTCCTTCAAATATTTAACATATTTCTGCATCACCTTCTCCTCAGCAAGGAACCTTCTGTAAGCTCAGGGTGGACCCATGGCTGTCATTCCCAAGTAGAACATGTTTCCTCTGGAAGGTGTAAGATAGAGAAACCTCAGATGTAAAATTCTTCTTCATTAACTGGTGAAGCTGGACAAACACGATCACCCAGAGAACAATGAGCTGCTCTCAAGGGCTGTTTGTGTTGCTTAGAGAGAGAAGCTGACATGAAAGAGCTGGAAGACCATTCTGAAAGAGAAGGCAGTGAACCATCAACTGACTCAAAAGTATTGCACATGGCTGATACAGGCCTTCCACTGGTGGCTGCCTGTTTAGCCCTACTGACAGTCTGTTTCTGTGATGGAAGAGAGTCTTCCAACTCACTGCAAAATCCGTTAAGGGCAGAGTATGCAGAAACCACAGACAGGTCTGAGAAGGACAGCTTCATCCCTGTGTCCACATCAGTCTCTTGGGCACCCTCCAAGTCATCAACGTTAAGCTTGGGGCTGCATTTCCATGTTTTTAATCTGGTTGGAGGTGACCCAGTGCTTAAAAACTTAAATGGTTCACTGAAATGAAATGTCTCTGACGGTGAAGAGGAGTTCACTGTGGGCAAGCAGAACAGAGATTTGCTCCGTTGAAATGACCAAGAAATGCTGGAGGCGCTCCTGGATCTGCGTGTGAAGTCTCCTTGATCACCTTGTCTCAGGTCCTGCTGGGAGAAACCAAGATAATGACCAAGGCCATTTGTGTGATGTATCTTTTTTTGATCCATTTCCTGTGGCTGTTCAGAGACAGATCGGTGGCTCTGAGGAACAAAGGCTGGCAGAGTGGTGAAGTGGGAATCTGTTGACACAGATGGATATGGCTGCTTGTTCTGCTTTGCAGACTTCCTACACCAACTGTGTGCTTGCTGCAGTGGGGAGAGGAAGAGAAGAAGATCATATTAATACAGAATTGGCAGTTTCACATCCCTATGTCTCCATTGCTGAGTTGTTACTGCAAATAATTGCAAAGCAGACTTCAGTCAGTATGCTTGCAGCAAATATTTCACTGCAATAACAAAGACAAACCACCCTCCCAAAATCCCAAATATTTACATAAGGAGCCTCAAAGACAACAAGAATAAATGGTAGAGAAGCCTTGCCTTGTGGGCTGAATTACACTAGTTTGAATTTCTCGCTTCCTATTGACTTATTCAGATTTATTCATATTCTGTCTTCCAACATTACTACCTTAATGGACAGCTTAAGAAAAAAACAAAGAAATGGAAGAAGTATACTATACAATTATAATTTCTCATTTCTTCCTTACTTCTTTTTCTGTTTTGTCCTCCTTTAAAACATGAGGAAGTCTTCAGCAAGTGAGCTCATTATGTCTTCTCAATGGGAACTTACCACTTCTTTCAACTCTTCCACATTTTCTTTCTTACCTATTAACTAGCTCACAGTGACATTACAGACACACATTGTTTGCTTGTAGACACCTAGACTGGAGACCCAACTCATGGTTATGATTCAAATATGGACCTGAATCTCAGTCCCAGAACAGGATTCAGTTGCCTACCCATCAGATACTCAAGCATTTGGACAATCAAAGCAGCTGTGACAAATGATGAGCCAACACCCTTCTCATGAAGGAGCTGGAGCCAGGTGGCTTTCCTATGGAGCTAGACACTGATGTCTGGGTAACTGAACTGTGTTTGAGCACTCGTAAAGTTTTTTACCTTCCCCCTTATTTCAATGAGGCTTTTAGAAATTAGCCTTTCAAAAAGTTTAAATTAAAGTCTTCTTAATGGAATTTCTCGCGTAATACAAAATGCTTGCTCTCTGCTCCAAAAGGGACAGGAACAAATGGGACAAAGTGAAAGATCATGCTCTTGAGAATAAACAATAATCTCAGCTGTGGGACTTGTCAGTTGGAAACAAGAGAGGAGAAAGACCTGGGTATCCTGATCTCTTTCTGCTATTAAAGCAACAAGGCTGTGACAACACAGTATTGGGCAGTCTCAAGTGAGTTGAAAAAGCACTGCAAACAATACTGCTATGGCCTCATCTGGAATACTGCACATGATGCCAATCACACCTATGTGAAAAACAATACATTTGAACTGAAAAAGATGGAGCCACAAGAAAAAAAAAATAAGATGAACTATCCATTAAGAAAATGGAGCCACAAACTAATAAAAGGTTTCTAATAACAAAAGTAGAAGAATCTTCTGGGGTGAGTAATGGATAAGGACAGAGCTTGTTCATTTTACCAAACAGATTATACAACATGACAGAAAGAGCTGAGACCTGGCAACCAAGGAGGTTCTTTGTACCCTGTCTCTAAAAGAGCTCCATACATTGCTGCTTCTAACATCTTGCTAGTGCACATCACATTGTCTTAGTGACCCAGATCTGTCATAACCATCTTCTGTTTTTTATTGAAGTGATTTTATAGGCAAAAAAAGGATTTTCACATCTGCAAAAAATGCTTGGTTCTTTCATGAACTCTTACTAGACATTATAGCACAGCCAAACCACAAAAGTTCATTTAGATGCTGTAGATGAGTAAATATACATATGTATACTATCTATCTGTAATAAGGTGTGCTCATTCATGCTATTTCTGTGTAATACAGCAAGCTGTTTCCCTTAATGTCATAAATAATTACATGAATGAAGAAATTGAAGACAAAATAGTCAAATGTAATGACTCAGTTGTCAACAAAACATTAGCCAGAAATCATGTTAGACCTCTACAAATAACATTATTTTATTAGTGCAATATGTGAGCCAATTTGTTTAAAAATTACTCTGCAAGATAAAAAGCTTGTCCATGAGGAAAATACCAGCTCTTTCTTAACTAAAGACATTTTTGGATAACCCAGAAATAAGAATCTGACATGCTGAAATCCACAAACAGACCACTGCACTCTTTTGATGTGTTTGACCAAGAAAACACTCCTCATTATATTTTGTTTTTTTCTCTGCAGTAGCCCTGTTATGAGATTCACTACATGAACTCAACCACCATGCTCAGTGAATCAACAGAAGCACCTTCAGAACACTTCTACTTCTCAGAAAGAAAATAATGTATTGCCACACCTTATCTTATTTTTATGCTATACTTTTGTTTTTGGAGATTTAAGCTGACAATTTTGCACATCAAGCATCCACAGAAACCAAGGATCCATGCAAGTGCAGTCTTCCTGTTTGTGAAAAGGATGGGACCACTGCTGGCACCTTGGAGAAAACTGGAGCTGAAAACAAAAGGCTTTTGGGAATAGATTGATCCTTGCACTGCAGAGAGTTCTGGGGCCAGTACAAAAGCCTTGCCTTTACCTGTCTACCACACATACATGAGGCAGAGCCCACAGACATCACAAATAAGATTAAGCTGTCTACTTAATACAGCCAGTGGGATCTGGAGAGCAATTCAGCTTTCCCTGAAAGAATTCTTGTGTCTGGTTGGTTAGCTGAATTGCTTTCTATGTCCTTGGGCTGTACTGAGCACACACCCATCGACTACAGGCACAACACAGACTGTAGCTGACAACCTACTTTAGGTAAGATATTAGTTTTAGGGTTTTGCCATTTTAAACAATTTTTTCCTAGTTCTTTTAATGTTCCTGCAGACAGGTAGAGGCATTTCATTTTACACAAAGTATTTGCTGGTATTCTTGCTCCAGGGTCACAGCTCCTGGTCAAACCCAGCTGACCTGGCAGGAGGTAATGGTGGATGGTGGGGAGAAGGGGGCAAGCACAGCCTGCCCCCAGAATGGCTGCATGCAGGGCAGGTCAAGTGACATCACTGATACAGCTTATTTCTGAGCAGCTGTTTATAGGAGGAATGCTCACCTCGATTATTTTTTTTAAGATGAGTTAAGATTTAGAAGACCTATTTTCCAATGCTGGAGTTCATGATATAGGCAGAAATGGGAAATAAAAAAATGGAGAGATATTCTTTTAATACTTTCATTTTAAAGCGACGTAACCAATGACTTTCCTGGCTGTGAGAACACCAGACAGTACAAGCAGCAGTAGTGAACTACAGGTAGAACACTGTACCACAGGTAGCGTGTCAGAAGCTCCATCCCATGAAATACTAGTAAACAAAGATTACAGGCTAATCCCGTATTGTAGAGAACTGGATTATGTGGACTAATAAGACTTTTCTATATCTACATTCTCTAACTTGTCAGAGATCACAGAGAGGATTCAATGATTTAGCCAGGATTAAAAGTTAGGCAAAACTAGCTGGTTGTCCTGTGCCAAGGCCATCGACTGTGCTCCCCTGTGCCACCTTGGCACAGCACACTGAGCGCTGCATGCCACCTGTGCATGCACCAAGACCACTCCTCTTCAGGTTTTGGAGGAGGCTTCTCTGCCTTCTTAATCCTGCCACCGGCTTTGAAAACAATTGCATCTTTTCTGAGGTCAAGTCCTCATGGTCAGCCTTCTCACAGCTTGCTAATGCTCCCAGCATTGCCTGTTGCCTCCCTGCTGCTTGGCAGAGCCTGCCTGGTACAGCCTTGCTGCCTGCAACAGCCACAAGCACCAGGGAGATGCCAGAGAGGGCATCAGTCACCTGAGAGGACAAAGACACAATGCAAAGTGACACGTAGATTTTGACTGAAATGCCAAATGCAGGGAGATAGGTTTGTCAGACCTTGCCACAAAGATGTGCAGCAAACTCGGCCACTGACTGAACAGATTAGCTCTCTAACAGAACAGATTTTTTCATCTGGTGCTAATCTGCTGCTCATTTATAATCTCTGCACAAATCTTTGTGAAGCCTGAGGGACTTAGAGTCTTTGTGTTTTACAATGGGCTGCAGAAGAATTTAATGATGAATATCCGGGAATGCCATAAACAGCTTGGGATAAACCATTCAGAAAGGAACTTTCAACTTGGGCTGCCGGGACCTAACAGAAAAAAATCCATGAGTGTTGCTGCAGTCTATTTTAAGTTATCTGCTTTTTAAGAAAGCAGATAGAGCTCTCCTTAAGCATTATCTGCATTAAGAACTGCCAGCAAGGCTTTGCTGAGGTCAGGACCCAGCCAGCACAGCAATGACATCACCATCTCGAGCCCAGATTTTGCCTGCCTTGCTCAACAGGAGTGCAATGGTGTTCATTTAATTGTATTAAAACCAATGGAATTGATCCAGGGGAAAAAAAAATCAACACATGAAAAAGTGGCAGAGATTAGCCCTCAGTAACATCATAGTAAGTCTTACTTGAAAGGCAAATAGTCAGAAGCACAGCATTTCAAAAAGGCAAAATGCACAGATTTGATTTAAAATTGAACCTCTTTGAAAAGCGGCTTGTAATATGTTTACAAAAATACAAAAGTTGAGTGCTTTGTAACACAAAATATATTCACTCTCAAGAATTTTTGCTGGGTGTATAAATTTGTAAGGATCCTAGTATGCCATGGAATTTAACAAGAAAAACTACCTTAGGCTGAAGAAAAACAAGTAAAAATCTCTTATATGAGTAAGTGACTGATTCTCTATGCTCCCCCAAAACCCAGACATTATCATTAAGGACAACCAAACAGTTATGTAACAAAAAGGAAAGGAAAGGAAAAAATAGATTAAAATATTTTGAAAAACAGGAGACTAGTATTAGATTTGCAGATTAATTAAATCAGTTCATGGTACCTCCCTCAACTGAGTCAATTTTTGCGCTGAAAGTGTGTCACCAGTTTCAGAAGAAAATAAATATAGTTTTGTAAAGGTGCCCTGTACACATCCTTGCCTGTCATAAGGCACAGAATGGTTTGGCTTGGAAGAGACTTTAAAGATTGTATAGATCCAACCCCTCTGCCATGGGCTGGGACACCTTCCACTAGACCAGGTTGCTCAAAGCCCAATTCAGCCTGGCCTTGAACACTTCCAGGGATGGGACATCCACAGCTTCTCTGGGCAACCTGTGCCAGTAGTTGCTTTTCTTGCCTTTCTTTCTCTTTGTGCTCAATTCTGCTCTATCTGCACTATAAAGTATAATTCAGCAGGATTGAAGGTCTTTTCTCACCCCCATTTCCTTTCCTGCAGACCAAACTGTTCTCTGCAAAGGTGCCCTTTCTTTGCCTGTTTTTGTCTTTTCGCCTTCTATGACCCTGGTTTAGCTGCCCTTCTTTCTCTTTTCCACTTGTCCTAACCGAGTCCTCTTGTCCCAACTCCTTGCATCAGTTATGGCCACCACCTCTACTCCTAAAACACATGATACAACTTCTCAACTCAAGATTACAGTGGCCCTGTACAGATAAGAACGTTGCCCAATTAATTCAGCAAATCAGCTAAAAAAAGAATCCCTCTACCTCCTCATAAGCGGTGATCTGTTAACATTTGCAGTGTTATTTCAAGGATGCCTTATAAAGCAACACTAGGCAGAAAATAGGCACCTCATAAACTGCACAGGGACTCTGGCATATAAAGGGACCTCATGGCAGCAGGTCCTAAGCTTAACTGCTGAGTCTCTACCTAGGTAAGATATTAATTTTTCTGGCATCCACCTTCCTCCTGGGTATGTCTGCATGTTCCATCTCAAGCAGAGTGGCTAGGAAATCCTGCCAAAATATTATTTTACTTTTCCTACTCTATCCAGAGATGTTATCATAATTTAAAGAAGACATCTGTGCACTTTCTCCTCTCTGCTCAGTATCCTTGCTTCCCAAACATGCATGGCCAAGCCAGTCCAATCAGTTATTAACCTTTCCTGCTTCCCACACTGCACTGCCAGGAGTGCAAGTTGATTAGCACTTCATCTGTCTCTGTGTGGATTATGCCCAGAGGCAGCCAAGAATCTGGGCAAGACCTATAAATCCAGCAGTATACTCAGTATACGGTATATTCTTAGCTACACTATTTACATATTCTTCCCACTTCTCTGACAAAAGCTCCCCAGAGCTCCTGCTTCTGGGCTTGTCTTTGGTAAAGCAGTGTGGGTGTCTTCCCATAGGATGCAATCCTGTTCCTAAGCCTTGTGCCTGCTCCAGCCAACTGAACCCTTTGCCTCTGCTGTTATATACCTGCACCCTTGGAGCAATTTGCCAATGTTTAAAAGCTACTGCGTCAAAATAATTCTGAAGGGCTTCCTTGCAAATGAAGAAATAGTTTCTTGGCATTAAGCAGATTTATCTTACCCATGAGTAACTTTGTTGTCTCTTGAACTGACTTTATCTAAGCCTCTTGATAATTGCATTTACAAAATGGATTAAGAACATGGATCAATCTGGCTGGCAAGTATCCAATTCCCTGTCAGGACAAGCAAGTGGTCACATCTCATTAGCTTAAACATGGAAGTATACTCAAACTTCAAACACTGCCTGCAATTTAACAGGGATGTTAATCTACCATTTTTGGTAGAGTATTATAGACAATTATAATTTTAAAAGGTGCAGTATCTGTATAAAGTAAACAAAACCATTCTGATGATTACTAACTATCAGCTGACATGGAGACTGAAAAACACTGAGAGGTCATTGTTTATGTTTATATAACTGGGAAGAAGTTATCATCAATGCTGTGGCATGGGTAATATTGCTAATAACTCTCTGTGAGAAATCAAGGTGTAGTCTTGTTACTTTCAAAGGTAGATACTATAATTGCTTTGAACTTAGAATGAATTAAATTAATATAAGCAGTCCATGGATCACCAAATCCAATGTTTCCTATAACCTGTGCTTCATCATTTCCTCTCCCTAACTGACCATCCTGTCTTAAAGTATTAACCTGATTGCACCTGCTGGGTGGCTGTTATGTAGTTAGCTATGAATATGTACTAAATTCTATTTATTGGCAGGTTCTTGTTCCTGTATCAAAACAATCACTGAGTGAACCAGCCTTCTCCTGTTCCTGCTGTTTATCTTACAGTGAGTCTTCCAGTCAAAGCTCCCTTCAGACTTAGTTTGGTTGGGCTCAGGTGACCCTACTCTTCCAGTTTCCCTTTGTAGGACTGTCTCTCCATTCCTCTGCGTGGGGTGAGAGCCCTTCTGTGTCCCTGCACCTTTCTGAGGTCACCTTTCTGGAGCCCAGAGCTGAAGACAGATGTGGCCCTTGGGACCCTGTGCAGCTTCCCATGCTTCCTATGGCATAGTAACTCTGGTATACACCAGAGACTGCAATTTTCTTTTCATAGTCATGTAGCACTAGTGGCTGTAGGTATCTGAGTAACAGGAAATTTTCCCTTTGATTTAGCTGTAGAGCTCCACTTCTTATCGTACAGACTTGCTTAAAACCCATATACCAGGACCTAGTTTTCATGACTTTAAAATGGCATAAATTAGATCCAAAGTCTCTGTTTTCCCTCCACTTTGCATATACTAAACTTCTTCTGCTTCACCAGACTTCCAGAGTGATATATTCCATTTCTGTAACTTCATTCTCATTTGCCATTTTATCCTCCTGCTCAGAACCATCATCCTCACCGAAAACTGAAATTAAAATCAATTGTACTTGCAAGCCATAATAAGGCAGGTTTTTGCTCTTCTCTTTTGGTTCATATGGCTAAAATCTCATTCTGATTTTCTTTGCTCAGTAAGTCTCACTTTACCTCTACACTGTCTGGCATTTGTTACTTCTGAAAATTTGCTGGGTTTAAACCAAAAGCCCTATTTAGAAGCCCTATATTTTTTTGTTTTTACCCTCCCCTTCAATTTGCTTGAAACCAGTGTAAGGTCCCATAAACCAAAGTTATATCACATAGCAGAAACCTCCTGAGGAAGAACAGGGAAAAGAAGACACAGGTGAGTGTCATTGCTGTGTATAAGTTTGGTGATGACTTGTCAGCTTCAGCTTGCAACTTATCTTGGGCTAACACAGATATGCCTAAAGTGCAATCAGTAACCCTGACAAACTGGTGACTGTCTTGCCAGATGGGCAAGGAAGCTGCCCTCCTCAGCCCTTCACAAGTGTTACTCCGCTCTGGCATGGGATTTCTCTGAGGGTGGCATCTGCAAAGCAGCATCGAAAGGTTCCACTACCACCTGGATGTGACCCACCAGAGCAGATATGTCCTGTGTACCTTGAATTTCAGTCCCAGGAACTACAAACCCAAGAGGCACAGCGCTACAGACGGTTGTACACCCTCTCTTCATGCTGGGAGGTCTGTGTGGTGAAAGGATGGCACCCACAATGGTCTTTCACAGAAACAAGGTCAGACAACTGGACAAGCCACATGAATGAAATTCACTCCAAAAGAATACCCTTTGAAATCTGAACAACAGCCTTATAAAGGTGAGGGACTGGGCTCCTTGATTTGAATGTAAGCAGCAATAAATACCTCTGCAGTGCCAGAATGCACATTAACCTGGCTCTGGATTGCCACAGAAACCTCTCTGCAGGGCAGGCAGCTATTAACAGTTTGCTGCTTATCCTTTTATCTCCCTTAGATGTGGTGTAGTGGAGCAGAGCATGCTGATATATTGCCCAGATATGGTGCCTAAGATGTCTTAACAAACAAACTCTCAGGATTTGGTTATGAGCACTTGAGGTTAGTTCAAAAAGAGTCTGTGGGAATGTCTCTCTTAGGCTGCTCTTCAGGGCACATTTATTTTCCTTCATCACCTCTCTCTTCATCCTGATAATCACTGTGCAAAAGAGAGATGCAGTTTGTCATCCAGCGATGCTAGAAAATAATGAGTACCATTAGGACTTCTGCTTGTCTTCCATAAAAGTCTCATAACTGAGGGTTATTTTAAAACTCCCTGTCAGTTCTGTGCCCATACTTCTTATAAAACTACACTCACCAGCCATGATTTATCCACTTGGGCTCATAATTCCTTCTCTCCTCATTTTTTTAAACAGCTATCTCATCTCACATCACTCTTTGCATAAACTGATGTTGACTGATATCTGGATAACATCATTCACTGCTTTTGTGATCAGTTACACAACACAGCAAGAGGTTTCAAGTTCTTTCTTCAGCAGTATTATCCTGGCTCTTGCTCCAAGGACAGAGCAAAAAAACCAACAAATCAACCAACCAACCAACAAAAGGGCAACTGTCAATGCACGTTAAGCTTTCCTGCACAAAACCAAGAAATGTGCTTCTATTTCCCTGTGTACCGAGCTTACCTGCAAAAGGATCCTATTTCCATCATGGTCTTCTGTCTGCCACCTGCCTTCGCTGATGGGGCTGCAAGGGTTGGGCAAGAGAGGCACAAGCTGCCCCACATCTTTTACTCTGAACTCCAGCACAGCTGACTCTGTCCTCACTGGAACTTGTCCCTTTGGGAGTTTTTTTAAAGAAAACTGAATGTCTATTTCCATGTTAGAATAGACAGGAAAAACACAAAAGTCTGCTTTCTTCTGACACACTGGTCTTTTCAGTATTAACTCATACAATTTCAAAATGTCCACAAAATTTTCACTCCTGCAGTATATGGTGAAGCGGATCATTTCTTTCCCGTAGTGCACTGGGCGAATGGCCCACAGTGGAGTCTCTGGAGCCAAAGTGTAAAAGTCTTGGCTGCATGGTATGTAAGGGAGGAATTTCCCATGCATTAGCTCTGTGTGGTGGTAATGCCAAGGTGGCCTCTGAAAAGTTTCATGGAGCTGCAAGATGGGCTCTTCTCCATACTCTTCCTGCAGGAACAGAATGACAGCAAGGGCTGGCTGAGAAACACCAGCCTTGGCCAGCTTCCTGCGCTTCCTGGGCACTCGTCTTTCTGACACCCGAAACAGCTGCAGGTCTGGATGGATCCAGGCCAGCAGCTTATCAATGGCCTGCTGAAGAGTCTTGGATTCACCTGGGTCTGTGATAATATGTACACTAACAAGGAATGGGTCTTGTATGCCTTCCACGGAAAGTTCACCTGAAATAGTTTAAAAAAAAAAAAAGTCCTTTAAGATTGCAACCAAGTTGACAACACTTAGGTGACCCTTAAAGGAGAAACAGTCTACTTAGTCACAGTGGGCTTTTCTTTTTCTCCATCTCCCTGAATCTCACTTATAGTAAACAACAACAACAACAAGATGTAGAGTGATACAGCAACCAAGAAAATAATCAGAAGGCAAGGAAAAGTTTCATCATGCATACCGTAAGAGTTGCTGTTTCTCTGAGATTGCATCCAAAAGATGCTACTCAATGTGCTTTTCTGTGTTAGAAAAGACCTGTTCCATATAGCTGAGAGGTAGGAAAGACAAAAATACTGATGTAGAGTGGGGGTATAAGGGACAAAAATTATGCACAGAATGTTAAGGGTGGAGAGTGTTCATCCCACCTTGTTCTCAATTTTGCCAGTTGGCTCAGGGCATGGAAATCACACCACTGAACTCTATCACTCTGACACTGGAGTTTCACACACAGTTAAGTGTTTTATATCTGGAGGCAACTGTTCTAATAAGTAAGGCAACGTTTCTGAGGAAAGGTAATATCTTTTATTAGACCTACTGATACAGCTGGTAAAAAAAACAACAACCAAAAACAGAAAAACCTTCAGGCACACATCCTTCTTTAGGAAAATATATTACTGGTCCCTACAAATCCTGCACTGTTTATATCTTCAGACTATCAAGACTGTAATACTACTGATTCAAGGTTTTCTTAAGATTAGAGAAGACCTGTAAAGGGAGCAGGCACAAAAAAATTACAGTTATTCAGGAGAAAAAATGCAATGTCTAGTTAACCTTGGCAATGTTCACAGAGGCTCTATCTCTTGTTTGTCCCTGAAACTTCTTTGATAGCCCAGCAGAGCAATGGCTGGTTAGAGGTCTAGGGAGAAATTGTTACTTTATTCTGCTGGAGTTAGAGCCAATAAAGAGGCATGGCAATCCAAGACAGCTTAATAAATTAAACAAGTAACCTTGATATTTTTTGCTGAAATGGTTCCCCTTGTGTGGTATTCTGAAACCACCTCCATGTCTGAGACCCTGAGCTTGGGCACAAAGCCGAAATGTGAGAAGCCTTAGAAAGGCTTCCCAAGTTTTCATTGTGCAGACCACATTTAATAAGGGGATTGTCTCAAAGGCTATTCCCCCTCCTATTAGCAATCAGTACAAACCTCTCCCTCCTCCCTCCTGGCATCAGAACAACATTCTTGTGATACTTCACCAATTGCTTTAATGGAAAAGCAGCTTTATGCGAGTAGTGTATTTTAGTTGTCTTTCAATATAGAATAGCTGCAAGAGCCAGAGAAAATTTAGATGCAACTGCATAGCTTTGCAGACAGAGATGACTGGTAAACACAACACTGGCCTCAATTTAGAAGCTGCAGAAAGTATGCAGAGCAAATAGCAAGCGAGCATCTTGCCTAGGGGAGATAAGAAAAACCAAGTAAATAATCAAAAATACAGTTACAGCAGAGTTCTCATATCTCTGCGTGAAATGGGTGATGTGGAGTGACTTTGTCAGATGGCTAATGGAAGAAAAAAGAGCTGTGGCAATCATTACTGGTAGGTAATTCTTTGAGATACTCCCTGTGGGTAGTCACAGTGTGGGAGAAAGACAAAAGAGGAATGGGGGGAGGTGCTCTCGTAGTCCTCTACATCAGACAGCAGAAGAGGAAGGAAAACAAATTGCAGAGGACAGTGATCTAATAAAACCTGAAACCTGATAACTACACAGTCATTCATTTTCTAAGCCTGGAATAGAAGATGTTCAGCTTTTTTTTCTCTCTGATTCCTGTGTTACACAAATGCTATCAAAGCCTGCAACAAGTGACAGGCTTGATATTTATGCATATAAATGACTGCAGCTCTGAAAGAAGCCTGGGCACAACAATGTGAAGCACAGAGCCATCGTTCCTGTCAGCTTTTTGCTCTGCATTAAAAAAAAAAAAATCCCTGAGCAGGGCTTTTCTCCCCTCCTGTTGCTCAGCATGGTGCATGGACACTGAATGGCTAAAGCATTTTTCAGAAGTGGAGCCTTGTGGGAGCCAGGGGCAGCATTAGTATTCTGCAGCCATCGCTGCCTGCGCCCATCAGCACCAGATGCTCGCAGAGCCAGCCTCAGAGGCACAGCACAAAGCCACCCTTAGGAGCCAGAGTTATACAGAGCAGAGCAAATCATCTCTCCTTTTCGAGAGAGCAGCAACGATGTGAGTGCAAGAGATCAGTAGAGAAACAGCTTCAGTTCTATTTTATGTTAGCACAGATGCTTTTACATTTTTCATTGTGCGGCTTCTGTGTTTCTAAAATGGCAGCCCTGTTTTTAAAACATAAAAAGAAACTTAAGCAGAAATAGGAGGCAAGGAGAAACCATCCCTGAAATGACAATAAGTTGCAAATTGTTTCTATGTTGCTAACAAGCCTTTTTCCTTCATATGACAAAGAAAAAGGGGAAACAACACCATTTCTCATGACACAGTTCAATTTGCCCCAGGGCAAATTGTTACAGAAGCAAATGAAAACTCTGCATATGTATTAGCCTTCCTGCCTTACTAGTTAATCCCATAGAAAATATCAAAATGCTGAGGCATCTATTTGAAAATAAGCTTCACAGTTCTCACAGCTATTGCATTTTTTCTCTTCCTATGACAGAAGGTGATTAGGTCTCTTTGAGTTGGCAAAGCACTAACTTTGCTAAGAGGTAATTACTATCAGGATTGAAAGAGTATTTTACAATTCTAAACTTTTTTCTCCTCTGCTAGGTAGTATTAACCACCCATGAGAGGTTAAAGCAGTCAGCCCAAATGCTGTGGAGCTGTTACACTTGACCTCTTAAAGCTGGGAGTGGAAGGTGGCCCTGATATTTTATGATTGTATGGGTCTTTCTCTACATATTATTTTTATTTTGTTGTTTATTTTGAAGTGATATTGCTGAGCTGAGATAAAAGAAAGCCCTGCAAAGCAGAATGGCAGTCCAGCAGTGGTTCTTCCTGCTCTCCTTTTCCTGCCCAGAAACCAGGACATTTTCATCAGTAAGACAATCTGAAAGAAAGCAGCAGGTCCTCTCAAATCTCCCTGTGCCAACTACCTCATTTTGGTGACCTCTCTGAAACTGAAGCTGCCTGGGCCTGGGGACAAACAGGGCAGGAACTTACCTGTCTATCCCAGCTGTCTACATCCCCTGCTGTGTGCATGGAGAGAGGCAGCCACCTCTGAAAAGCCTGTGAAGGATGATCTTGCCCTCCTCATTTTTTTCCTCCACTCTCACTCTGTAGGGAACAGCAGTACCTGCAGAGGACAACCCTCCTAGAATCCAGAGCTGCCTGGCTGGGTGGCTGTGAGAACAGGGGCTGGTGAAAGGTGTAGAGAAGAGATCTGATGAGGAGCAGCTGAGGGAGCTGGGGGTGTTTAGCCTGGAGAAAAGGAGCCTCAGGGCTGACCTTATCACTCTCTACAACTGCCTGAAAGGAGGGTGTAGCCAGGTGGGGGTCAGTCTCTCCTCACAAATAACAAGTGATCAGACCAGAGGAAATGGCCTCAAATTGCACCAGTGGAGGCTTAGAGTGGATATTAGGAACAATTTCTTCACCAAAAGAGTTGTCAATCTTTGAAACACGCTGCCCATGGAAGTGGTGGAGTTCCCACCCCGGAAGTATTTAAAGGACAGGCAGATGTGCCATGTGGTGACATTGCTTAGTGGTGGATTTGACAGTGCTGGATTAATGGTTGGACTCGATGATCTTACAGGTCTTTTCCAATTTAGATAACTTTATGATTCTATGATCTAGTGACACAAATACTCACGGGTAAAGTGGAAAGCAACGGGTTAAGTGGCTGGGGGGGCAGCCACCACTCCTGAGAGGTGCCATAAGGACTCAGGTATCACTCTTGCTGGCTGGGAAGGCAGGGCTCCTGACCCAAGGCAGCCCCAAGAGGGTGTAAGCTCAGGACAGCAATCCCAGCAGCTGGGAAGCAGCCAGAGTCATCTGCAGATATGGAGAACTGGATCCAACACTCCTTCTCCCTACAGTATGTATGCACTTAACTTTAACCACACAAGAAGTAAAATGTCCCTAGAGTTTTCTTCCACACCACTTGCATAATGCTAGGTTAGAGAAGTCTCCCTCTTCTATTTACTTTTCGGCCCTAAGTCTCCTGCACACCTTGCTCGAGCAAGACTCTTGCCATGACCTGGAAATCTGGTGCCTCTTTTACACCGTGACATACCCTGGTTGCATTCCCTCTGGAGGTGCCCTGAGCAAAGACCCATTCCTTCTTATGGCAGTGTTCCAATTATTTCTTTATTTCAGGATAAAAATTTTTACTTTTTAATTTTATTTATACCTACTTTTTATTTCACCACCTTCAGCAGTCTTGATGAGATCTGATTTTCCAAGCTCCTCCAGTGGACTAAACTCATCTCATAGCTGAGCTTAGGAAGGATATAAATACCTGTTTCCCTGAAATGTCTCTCCTCACCCTGTGCTGGTGAAACAAAGGGTGAACCTAAAGACCTCTCAGACCTACCAGGAGTTATTTAATGAAGAGTTACCTACATGGCCAAGGAAATCTAGTAAGTTTTGTAAGATAGGATTGAATTTATAATGAAGTGAGATTTTAGGCAGACTGGTTCCTGGTCCTAGTTTGTGCATGTGAAAGAATGTTTCCAAACTGTGGCAGATATTTTTAATTTTCTAGCGACATACATTTTCAGTCTTCTATCCAGGAAACAGAGGAAATATCCAACCTAAAAGTACATTTTTTTTTTTTCCCCTGACCAGCTATATTGCATTGAGAATCAGAACACTGGAACACAAACGCCCATTTTTTCCACTACAGCAAGCATGCTGCTTCACAAGAATTAACACCTGAACCTGTCTTATGCCACACAGACAAGATTCCTCTATTGCTACATCAGGCAGTAAGACATCAAATTTCATTTGACCAATTTGCATGATGCAGTACCAGAGATGTAAATCAGGCAACAGGAGAGGTTTAGAGTAAATCTGTCAAGCTTCTGATCTGCAACTCCCATCAAGCAGTACTTCATTATCAAGAAATTACTGCTATTAGGAAGTAATGAAATAATTCAAAACCAAACATTACAGAACAGCATATTTTTTCACTGTTAATCAATCAAAATATTTCAACTGTGGGAATGTAAAATAATCCCAAACACAGTATAAATAATGTCAGAAAAAAAGAAGGCACAATAATATTTCCAATTAAAATTTCCTAGGATTGCTGTTGCACAGATACTGTTGTATCAGTACTTCCCTTCTTCAATCACATTGCAAAACACAAGGAAATGTCAAAAAGGTAGCATTTCTCAGTGAACAGGACCTTCACACTTTAGCTGAGTCCAAGGCAGGAATGATCCTTTTACATGTACTAATTGAAAGGCTCATGGGCAGACACAAAATCAGAGGCTGTTTTCATAAACAAGGATCATTGCTTTATGGGCAGCTGAACAGAAGCAGTAACTGGACGCTTCTCGCAGCAGACCCCACCACTAGGTCGGTCATGCTTTGATGAATTATGCAGCATCAATAATCTTTTGAGCAAGCAGGATGTGACAGATTCACCAGCTCCTCCATTCTCTTTCCCTGCTGTTTAATAGCATCTGACAAATGCAGGGCTGCTGGATAATGTGCTTCTCCGCATGCCCTGCTTTGCACTCCACCTCGAACTCAGGAAGGATGTTCAGAAGCAAGAAGAAAGGGTTCTCTCTTGGCACAGCACAGTGCAAAGAGGAGAAACCTCTTTCACACTCCCCTCAGGGCATCACTTTCCTGAGGAACTGCAGTTGAATGCTCTACAATGCTCACTCCTCCATCCATGCTAAGGAAGCACAGACAAAGCACAGAAGACCAGCACACAGACAAACATAGCAAGATGGTCAATCTGCTCCTCCAGTTGCTGTAGAACAACAATAAAAAAGCCCTGAGCAGAAAAAAAAAAAGCTCAAAATTAGGCCCATTATCTCTCTGATGGAGATAAACAGCCTTCTCTGGTACATTAATATGAGCAGTCTTACAAGGAATCATTATTACCCTTAGTGTACAGCACTGCAGCCAATCCTGAGGGAATGAATCTTGTCAACAACTGATACCTGATGCTCACAGAGACCCTGCACAGTCAAGCAAAGGCAATGGTAGATCTAAACATGGTGTACCTTTGCTGTTAGATGAAACTCCCCACTGTGCTCCAGTGACTTTTCATCCCTCCCCCAGCAGTTATCTTCTCCTGACCTGCCTAAGGGTAACTTTTCATGATCAATTTAAGCTGCTGTTGATAGGGGCCATCTCACATCCTTCACCTCTCCACGTACTCCTGCTGCCTTCCCTTCTGTTGGCCTGGGTGCTTGCATAGCTACATTTCCTAAGCTGACAATGCAACAACATCTGGCACTCCCTTTTTCATTTGCAGTCAGATGGGCTGTGCTGCCACCTCAGCCCTCTTCAGAGCCATGTGACCCTCATCTCCTTCATGGGAATCACAACTTTTGTGGCACAGAGTCCTCCCATGGAAGGTTATGGACCTCATGGGTGTCCCTGCAGCACATGGCCGGATGTCCTGGGCTCCTTTTGTAGCCCAAGGTGAGAAGCAGAGTCCAACCTCAGACAAGGCCCATCACTCTCCACTGTACACATTCTATCTTGGGTGCCCATCTGGGTGGGCCTATTATATATGCTCGAATGTGGGCATTATCTTGTTCTAGTACATTATCTTGCTGTACTCCCTGTCCACAAATGAGAAGTGGTTTTGTGGTAAGTGCTATGCAAGAAAAGCTCCTGAACTACATGAATTATGTCTTCCGTGACATCCTCCAAAACCAACTACTTCAACTCCTTTAGTCAGGCTGCTGACTGTTCATACCAAGGCAAAGAGTCAGAGTCACTCCTTAGGTCACAGATACATTCTCAGCCCCCATTTCCCTCCTCTCTTCATTCACAGAGCTGCAGACTTCTCACCTATCCCCTCACTCCCTGCCAGCTAAGGAATGTTCATGCTTGGTATAAAAGGATGTGTGTGCTGTCTTTGGGCTGACTGTCCGGCTGTAGGTTAGGAAAAGAGGTATCTTGAACTCACATTAGTGTTTTTTCTCCCTCCTGTCCCAGTGTATTTCATTCAGTTCCAATGAAACCTGTGGGAAATTAGTGTCTCTGAAGAAAGATGGCACAAGTTCACATTACATTTCCCTTCAGAAACAGGCTAAAAAGAAAGGGTGAGAACACCATATTGTGCTTCTGGATGTGTAATCCCATGTCCCTGACATTTTTTGCTGTGTGTGTGTATTCCACCCAGGCTTCATGGAGCATGGAGGCATGTCAAAGCAGAGGCTGTGCTTATTGTATATGAAGCACCCAACAAAAAAAGGACTCTCAGTTCTGAGAAGACACTATATAGGATCTTCATGCAAACAAGCTTAGGAACCTACAGCGGGTGCTTTCACACCATGGTTACAAGCAAGTAAACTGCTTGGCAATTCCTTACAAACACCCTAAGATAATGATTTTTCTGCCAATGCTCTGGGCTTCTCCATGACCTCTTTATTTTGGCTGCCTGGTGTTCTCCTCCCTCAAAATATGCTGCTTGAACATTATGTTACATTGTTAGAAATAATCTGAATTTCAATTTAAAAAGCCAACAGCCTTATAATCTACTTATCCTCTGGAGAGCACTGAAGTCTTCAATACTCTCCTCAACCACAGATAAGGATCATAGTTCTTGGCAAGAACCCAGACACTGATATTTGGTATAAATACCAGATTCTGTAGAGAGCTGCAATGTGTAATTCAATTACAAGTTGTGTGTGTAATTCAATTACTACGTAAATAAATTACTACATAATAAAACTCCAATCAGCAACCACTAGTAAATCAAAAGCTGTAAAAACAACACCATAATTTCTAAAGTCCTCTGATTACAGGCATTATGTTTTCTTAAAATTCCACTCCTGTGAAAAGCTGAGATTCTCAAAAATATGTTTTTTGTAAAAGGGCAGAAAGAACACTGTGGTAAAAAAAACCCAAGAAACACTGCACACTTGAGCAGCTAACAAATTCAGTCCAACAATGAGCTCCATACCACACACAATGTACTTCAGTTAACTGAAAGTGTGATTTTATGATGGGCTTAAGACAATTTAAGACTTTACTGCTGGCACTCTTCCCCCTACTATTCTCAGCTAAGTGTTTCCAGTGCTTCCCATGTGTCAGGCCCAGACGCAAGTTGAAAGAGCTTGCTGAACATACTGAAAAGAAACTCTCAGACTTCAGGAACAGTAAGGATTGTGTCTTCTGGTGTCAGTCAGAAAACTAGTTTGGCAAAAAATGTTAATTTTCAGACAGACTTCTTTTAATCAGTCTGTGCTTTTGCACAAATCTTCCTGGTATCACAAAGATGTGGCAGGGAAAGCCAGCCAGACAGGAGGCAGAAGTCACACCAAAATACATCTACACTGAAGACACAACCAAAGACAATATGGGATCAAACCCTGAGGCATGGCTGAGCATTGTCATGTTTGTGTCTCTGTAGACAATGAACAATATCAGCATTACAGCAAAGGACCCATTAGGACTTGGCAGTAGTGGAGAACTGGTTTGAATTTCATAATCCTTCCAGCTGACAGCAGTGTGTGGCTCAAAAGATCTACCCCCTACCAGCTGATGGGAAAGGGAAGCAGGAATAGAAAGGGTGATTTATTGTCAGTGCTCCATCCTGGTCCCCTATGATGATCAGGACTCACCTGGTAAACATTCCACAAACATTTTATAAACTATAGATACCATTTTTCCCCCCAAACTATGAATCAACAAACGTTGTACCAACAAAAACAAGGCAGGCAGAGGACATGTACTGCTCTAGAATGTGGCATGCACTATTACCAAATGCCCCAGTTTCCACTGAGCACGCATAAAAAAATGGTATTTATTTATTTTTATAAGTTCAGATGAAATGAAGTACCCCACGATAATGTACTATGGCCATGAGGAAACTCACTGTTGGCATTGGCAACATTTAGTAGAAACTGTCCTAATAGCTTCAGCCTTCACAAATGTTTTGTTATTTGACTTGGTGACTCAGATGGCTTTTCCTGTTCTACCCCAACCAGTGCCTCTGAGTCAGGAGTTGCCATGGGACAGATTTATTTTTTTAGCTTCCCTCTTTGGGCTTTAACAATTCAGACAGACATAGCAACAATTTCCAGATCATTCTCATCACTGTACCAGCTGAACTTACAGTGCCAAGATCTTTCCTGCAAGCCATTTCTCAGGGTTAAAACGCCCACTAAATGGCTGCCTAGCTTCTTGTGGTTTTCTGGGACAGCAGCAGTAACACTTCCATAGGGGGAAATTTAACCCACATCACCAAATAATCCAATTTAACTTTTCTCTGACATATTTCCTGTAAGATTTTACTACAACTGTATAGCATTTGATAGCTCAGTGTCTACCAAAGACTTCCTGTGCTTCTGAAATATGTTTGGATTATTAAAAATTAGGATGTATTTGGTTATATGGTTTTGATTATGACTATGTGGGCTTCAATAAAGGAGCTAAAAAAACATTTATATTGTCATCCATGCACATTATTAATTTTTAATAACTAGTCCAGTTTTTATCTGCTGTAGCTGTATGACAAGAAAGAAAAACCCGACTGGATGTGGTCAGAAAAGAATATACAAAACAACTGCAAACAATGTTTTGATAACTCTGGCCCAGTAGGAACGCAAAAATCAAATCTAGGTTTGATTTCAAGTTACACATTCTTTTGTGCACGTCCTTACACATGGCTGTGCCTTATCTCTAGAGGTGCCTTCCAAGCTCAACCCTCTGGGTATCAGTACTGTTCTTTTCTGTCCTGTATGCAAGCATTTGGTCCTTCATCACAGTGGAATCTGATGACAAGCAGCTACATAAATGTTTTGCACAGCCAAAGACTGCTAGGTTGCACATACCAGTGACATTTTCCTTCTTCACCCTGCCACAGTGGGAAGCAGCATTGCATTTTACCCCTGGCATCATAACACGAGCCAGGCAAGATAAGCAGGAGATGTATTATGTTTTCCACAGCTTTATTTTCCACAGGAGCTGACACTTCAGATTTCATTACTATATAAAACACCTGAATTTGCAACACTGACAGATGCTGCAGGCTAAGACTCTACATGATTCGGGTCCAATTTCCTCTTGCATTTTTCCTCATACTTTAATTAGTCTTCCTTTTATAATAACACCTTCTGGAAATACACTATGATGCTGGCAAGCCTGCTGTAAATTGTTTTTATAATTGTATTTAATACAGCTTATTGCCAGCCATTGTAAAAGCATCTCTGTTCTCTACGGAAATAAGAAACAATATACTACAGTGTATCTTTGTATAGCAATAAAAGAATATAATTATATCCTTACACTCACTAAATTATGTTGTTTGGAGAAATAGACTTAGAAGACACCCAGTCCAGCAGTGCCTGGGTCAGAACTAGCCTAACTTTAAGTAGACAACTATATTGTGAAATTCAAGGTCTGTGACAGATTTTTCAAAGCCAAAATCAGACCCACTCCCCTTCCTGCTGCTGGTTAGTTTTCATCCCATTTAACAGCTCATTGAAGCCAGATTTTGAAATGATACACAAGTAACAGGAATTTCTCCCCCTGCTTTTGTTACAAGGCATCTTGTGGTGGGTTAACCTCGGCTGGACACCAAGTGCCCACCAAAACCACACTATCGTTCTCCTCCTCAGCTGGGCAGGGGAGAGAAAATTTAATGAAAGGTTCATGAGATAAGGACAGGCAGAGATCAGTCACCAACTACTGTCATGAGCAAATCGGATTTGATTTTTGGAAATCAGCTGAATTTATTACCCATCGGAATAAAAGTAGGATAATGAGAAGTAAAACAAATCTCAAAAACACCTTCCCCTACCCCTCCCTCCTTCCTGGGATTAAGTTTACTCCCAATTCTCCCCCTCCTTCCCTGCAGCACATAGGGATGGGAATGGGGGGTTACAATCAGTTCATCACATTGTTTCTGCTGCTGCTTCCTTCTCAGGGAGAGGAGTCCTTCCCCTGCTCCAGGGTGGGGTCCCTCCCACGGGAGAGAGTCCTCCATGAACTTCTCCAATTCCTTCCCACGGGCTGGAGCTCTTTCCAAACTGCTCCAGTGTGGGTTCCTTCTGTGGGGTGCAGGTTTTCAGGAAGGGGCTCCAGTGTGGGCCCCCCATGTGGTCACAAGCCCTGCCAGCAAACCTGCTCCAGCGTGGGCTCCTCTCTTCAAGGCTCTGCAGGTTCTGCCAGGAACCTGCCCTAGTGTAGGCTTCCCACAGGGTCACAAGCCCAGGGAACTGACGCAGATGACACTGACAAAATGTTGACCAAACCTTGACCAAACCCCCAAACAAAGACCTGAATTTATACCAGCGTAGGAGCAGAATATCAAACAGCATTTATTAAAAAGAAACATGTGCAGTAACCCACATATTATATCTGCCAAAACAAACTTTCTTGTGTTCAATTTCTAGAACCAGAAAGTGAGTGAAATTCCATGGGCTAGGAACATGGCTATGTGCAACATGGAAATAAAAGTTTTAATGCCCCAGCTCTCAGGTTTACCACAAAAGAATATGAACACCCTACAAGGACTCAATTGTTTCCTAGCTGCTAAAGGAAAGGCAGGGGAGCAGGGGAAGGTGAATTACCAGCTTTCCAACTGCAAAGCAGGTGAGTGACAAGCCCTTTACCTCACTGAGAAGCACAACCTGAACTACTGCATGCTACAGGGTTCTACAATTTCAAATGCTCTAACTCTTCCAGAAACTTGCATCTTGTCCCATAGGACTATTTTTATGTTTCATTTATCACCTTAGCTGGACCAGTACCATTTACCAACTTAGCTGGACCAAATGTGTATCCAGGCAGTTACCTGACTGCCAGGTTAAAAACGGTTAAGGAAAAAAAAATCCCTTACTTCCACAATTATTTCTAAGACAACCTAGTTCTATTGGCTCCAGGGCTGACTAGGTGTGAATACTTCATATCATAGAATCATTAAGGTTGGAAAATACCTCTAAGATCACTGAATCCAACCATTAACCCAGCACTACCCTGTTCATCATTAAACCACATCCTCAAGTGCCACATCCATACAGCCCCAGGGATGGTGACCCCACCACTTTCCTGGGCAGCCTGTTCCAATGCCTGACCACATTTTCAGTGAAGAAATTTTTCCTAATATCTAATATAAACTTCCCCTGGTGCAATTTGAGGCCATTTCCTCTCATCCGTTGTGAATGTTACAAATGACAAAAGTCATGTTTCAAAACGTCCATTTCTGGTTTGGGTCTTTCCGAAGAGCCATTATCATCAACGCAAAGATTAAGCAGAAGAGGCAATAAGCAGCCCCCATCAAAACTCCTCCTCCCTAGCTGAAAATCATCCCTGAAACACATAGCTCGAAGCAATCTGAAGATAATTAAAATTATGATGTAGAGAGACTGTTTATTGTGCCGACCAACACTAATTAATTATTTCTTTGTGATTCTGACTGTCTATATAAATATGCCACTTATGGTCTTTATATTTTGGCATTATGTATTTCAGGTAAAGGTCCTTTCTGTGAGTGTAAAGTGCCTAGCACAATTCTCTCTCATATAGAATTAGGGATCCCTAATGGTAACTGAAAATCATAATTGAAAAGGTAATTGAAAATATGAGGAAAAGAAGGTTAATACATTTCCTAGATTAATGAAGAGCACACCAATAGGCAAAACATCCCAACAAGACAAAGCACTCTTCCTCCTAAAGAACAAAGGGAAAAGTAACTACACACACCAGAATTCAGATTAAAAAAAAAAAGGCATTTCTCTTCACTGAAATCACTTCTGAACCTTTGAAAGCTGTAATACCTCCAGATGCATCATTCTGCAGACAGGTTTGTGTGACCTTTTTACTCAACTCAATGAGACAAGGCAAAGTGGCACACAGTCACCCTGACAACAGCCAGAGCCTGCACAGCAGGCACCTGCTGCCTTTTCTTGCCGAAATACACACGTCCTGCAAACTTTGGTACTCTTCCCCAAACTGCCTGCTGTACAAAACCACAAATGTTAGATGAATGCTGCCAGTAAAAAGCATTTTTGGTTGTCTGAAGCTGAGACACAAGGGCAAAGAAGAAAAGAAGTGAGAAGCTGCCTAAAACCCAAGGTCCAACCAATCCATCAGGCAGGGCTTTGAACTGCTGAAGCAGTACACTGACCACAATAGCTGCTGCCATGTGCTCAAGGGACAAAAGTACTAGAAATAAACACAGAATGATCCTGCCACTGACATTTAGCAGCCAAGGAGGTTTTATTTATGACTTGGAGGGGGTCTGGAATTCCTGTACAACTTCGCATTGGTGCAAAGTTGTGAAGTTTGCTCAGCTGCTGTGATAGAAGCTGCAGCTGATTCACCTGCTAAGTCTTTCTTAACCTTTTCTTGGCATGTCTGTGGAAAACCATTGTCCAGTGGAGTTAATTCAGAAAATGAAAAGACTATTCATTTGTTAAACACTGAAACTGGAGCCTCACTGGTACCACCAAATAGGACCCTGTAAAACCAAATTAGCCTGTAATCCTCCTGGTTTAGATAAACTCTATTAGAACAGGAGCTTCAGGTGAAGCAGCTGCAGGTAATGGAGATTCTTTCCTTCTTAATTTACAACATCTTACTTTGTGCTACGCTAGGGCCTAACAGCATCATTGACTAGACTGCTTTCTGTACTGTGAATGATACCACTTATTGAATCTTTTCCCCAAAGAAATTAAAAGGCACAAATCACCTTTTTTTTTAAAAAATTTCTCTTCTCTAACAATGTTTCTTTAAAATGCAGTACATACCCACTACCAGCCTCTGACACAAGAGTATTTCTATTTTACCAAAATTCTTTTATGTAACTGCTTCTGTTACTGTTGCAGTGTCTGACCAAACCAACCACACAAACCCCTCAAAAGGCAAAGTTAGATACTGCTACTTGTGAAGCTCTATCACTGTAATTTGCCTTGGAAGCAGAAAAGAGAAAGAAGGAGATTTTCTGTCTCCTGAACTTGTGTGTCTTTGCTGGAATGATAATACCTCCTTGTACTGACAAATTACTGGTGGTGAAACACAACTGCAGTCACCACATCCACTGGACAGCAGTGGCCAGCAAGACACTGAGGAGACCATGGTTAACATGACACACTGCAGCTGCCACGTAACAAAAGATTTATTCCCCTTGGAAACACCTCATCTAATAAAAACCAAGGATTACAAGAGCAATTTGCCACCTTTATTTGTAAAATGTGCAGCAGTTTTTAAGAGATTCAAACCAAGTTTTTAAATGAGAAATACTCTACTTGCACCTTGTCTTTTGAACTAATCTGACTCCATTAAGCAAGTAAGTATAAGTCACTACCCAAAAAGTGGAGGAATTTGGCAGCATATTCCTCAAGACATCATCTGAAATTGGGAGCTGAGAGGGTGGTGTGCCACACATCTGGTGTAACCAGGCACATCCAATATGCTTTCACTATTACAGAGAAGCTGATTGCCTGGATTTTGCCTCCCAATCATTTCAAAAACTATGCCTGACAGTGAGAATCCAGAAATCTATTTAAACAACAGAACTGAGGAAAAAGCTGCACTAAATTCTCTCATTCTCAGACACACACACCCCAAGTAGATGGAGGAAAGACAGTGAGTTCCTTGCTAGTCACATCAGCTCAGGAGTCAGACATGACGAATGCTGTCTCATCCAGCTCTTGTTGAAATCAATTAAAGCCCTTCAGTGGAGACCATGGGAGATGGAAAATAACCCTCTCCACACTTCAGTCAGAATGTGCGAATGAGAAAACAACTGACAGCTTTCTTCCCCTCTGATTTTCATGGTGCTTAAAGATCCAGATTATATAACACAACTTGTCATCTAGGAATTTTTGATGTGCTTGCTTGGCATAAATAAAGCTCATGTCTATGTGTGAATCAGGGAGGCAGACATCACTTTGCACTTGGACAAGGAGAGATACCAGCAGTCATGCAGGAATAAGCATTATTGCATTTCAAAGTGCTGCATGTGCAGTGTGTTCTACAGCTAAGGAAGTATGGAGTGAAAAAGTGTTCCTTGTTGCTTAAAAAAATAATCATATTGCATTGGTGAAAAATAAAAAAAAAATAATCCAGACACAGGAATTTGTCTCTTAGCAGTTGGATAATGTGGAAATCAACTGGCATTGTAAATATCTAGAAAGACTGTGGCACTTACTAGAGAATCTACCATCTCTGAAATAAAAAAACCTACTTCACCAGAGTTGCTCAGAAGTACTTTGTTGGCATCAACTTACAATAAACATTTAATTATTCCTGCATTCCCAGCTTTAATGACATTCATCACTGCAAACTCCTTTGGCCTGAGGGCCCATTCACACGGGTCCACACAGTGTCTATAGATTTTGTTCTCATTTTGCTTTGCATCCTTGTGAGCGCCAATATTTAAGACTTTACACATGGTTGTATTTTGGTAATAAATATTCAAGCAGTTTAATTTTCTATACTGTTTCTAGACATAGATCCAAGAAGAGAAGGAATGGGGGCTTTACTGTGTCAAAGTGAACCCTGTCAATAACACCAGGTTGATGTTAATAAATCTTAGCAAGCAGGAGAAAAAGAAAATATAATAATCCACTTTAAAAAAGAATCTCAAAGTTATACTCACTGCTGGTAGAGGACATACGGCTGTACTCAGACCTGCAAGACAAAGATTTTAATTAGAATGTATTAAATCTAAAAGAGATAATGAAAAAAATACCAAAACTAACACACAGTGCTTATTGAAATAGTTTAATGCCCATTTAGCACTATTTTTGTGCTAAGAGAATAACTGGAACAGGTTTTGAATGCTGCTTCAGAAAAACCAGCACCTCATGTGAATTTTGAAAATATGTAAGTAGAATGAGTAAA
The DNA here is from genome assembly GCA_013397075.1 of Rhabdornis inornatus. Taxonomy (NCBI): domain Eukaryota; kingdom Metazoa; phylum Chordata; class Aves; order Passeriformes; family Rhabdornithidae; genus Rhabdornis; species Rhabdornis inornatus. The sequence continues at coordinate 1,165,472 of VWZS01009922.1, forward strand.
GTAACTATGGTTTTATCTAGGGGTTATTCATGCTACCTAACTCTAGGTGTGAAAAGAAAAGCTCAGAAGGCTTTCCATAAGGAAGAAATAGTCTGCTTCAGACACAGGTTAGAAGTCTACTAGACTTTGACTCAGCCCCTCTCCTTCCTCACCTTATGTCCTCTAAATGTTGCTTTGCAGATTATATTTTTGGAGATCTTTTTAGGAGAACTCTATTTGATGAGCAGAATTTTTATAGTTCTACAGTCACAACTGTCAGGGAAGGAAAAAAAAAAAAGAATGCCAAAACAGAAACATTTAGATGACAAAGCTTTTTGCTTTAGTAGATCGTTTTCCTCTTGAAGACATCCCAATAAAACTATACAGCCATTGTTTCTAGTTCAGGGCATACTGGATTATCTGTGAGAAAGACAGGGCAGTTAAGTATTTTGAGCAACAGTACAATTAATTTATAAATTAATTATTAATAAAATAATTACTTTTTAATTACCCTAAACTCCCAAAAACCCCATTCTGAGCTGATTAAAACATAGCCCATTTATGTCCTGAAGATTCAGAAATAAGGTAAAACAAACATGCCATCACTTAATATTTAAGGGAAAAAAAATATTCCCACAGCTGAGGCCCTACCTGTGACCTTTTCAGCGTTTGGAGTTCACAGCTACACAGCCTCTATGCTCACACTTGCTGGGTCCCCAAAACAGACCCCATACACCAGAGCACTCTGCCACCATAAACATGTGGCACATGTGCCCTGCAGTGTCTGAACAGGCAAAGTGCTCAGGGAGCCCTGACACAGCTCTTGGATTCAAACCTAAATGGTTGTTTTATATAACAGTTGCAGCAAGTTTGCAACATTGCATTAAATTAAAGAAACAACATGAGCCTTGACTCCCAAGAGAAGTGTGTGGAAGTAGATACCATCTAAGCATAATCTCAGGATACCCTCCTACTCCAGGCTCTCAGGCAACCAAGGGAATAAAGGACATCAATCCCACATATCTATAGTATCTGCTTTTGATTTTTATAGGGACATAGCTCTGCAGAAGAAAAAAGCAATTAGTCATCCCCATATTTCACAGCCTCGCACTCAGTACTCTGCAGATCAGATGCCAAAACTACTGGTTAGGCGTGAAGATGATGAACAACTACTCCCAAGTCTTGCCAATCTCGCTGGACTAGTGAAAGATGACACAACCTGAAAACCCATGAAAAGGGACTCATCAATACCATCAAGTGCCATGAGGTTTTCATAGTTTTCAGAAAAGATCTGGGCAATGCTGGGGAAAGAGTTGCTGGTGGGGGCTTGCAGCTCTCCCTCACTCACTCTTCTTTGCTATTCCTGTACCCCCAGCCACTTTGATAAGGGCAAAGAGCAAGGAAACATCTTTGTCCCAGTGGAAGAGACCCCAGGTTTAGGTCATTAGCAGCCACTCTCAGGCACCCCGTACAGAGCTGCTCCAAAGCACCTCCTCCATGAATTGAGTGCTACCCCTCAACCAATCACCCCCAGGACCCTTCTGTAGCTGGGAAGGGCAGAGGCAGTAATGACATTGTTGTCCTGAATTTGTACCGTGTACAGCACCAATTCACACACCAAGACGAGGTATTCCCATTTCTTTTGTCTAGGTTGTGCAAAGCAAGGAGCTGGTGTGGGCCACAACAGGCTGGCTCCCCCATCATCAAAGCTCCACATCACTCATACATTTCAGCAAGCAAAGAAATCAGGGTTCATTGGCTACCAGCCATACAGTTCTGTTACTGCTCAGTATTCTACATTTGACTGCCTACAAGGTTCTCTCACTTCACATGCCTGTGATCAGCCTGTCTCTTGAGTCAGTGGCTGGGAGTTGATGATCACAATCTCCTCTGACGAAATTGCTTTCTATCCAGTTAGAGCTGACTTCAGCACAGTTGCTGAAATTAGTTGACTTTGTGAGTTTCTTCCTTATCTTGTGAGTTCTGCCAAATGTCCTTGCGGCCCGTGAATTCTGCGTTCTTTGTGCCCATTATCAGCAGCACATCCCTCCCCCAAGCTTTGCTGGCCTCCCCCTAGATCTGAGACCACTGAAGCACATCAAGCCCTAAAATTTACCAAGGCAATTCTACTGATGGATAAATTCTAATTTATGTTTCTAACTCCTGGACATCAACATGAGCAGAGCAGACCATCTTGTTCCTACTGCTGGGCAGTGTACACACCGCTGCTCTGACTCTGGGCAGGGACCAAGTGAAGTGATGCCAGGGGCTGGCTAAAGTGCTATGCAGTCCATAAAACCACATAGTATTTTCAGCAGCAAGTCACATCAGTGTCACTTGGCACCATGTATATTTGAAAGGGTGTGAAAACTGTGTAACATGTCACTGTTCATAAGCCTAGAGGCAAGCAATATACATCCAGCTGCCTCCAAGCATCCCAAGCAAGGATTCATTTAGTCTGCACTTCTGTTTGAAAACAGCCTGAGGCTGTCCTTCAATGTATCTATGTTCAGCAGTTGGCAGCTAATTCAAAATGAATCTGCACTGCTTGTATTTTGGAAGGAAGTGAGACAACATTTTGCTTTTGCTTACTGCAAGTTGGAACAGCATTCTATTACTTCACACTGCTATTTTATTATCCCAAAGTGCTGCAGGCACATTATAGGACATGGAGAACTAATGAGTCCTGAACTGAGGGAGTAGCAGTCTATGCACATGCAGGACTTGAAAAATTAAACAAGACGAAAAATAAAAAGATGGGGGTGAGAAAGGAGGAGACAACAGTGTGCTTGGAGACTAATTGCACAGACACATTTTAATAGGCTTTAGAATTGTATTGCAGGACATTTTTTTGTCGTTCTAATATGGTTCAAGGTAATATTTAATTCATGTTTGTTGCATAACTGACATCCACAAATTAAAAAAAGGGTAATTAGGCTCATTATGTCAAACTCAGACAAAGAAATGAGGGCTGTACCCTCCCTAAGCTCCCTCTATTGTCAATAAAAAGAGAGGTCTGAAGTATCTCTCCCTGGCTGTTGTCTAGACAAGAAGCCTACAGAAACCACATTTCTAATGTAGAACCCTAGGCCACATGGCTAAAACCCAACGGGATGAATAGGAGCCTCTCTGTGTGCTCTCAGGGACAACCTGAATCACCTTTTGTTCTCTCTCCAGCTCCTTTCTTTGTCTTGAATCTAGTCCTTGAGAACAAGGAAAAATAGTGCTAGCAAAATCATTATTGTTCTCAAAATATTAGAAGAAATCATTCAGATTCATGGCATGCATTGGCAAGTGGCTTATAAATTAATTTTTTTTCTTTACAGTCAGCTATTTAGGACAGTCAATTCTGAAGTTAGTGTAAGTCTTTTAAGCTTTTTAGACTGGCACACAGAACACTCCCTTTGACAAAATCATGCATTAGAAAAATCAGGTACTGAAATAAACATCTCCTGGGGCATACAGGCTCTGTGGACATCAAGTAACTGTGTTCCTTTCTGTTCTTTTCATTCCTGTTTTAAACACCCTGAGTATTGGCTTCTATAGTTTCCCTCGGAAGAGGATTTTCCCAATAGGATAACTCAAGAGTAAAGTGCTCATGTGTTTTAATGGTGACACCTGGGACCACATGGGAGCTCAGAGGTTCCAGGCCTATTACATGGTCTTACAGCAAGCTATTTCCTCTGATAAATGTTAGATTATAGATAAAAGGAAAAAAAATCCGACAGAAAGTGAACAAATAGAGGACTGTTCCCTTTATAGGCATATAATGAGAAGAAAATTATCAAACAGGATATTGAAACAGTGCGAGGTACTGAAAAGGAAGGCTTATAGCTTAGTCAAAAGACACATCAGTTCGGAGAGAATATGTGCTCAATGGTCAGCCCGCCAGCAAAGAGGAGCTGTGAAGATGTCAAGAGACAATAAAATAGGAATGTAGAAACCTGTGATAAAGGTGGGACCTCAGTTCCCATTACCACCATAGAAGGATCAGACTTGCGCATTATTAGATATAGCAAGAGCATCAGGAACACAAAAGATATTGAACAATCCTCTGAGATTTGTGTGCACCTTTCACTGCTGATTGTCAATACAGAGCCTCAAAATATCCAAGAGAGGGAAGTATTCCACTGAATACCAGCAAGAAGCTGCTAGTGCAACTTGCAGTTGTTGGATGTGGTACAAAAAAACACTGTAAGCCTGTTTCTTTGGGGAGAACATGGCTATTTTACAGCTCTGGCTCACACAAGCAATGCAGCTACTCCAGCATCACACGGTGCTTGGGTTGCTTGGGCACACTGTGGCACAGCACCACGTTATCACAGCTACATCACTGACAGCTGCAGCCATAAACAAACAGTCCCAAGGGAAGTGCCTGGGACCGAGGCCAAGTGCCCTGAAACAGTCTGCACCTGTACCAGTGAAACCTCTAGCCTTCCAAAACATCCTGGCAAGCGGTCTGCTGGGAATGATCCCTGAACCATGGCAATGTGGCCAAACAAGTTCCTGGCCCGTGGTAAAACACACCCAGGAAAGACATGGAGAGAGAGCTAAATGGCCCCATTCAAACTGATGCCATCAAACCATTTTAAGGATCCAACAATACGGAAAACTCTGTCCTGTGCTCAGGGACACCTCTACATGCTGCTTAATGCACTGGCTTGGCTGGAACCAAGGTCTCTGAGCTGTGCAACATCTCCAAAGGCAGCCTGCTGTGTAAAACAAACACATCTCAAGTAATTCTAACATAACACTATACCCCAATATACCTGTGGTCTCAAGTGCAAGGGCTCCTTAATCCCACTCCCCAAAACGAAATAGTGGGAAGTTTACAATCCCTTCTGCTCTTTGCATCCTTTGCTTGCTTAGGACTGATGGAATGGAACCTGCTGGATTCACATTTCCCATGCCTCCTCTACCTAGAGTTGTGGCACATTTCACTGTTTCATATTAAGTACTGTATTTAACAGCTTCTTTTTGTCCCATCCCTCAGAAAATGCTCCACAGGGCACACGGGAGTATTTTATAGCAGTTAAAGCCCCAGGCATAAATTAGAAGGTTTGGCTTTATAGCTTTGTCCTGGGTTTCTTATCACCAAATTCCTGCAGGTCAGATTGCAATCTGCTTCATTATTACCAGTCCAGCACAAATCTGTTACCCACATGGTACTTCTACTTGTGCAGTCAAGATGACTGAGATGGAGTTACTCACAGCAACTTGCCTCTAAACTCCATGCTCTGGATTTCTAGGGAAGTGACAAAGGCAGATGACAGATTTCCATTAGGCAGCTCTAAACACTACACTCCGGAGCTTATCACAAACAGCAATGTTTGAGACCCCACGTGAGAGACACCATTGTTGTATAAAGTATGAAAAGTTGTGTATCATCTTCCAGAAAGCGCCTGATGAGGCAGGACCACCCTGTGCTTTAGTGAGCACACCTGGCTGCACACCTGCTCACCACTCCCTGACACAGCACTCCCAGAGGGATACATCCGGTGGCATATATCCACCCATCCCAGGCTGGGGCTGACTTATCCTCCTGAGGTCCTGGTTCTCTTAATTAACAACAGAAGTCTCATTTATACCAAACATCAAACCTTCACACAGCTACGTTTAGCTGAGGTGAACCTCGCTGCTTGCTGGGACCTAAAAATTATGGATTCAGCACAGAACTCATGGTCTCCAGAATGTGCCTTAAAGTCTGTTTCAACCTTGCTTTCCGTGCCTTGCTTCAGTGCCTGGGACTCTCAGGTCTGCCTGCCCTGATGCTCAACCAAACAGCTTCGCTTCACTGAGCAAATCTGGTTGGAAACGTGCCTCAACCCCAGTTTGTGACAAACATTATTCGAATGTCAAATCAGAGACAACTTGAGTATCATGACAGATCTGGACTGATGGGTCTATATATGAAGTGAAAGTATCAGCAAAAAACTCACAGCAAAATGACCTCCAAAACAAAAGAAGCCCCAAGGTAAAAATAGGCCTTAAAATAGCTTTAAACATCAGTGGCTTCTGTTCCTGAGAGTTTCTCATAGATGGATGAAATATGTGACAAGAGACTGACATGTCGTTTTGAAGGACTGCCATACAAAGTTGTAAGAGTGGAATTCCTTAAAGCCAGAAACATGAGACATGAAAGCAACCTCTAACCCCAATAAACCATTCAGCTATTCATTTGATAATTTAAGTGAACCATTCTGACTGAGGACACACATGGATTACAGTGTTCTTGATATTTTACCTCTGAGTGGGGTAAAACTTCATATAGATATATATACACACACATAGGCTGCCTTATTAACAAGTGTATTTGCTGCTTTAGAACCTCACACCTTTTACTGAACTGCAACAATTAATAAAAAGGCTTTTTTGATCTGCTTAAGAGATAAGTTAACAGAGGCTCAAATAATTTGTGACTTGGCCAGGATCACACATGCAGCTAGAGAGAGCCATAAGGAAAACCAACTAACAAGTATAGCACACTCCAAAAACGAACATAATCTCTGCAAAATTAATTTGAGGAATGAGATATACAGGAGAAATACAGGAGAAAATATAAAGGAGGCAACAAGCACCATGAAAATTAACTGTAACAACAGCAATGGATTTTGCTAAATACATGTTACAAATAGCTGCTTCATGGTACAGTGTCATAAACTTCAAACATTTCGTTTCTCTGTTTTGTAATGGATTTCTTTACATCTCGTTGCACTGTTTTGTTGCAGCTGTCTACTTCCAAAAAATACTATAACCTTTCTTCCTAAAATTCATCAAATACTCAACTATTGTTTAATTCAGTTTGCATCATCAATATTTACATTTTAAACTTATTATACAAAAGACCTCTCCCCCTGGTACTTCAGCAAGGTCCCCCATTTTCTCTAAAAAGATTAATAATTTATTTGAAATACAAGAGGGTAAGTTGCAAACTCAAATAAATTAAAAGCTGTAACTTCTCAAAACTTTAAATTACTTTAAAGTGATGGAAAAAAACCACATGTTTAGGCAAACTTTCAGACAATCAGTAAGCTAATGATTAAAGTGTGAACCTTTTAAGACATGGGCTCTTACAGCTGACTAAGTGAACAAGTAAACTTCTGCTGGGAACTGTCATGGACATTGAAATGTATAGAACTTTCACTATTTAGAAGTGAGAAACTACCTGTTTTTCCACATTCACTTGGGATACTGGTCCTGAACGCAGTGAATTAAGCTGATACTTTGCCCTTCATACCAGTGCTAGCCAATCTGTCTCGTTACCTCGAGATCATGCATGCCTAACAACTTCCAAAATTGTCTTAGTTTGTCATCTTTGCTCTGCTGTTCAAAGACAGTGAAATAGCAGCATTTGCACGGCTTGTAAAATGAAGAAAACACTAAAATTAATATTTCTACAATTGATTTTATGTAACTGTTATTTTTCTCTCTTTTTTTGTTTTTCTTTGCCATTTAACTACAGTTCCGTAAACGCACAGATTTCTCCTCCCTTCAATCTTTCTTTCTTCCACTTGTTTTTCCTCTCTGTTTTCTTTCTAATAAAAGACCAAAGAAAGACTACTTTTTTCTTCCTACAATGTCAGGTTGGATAGTACAAATCCACTACTAAAACTATTACCAGAGAAAGCTCTGTGTCCCACTCTTCTGGACTAAAAGTTTTCAGTAGCAGATGAAATAAGGTTTTTATACCAAAAACTACCATAATATATTTCCTGAGAAGTTATAAATTATATAGGCAAAGTCTCTCAGATCAAGGATGGTCAAACTATTTCAAATCTCATTAATAAACAGCCAATATAAACTAATTGGCTTATGCCTTCTACACCCTTTATTTAGGCACTTGACAACACCAGCTCAATCCATTCTTATTGGATTCAGGAACTCCAAATATGCTATTTTTGTTCAGCAGACTCTTTGCCAACCCTATTTACCAAGGCAAATGCAGTAAGAGGAACATATTTTCCAAAGGATTAGGAAAATAGAGGGTTTGAATTGTAATTGATCTTGCCTTTAGCAGAGAGTTTTGCCTGCTTTTGTAGCTGGCAGCCACAACAAAACCTTAAGCAACATATGCCCTGTGGAGTACTTGATGTGTTCAATTTGTTAGCTGCTATAAGCAGCTTCAGCAGCCCAGGCTCCGTGTAAGAGCTCACACATCATTACATACAATCATTGAGATGACAAGGGCGTGCAGTGCCTGGATTTACTACAGTCACTATCCACTATTGTTCTGTGAGTCACAGAAAGGGACACTCCGTGCAAAACTGTTACTGAACCACTCTGACAGTTGTTCCTCCTTATTCTTTCAGAGGATGATTGTTGAAGCTCAGAATAGTTAATTAATTTTCTTTTAAAATTTTTTTTTACCCTTGAGTAATTGGAGAAAAAGGAGTACAGCTCAATTTAGCAATAGCTGTGATGGGACTGAGACAAAGCAAATAGATCTTTTGGTACCAGAGAAAAGCAAGTGCTGTGAACAGTTGGTTTGGTGAGAAAGCTGAAATATAAACATTGTGAAAGAGACATACGCAACATGTTTATCAGAATTAAATAGCTGCTAAACAAAACTAAAAATAATAATTGAAATGCAGAGACCCATTGCTTTTCAAAATAAACGTCAGTGCAAAGCACTGCAGTTATTAATTGCCATATGTCATTTTTCAAATTCCTCAGAAAGACTCTTCCACCAACCCATACTTTCCAGTGTCACGCATGGGGCAGAGATGCTTCATAAAATCATCAGCTTTAGCACCTCATCAACACCAGACACAAACAGCTGTCACGCTGGTCCCTGAGGTCCAAAGGCTAATGTCACCAGCTGGGTCAAACCCTTCCAAGTGCCTGTCCCAAGGAAACCCAGGTTTTTCCATTCCAGATAAACACAGCAAATTAAGAGTGACTTGACCAATCAAGGGGTTTTTGAGCTTTGAACCAGGCATGAGTTCACTGATTACTTTGTCTTCCTCTTACCCATGTTCCTAATGGGGACTAACCTATATCTGGAAAAGAGGCTTGGATTTTTTTCCTTGGAACTTATGTCACATAAAGTATTTTAAAGCTTTTACTGTTAGGTGTGTCCACAATACAAGGTGATGGGAAAAGTCCCTAACTTCTCAGACTACAGAAGAGATTAAAAATTTATTTGAATTACTAGTTGAATGTATGAAAATGATTACCATATGCCATTTTCACCTCTTAGATTTTTATTTGTAATATTGCTACTTCAGTTTTGGCGTTGTGCACCTGACATCACTGTGCAAAGAATTAGCTTTACAGTTTCACAAGAGTCAGACTAGAGGCCAAAGGAGATGCACCAGGCAAGGAGCTTGGAGAGCAACAGCTGGAAGAGCAAAGAGTGAGGAGAAGGAAGACTCAGGAAAGAACAGCCTCAGCAGGAGTATGCAACCTCCTTTTGCCCTTCTGGAGCCAGAGGAGGAGCAAAGGCTCACTGCCGTTCCTGACAAGATACCACTGCAGCAGCATGTAGGACAGGCTTGAAAGCACTTGTCTTTCTCTCCCACAGAGATGGGCTAAAGGTGTGAGCTGAACGGGAGATCCCATGGATCATCCTTGCAGCTCCATTAACTCAGAAGAAGTCATCCAGATAACACAGCACACCTCTGGCAGCACGGTCATGAAGTCAGGGGAAAAAAGTTTCCTTGACTGAGATGACACTACCAGCAAAGTTTACAGCAGTTCACAGGCTAGCACGGTGAGTACCACAACGAGAATCATGACAACACATGACAACAGCAACGCACTCTCAGGGTGCCTACAAATCTAACTTGCTTTCGTAGACGGCTCTCAATGGTCCTTCTAAGGAGTCAACTCTCTGCCCGATGCTGTCTGGGTGTCACTGCCAGAAGGAGGATAGGTCCTGGACACGCTTCCAGACCATCCTCAGCCGCACTTTCCCTGGGATACAGGTTTGGTGCGGCACTAAGCCCCGACCAGCGCATCCACAGCCCGCGGAGCTGAGCGCGGGCCCCACCGCCGAGCCATCACAGCGTGCTTTGGAGTTCAAACTTAAATCCCATAGCCACGGCCTCTCCGTGTCTTCCTCCCCGTGTGTAGCAGAAGGACGGTGGGCATTGCTTCACCGGAGGGGAACGCGAACTCCCCGGGGCAGCGGGAGCAGGGTGATGCCTCCGCGGGGGTCACGCCGGACGAGTCCCAGGACGGCAGAAGGACAGGCAAGGCAAGGCAAGGAGTCTCGGCGCTGAGCGGGATGCTGCCGGGGCGCCGGTGTGAGGAAAGCTCTGCCCGGGACACGAAGCCGCCGCCGCAGCCCAGCCCCAGCCCCAGCCCCGCCNNNCCCGGCCCCGCCGCTGCCGGGACGCGCTCGGTGGCGGCCGCCGGCAACAAGTGCAGCCCCGGGAGAGCCGCCCGCACTCACCCGCCCGTCTCCGCTCCCGAGTCCACGCACTCGTCCTCGCCGCCGGGCTGCTTTTCCATGGCGGCGGCGGCGGCGGGGCTGGGGGGCTCCGCGACCGCCGTATGCGACACAGAGAGCGGCGGCAGCCAGAGCAGCGCCCGCCTGGCTCGGCCCGGCCCCCGCCCCGCGCTGGGGGAGNACAGCCTGCCCCTGCCAGCCACGCCGGGACACCGCGGGCACGGCCTGCCCCTGCCAGCCGCGCCGGGACACCGCCTGCGGGGCTGCTGGCTCAGGAACTGCTTCAGCACCTACGCCGCCGCACTTCAGTGCTTCCAGGGCTGATGGTGCAGCGCACCATGTGCAGTGGAAGTCAAGAGAGTCATCCAGTGCTGGATGTATGGACGTCCTCAATATCCATCCAGTCTTGCAACATCCGCTGTTACAGCCTTTAATTTGAGATCTTTCTTTTTTGAGCTTTGTCTAGCCTCCCTCAGGGGTGCCTGGCACTTGTTCATTACATCGAATACAGTAACTTTGAAATTACGCGCACAGACGGGCAAGGGGTGGTTTCCAACCTGATGAGAGTTTCTACAATGCTGCAAAAGGAGCGTTAGAAGCATTTGTAGTGCTGCCTGTGAGAAAGCTGGGTGGTAGTGTCTATAGGGTGAGAGTGAAGGGAGAAGTTGTGGGTGTGCTCCTGTATCATATCATGCAAGTCTAGTTATTTTGTGTTTGGAAGTGAACACCTATCTCTTTCTCCGTCACTTACAGAAATACAAATATCTATCCATGTAGGTGTGAACCAAGATCTCTCCCAGCCAAAAAAAAACCCAAAAAACCAACCAAATCTTCCCTTAATCCATTGTGTCCATTCAGTCTGTGGCAGATTTTACAAGAGGAGGAGGCAGAACTGATTTGTTAGCCAGGCTCTCTAACCTGGATGACCAGCTCTTTGTCTCTTCTGAATCAGGTTTAAGCACAAAACTGGGATGGGATGCTCTGTGCTCCCCACAATGTAGATATTGTGGGACAATTAAATCTACCCCATAACTCTAGGCCTCTTCTTTTAACATTTTGTGGAAAATGCTTTGACAAGTTGGAATTTTCTCTTCAAAAATCTCTAACAACCACCAAATTTCTATCAGCTGCAGGAAACGGTCACTTGCAGAAAGCAACTGGAAGTAAAAAAAAAAAAAAAAGTTTTTTTTTTTGATAAAAAATTCTTTTCTTATATTTTTTCTTATTTATGTCTTACAAGAAAGAAGAAAAATAGTGAAAATCTTGACATTTAAGACATAAAACTGACCAGAATTTAAAAATATACCACACAAACCAACCTTCGGTTGGTCTAAGAAATGCTAAACTGGTTTAGTTTACCACCAATACTTTAATATCCATCTCTACATTGCATGGCACTGCTGTCCCTCATTTCAAGCCTGCCAGTGGTCTCTCAAGTTGTATATGGCAGCACAAATTAATAGTGACATCTAGCATTGTTTAACAGGTTGGGTGTAGTTCATGCTGCTGTTGCCTCCAATAGTGCATAGTCCTGGTTCTCTAAAATAATCTGGGTGAGGGTAGGACTCTTGTGACATAAAAGGAAAGGAGAGCACCTTTGGAAGAACTGTCAAGGTGATGTTGCCATGTTGTAGCAACAAGTCAGTACCAAACTCCAAATTGCTTGTTGTGAAACTGGTGAATTCCCATTTCTCCACCTTAGAGAGACACTGAACTCATGTGCTGTCCTGTGGCCTCTCAGCATCACGGAATGTTAACCCACTGAGTGTCTTCAGAGATTTTTAGAGGAAACTTCCAGCTTCTACTATTCATCAAGAATTAGGGAAAAAAAATTTGCAGTGTAGGAAAGTTGGTGTTTGATCTGTTTTGGCTATCTGGTAAGGGTTGCATGCATGTCGTTTTGAAAGTGGATAAATGATTTCTCATTTTATGTGGAGGATTTCACATTAATATTCCCATAAATATAAGGATTTAGGTATGGAATAAGCCCCCTTAATATTCCCTCTTCCATCCTCCCCCCAGCAAGTTGTTAAAAGCTAGTTTGGACAAAACTCTATAAATGGGGCTCATACAAAACAGTCCTGTGCAGACACCTACATAATAATTCAGAACACATGGAAACAACCTATTCTATGCTTTGTGACTGGTAAACTGCCATCCAAAATAATTTACTCACAAAATTAAATTAATACAATTTCTTTTAGGACTGGGACCAAAATGCTGTGCTTGCCTGGTTCCCAGCTTGCTAAAATTTGAATCACCACATTCAGGTAGGAGACATTAATATTTTCAGAAATACTGGGTCATTAGGAGATTCCACCGAGGCTAGACAGGGACAAAACCGAGACAACAATTCTTGATTCCCAACTCAGGGCTCTGTTTTGGGTAAATATTTTGTTCTCCATCACTGCAATGGCCACAGACAACCCTGAGCCCCACAAAAGTGGTATTGGTAGTCTGTTACCAGCATTGGACAGACCTGCTTGTCTCTCTGGTTCTTAGCCTACACACATGCATTTATTTAGCTAGTGCAACTGTGCTTAAAAGCAGGTCACTTTTATTTGCTTTTAAGAGTGGTTTCAAAGTGATATAAACTGACTTTAGCCACTGTTGAACTGATTTAAGATGTAACCAAACCTCCTTAAATATTTAGAAATAGGTTTAGTTAAATTGATACATTTCTGTATATAAAATTTTAGGTGGTCAGCTAATAGATTTTTTCCATTTCTGACTTTTATTATTCTAGTTAGTTTTGTTTAAACACTGGCGTATGAGGGGATCTGGAATAGATTTTATGCTGCATTTAAGATTAATTTATTCCATCTGTCCCAGGGAGGGAAAAAAGAAACATTCAAAGGAAATATATAATTAAGATAGTAAGTAAAGCTACCACAAACTGTAGGTTCTCTTATTTATATATTTGCCTCATTTAACTCTATTTTATTCTGGTCTTTCACATGATTATGGTGAAAAGGAGACTTCTCTGCATTAAATTCCAAGCATTTAAAAGATTTTAATGAATGAGGTGTTAACTCCTGCCCCTTACTTAGGTTTTCTCTGTTACATGTACTTCACATTAGGTCCTCTCTACTATTTCTTGAAAAAAAGAGAAGTTAAGTTTTAATTACTTCATTATACTTATGATGCTGTGATATCAGTTTAAAGACAAAGGTAATAGTGAAAATATTTCTGAGTTAAATTTTCTCGAATTTCAAGCCTTTCATTTAATAGCAGTGATGGCAAGAACCCAGACATAAAAGTATCAGGAGACTTTGGATCTTCAAAGATGCCAAAAAAGTAAAGCATTCTGTTGTCAAAACCAAACACTGAGGATGTGAAATGAACTTCAGCTCTGCAGGAAGTTCTCTTGCTTCTACTTGCCTAGATCCAGATCTAAAATAGGACCTAAGGTACTTAAAAGAGGATGTAAAGCCAATTTTTATGACTGTGTTTAAATCTGTTATCATGGTAAGTCCTACACAGTGGATAATTAGGAGGTGTCTACCTTCCAAAGGAAAATTCCACTGTATCTGAGGCTGTATGCGCAAATTGCCCAAGGTTAACCATTTTAGCTTGTATCAGCAAAGTTAAGCACCACCTAACTGCAGCCCCCATCTGCTATAATCTCTCCTCACAGGAGCCAATGCAGGCAGCAGATCCTCCTTCCATCACACAGTGGTCGCAGTAACTGAGAGCACAGTGCAGGAGAGCAATAGCTGCAGCCCCCAGCTGAGGAAAGGCAGATTGGAAAGCTGAAAGACGAACTGCATTGGATCACCTGGGGACTAAGAGAAGGGGAAGCAAAAGCATCCATTTCCCTGATGAATCCACACTTGGATTCAAATTTCAATATCTTTTCTGCTCCCTGAATTCTGTCTGCTGGGTTATCATCTTTCCTGCACCAGCTGGGAGGATGGAATGTGAGCAAGAGTGTAGCAGGGTAGGGAGAGAGGAGAAAAATGTGTCCCTTTTCATGTGACTGAAATTCTGGGGATAGGGGTGTTCTGTGAGGGGGGAAAAGCACTCAACTATTTTCTTTTCATGCAGCATTTGAGACCTCTCCATTTTTCTGTGCAATTCCAAAACAAAAGGGGACAGATACCACTGCAGTTCCTTCTGGTATTATGCTATAAATTAGAGAGTCCTTTTAAGCTTTTGAGAGACCAAGAACCTAGCTTAGCATAGAATTCAGTACCATAGACAAAGAAATAGCAAAGATGCGAAAAGATTTTTCATTCCCAACTGAAATCTTCCAAACTGTGCTGTCTCCATCCTCTGCTACCTAACTCTGGAGGCAGAATCTCAGCCTCTAATAAGGGGTTCTGGATTCCATTCCTGGCACTTTCCACACTACTCTAGGTATTGCAGTGATGAACTTCTCAGTTTACAGAATCTGGCATTTATAGAAAAGTTTTTCTCCTTTAATGGTCCCCATGGAAATTAGCCCTCTGCAGGTCAAGGCTTTGTTAACATTCACTGCTGGACTTAAGACACTGGGTTGTGGTTTGAAAAAAAATGAGACAATTGGAGTTTTGGAAGGAGGAGGAAAATTATGGCTTGGCATGTGGTTCACTCTTCATGCTAGGTCAGCCCTAAAAGGCTGACTTTTAGACTGGTAAATGTTGCCAAAATAGTTGTGGCAGTTTCTCACACAGACTGTTGGGTTGTTTGGATTTTTAAAGGTTATGATAAGGTCAGTTTCATTTGTGGTAGGTCTCAAGCCAGACACTCAACCTCCTAAAATTCTACAATTTTGAGGTAAAATACAACTATGCAATAAAAAGCCATTCCTTCAAAGCACCAAGGCGAGGGTTTTCAGTGAAGTTTAAGGGAGCTTTTTTCCCAGGTCCCAGTCTTTTAAGTTTCATTTGAAAATTGTATCACACACACTCCTACCAAGTTCATGGTACAGTACGACAAAAACTCATTTTATAAGCAAATTGCTCTTTTTTTACTTGAATTCTAGTATATTAATGTTTTTATGGAAAACTACTAGCACTCAGTAACAACTGCTATAAAAACTTGACTATTTGGAGTCCTTCAGTATCATCCTGAAGCCCAGAACTCTATGGGAGTACAAGAGGAAGCAGAGCTGCACCCCATCCCTGTTCAGGCTTCTGGTTGGAGGCTTGACCAATGTGGGTGATGAAAAGCCCTTTCCAGGGGAAGTAAAGTCAAGGTGACTGTATTATGGACATGAGGAATTAATCTTGCCCTCACATTGCAAAGATCCCATTCAGACAGATCTTTCGAGTGGATGTAATCAGTGGTTTGCTGTGTGTACGTGCCAGGATCAAGACCCAGGACTGGACTTTAGGGCAGTGGCTCTGTTCCAGGCAATGCTGAGTCAGTCCCCAAGCTCTGTGAGTGCACTGACCAGTCCTGACATCCGAATTAAGCATGAGAGGTGAGCCTTTGCTGCAAAATTTGACCCAGCCCTTACTGGTGAGAGGGAACTTAGAAGGACTTAGCACCAGTTTGGGCAGCCCTGAGGGTGGAAACCTCGGTGTACAAGGACTATATGCCATGGTGAAGGCAGGTGGAGGTCATGCACTTGAATTCCCCTTTTCCTGGTCACCAGCTGGTAGTGTTACACTGCACCTCTGGTGCTCTGCAAGAAGAGAGAGCACCAGCACAATCCAAACAAAGCCATGTCTGCTTTCTCTAGGACTAAGGAGATGCTTTCAAGATATCAGTGGATGGGTAGAGGCCTAAAAATTTGCACATTTCCAGATACTCTTAGCCCACTTGGCCAGAAACCTCTCTGATCTGTACTGGCTGACAGTATGGAGCTGTCTTCTGTGGACTTGCTGAGGTAGGGAGGCAATGCTTGATCTAGAGTATGAGTATGGTGATGCTTGAGTGTTTGCCTTGTTTCTCTGTTGATGGAAGTGTTAAGAGTGTACTGGCCGACATCCACTAAAGCACAGTGGAAATGTTTCAACTGACACATTTAAAGAAGTGCTGGCCAGTGTCATGGGGTGCCACATTTGTGAAAAGTATACCAGGAAAGCAGGCAGTGGACTTGCTGTCACTTTTATGAGGTCAGTGAGACAGTTCTGGCTTCTGGTGAGTGTCCTGAACCCTTCACATATACTAAGTGAATGATTATTATATTCAGAAAAGCACTCCTATATTGGTAACCGTGACAAGTCCTATTAAATGGAGTTTTTTTCATGAAACAGTATGCATTATAAGGCAGAGAAAACATTTATTTTCAAGGACCAATCCTGTACCCATTGATGTTCAAAGAGGAAATATTAATCCCCTATGGTAACAGCAATAAATATTACAGCAGCTTTTACATGTAGACTCTTCTGAAACTGAAAATGATCTTCAGGTTTTTTCCTTTGCAGCTGGTCATGACAGTAAAAAGTTTTGCTCTGGAAAGCAGCTACATTTAAAACACTGTTGGATCTCCAAGGGAGATTTTATTTCCTAATTGTTCTACCACATTTAAAAATATAAGTTTTGAATTACCTGTGATACAATTTTTTAATCATAAGATTGGCAGTCAGATGTTTTTTCTAAGTTTAAATGTTTTTACTAAAACTTTTCATCCAGTAGCTATAAATTTTAGCCACTGACGTATCAAACCAACATCAAGAATGCCCGTTTTATGCATAATCTAAACAATGGTAAACACAGTGAAGTAGATCACTGAAATAAAATGTAAGCAATTTTTTCTAGAAGGTATTTGATTCTGTTTCCACTTCTGATATCTGTAAGCAGGAGTAGCTTTACTGGTGTAGAGGGAGATGTTAAAGTCCCACTTGCTCTGGCTGGTGCAGGAGCTACTGTGTCCAGTGGCTTTGTGCAGCCTGCGCTTCTCCTCCCAAAATTCGACTGAGGCTGTGACTGCTATATCCCTTCTCTCATGTTGAGAGCAGCCTTGAATATGTGATCTCTCTGCCTGTGCTGAGATCATTAGAAGGCAATGATGAAATGTTCAGGGCTGGGATGGATGGGGCTTTATGCAACCTGGTGCAGTTTAAGTTGTCCCTGCCGATGGCAGCGGGGTTGGAATGAAATGATCTTTAAGGTCCTTTCCAACCCAAAGCATTCAACGATTCTACCAAAACTTGGCAAGGAATGAAAGCAGAGTCTTGTAGGGAAACCATAGGAAGAAAATCATTGGGACTTAAATAAATAGAAATGTTCTGCCCCAAAATATGGGCCGGGCAGTTTTTTAATGTCTTATCAGAGCCATTGAAATAATTGAATCGTTGAAAGAATGTAAAATTTCTCAGTTTTCTGCTTCATCCATTTGTATCAGGGTGGTCTTTTCTGAGAGTTTATGGACCATATTAAAGGTCTCAACTAAACCTGCAAGCTGCATCTTCCAGTGACCCACAGAGCCAGGAGGTCTCATTCTTGTGCATCAGAGCCCCTCAGCAGCTAACACTCAGCTGAAGGGAGGATGCACATCTGCCCTTCTCTCCTGTCCCTGACTGTGCACGTGCACCTCCTTATCTCCACACTACCTGTGGAGGAGCTGATCTGACTGAAACGCAGCCTAGCAAAAGAAAGAAATAGTTCATCCTCAGACACATTACTTTCCTGGACAGACTCAACTTCTCCTTGTACCAAGTCCAGCAGCAAGACAAAAGAGAGGGACAGAACAGCATGGTTGGCAGTGGGTGCTCCTCCAAGGCAGAGGACAGGACCCCAGCGGCCCAGATTGAATTTTACTTCAGCTGCTGTTTTCAAACAGCACTGAAAGATTTGCAGAATTGTAACAGGGCCAAATAAAAGTATAAAGGGCAGAAACTTGGCCCAAAAACCCATTAGCCAGAAAAGATTATTAGGAAAGAAATTTGGATGCTATTTCTGTGGTCTTCAAGTTTTAACTGAAAATTAATAAGTTTTTTTGGCTTGTGTAAATCAACTTTAAAAAATGTCTTTGATGTTTAAGAAGCTAAGACATGTAATAGCTGGCTCTGGCATTTTGCAAGAAGTTCATAAAAAAGCTTAAGACCATTAGTATTGGTTGTAAACTCATTCTGTAGCCTGAGAGCCATCTGCTTATCTCCAGAGTTTATTGCCTTCCATCTACCTTAGTGTTTTGGATGGCTGCCCATCACTGAAGCACATGAGTGCCTTTCCTTCAAATTGCAGTGCCTCCTGGATTCCCTGGCTGCTCTGCAACCTTCTTTTATTACAGACTATTGGAATAGTGGTACTAGGTCGTATCCAAGATCCATCTAGCCCATCTCATCCAGTAGCCCGAAGCAGATGTTTAAGAAAAGCATAAGGACAGGACAAACTTCTAATGATACTTCTGTGATTTATCTCCAGGTGCAACTTTGATATGTTAAAAGGGCAGGGATCATAAGAGTGTACAAAGTGGATCAGAACTTATTCCACTTCTTACTGTCCAGCAGTTTCACTATGAGAATATGTGGCTGATTTTATGATTACTACACATTCTAGCAGAATTATAGGGGCATCACATAGTTAGTGGAGAGGAAAAAATCTTAATGAATCAAGAAAGCTGTCTTGGTAGCAGTTACACTGTGATTTCACTCCCTACGGAATTCTGCACTGTGTAGGTGACAGAGCATCTCGTGGCTGCTGTCCTCAGCTCTGATGTGCATCAGTCAGCGGTTTTGATGTAGCAAAACCTGCTGGTGAATCTGCCAAAACCTCCACACTAGTGACTGGCAGTGCTGGTGCCTGGAGCTGTCCTCCAGTGTTTTATAGGTATCATCCTGTACATAGATCACCGTAGAAGTCACATCAGAGGCAACATCCAACTATCAAAGCTGCTGATTGCAGCTCTCAGCTCCAAGCTGTTTGATGCACAAATCAAAGTGAAAGGAAACCTATCTGCATTTAAATGTTCTGTCTTTCAGGATGAAGAAGGTCCTGTTCATGACAGTAAGATTGAAATGTGTCCTCTCTCCATCATGCTACAGGATTTGGCCTTGCTCTGCACAGCCCTGCTAGTCCCACTGGTCCTCTGCCTGGTTTCCCTTGGGTCACAGCTGCAATAACAATATCACTGGCTCCTCTGTTGTGGCAGAGGGAAGGGCTAAACTCTCATTTCCCTGCTCACCAGTTATTTTACTGGCTCCTATAAAGTTTCACATGGCCAGCCTGCAGGGGCTGTGTGACCCAGGCTGGGAGGGGTGTGCTGACACAGAAAGCCCCATAACCTATAGGAAGCCTCCATAGCCCAGGAGAATGCAAACTGCATTCAAGCTTTTAAAACACACCAACTCTCAAAGATGAAAGGGAAAGGTCTGACTGTAATTGTGCCCGCTGCTGTACCTACTGTAGCAGATCTCCTGTGAAAACACACACTGCCAGGAGTATAACAGGTAAAACCTCTACAGGTCAACTTAGAAATAATGATGCAAATAAAAGCATTTACTTTACTAGTCGGGATCAGGTTTTGCAATGCAGATGGACATGAAATACAAAAGTTTCTTTCTAAACTTACTCCTTTTCTCTGCTGATTGCTGGATTCCCCCCAGACTTGAGCCAATGAAGCTCAGTGGCAAACAAGTCCTTTCAGAGAGCCCAGATGTGCAGTAGAAGGATGACTTGGGAAAAGGTTTCCAGAAGCTATTCTCAAGGCACCTAACATGTAGCAGCTAAAAGAAGGACAATAACATGTGCAAGACACTCTTAATCCAAATCCCAGTAATGCAGTTACATGATAGGCTGCTGCCTCTTGCCTCTTAATTTATGAAGGATCAAGTGGTATTAGAGCCAGTCTGCTATGCATCATAAAGTACTCATCACAGCATGTCAGCATGTAAAAAAAGCCACTCCATGGAGAATAGGGAACAAATTCATCATCTCTCTTTAACTTGATATTCAAAGAAGTTGATCAGCATGTCCCTGTCCGAGGAATGTTGTTTATATTCAAAGAAATGGGGTATGACTTACCTGAAACAATTTAGATATGGATTCTAAACAAAACAGAGTTTCATGAAACCAGTGGAACAGTTATATTAATTGTCTGAAAAGTCAACATTGATCTTAACTCGAAGTCAACACTATTCATTACTTTTATCTGTTCAGAAAATGGTACTGCTATGTACTATGAACAGCATTCTGTGTTTGCAGGACTGATCTCATAAATACTTATTTTCCAGATATTTTCAATGATAATGTTATAGATATGAAGACCACAAAACATCTTAAATTTTTCTTAAGACTAAAAAGGCCTAAGAACTTATAAATATTGTATTCCAAGTCTGCCAAAGGAAAAAGTCAAATAGATAATTTTAAGCATTTGTCTTTGCTTAAAGGATGTGAAAATAAGTTTTACAAGTTATTTCAGCTTGTCCAGAAGTTGCTCCCATAAATACTCTTCAGCAGTTCTGTTCATGGAGTAATGATAAAGATGCCAAGTTTACTCATCTGGGATTTATCAAATAAAATCTCATCCTACATTTAGACAATCACTTGCAGTCTCATCCATTTAAAGTTAGGTGTCTACATCTGTGTTTAGGTTCCCACATAAAACTGATTGGATGTTCAGTGCTTACTGTCGATAGACAAATCAAATGCTCAGTAGTCTTCAAAATCTGCAACCGTTTTATGGCTCTATATATGAACCATTAATTCAAATGTCAGTTGCAGAGGATAAGGAAGCTCTTGAACATATGAGAAAGGGATGGAGTGGTTGATAGAAAAGCAGAGAATGCTTTTATGTTGTCCAAGGTTACACCATTCCTCTACCTTCCTCCAGTTTTCATATAGATTTCCATCTTCTGTTCTTTATTTTGTCTTGTGGCCCTAAGAAGATTACTTTTTTTACAAATATCCTCTTTTTTTTTTAAACTGCCACACCTTGACCTCCTTTATCTCATCTTCAGTGTTTCTACCCTATTTGTTCATCTTCGTCAAACTCCACTGCTTTTCTTGGTGCTCTCAGGAAGGCACAGCAGAAATACTTCTTACTATGGGTTCCAGCATCTGTATATTGTCCTCAAAATGTCAGCTGAAGTTTGGAGAATATTTACTATAAGGCAGTGCTAGAGCAGAGGGCAATCTGTACTTCTATAAGCTTTGTCACCTTCTTCTTCCATTCTACCTCTGTACAAATCTGTGCTGATCACGTGAGAAAGACGGGCAGGTTTTGTCCAAAGAACAAAACAGTGTTAACTTCTAGGCAAAAATGAGAGGCATGAATAAGCAGCCCAGAGGACAAGCACAAGACAGAAGAGTAGTCTGCATTTGGAGAATATTTAAAGGAAATTACTTGTCTGAAAGAAGACTTGAAAGAGAAGAAGAGAAGAAGTTTTCTGTCTGTGAAAGCAGTGAGCCATTCTCTGAGTGAAGATGTGTGTGCAGCTCCATTTTTTATTTAAGGTAAGCAGTGACCTTACTGAACAAGTATTGGACAGAATGAATTTTGCTTAATAGTAGACATCTTTTGAGCACTCTTAATTGAAGGAGCTAAGCAGACCTGGACATCTGGCTGCCTTGGTTAATGGAGAAAGACAGGCATCTTCAGGGTGATTTGCATTGCATGGTGTCTCTTGTAATAATTAAAAAAGAAGATAGGGAAACTGTGTCCAGGCTTATGATAGTATTCTCTATAGATACTTAAAAATTCCTTATTCTTGAAGGACCCTTATAATACTATCTATAAACTGCAGTGAATGTAACTGCCTCAGCATAGTGCCTACTTCTGCTAGACAAACATTTCTTGTGGGATAAGACCATTTATCTGAGGAAGAAAAGTTTCATTTAGTAACTACTCTAGTTACTGTGGTTGCAGCATCATGAGATCACCCACGTGAAGAAAATGTTTATTGGATTGTTTGAATGATTGCTTCCTTTCCTGTGTTTTTGGCAAAGTTTTAGGGCAGTGGAAGAAGTAAATGGACCAAAAAAGTCTTATTCACTTTCCCACCCGCATTGTCAGCCATGATTATATCAGCCATGATATAATAACACGTGTTTAAACATTCTGTAAGTAAGGAAGTATTTTAATGGGTGATAATGGTGGAAGCTTATAGTGTAGCTTGTGACTAATTTTGGAATGGTTGGGGAAAGTGTAGTAGATGGCTCTGGGAACCAAATGTGGGCTCTGGAATATTTCACCAGCCAATAAAAAATAGTAGTGGTTTACTGTCCAATAACTATATAGTGGTTTATCTGCTGTAGTTTCTCTTCTACTGTAAGTGACCAAAGAGCACAGGCATATCCATCCACCTGGTAGGGGAGGCAAAAGTCTGGACATAGGGAAGCCAGCCTTCCCACAGAGCAGGTGGCTGAATAAAGTTTGATCTTTTCTGGGCATTGAGAGGGTTGATGGCTTTGTTGAAGGGGTAGGTAAAATTTACACAGTACTAAGGAGATATGAAGAGTTGTAAGAATGCTGACTTTGTTGTTTTGCATATGTTAGTGAAATCTAAAAGGCTATGAATTCTGCTGCTACTCTGGTATCTTTCTTTGAAAAAAAACACCCTCAGCTTTCCACATCATCTTCAGTAGCAGAATATTTACTTAGTCTATGACAAGAGACATTGCTATTTGCTTTTCTCACTATTTGTACAGATCTGGTTATAAGAGGAAACGTTTCCATGATATTCATCATACTCTTATTTGAACTAATTTTAGAACTGCTGCTCAGTTGCAGCTTGGCTTTCTCTTCTTTTTCCATTCAATTAAGAAATGTCTGAAGTCCAGCCCTCACTCCTCTGCATCGCGGCTTGGCAAAAATCCCTTGCATAGAAAGGAGTTCCCCTGATCCTGAGTGCCCTGCCCAGAGAGCAAGGGATGGGGTATCACTGTGGCTGTTGCAGCTGGGCCCTTGGCTGTGGGCTGCCTGTCTGCTGCCCTGAACAGCACTGGAGTGTCTGTGTGTTGGAAGATCTCCCTCTCTCCCATGTAGCAGAGGTTCTTGGGGAAGATTCATGGGCAAGTGGTCCATCTGATGAAGTTTAGACACCCAGGATGTGACACATATACCTCTGGACTTCTTTCAAAGTCAGGGAAGAGAAACAGGTCTTCTGAGCAATCTGCAGAGGAATTTGTTCTCTACCAAGTAGTAGGCAGCATGCTTTAAGAGAGTAGGTGGTATCTCAAACGGTTAATATCACCACTTAGAGATAGTGAAACCAATATCCCATGCATGTACCTGCAAGGTGGATTTTGTGCCCTGAACTAGAAAATTCACATTATTCAAGTCTAGATGACAATGACCAAACAAGCAGTTTGTTGGAATGCTGCATTGTATGTGATTACATGTGCTTTTATTGGTATGTAGGGATCAGCTGACCAGTTCCAGCAGGGTGGCTGGGGACATGGAAAGCAGCTGCAAAGAAGGCAGATGTTGTATGATGAGGTGCTAATGGTGTTTATTCAAATTTTGTTTTACAACAAAATCTGTGGAACTCACATGCCTCAGATCTTCTGGAGGCATTCGAATTCCAGCAGCTAAAGTGATATTTTGTAAGAATTTATCTCTTTAAGTGATGGGCTTCTTTTTCTGCTGCTTTGAAGTTATGCTTGGGCATGAGAAGAAACAGGCCACTTGCAGACAATTAGAAATCCACTCTAGCTTTTGTCAGTGGGATTCTAATCCTGTCTACTGAAAAGCTATCAAGCACTTCCTTTCCCACTTCACGATTAAATGTCCTTGATGTGACCTACAATCCTGTGGTGCTGACAGAAGTCCTTGTCTAACACCTTTCCATCCATGTCTGTGGAAGGAAGATGTTGGAAGGAGGAATGTCTGCATGAGGGAATGAAGCACAGTTCTGAGATTCTACAGTTGGTGGGGACACTCCCAAGCCATGTGGACTTAGCAATTCAGGTCCCAAATCATGCTGACTGAAGTCATGCAACAGTGCATCTGAAACAAGGTTTATGGAAGTGGGTGCAGTGCCGTGTGAACACAGACTGCTTTGGGACCCATGCCATATAGTATCCACTTGCCTTCCTTGCACCTTCATAGTGTTTCTGTGAATGTAATTAATTCTTTTCCAGGTGAAGCCAGGACAGGTTTATGTTAAGGGGTTCTCTCTAGTTCTCTCTAGCTCCTTTAAGGCTCTTGAAATCTTTTCATGCTTGTGCAGCAGGGAACATCCCTAACAGACTGGATAATCTGGCCTTCACCGCCAGTGAAAAAGCAGAGTCTGAACCTTGCATGAGTGGTCACACGGTGATCATTCATCTCACTAATGAGAAGGAGAACATTTCCCCTAATCTTCTGTGTGTTTTCCAGTCCCTCCTGGTCACCTCCTTTTCTGCATTACACAAGAACAGGATTATGGCTGAGAGCCTTTTTTTTTTTTTCCCTTGTGGAAAAGAGAAAAATCTAGAAGCAGTCTATAAATAGCTGAAATCTGACTGCACTCAGGATAATGGGCTTCATGTGTATGTATATGTATATGTGTATATGTATGTGTATGTGTATGTGTATGTATATGTGTATGTACATGTACATGTATATGTATATGTATATGTATATGTATATGTATATGTATATGTATATACACCTCAGGCTCTTTCTCAGTAACACTTTGTAATAATTTCCATTTAATCCACAGGCAGGTCCACATGATGGAGGTTTTAGTTCAAGGTGGAGACCTGCTGTACCTGCACCTCTGTTGAAGAGAAACCTTTATGGTAGGAGTGCACAGGTATCTGTGACATTAAACTTGGTGCCTTTGATCTTGGTCCCAAATGTGCATGATGAGTGAAATAAGCCAT
The DNA here is from genome assembly GCA_013397075.1 of Rhabdornis inornatus. NCBI lineage: Eukaryota > Metazoa > Chordata > Aves > Passeriformes > Rhabdornithidae > Rhabdornis > Rhabdornis inornatus. Next base: position 1,190,526 of record VWZS01009922.1, read on the forward strand.
TATATAGCCACAACAGTGTTCAAGGATGACAATTAGCCAGTCATTCCAATACTGAGTTTGTTACAGCTGAATTAGAACACAGCTTGGAAGCAGGTGGATAGAAACTAAGAAAAAACTTCACAAAAATGGAGGTGATGAGCTGGAAGAAAATGGGGGAGAAAACCCCCATACTTAGGAAGCTGCTGCAATAAGTTTAACAAGTTAGGGACTTTCCCGGGGGGGGGGTGAAAGTCATTTGACATGAGTTCTCACTCACAGAGAGGCCTCATTGTGATCTCTCCTAATGTTCTCATGCTATTGCCTACATAAGGAAAGACAGACATGAGGAGCATAGCATCATACGTCTTTCATTAGACCAAATTGTTTATTTATCTGGGTGTTTTTGTTTGTTTGTTTTTTTTTTTTCTGAAAAGTTGCCCAGAAAAACCTTCTGAAATTTCTAGGAAGTGCGAGCACTTTGTAGGACAGCTGCCTACGGGCATGACTATGCAAGGAGAGCCTGCCAGTTTTTATTTCTAGAAAGATCCTTCTAGCAACTGTTGTCATTGCTATTCTCTTCTCTTTGACAGCAAGGGCAAATATGACCATGGCTCTGACTCCTGGGCACAGAACAGTCTGCCTGCATCCCCACACTCCAGTGGCTTCATGCCATTAACCTAATTGTATCAGACATTGGAACCAGTGAAGCCTTTAACTTATATCTCTGGCTGGGAAAACAACATTAAACTTTGTAAAACTCAGCAATCAAAAAAAGTTTTCTGCAGACACCTTTATTAGTAATTAGATTAAGAAACAGATTGTGAATCTGCTGAATCTGGTGCTCTAGGCAACAGTTGGCATATAAAAAGATGGAAAAAATTCAGCAATTCAGCCCATTAAGTGAATGTTCATGCGACTGTGTTATAACTATAGATTAAGATAAAATTGAAATCAGCTACGGATTAAAGTTATAGTCATCAGACTGGCATCCTCACCTCTTCACATATAGCAGCTTCCACTCTGTCTGTGTGGATTTTCCACTTGCAAAATCTCAGGCATCTGCAAATCACAGAAAACTGAAAATTATTAGTATGACAAAAAGATGCTGTTTATAGAAGCTCGCTACATATTTGTTATTTACAGTTTTCCATCCAATAAACACAATTCCTGCCACAATAGGTAGTGATGAAATAGTCACATCATCTGTCAATCAGTAGTGGTACTGCTGCGAATGAGCCTTTTACTATTTTCCTCCAAATAGCTTTCACAGTAAATGGCACTTCTTATAGAGACACTGGCAATCTGATGTGCATTTAGTTTCAGGTATTAATTCAGAGTGTTTTCTGATAGTGCACCTACTCATTATTCCTATCAGTTGGCTTTTCATGTTTTCTTTTTTTTTCCCCATTCGCCTATAGCTTCTTCTTTTCCTTGTTACCATATAAAATATGTATACAAGCTGGATATTATTAGTTCAGACTATTGTCCTATAGTGCTCAAGTTGAGGCAAGCTTAGCCATAAGCTCCAGCTGGTGCAGGACCGTGTTGTAACCTGGGGAATGAATGGGAATGTGTAGGCAAAGAAACCATGCCCAAGTCCAAGATTTTTCATCCATTTCGGTTACAATTATCTCCAGTGTTATCTGTGGTTACGCAAAACAAACAATTTTCCAGGAAAAGTAAAGTCTTTGGAGTGGCTTAGATACACTACCTGTAAACTTTAAGTAGTCTATCCCACCAGGAGAACAACTATATGGTGTGGTCTAGCTCATAAACATAAGGTGTTCTTCTTCCTGCAACAGCAACAGTATTGCCTATTAAAATGCAATTGCTTCACAGAGGTGGTACTTCTCCTCCCTTCTACCCCAATACCTGAAAAAGACAACCAATAAAACCAAGCAAAACTACAGAAAAGATTGACTTAAATGAACAGAAGATATTAATGACACTTAGAGTAATGACAGCACAATTTTAATCCCAAGCAGAGCTCTACAGGGAAGAGCTGCCACCCAAGAGAAAAGAGCTGCTTGTGAGGCCCATGAGAGCATTGATTCTGCTCTTTGTGTTACACACAATCCATTTACAAATGGCAATATGAAATTCCCAGGTATTTTATAATGAAAACAAATCCATAGGGTTTTTTTCCTAACCTGTACTGATCTGTGCTAGTGTGTACCAAATCCTTGACTCCAGTGAGTGTGAGTAAATCCCCTGAATTAGCTCATCTATACCAGCTCAGGGCACAGCCTTTAAGAGCTGTGCCTGGACTGTTGGGTGGAACAGGCTCATGTTCCCATGCAATCATGACCAGGTTGTGGTAACCCACACTGGCTGTGTGCTTTTTCGCACTTTTGGCTTGTACCCTCTAGAGCTCCACTAAACAGCGTACATCACAATTTGGGCAAGAGCACAGTCTTTCCAGCTGGCATAAAAGGCAAACACACATAATCTGGGGGAAAAAAGATAATTTATTTAGGTAGATGTAATCCATGCCATATCTGCTGTCCTCAGAGCCAAGGGTCTGACCTTTCACTATCTGACATTCCTGCACAGATGTAGATGCAAAACATCTAACCTAAACTGTGCTGAATTCAGCACCACTACAGAAATTACAGCTGTGGAACTGCATGTGGGAACAGTCACAGATACATAGCGAGATTACATCAGATACCTGCACTTTTATTTAAAAAATAATTGAAGAGAAAGAAACAAGGAGCATTATATAGGCTTGTAAAAGTATGGACTAACAATGCATGAGCATCAGGAATTCTTTTCACAGTCTTATCTCTAAGCGAGTTTCTATAAACTGCATTTTCTGTTTGCTTTGTCTAAGTATCAAAATGAATTTGCTGTCTCCTAAAGCAGTGGAGTTCTCAGCATCTAGTTTGGCATTAGGGAGCAGGAATATCTCCCATTGATCTCATTGATATTGGCTGAGAGCCAACATGAGTTTTCTGCAGAAGCAAATTCTGAGTTCATAATTGTGAGTATCCAGCAGTTCATATCCCATTACTGAGAACTACTTCTTCAGTCAGAGAATATTCCCATGAGAGCCATGAGTCCTAAGCACCTTGAGTCCATAACATAAAAATTCACATTGAGCTTCTCAGAAATAAGACATAAAAAAATATTCATTCATAAGAAACATTTGGTGAGTAATTTCTTATAGCAACAATTGCAAACTCACTCTTCATTTATGTGGTGCTTGCAGCCCGAAATGTTGTGAGAAAATTGGAGTATATAGCTCCTGTTTATGTTATGTCCCAGGAACTCAGGACTGCCCTGGGGACCTCAGTGCAAGCCCAGCTATGAACAACCAGGGATTATCTCCTGTGCTGAGACTGGAGGGAAGATTTCATTCTCTTTCCTTTGTTAATCCATGGCCGATCCTATCTGGCTTCATATCACCTGTACAGATACAACTGTAGTGATCTCTACAGTTTTGTCTAAGAATAAGAGGTTTATACAGTTTTATACCTTCCGTGTACGGGCTACAGAAATGCCTTAGCCCAGAGAATCTTGTTATTTCAATATCTGTGTTATTTCATTATCTTGTTATTTTCAATATCTTAGTGCGGGTAAAAAGCCGTGTCCCCGAGAAGCTTGGTGTGTGCAGTTGTATGCCCAGAGCCTCACGCCGTAACTCTGGAGGTCGAGGCTTCCATCTAGTGGTTAAACTAAAGGGTGCAAAATGAATTTGGGAATGAACATTGCCGAGGCCCTTGTGAGTATCCTCCTTCTTGTTCCAGACCACAGCTGACTGAGGAGAAAAGAAAGACAATGAAAAAAGCCGGGCGGGCAGCCCGCAGCATCTCTGAAGTTTGGAACAAGCGGTTCAATTAGCACAAGAAGGGAACACAGTTCTCTGGGTGTTGTCTTTTACTGAAGGTCAGGCAGGACATCCTGCAGATGTTCTGGCAGTAGCTGAGGTACTGCATGAGCTGTGGGATGACCCACAGGCTCAGTCATGGCAGAAAGCAAAGCCTGGTCTCTACACAGTAACCTTTTTCAGATTTTCAGTCTTCCTTCTTCAGAAAAAAAAGTGTCTGTCATGTAGAGTGAGGAGAACATAATCACTTCTGCCAGGATGCACCAATGAAATGGAAATAAATAGAGCACTTCTTGGGAAATATGGCGACATTACAGGCTCCACAACAGCAGTGAACTTGGCAAAGAAAGAGGTCTGTGACCTTGTGAAGGTTGGTTTTGTGAGGGTGGCCTACCTGTTTCCCCCTGAAACCACCTCAATTTTCCCCCGAAAACCCCACCCAGCCACCACAGAACAGTTTTTGATATCCACTGGCACACATCCAGGCAAACTGTAAAGAAATCTAAGTGCATATTTCATAAGCACATCAATAACCATAACCATATTCACTATGCAAAAAATGAAGAACAGTGACACTTGAGTGATAAAAGATAGTGTTCTGCAAAATGTTGAAGTCAATAAGGTGAACTGAAGTGAATTAAACTGAAATATCAACTCAGTTTCTGCTGCCTCATGTTTTCAGACAATTGGATTTCTTTTTGTGCAGGGAGAATTATAGATGATAGATTGCAGTTCATTTCCACTGCAGCATTTTTTTCTGGATGTTCCTGTTGTATCTGCTTGGCCCCAGTGGATGTGTTGGAGTTCCTCCGTGAAGTCCTTTCTGAGTGTGTTTTGACTCAGAAGAGCAGTGACCTTTGCTTGCTGCCAGCTCTGGCCGCTATTTGTCTGTAACTTTGGCCTGTGCATTTCTGTAACTACCACAGTTTCCTTGAGATGCTTTTTCTGAATAATGGTTTCAGAAAAAAAAAAATCACAAGAGGAATGCTAGCTGCCTCAGTCCTTGCCACTGACTATCCCTTTCATTTTGTGCTGATGCTCAGATTACAGGCCTGTAAGACTCAGCTGTTCCAGTTCACCAGGGTCACATAAATATTTCCTTCTGTTTCAGTTAACCTAGTTTCACTCCCTTCTGCCTGACCTGGACATCTCAGAGAAAAACAGTTAGCATCTCCATATTCTGCCCACCTTGGGTCAAAGGCACATGTTCTGCCACATTTCAGGGCAAAGGCATAAAAAACCTCCATGCTCCTTTGAGCAGCTGACTTGCAAGCTTTGTGAATTTAACAGGTATCTTATCCTGGAAAGTGTCATTTGGCTTTGCAGATTAGTGCAAACACCTTGCCAAGCTGCAAAACCATTTCACCATCCATGACCTCCTGTGCCTATATCTCAGAGTTTTTTCTGACCTGGCTGAAATCTCACCTTTGCCAAGACTTTCCAGATTGTTTTAAGAATACGAATAGATAACAGTTTAATTATTTTTGTCTTACTTTCTTCAGTATTATTGGCGAGCCATCTCAAAGGTGGACCCGCTGCAAACAATATCTACACCAGGGACACCTCACGTGTCCATGTCTGCAAGTTGCCAAAGGGCTTCATGTGGGCTTTTTGAATCTAGATACCCAAGAAGCAGCTACCCTGTGCCCAGCAGTTTGGCAGAGAGCCTATTTGCATCTTCTATGCAGCCACTGCTTTAGTGTGATATTTTTCCCCTCATGTATAGATCCCACATCATAGGTCAGCCACTCTGGAAGATGGTGCTAATTGGCTGAAAATTCCCCAGAGGATCTAAATGAACTCTCTTTGCCCCTGCAAATAGCCACACCTGTGTATATGATTTGATTATTCACAGTGAGTATAGGGGAAATGCTCTTTGAAGTTTAGCTTGAAAGTGGTAGGCAAGGCTGTGTAGCCACCTCTTCTTCTCTTTCCCCAATCCCTTAAATGTTTCTTAATACAGACTGGCAGGGCTGTGTTACAAGGGCAGTGGAAGGTTGGGTAGGTGGGAGGTGAATAGAGGCAGAAGATTAAATTATCCAAGGAGAAAGAATTAATGTTTACCAGCAACCACATTTTACGGCAAACTGGCAGATATGAAAGAAAAACGTGGAATCTGATTTCTCCTGCTTCTTTACTGACCACTCAGAGAGAGATGATAAAATCTGCTCCTACAAAACCTGATTAATAATTAACCTGCCTGTTTTGGGCTGCTTCTCTTCAGGGAGCTACCTACTACCAGTAAAAGCTTTTCCATTCTCACAGTGCATGGAGTGATGTCAGCAGTTTTTGGAGCAGAGGCTGGTGAGGTACACTTATGGTAGTGATGGTGGTGTGGGATTCAGTTCTTGTAGGGTGTCATGGCAGGGGTAGCTGCTACCTGCTGAAAGGGCCCTGGCTGGCTCCTTGTATTCCTTAGCATGAACAAAGTTGTTTCACTTTGGAAGTGCTTCTGCAGGTGCTGAAGGAGATGTACTAGGAGATATGTTATAGCAAAGATAATAGTCCCCTTTTATTAATTATGTTGTGGCAGCAGGGGCATGGACAGGACAGGACCACTGTGCTTTAGGTTATATACAGGAGTATTTTTTCCCAGAGACATTGTGATGTGAGCAGAAAAAAAAGTTAACATGCAAAAACCCCACTATTGTTACATGCTGAAGATGTATTTCTTCTGTCATCCCATCTTCCCTACAGCTCAAATGATACCTTACTTGCCCTGAGCCCCTCTTTCTCAGCTCATCCTCTTTCTCAGATATCCCAGACAAAAACTGCTCCTTTTTTGCTTCTCCTCTTAAATTAGCTTTGCCCTGTTTCGCTGGGTTAGCAGGGCAGGAAGGAGATAAGTATGGAAAGCAGAGACCAAGAGTGCCTATGAAAAAGTCTGGAGGTGTTGTGAGTAGGCCTTGCCTGGGAATGACTGATGGAATCTGGCAGCCCTGTGACTTACCAAAGATACACTGTCGCCTTTTATAAGTCCTCCTATGGACATCCTTTGTGGGAAGGATAATTGTGTGTTAGAATTTAGCTGGAATGAGCAACAGATGATCCAGTTAAAGATCAAGGCAGACAGGTCATTTAAATGTTTGTGTTCTGTAAAGAACAGCTGCTTATGACCTCCATTCCTCATTGAGCTATCATGAAGGAATTTTGGCTATTTATCATATTCACCTGCTAAAGACTCCATCAGTGGGTGATGGATGTGACAGGCAACAAGCTGGACATCACAATAATTCTTCACCCATCTTGGGAACAAAGGACTCAAGAGGCGAGACAATATCTAATTCAACAAAGACTAACAAAGCTCTGAAAGGCCCTAACAGAATTTCCACTAAAAGAACATGAATTCTTCCTACAAAACAAGCAAGGCCAACTGGTTGTTCCCTTGACCCCATGTTACAGAAGAAAAGACAAAGTTCCCTTGTCAAGCTTGTCACAGAGATGGAGTTTTTAATGATAGCAGGGTTGTTTGAGGAAACAAAAGGAAGGAGGAGGCTAGATACAGCAGGGGATAAGTGTGGTAACCTCTTACCCTCTGAAAAGGCTGCCAAACAACAGCTGTAGACATAGGACTAAAGCAGGGTGTGTTTCACTAGTGTTCATCTTATTGCTTTGTCACAGAATATACACAAACGTTTTCCCAACAATAATAACGATAATAATAATGATAATGATGATAATAATAACAATAATAATAATTTTTAATTTTAAGGATTGATGTCTCATTTGTATAATCATTTTCCATGCATGTCACTGCACGTGAATTGGCATTTCTTTATTTTCTCATGCCTGATAGGAGCCCAGGCACTGCTGGTCCTTGGCTGTGCTTATGCCGCAACAAAACATGTTCAATTAATGAAATTTTTCATGTGGTGAAGATTTATGGACAGTGTATGCATTCTAAGTCAAACGGTAATACTTACATTAAAATTTAGGTTAGATGGAAAGATGATGTTCCAGATTTACAAAAAAAACCCTATTCATCTTCTGTTAGGAGAATCGGTGTTGTGACTCAGCAGGTTTGACAGGTTAGTGTTGTCTGACACGGCTCGAACATGTACCATTAAAAATCAAGATTGACAAGTGGGTAACACAGAGAGATTTAATGGCATTTTCCTCTGAATCAGCTCAAATCAAAATCTTTATCTTCACTCTTGAGAAACTGATTTCTCCAGTTTGATGCCTCAAAGAAGCAGTCATAGATGTTTGAAATGCATGGTATTAGAATTGATCTCCTTTCCCATACTTTGCAAACTTCCCAAAAGAGGAAGAATATCAAGCAGTTCCTGATTGCAGTTTTGGGAAGGCAGAACAGACTGTTATCTCTGTGGGCTGAAAGCTTCTTTGCTTTCTAACAAGGTCAGTTCTTCTTCCATCTTCCCTTCTAGCCAGTGAAAGGTGGGAACCTGTGGTATTGCACCTCTAATAGTGGATGCTTCTTACCACCCTCCAAAAGCACTGATGATCAGCACCTGATTTGGGATTTGGAAATGCACCACCAGCTCATATTTCCAAGTATGTGTGATCTTCGAAACACTAAGTGTCAGAACTACTACCGTATGCAGCCAGGGATGCTAATTTTTTTTAGAACTGAGCTGTGGTCTCAGAATTCTTCCGTTTGTTGTCTTTCTCTTAAGTATTTAACAGACTTTGTATGTGTGTGTCTCTCTGCAGAACTTCAAGGGAATATATGAAAAAATCAGGGACTAGGGAGCAAAGTGTTGATACTTGCTGTGATGAATTGTTTACTCTGTTTTCCTCTGTTTTGGACTCTCTGAATTAGCTCTGTCCAAACAATCTACTTTTTATGCAACTATATAGACATGGAAGAGTTCAGCAGAGTCACAGCTGTGCTCTAATTTCTGAACTAGCTAAAAGAGTGCAAGCCTCAGTAACTTTACTATCCACTCATGTATTTTATGTGTGGATTTTTTTTCTATAAAAGCAAATAAAGTGTTTTCATTTTAAGTTTTAAAATATAATAAAATGTATTATCCTAACTGAAAGGATACAACAGATAGATAAAACTTTATGATAGAAAAAGAATATTGTTGTCATCTACAGTTTGTTAGAGATTTTCTTCTTTGAAATTAGAATTTTGTTTCAAGGATGATTTGACATTTCTTTGTTTCAGTCATGATGAAATTTAACTACCAAGTAGATAGATTTGTATACATTTTGTCATGTTAAAGAGATTAAAGACATTAAAGAGATAAAAATGCATTTTGACAAATAATATTGATAAAAATACTGAAGTGTATTTTTCTGTACATTCAATTTTATGTTGTTTTTTTTTCCAACTCTGTAGTTAATTTAGTTGAAAAAAGCACATATGTTGGTTTTTCTAACTTTATTTTTCTATCCAGTAATGATGGATCAGGATCTGACAGAATGCCAGGGCTAGATAAAAAAAAAAGAAAATAAAGTTTTGGGAGTGATTGGGTGTTGTTAAATGGAACTCAGGTCACTCTGGTGGCTGCAAAGAAAGCAGATTTGTTGAAAGCAGTAATAGGAAAAAAAGTGACTTTAAACAAAAACCATTGAGTAAATGAAGTCAGATTCAAGTGGCCAAATAAACAAGCAAGGTGTGAGCATTGCCTTGTCAAAGCCAGTAATCTTAGATGCCATTAAATATTTAGTGTGGTCTATTTGATGAGTCTGGTCTATTTGATCAGCTTCTCACAAGCTCTTTCTTTGGGAGGTCTTTATTTATGATTTAATAGCTGTCCATGAATTTGGAACTTTGAATTAAGAGAACTAAATTTTCTTCTTCAGCCATATTTGGCATTTGATGAGTGTCTGTGCAGAAGGAAATAATTCTTGAATGACTCTCACTTTTAATTACCAGCTGTCTTAGCTAAAGTAGCATATTCAGTCCACAGCAGTAATTCTGGGGAAGAGACCTGTGATCTGTGGTGGTGGCTGAATTATAATTGCCCTGTTATTTACTTAAAAAGGGACACTTACAGGTACATGGGAAACAGAGTTTGAGCATAAATAAATGAAACACTACTCTGGAAATATTTTTCAAAGCAAATGCCTTATAGGAAAATATCTCAAAAAGACATTTCTAAGGGCATTTCTTTTCTTAGAAAATGAAGTAGAGTGTATCCATTATTTCATCCTTCAAATTTTTAAATCCATGGAGCTAATTAAATTACAGTAGATTCTCTGAAGAAAACAAATTAATATTAAATCTTCCAATCAGAGAGAAAGATTGTCTCACTGCCCATAACCAAAGCATAGAATAAAACATTCATGTCTGAAATAATTGTAAATGACCCTTTATGACTGCAAATGAAATTCTATTATATAATGCAGTTACAGTATTGTTTCATGCATTTATTAATACTTCCTTATTTTAACAACACCCGGAACAATGAGAATGACACATATGTTGGCATAGAATGAATGTGACCCAGCAAGCTCTTAAAAAAAATTGGGAATTAATATGTTTGAAATTGAGAAGTCTCTTTAGAGCCTGAAAGCTTTTTCTCTTTTCTTTTTTTTCTTTTTTTTTTTTTTTTAGGTGAGATGTCAACATATATTTTCAGTATCCAGTAGAAGCAGGGTAGGAAAAGCTATGGCCCATATGAAATGCTTTTGAAATACCAATGCATATAATCAGATTTACTCTTTACAGATGTGCCTTTTCCTGTGGTTTCATCAACACAACCTTGGGGGGTTTTCTGGTTGATTGGTTGGTTCTGGTTCTCTCTTTACCCTGTGGCTCTTCATAAGCCCAGGTGAGTTTATAAATCAATCTGCAATTGAAAGGCAGTGTCTGATACTGTAAGCAGTTTCTCAGTGGAGATCCCAATGACATTATTGATTCAAGTGTTTACCAATATTTTCTTGATTTCCCACTGATTTTCTTGGCTTACGAGTTTTCTGACTAAGAGAACTAAGAGGTGTTCTGAGGTTCACTGATATTGTATCGTGTCTATAAACAAAGACCAGTATCCCACGTAGCAAATCTAAGTAAATTTTTATTAGGGTTATTCTGGAAAAATCTCATTTTCTTAACTTGGTGAACAAGTTCTCTGGAATGTCTATGACGGATATTTACCTCACCCACTCAGGACAGTTCATTAAAACCCCCTTACAGCTTTTTGCTCTGAAAATGAAATCAATATGTAGACGAAATTATTATTATTCTGTGTTAGTATTGATGACCCAAAACTTTGTCTGTCACAGACAGGTAATTCTGGGGAGAAAGCTCATATTTTTTTTTCATAGTTCTAATGATCTGTGTTAGCACAAAGTCAACTTAATCTATTACCTAGCGGGGGATTAAGTAGATCTTTGGAGAGAATCAATAATGGAATACCTCCATACAAGTATGAGATACCAAACAGTTGACTATATTTCAGAACAATCTCTAGGCTGCTTTCAGCTGCAATGGGAATTGCTACTATTAGAAGGAAGAAAAAGTGGCAAAAACTAGTTTGCCTCGATTCTTAGTTGTTATAAGCTGTAGCTATAAATAAAAGGAACATTTTAAGATGGTTGTGGTGTATGTTTAGTATCCAGTTTTCAGAGTTCCCAAAGCAATAGACACAAATTTATGTGCCAACCTATCTTTCCTGTTGAGATCCTACAGACCTTAGGGTGCTAAAGCCTTCAATTAGCACTTCCAGAGGCATTAGAAGAAATTTTCTCAGTGTTTGCAGGGTGATATCTATTTGATTTTAAAATAATTATTTTTTCTCAAGCAGTCAATGCTTGGGCAGGATCACTTATGGAAACTTTTTCATAAAGTTCGCTTATGAAAACTCTTTTGAACAAACTCTGTCAAAAACTCTTTTGGGCATCTCTGCTTGCTTTTAAATAGTTGTTGATTGCTTCAGTTCACTATCTACTTATCTCTGAAGCATACATCATGTGGACATGTAGTCACAAATACCAACCATGCCTCGAGTATGCCAATAATAGTCAAAGTTTCTCAGTACTTTCAGCCAAAAATCTATCACCAGACCTGCTGTATTAGATGTTCCTGCACCAATCTAGGAGGACAACTAATGTGGAAAGATAAAAATTCTTAGGTTTCTGTCTGCAATATTTTGCCGGAGGAGTACTTTGGAAGAGTGTTTTATTTTACAGCATCCGTTACACAGGGCATCTTTGTATTGAGTGTAACAGAGCCTGTCATCTGAATCCACTTGGTACCTGGCAGCTCTGTGGTATCAGGTAGCTGAAGCCGTCTCCTTGTTACTGCCGGGTGAAACCCAGAGCGACTTCTTTCAGCAGCTGAACTCCACTCGACAGAAACTATTCTTCTCCACCCAGTCTTTCGCCCCTGTGGAGGCTGATTCCATCCAGCTCTTCCCGAGCATCACCCCGCGGCGGCCGGCGGGTGCTCGGTGGCGGACAGGAGCGGATCAGCACCACGGCCAGCGCCCCGTGCCCCGCTGCGCGCTCGGGAATAGTGGGAGAGGGAATTCCCGACTCCGTGCTGATGCTTTTTATGGGGACCAGACGCCAAAGAAAAGGTCAAAGCATGATATTTGACCTCCTCAACTATATTTTGTACCGAGGAAAGGACCAAGCCCTTTCACTGACACAAATGTAATAGAAAAGACATTTCTGCATTACCATCATGCTTCTCACAATGTTAGACTGAAAACAACTGGTGCAGCCATAGGTTTCTTTTTTCTCCTCATTACAGTAAGTGGCAAATTTTTTTTGTCTGCTGAGGGCAAAGGTAACTGCTGCTGATTGCCAGATCTAGTGTTAAATTGAGGAGCTGAAAAAGTATAAAGGGGAGGAAGTGACGCATTATGTTCAAAAAGATCCATTCTATATTTCACCCCAACTCCCAGCGAAGAAATGTGACTGATGACATCCCTTACTGTGATGGCGCAGGTTCTGCAGTGAGACTGCTCCGCAGCACTTCTATGTATGTCCTTGGAGGTGAGCAGGAAAAAGTTAGTGAACCACTAAAAAAATGCAGGAGTACAAGCAGCATCGACTCTTGCTTTCAGCCAAAAGAGGAAGACAGAGACTGGATGTACTCTAAGACTCAAGACTGCTTGAAGTACCTACAGGATCTGCTAGCCTTGAGGAAAAAATATCTTGAAAACATCAATAATTTAAAATCCATGCGTATGGCTGCAGATTCTCCAGCATCCACAAGGTCATCCAAAACTGGAAAAATGTCATTTCTTCCACTTCCTTCCAAAGAATCTTCTAAGGTAATTTCCAAGAACTTTTGCCATGTGCTTAGTCTTAAGCAACAAAGTCATCGGAGCTGTATCATGTATATTGATTTTCTGCTTTATTGCTTTCAACGAGTTGTCATTTTACTGTTGCATCATTTGAAATATTGCTATCTTCAGATTCTTTCTAAGTAGTGTAGAATTAGGAATGAATGACTGGTCATGGAAAAAAATGTATATGCCTATGTTTGAGGGGCAGAAATATTGGGATAGAGAAAGTAAGGAAAAGTTATGACAGAATGGAAAACATGTTACGAAAGACCAAGCTCTGACAGACTACTTGAGTACCTTGGAGCCCTTCACTATGATTATTTATAGCTGTTAATGACTGACAAGTGCAGTAATCCCTGGATTTCCTGGCAGTCTTCTTGTTGACAAAATCACTTACACAAAATAATTATAAATTCACTGAAACAAAGAGGATTTTTTTTCTGAGTGGTCAGCTAACCTGTCAGTGCTACATTTAGCATTAGTACAAGCTCTACTGGTAGGATGTGGGGCATGAGGAATTCTTAAGAGTTCCTTTCTCCGTTCACGAATAAGTTGGTAGGTCATTTCTAGATAGTGTAGTTCTTCACCTTTTACTGTAATGATACTACAAAAATAAAACTGGAATCTTTGGTGCAGATTATTTTCAAGTATCCTAGAAATAAAAGCTTTATGGGTTTGCATGTCACTAGACAGTTCATTGTTTACTTTTACTCCAGACTTGATTCAGTGAGGATAAAAGAAAGGACTGCAGCAAGTGGGATGATCTGTTTAGGTAACACGACTACAAAAAAGAATTCAACAGGAGGCCCACAGGCTACCCAGTGCAGTCTTTAAGCTGGATAATAATGGGGATGGTGGGAAGAAGTGATGTATGGCTGAACTTACTGATTGGGTCAGGTTGACTTTAAATAATATTACTGCTATATTTAGATGTTCTGTCACAGCAGAACGTCAGAATGGTTTGTGAACTTCTGAGATTTGCTGCTGAAAATACTGCTTAAGAAAAACACCAAAAGTTTGACTTGTTTTTTGGCGAACAATTGGATCTCCTACAGTCCGTAAGAGTGTAATAAGGCTAAGAGTGCTGTCATCTGACTTTGGCCAGCTAGCCCCTATGTATGGACAGTCCTGGTACTGACTGGCATGCTCACTCCATGAGCCATCCCCTTGGAAACAGACTGGAATGTCATCAGGATATGTCATCCATAAGAATCATTCTTGCCAACACAAATGTCAGGGTCACAGCTGCACACCTCTGGCTTTGTCAAAATTAGGGAGAAGTCAAGAAGACTTTTACAAGATTCAGACTATTCTTCTTCTTAACTACACATTTTATGTCCACAGATTGCAAGGTTTGTGTTATCACCAGGCTTGAATGTTTTGTCCCAAGCTACCTCTTCTTGTTAAATTACCTGTCAGTGGAAATTCACTTCTTTCTCTAACCTGCTGTGTGATTTATAGGAAGGTAATTTGTCGAGACAAACCTGTCCTCATGGAAGTTTTGATCCAAAGATCCCTGGGTCCTGGACTACAGACTGACCATGTATTCAAAATGTGCCACTTGTGTCTAGTGGAAGAAAAGAATAGCGGGGTGGGTCAGTTGCTGGGAGCACATAAGCGTTTCTTTAAAATGCCTTTTAACCAATAAGGGCTTAGTCATAATAGCAGTCACTATTTCCAGTAGATGTGTGGTAGCAGCTATCTTTTATCACTTCTGAGGATGTCAATCAACCCATAATGTCAGGAGGGGAATCAGCCAGTTAATCTCTCTGCCTCCACAGAACAGGGAACAGACTGGTCCTTCAGAGGTGTGACATGGCATGTATCCTTTTATCTCATTGGAACCCAGGGTAGCAATTTTCTGAGCTGGTATTGCATCCTGACAATATACCTGACTTGGACTAGCAAGGAAAATAAATGTCCCTTCATTAGGTAGAGCCTGGCAGGAATTATTCATCCCATATGTACCTTCAGAATCACTAACCAAGGTTTTATGACTCCTTCAGCACTTATAGATAGGCATTTGCTTTTTCATCAAGACAGGCTCCTAATTTTAAACTGTATGGCTTTCCTGTGGGAATTGTCACAGTGTTGAATGACTCATATTTTAGCACACACCATCCTTTTTAATTTCAAAAAAACTTCAGCAATTTAGATCTGGATTAATTTCACCTCACCTAGGAATTTTAATAAGATGCTTAAATTAGTAACAAAGTTACCCCTTGATTTCTTTTCAGCTGAGAGAAAGAGTTGCCTGCAGAGGAGGGTTCAGCCTACTTAAGGCCTGACTCATCTTCTGAAGGTACTGAAGCCCAGCATTAATTACAGAAGGAACCCTGCATGACTACATTTCTAATGTGTGTCTCCTTAGGAGCCTAGTGCTAGTTGAAATATATTTGGCCACAAAGCCCAGCTGTCACTTAGCCACCCAATTAAATGGCCTGGTACATGGATTCTGAGGGATTTTGTAGCACCTGGCCAGTAGCACCCAAGTGGAAGATACTTGTTGTTGAATATGCAGCAGGATGGATATTTGTTAGGCTGCTATCCTGCTTTCTTCAATTTCTTTCTTTCTTTTCTGACAGCCTGAAGTGTGGCATCAAATACATCTTTCATATAGAGTTTTCTCATTAAGAAACCAACCCTTGGCTGACTTTTTTCTCCTTTGTCTGATCAACAGGCATCCATGGAAAGAAAAGGCCCACAGTCCAGTTCAGATGTAAGAGAAGCAATAGCTTTCTTTGACTCAGTCATTGCAGACCTGGATTCAGAGAGATGGCGGAGAGTTCCTGACATGGATCTGCCAAATGTGGATGTTGATTTTGATGGTGCGGTATAAATCAGTAGAGTATGATGTTTTTTGGTGTGCAGAGGGCAGAGGGAGGAACAGCATTTTGAGATCATGTTTGTTTAATTCATTTATTTAATTAATCAGTTGTCCTCTAGTTTTGCTTCCTAAATCTAGACCACATACAATATGTGAAATTACAGTAATATATCACTTGTTCCCTGTTGAACAGGTGCAACAATTTTATATGTGGTCATTACATGGCAAAGGTAGCATGTGCAGGGCTGGAATAGTGCTTGCCTTCTGCTCAGGGCTGAACTCCACCCTAGCATTTCTACCTCTCTTTGGAGAACTACAAAAAATATAAACATATTTTTTCTTCTTCTTTTTTTTGAGAAATGGCGGGGTGACTCCTTTCCAACTATCAAAAAAGAATTAGTGATTAGGCTAAAGAACTGGAGGTTTCCATCAGAAAGGATGGGATTGCCCAAAGAAATGAAGATGTGCTGATCTAAGGTCATTACCTGTCTTGTATAATCAACAGGGGGATATAGATATTTCTCACCTTTGCTTCAGGCTGAGGTGAATATCTGAAGCAGGTCATTTTAGCTGTGCCCAAGGAGTGCATTTGAAGGGACTAGCTCTCACATACATGTTTATGCTGCAGGTGTTGAAATTCTATATAAAATGAAGCCCATCCCAGTGATATCCTGCAGTGAAACAAGGTTTCTCTCTTGACCTTACCTCCAAGAAGGACCCAGCTAGCATGCTCTTCCCTCACTGTGCAGATAAAAATGTCACTGACAGACTCTTAATCCTGGATTATCTTCTGTCTTCCAGTTGCTACCAGTACGAGTGAACACAGTTTGCATTCAAACTGGATCCTTCGTGCTCCCCGGAGATGCTCACAAGATACTGCCCAAGCTGCTAAGGCTGCAAACCAATCTCAAAGAAACAGTCAGCGGAGAAACACTGGCTCTAGGAAAAGGTTGGAAAGGCATCCCATGTACTTGCCCAAAGCTGTGGAAGGGGCATACAGCACTTTAAAATTTAAGCCTAAAACACGCAAGAAAGAATGTTGAAAGAAGAATGTTCCCTTTTCCCTTGAAGACAGAATGTATGAAATAGGGCATGCAAGACCTACATTTTTATTTTTTTTTACCACTGATCCATCACTTACACTCTAGTGACCTGTACAGTCACTGAAGGTTCTTGGTGGGGGGGAGGTGTTTTAAGCCATGGCTATTCCAATGTTGGACTCATATGAGGGTTTAACTCATCGTATTTTCTGTGCCTAACAATACTGCTTTGTCATTCAACTTGAGGGGGAACTCCAGCTTGACAAACCTTTTTTCTAGTGCTGTTACAGAAAGCAATGATTCAGAGATTGCCTGGTGCAGTAATCTTTCTTCTGACTCCAGTACTGCAAAGCAGTTCAAGGAAGTCAGCAAATATGTTGGAGCTTCCGCAGCAGTGTTTCCAATGTCAGAGCAGTGAAGCAGAATTTTCTCCTTCTGTTGCTTGTGAAAATTTGTACGTGCCATCATTGACTCTATGTTCTGAGAGTATAGAGCAGCACCTAGATACACTCAGTCTGCAGTACAAGCAGAAAAAAGCTGCAGTGAGGGAATCAGCATTAGAAACTTGTGTTTGGGGGAATAGTGTGCTCTGGTGTGTTTTGTACTCTGCTTGCTATTGGAAATGGTTCTGTTGTTGGATGCATCAAAATATTCACTGCATGCAAAAATGTATGCAACTTTTTTTTCATATGGTTATACCATATTCTAGTTTTCATCTATTTTAACACCCAGCTGATGAATCTAGACACCCCAGCGTACACTAGAAAAGCTAAAAGTAATGGAGAATATTTTTTTAATAAATTGGAGCAAAGGTTGTTCTCAGGGGCAGAAGACAACTTGCAGACAAAGCCACCACATCACCTTTAGATTATACCCAGTATTTGGAATTCTGCTGCTCCATCATTAAAGACAATATATTAGGACAAACACAGTCTAGACATGTTCCTCTTCATCTTAGAGGTGATATGTATTCCATGTGATACTTGGAATTAATAAGACCCTTACTCTGCCTGTTTTACCCAGCTCATACTTTGAAGAATTTGCTAAGGCATTTGGGATCAAGCTTTTGGCTACTTTGATTTTTTTTTTTTTCATCTGGCATCATTCAGCTGGTACTGGACTATGACAGATGGATCATGGCAGCACTGGTGTGACCAGCTGGTGATTTGCTAGTGTTTTCTTGCTTCTATGATCAGTAGTTTTTGTGTCCACAGGCTTGGATGAATTTCCTAAGGCACTGGCCATCAATATAGCCCATCTGATATACCAAAACCTCCATGAACCTTGTGTCCTCACACAGAACATTTGGCAGGTGGTAATTTTTGCTGATTTGTGTTCCCAGTCTTTGGGACTATGTTATTCAAAAAGCATTTCTGCCATGGGTTGCAAGTATCTCTCTGAACTAAATGATCTAGGCTACTTTCTGTCATAAGATAGGAAAGTGCCAAAAAAACATATGTTCCTCCATTCAGAGCTGGCATCTCCTGTTTGATTAAAGCATTTTGATTCTTTTTCTAGTGATGTATGTGAAGGGGAGGGAAGAATGTTTCTGTAGCACTCCAGTTCTGGAGGTGCTTTTGCTGCTGGCCCAGATTGCATCCTCTTGAAAATGACCAGTTTAAACAACATAATTGATACATATTCAAGAAGGGTTTAAATGAAGGTCTAGGTTTTGTCTCCCTGCTGTTGGTGCTTCTCACAATAGTCTGTATCCTTTATATTGTGTTGCTGCCTTTGTAACTCCCCAGTGCTGTACTGTCTGCCCTGAGCTGAATGCCCTTAAAACTATTCTACCTCCGAATGTGATCACCGAATTCCACTCAGCCAGGTGGGATAGCCAGAGCACAGCATGTTCCAAACACACCCTTAGGTTCTGGCATGCCTCAAGGCTGCAGTTCTGTGTATATGTGAGAGAAGGGGGACAGTGCTCAGAATTGTATATTTTTGGCAACTGTGTCACCCTGAAACTCCTCTCCAAACAGAATTTCATACTGAAGTTGCTGAGGAACATTTTTACTGAGTGTGTGGGCATCTTTTTGCTACTAGAACCTGCAACATAGATGGGTGCTGACAGAAAATCTCACCATCTTGGTTGAGTTACTATAGCAGAATTAGGCATGTGCATAATTAAAATACTGATGAGAAGAAAGAAGAAAAGGATTCCAACGTTTTTCTGCCCTGGGCTGTGTTTCACGTTTATAGTGCCAAGGTTTTGTGCATTGGAGTAACTGATCTCTTTGCTATTGTTTTAAGAATGCATTTTGATGTGCAGAACCAGACTGCTTCAGCATGTGTGACCTTCCCTTTAACCTCTTGTCTATCCTTGTAAAAAAGAAACATCTCTGGTCATCTGGCTGTGACAGAGGGTGAGGGTCCCCCTGCTGTCCAGCACAGAAGCTTCAGTGTGAAATTGGGTTTGCTTTTATGAATAAGAGACAAAGGGGGGAAAATCAGATTGATAATTTCCACTTGGATTCTGTGATTTTTTTTCCCTTTTTCTTAAAGTTCACTTCAAGCCAGTCATCATCTTAGGAAATTCTAACTAAGCAAGTAAAATAAACTAGTTTTTCTCTGAGAACATGTTCTGTCATCCATCCAATGAATGCAGTCACCTTCCTTCTTCTTCTAACATACTAGCTCTTGTATGCTCCTCACTGAACATGGCTCAGCTCTAACAGAGCTATGGAGAGCAGTGCCTACATCTTAGGGCACTCTCTGGGCAGGTGGGAGCTGAGGGTTCAAGGGCTTTGTGCTACCTGTGCTAGAGCAGGCAGTTTATCAGAAGGGGAGCAAGAGAGAGGAAAGGGAAGCATCTCCATCCCCAGTGTCAGCTGCCTCCTCAGAGAAGGGTTTAATGGGCATGGCAGCACTCTCTGCATTAGCCCAAGACAGAACCCTGCCCCTGCCTGGCACTGGCTCACCCTAGGCAGCTTTCTACACAGTTTCCAGGAGCAGTTGGTTGCCCTACAAAAGTGCTCCCCATCTGCACTGAATCATTCCCTCATGGCTTTGCAGGCAGAGCTCTCTGCATGGACACTGAAGGGATTCTCTCTGTCATGGGTATGTCCTCTAAATGACCTTGCTGTGACATGTAGTTATTTTCAGGCATTGCTTCCTAGAAATTAAGCAGCTACTAGAGGTATTCTGACAAGGCCAATCACACAGAAGAGTTGTTCATGAGCAAAGCTCTATGACCTAGATTTTTTAAGAGATTGTTAGTGAGCCCTTTGAGTCATGCCCCCAGGCCGTGGTAATGAAGGGCATCAACCAGGAGCTCTATCGATCAAGGCAGCTGTGTGCAAGCACTGATCCCCAAAAGCTCTTTCCCAGAGTGCACTGGAATTATAGGCAAGATCTTTGTGAAAATATCTCATATTTTGCTGTTTCAAATCCAGCTCAGTTGAAGTATTAGGATATGTCAGGTCCCTCTAGCTTGTGTCATTGCTGAGTACTAGTTCTGATGGGGCCCTGGCTACAAATTTCTGTGGCACCACATGCCCAGCTGTCTTGGAGAAACTAAAGACACTGTGTACAAGAATCCAGCAACTGAAGAGAGGTGAAGTTTGTTGAAGAAATCATGTCCTGGAGGATTCAAAATAATTTTGTACTTTTCTGTTGAGCAGCTCAGTGTAATCACAATGCATGTAAGCAAGGTGAAATTGTAAGGGTCTTTGGCAGAAACAGAAGAAATACAGGCAGCTAATGGAAAGTTGGCAGCTGGACAAGATGTATGTTCTGGTTTGAATCTTGCAGTGCCATAAAGTTACAATGAAGGCAGAAGGTGTCAGCATCGCCTTGAGTAATGCAGGAAGTCCTCCAAGGTAAGGCATAGGAAAAAGATGTGGTTATCTGCTGCTCCAGCTTTGAGGGGGTGTATTAAAAATATTATATTCGCACCCAGTGGGTGTCTTGAAAATTTTCGCAGTTGTAGGGTCAGTTTGTTGTTCTGCTTGGATAAATTTGGGAGAGTGCCTCCTGTGATTTGGTGGTGGGGCAGGTCCACAAGGAGATGAAAGCAGCAGGAAGCTGATCAGTCACAGAAGGCTGTGTTTAGGAGGCTTTTGCCAACTTTTGGGCCTGTAGCTCTGAATTATGCCCATGGTTAAGAGAAACCAAAATGCATAAAGTCAGTGGAATGACTCTAACTACTGTGAGTTTAACAGGTAGAAGAACATGTTCTGGAAGAATTTTGAGGGCAAATCATGATAAACAAGCAGCTTCAGACCAGACTGAGAAGCAGAAGCTAAAGCCTGTTGTTTGATTAGGAGCAATTTAGTGCATGGTGACAAGTTTTCTACTACTAGGCTTGTCGTACTAAAATATTGTCCATCTTTTATAAGGCAAGACCCAAATCACCACCCGAATGACTCAGTGACTATGATACCCTGACTCCTCACAGAAGATGAGGTAACCTATTAGAGAAAATAGGAAAAGAATTTATGGAATTAAAAGTGATGTATTCCACCCTTTTATTAAAGTGAGATTGAGAAGGGAGCAAGACTTTACCAAGAGGCTTATGGGCACTGATGGGGAGACACAGCACATGACATTGAAGTAAAATGTGTGGTTGAGCACAGAGCTTCCACAGTTGAGTACTGGGCACTGTCACTTACAGCATCAGCTCTTGAAGATTTCTAGAAAGGTAGCTAAAACTGTGCCTTGGCCACACGGTGGCAGTTCATTCCTAGCTATTCTGCAGCCCTCCTATTTCTGTGAACAAGGAGAGAACTGAGGGTGAAAGTAAAAGTGAAGTTTTGTCCTGCTTCATCAAGAGCCTGTCAGTGTGTGTATCTGTTATTCACTTCTGGGTTCCTTATTTGCCAGGCAGTTGTTTGGCAGCTTCCAATCATCATTAGCTCTTTAAATAAGTTTACTTTTCCAGGGAGATGATTTTCTTAGGCTATAAACAGCCATGACATCATAGAGGACACTGAGACCTCAGTAAATCATGGCTGGGATGGTGACCACTTGCCTTTGACTGTGTCTGGAAACAAATGGACAAAGTAATGTCATTGCTAGGAGTAATGCACTCTAAGGTACAGAAAATACAAAGATGGATTAAAAATAATAAGCAGAGGAATTAAAGATTCAGAAGTTCAGTCTTGAGATAGGTCTGCGCTAAGGATTCTGACCTGGTTCTGGAGTTTCTTCCAAAGCCCAGGAGAATCAATATATGAGGTTTCCAGCCTCTTGGGGTTTGTAAAGCTGTTATTCCAGAATTTGCTAATCCAAGCAGTTTGGTTAGTCAAAAACTAACGTGCTCCTGCTCCTGCATTAGCTGCTGTTGTGTCTTCCAGGAGTACGTTTATATTTAGGGCATGAATGCTAAACTGCTAGAATTTTTTTTCTCTGTTTTATGCCAAAATACTAATTTAAAGGGAAAAAAGGAAGATGTCTTTGCACTACTTATGACTACAAGTCAGCAATGGAAGATTTAGATGGCTCCGTGGTCTCAAAGTGTTCGGATTAGTAAGGTTCCCCACATTAAAAAGGCCCATCAGTCCTGGCATGCAGGCTCTCAGCCTGTGCTTGGTTGTGGCTTGATGTGACACTGAGTCCTTTTAAACTGACAAACATGCTGCCATCATATTCAGGTATTTGTACATGGAACAGCAAGGGGAGAAGGGGCTTGATCAAGAATAAACACGCTGTTCCTAAGTTAGAGCTAGCTTTAGAATCACCTCACTGAGAGAACTGATTCATAGCATTCTTACCCTTCAATAGCTTCACTTTTCAGTTTCCAATACACAGAATTAATTTTACCACCCTCACATCAGGGATACAGATCATTGCTGTGCCAGGAAAGAGAGGAGTTCAGTGGAAGGACTCTGGTGCAAGCAGAGCTGACCTGTAATTACAGTTGAACAAACCCAAGTGAGTACACTTGGGGCAAGATTTGCAGTCTCCCCAAGTGGGATTTTCAAAAGGCACGTAACTAGCATCAGCAGGAATAAAGTGACTCTGACAAATGCACTGGTGCCTGACTGCTTCTGGAAAAGCTGGTCTGGATCCAAGCTTGAGCAAACACAGCTTCACTTCTAGGAATTAAATTAGACTCATGAGAAGTCCAGAATTAGGCCAGTCTGTCTGCCTGTAAGCCTACTAGCTTCAAGCTCTGGAGATGTGTCATTCTGAGAGAACAGACTGCCCCACACCTCTGACTGATTTCTGCAGCCCTTGCTGCCCTTTTCTGCAGGCCTGTTGTTGTAACTGCTCTTCTCACTTAATTTGAGCCCCAAGAATTTGTTGACAATGTTCCTTGAAGTTCAGTTATTCACAAAACCAGAATTTGTATAAATGCTTTGTGAATTTGAGAAATGCTGCTGCTCTTATATTCACTCAGCTATGTCTGAGGGCTCTTGCAAGAGGCATTCAAAACTGATGTACTGTTCAAAAAAAATTTAAAAAGACATGAAGAAGAAAAGAAACTCCCATCTGCTGTGCCAGAACAGCAATGAGCAGGAGTAACTTGGTTGCTGCAAAGAGAAGAGAGCACAAGCTGCAAGCAGACAGTCTAACCCTTGTGAGCTTCTTCCAGAATCATTGTTTAACATGAAAATATGAGGTGAGAGAACAAAAATCCAACAGTAAGCTTTGAATTTCAGATAAAAATGCCAAATTTTGTGTGGTTTTCCCAAAAATACCAGTTGCATTCCACTCAAATCTGATATGAGATCCATTAATTTCATCTTTTTATTCTGTCAGTTGTTCAACTATATCGGTTCTAAAAAGATTCAAATTGCCCAGAGATTATTTTCTTTTAACTGTCCTTAGTCACACTCTTCCTTCAAAATTTGCTGTTTTATTTATGAAAACTGGAATTACTGACGTGAAGAATTTAGGACTGGGGGTCAAAATGAGCAGAACTGTTAAAAAAATGAATGTACACAAAAATGAGGGCACTGTTGTTTTTTTTAGGGGCTTGCCATCATGCTTTAACTAGCATTTCATGAGCTCTGTTTTTCCCCTTGTATTCCATGAGGTACAATATGTTAGTGTTTTCCCTTCCTTTAGTATGGATTTATCAATTAATGTCTGAAATGAGACCTGCAAAAAACTCATGTATTTTATCCTCCAGAAGAGAAGTACTGGTCCAAATGAGGATTTTTGTAATGGGGTCAAAGAGGGTTAAAATCAAATTATGTGTTGAGAAGAATTACCGATAGAATTGGGGCCCCAAAAGCTCTGCACTCCACAATTATAATTAATTCTGAGGAGCCTGTGCCAAAATTCAGTGCTGAGTCATATCCCCACAGAAGCTGAGTGACTTGTGCTCAGTGTAAATCAGGAAAGAACTCGGAAGACGCAAAGGCATCTCACATCAGTGGTGACAGAATCATTTGCCCGTGAGATTAATAATTCCTTTACCTATTGCCAGGTTTACCTTTCCTCTCTGGGGTTTCATGTGTCGAGTGTGATGAAACAGACTCATTTATTTGGCCAGCTTGTGTCAGGAGGCAGCAAACAGCTGACAGAGACCCACTTGGCTCAGTGGTGACCCTCCACCCTCTCCTAGGTGGAGGAAAGGTGTGAGCCAATGTCACACCAAATGCCAACAATCCTTTGAGGGAGATGGCCTTGACTGAAAGAACTTCCTAAGACAGGGAAGGGGACTCTGTGCAACTTACCCCGTGCTATGGCATGGGCTGGGAAATACTCCACTGGGAAACTCATGCAACTCATCTCTCCACAGCCCTGGTTCATTGAAAGGAAGGATGATTTCATTAACAGACCACAGCAAGTACATTTTTAGCTCAAATAAACCCTTAACAAGTTCATAGTGTGTCATTAACTGAGCTCATTACTTTTGGGGCATGTTCTTTTCTGCAGAAATCTTAAATAACAGGCCCATGGCAATGCACAGCTTAACAGTGATGATACTTTGGTAAACAAGAGTAGTGAGGTTTCTTGCTAGTAATTTTTGAAACAAGAGTTTTAGTGCTTGCTAGGTGGTTTGCACAGCACACAGTTCTGTTCCTCAGGAAGGAATTTCCATCTCAATCTACGTTGCTTGACTTAATTATTAATATGAAGACTAAACACAGACAGATGGCAAAATAAACTCTGTTAGGCTGGTGTGAATCTGAAGTTCCTTCCACCAACATAACTGGGTGCAGATAGCCAAAACATATAGAAAGCTTTTGATGTGAGTCTGAGATGTCACAGTTTGCACAAAAGAAGACCTGAGAGTCAAGTTCTTGGCCTCTGGGGTCTGTATATCAAACCAGAGTGGATGGTGACATTTGTAGAGATTTTCTGGCTCTTTTCAGCATGCACACACATGCTTAAGTTGGGCCTCACTCATTTTTTTCTGTATCTGGCAGCTTGCTTTCTATGCTGAGCTGATAGTAGTTTTGTCTTTCAGATGTTTACTTGTGTTGTGCCTGCAAGCTCGCCAGAAACACTCAGGCTGTTCTGCCTGTGCTCTGATTCTCTGCTCTCAGCCTCTGAAATGGTTTTGCATGCAGTGTGCTTTATTTCTCCTTTCTCCCACCCCCGCCACTCACCTCCCACTATAACTGGATTTCTCTGCTAGTGGCTTATTGCACTAATATCAGGAGAACAGGAAGAAAAATTTAATGATAGGTGTAGCCAAAATACAAGAGCATGCAGAGAAAGTGGACTGACTGATACAAGAATTTTCTACTAGGTATAAAAAATTGCAGACGTGAACTCTTCTTCATAGGGCTCTTCATCTGATAGGGCTCCTCTTCAATCTGTGTAACTCTGTCTGGAGTGACTCTTACCAGCTAAGGACTTATGCATCCAGCACAAGCCATGGCTCAGCTTCCAGTGCAGTCACCAGAGGCTGATACCATTCATGCAGGATATTCACCTCAGGGGTAGGATGGGCAGGATGAATCACCTCCTCAAAATACCTTTCTCTCATAATCCATACAGGCCTCTAGCCAATTAGCTCTGACTACATGCATGACTTCTGGCAATCCAAAGGTAGGTGAAATGAATTGCAAATCTTTTCTTTGCTATATGTGTGATATCTCAGAGCAGTTCAGCCTGACTGTAGCCTAAATATACCTCTGTCTCTCCCTCTGCAGTTTTCATGCTACTTTGTTCATGCTTACAGGGCAAGCAGAAAAGAACTGAAAATTAAATCAACGTCAGTAGCTGCACTGGGAAGGTGTTTGAATTTACTCCTGGCTGCTTTATGCCATTGGAATCGAAGATCTAGAAAGCAATCATGACAGGACCTATCTCTATCAGGAGTTTCACTGTGAAGAGTGACATCTCTTTATTTATTTCAGACTGGGAATCCAAACTCTACTTTGACATCTTGGTGTTAACCACTCCTATAAACTCATGCTGTCTCCCTTTCCTTCTCAGCCTTTCCCTGCTCCCACTGGGCCAGAGACTCTTTTATACTCAGGTTTTTGTAGCATCTGACACACCAGGACCAAGGTCTTGTCTGGGCCCTCTGGAAGTTGCTCAGATGCAGAAGATGCAGAGGGACACATGCTCTGATGAATGATTAATGATTCTGGGTAGTTTTTTTTGATGGCATCAATTGATCTTCTCGACAGGGGAGGAGAAGAGAGCTCTGCACTGAGTTGAAAATACATAGGATAGAAGAGATAAGATTAAAGGACTACATTTTCTTTCCTCATATGGTTATTTTTTGTATTTGTGTTTCTGTTTGAGGTATCATACCTCCTGGACAAAGCATGGAGGAACCCTTGCACACCCGCTGTGTTCCCCTCAGCCTATCGCTCCAAAGATGTCTTGACAGGATTGATCCAATTCATTCTTTCTTGGAAATTGATTTTATGAAATACAGAAGTTTAGAGAATGCTGTGTGCTGCTTTCAAGCTCCCCTGTATCCAGCCCTATCACTGGAAGGATCTTTTTCAGATGGAACTGGATTGGATGATTTTGCCTGTATGTTACCTGAATCATTGTGTCCATATTCTTCAGAACCCAGGCAGGAATCAGAAATATCCTCATGACTTGTGCTCTGTATGATGATGTTACTGATTCAAGTACCACATGTGAGAAAGTAAAGACATTTTACTCCTTCTCTGTGGCTTGGAGAGCACACCTATACCAGTGCCTCTCAGCAGACCCTGCTGTCAGACCAAGATGCTGAGTTGTTAGGAAGTTCAGACTTCTGCATGTCGGTGTCCACACCTAAGTTAGAAGTCTAAGCACCAGGATGATGGAGATCTAGTCAACGGATCAGGTGATATCTGTGGTTATTCAGCTGACCAGATGTGTACAGCTTCTCCAGGAATGAAGTAACTCCACAGACCCTGTCTGCTCATTCAGGAGGAGCTCAGTTTCAGGTATGTTTAAGCCTGTCCTAGAGGCTGGCCCTACAGAGTGATGGAGACATGGACAGGACTGCTCAGGACATGGAGAGCACTGAACCTCTGTGTGAAGAGGCAATACTTGTTCTCTGAATTCACACTTATACAAGTGTACAAGTGTACAAGATCAACAGCCTTCCCTGTTTCTTCCTGTAAACAACCAAAGCTAGTGAGAGAGAAGCAGCCCTTTTGTGGGGCTTGCCCAAACTACCCTTGATTTTCATTAACAATATCACAAAATATAAATAGAAATCTCTGTGAAGCAAACAGAAGGAAGGGGATGCCTCATTCCAGTAGGTTGGCTTATTTTCCTGATCTTTGCTCAAGATATATCTCCCAGGTCAAACAGGGAGCATGCTGATTCTATCAGCAGCTTTTCTGTCCAAGCTTTTCTTAGTGTCTGCAGGTCTTTGGGAGTTCTGCTCTGAAATGAATGCACTATCTTTTCATTTGGAAAGGGGCACAGACAGAGCAATTGCTTCTTCACTGCTCTTTTGCCAGGGGAGTCCTTTGTGATGTCATGCCAAGCAAATGCTGTCTCACCTGCACTGCACCTGGCCAGGCATGCCCCGACAGTCTTGCTTTGAGAAGAACTGAGAAGAGGACACTTGATGAGGAAGAGTAGTCACATGCAGGAATTCATAATGCAAAATACTTCAATTTTTCAGCTCCAGGCCCCTCCTATTTCTTCCCAGAATTTAATGGTCACTTCTCCTAGTCCTAAGACTTTAATTTGATCATATCCAGATAGCAGTGGTTATGCAGCTGGTGTATGCAGTGACAGATACTCTATAAATACCATAGGCAGAAAAAAACTGCTGTAACGTTTAAAGAGTCAGATGAACCTTGTATTTTTTTGTTTATAATTTTTAGTTAAGTGTGTGAGACACAACTTTCTCTCCTAGATTTTATGAATAGAATCATAAAATTGCCTGGTGTTTCCATTTCAGAAAGACAAATCATCTTGCACACACCCCCAACCCCCACCCCACCCCAACACATGTACACAGAAGCTTCATGATTTGAAGTTTTTTACTCTGGATGAAATTATGATCCAGATGTTAAATTTGGCTCTTCTGGTGTAAATCTGGAATCATTGAGTCTTGACTAATATTCTTCGAGTGTTACAAATCTGTAGGAATAGAAATAATTATTAAATCTTGCTATAGTTGTTGCCTTATGTGGCATATTATATACTTAATTTTCCTGTTGATGTGCTTGGTAAGAGCTAAAATGTAGGTTGAAGAAGAGAGAGAAGAGAAAATATGTTTAATCAATAAACTTGGGTGGGATTTGACATGGAACAATTTACTTTAATCATTAAGACATAATATGAAGCTATGACTGCTTTTAAATAAGGCCATCTAAAGTCTGTTGACAGAGTTCTTCAACAGTAAGTGCCAGTGGAAATTTTTAATCAGGAAGAAGAGTGCAAAGAGGGAGAGAAGCATGTAGTATTTCTTGTGCTGCAGAAGTTTAACAGCCCGAAGAGGAAAACAAGAGTAGACACAAATTTAGAAAATGGAGCCTTTCATAAAGGTAATGAGGTGCATTCAATGATTTACAGAAATGAGGAAAATTGCTTACAATTTTCTCTTCCAGTTTGGCATTTTTTTCATCTACCAGAAATATTTCAGTGATAACACATATTATAGCCTTGAAGTCTAAAGAGGGATGGGGATGAATGAATTGGATTTTCTTTTATCTTGCCATTCACATGGGGCAATTGTCTGTGAGTCAAATCAAGGCAAGTGACTGTATTTTATACAGGCGTAAATGATTGAAGGGTATTTTTCAAGGGTGCTTCAGCTGCCATGTTTTGGATGTCTATTTTCAGATGAGATGAATTGCACTGCAGAAATGCTTGTTTCTTCTTATTGACTATAAAGGGAGCCTGGGGTGACCAGCTCAGATAATGGGAAAACATAACAAAAATGTGCAAGAGAGTATTTGAGAATAAGTGTATGAGCATATAATGAAAGAATGTATCATCACGCTTTTGCAGACTGAAGCAAATTAATCTTGCATGCACCACTGCCATCTCATGTTTAGTAAGTGCTTATTTTTCAGCCTTTTGTTATCTAAGTGCATCATGTTAAAACAGTCTACTAAGATGATTCAAGTCATCCACAGGAACATGTGCACACTCACATATGTTCTTCTCTATGCTGTTCCCTAGACAGAGCAAGCTGAAACTTCACAGCAGACAAAGCTCTGTTCAACACTGTCATGAAATTGAGGAAAGAAATCCTGCTGGGATATCATGTGGAGTGTGTGAAATTAAGGCAAGGTGAGAGAACATCCTCTTTATCTCCCGTACAAGGATCAGAATGAGTTATGGGTCTCAGCAGTGCAGACACTTTCCCACGAGGGAGACAGCCTGCTGAATATAAATATTGTAAGCAGTGAGTCACCAAAGGTGATGTCATTGATTTATGCAAGGATTGCAGAGTTTGGATTTGGTGGGAGAAGTTTCCTTGTCTAAATGCAGTCAGACCATGATATGCAGTGGGTTTATTTTCTTCTGGTTGTCATAGACTTTTTGCTTAACTTATATTTGTGGTGCATTGGGTTATCTTCTCAGGAAAAATATGTACTCTGGATCCCCCTTCATTTCTTTCAATTATTTGGTGTACTTTTGTCCCGAAAGGAAGTTGGTTTTTCAGCAGTTATATAATTGCTGTGATTGCTTATACAACTAGAGGAGGAGACAAGAATGGTCCCGTTAGATTTCCAGAGAAGTGTGTGGAGTGAAAAAATTACAACACATCTTTGATAGCTGTTGTCAGATGGGACATTGATGTCCGGAATGACGATGAAGAGGAAGAAACTATTTATTCTTTGTCAGAGTGGTAATTCCTCAGGTTTTAGATGAGCACCGCTGATGGCTGTCTACTACCGCCACTAGTATTTATATACAGACAGCAACATACGCGTACACTGGCTAAAGGAGACATCCCAGTTTCAAGGACTATTGATCTAGAATGTGCCAGGATTCATGTACAATACATATTTGTATACATTCCCAGATGTGCTACAGTTCAGTGTTTTTGGGTGACCGTCTTTGGCTTCTTTTTTTTTTAAAAACTATTCCACTGGTCAGCCACAGAATTTCAATAGGCTGTGGTAGCCAAAATACTACCATTCTACCAAACTACATGAACTGCAAGTATTGCTTTTTTGTGTCTTTGGGAATATTTCTAATGAAGAAAGAGTCATCTCACAAGTCACTAGAGGTAGGCAGTCTCCAGTGTTATACAAAGAAGTTCTGTATAGCAATAAAAACCCCCCATGTTTGTGTTATTATGTGCAGGATCTTTTCCTGTCACCATTTTCACAAAACTGGTTTTCTGGACTTACTACAATCTCCAGAAATCATTGTTTTCTATTTTCACATAAAAATCATCCCATGAAAAAAACTTGAGATGTTTTTACAAAACAGTTTTGTTAAGATACTTTGTTTTGTGGAAAATAAAAATATTTTTCTATTAATCAATTGAGGCCCTGGTATCAGTTTACTATGGATAAAGGAGGTTTCTTAAGGTACAAAGAACAGAAAGACATTCAAGACCTTCAGCAAGGCTATTTTTTTTTAAGCACCATTTATGCCTCTCAAAATCCTCTGCATGATCTTGGTGTCTCTATTTTGTCTTATGATGTTCTTTTACAGAGAACTTGTGACTTATTTCTAATCCTGTTTTTCAGAGAATCTTGGGGCTGAAGGTAGAAGATTCTGCTGTACATTTGCTTCCCAGTCTGTGTTTGATGAAGCAGTAGGGCAGTATATTTGGGTTAACATGGAATGACGTCTTTATTTCTGAGAAACAAGTCTATGGGCTGGCTCCTTATCTACACAAATTGTCTCAGCCTATTGTGAAATTGATGTACTCTTTCTTACCTCGTGTTGGAAATTGAAGGACACCACATTGTCAACTTGCTGCTCGCATTAATGTACCTGAGAAATGAGAATCAGCTTAGATAGCATTTCTAAAATGAGATGTATTTTCATTACTGGGAGACTGGGGCACTGTAATCTTCATCATTAGTGTTTCCCAAGGGAAGGGGCTGAGTTTGACAGCAGTCTGGTGTCTGTGGAGTCACAAATCTGTTAGAAATTAAAGCACAGAAGTTAAGGATTTGGTTGGCTGAGGATCCCTCTACAGTCAGTGGGGAGAAGATCTTCCAGAACATCCTCTTCAGAGGTTCAGAGTTTTCCAATTGCCTGTCTTTATCCATTGATTACAGAGGGAACATGGGGGGACCCTGTCCTTATATTGTGTGATGAAGTCCCTACATTAAGTATCTTAATGTGGCATGAACAGTACTGATATAAACATTGGTGTCCTGAGATCTTTCCTCAAGAAAACAGGAGCAGCAGGTCCTTCTTCCAAATTGGGGATAAAAAACAGGGTTGCCTGTCATTCAGTCTCCTCTCCTCTCCTCTCCTCTCTTCTTTTCCTTTCTCACCATGACATCAGTGTTTCCTAGTCTCCCCCATTCACACACATCTGCAAATACAGTCATTATCTTACATTTCTTATGAAACAGAGCTTTTTAAATCCTTATTCACACCATTTCATTCACTCAGCTGTGTATCAAGCAAGCAGATATGAATATTCATGACTTCACATCAAATGTATGAAATACAGGGGCCTGTTTAGATAAACAGTTTGCTGTCATCCATCTACCAGTTACCTTCCCCATTTTGAGCAGGAAAAAATGTACTGTCAACTTTGTTGTCAAAGCAAAAGGAAAAAATTAATCCAATACAGGGAAAAACACAGCCCGCGCTGAAGCTCAGAAATATCTTTTTGCTTGTGTCTTTGTGGAAGAAATCAGAGAGAGGAGAAGATAAAAAAGTGCCACAACAAAACCAAACAACACAAACCTAACAAACAAAAAGATTAGGCAATTGAAGATTTTGTGAATATAAAGATTTTGTTTAATATAAACTCAAATATTATACAGAATATCAGCTTTTTTGGAGATTTTTTTTTCCAGCTAGCAACCTTCATTTCCAAGCACCTGAGATCCTAAATATAATTTTCTGATATGATATGGGGTTTTTTTGTTGTTTCTTTACATTGTCATGGCAGGTCCCAGTGAAAACTCAATTCTGACTTGAGTGGGAACAAAGAGAAGTTGTCAATGAACACATTTAAAAATATTTTCATTAATGCATCATTACAAATGAGGTTAGCTCTACTTTTGTTCTTCTTTTGGAACGTCTTGTCCATGTCTCTATGAAAGTGACAGCTGTTGATTAAAATGTCTGGAAAACCTTCCAAGTGTCTTTGATTTTCATCCATGAAACAAGTCCTGCTTTTATTGTGTCATAGGGCAGGGACTGGAGATAAAGGGTGGCAGCAAGGATAGGATTTGTTTCCTAGAAAGCCTTTTGGCTGTACAGAGTTCTTCCTAGATGGCTAGATATGGTCTTCTATTCTGTGGCCAGGTGCATCAGCCAAATTCATAAGGGAGTTGACTGTCTACTTCTAGAGAGTATAGTGGAAAAAAGAGAGAATATAGTGTCTCCAATGAATGAGGTATAGCTCTCTCTGTGGGGAGTGTGACCAGCTGGAGACACAGCTGTACCTCAGCCTGTGCAGGAGGCTTTCCTCAGTTGTTTATACTGGCCTGTTAACTCAGCCTTCCTTCCAAGGAGTCTTGGGATAAGTTCTAATAGATGCACCTAAATAATATAAAGTGTAGCTAGATTGTGTTGTTTCTATCACACATTAATCCATGGATTGGGAAGGTGTGAAGGAGAAAAATGTGTGTGTTAATAGAGTTATTGACCCATGCTTTTATTTAAAGGATAATCTGGGTTGATCTGAGTGGAGTCCACACAATGTAGGATGCACTTGTGCTCCCTCAAGATTTGCAGCTTAGTGTAATTGGAGGAGCTGAAGGTGAAACTCACTGACACTGCATCTCATGATGCAGGAAAAAAAAAAAAAGTCTTGTGATGAACCAGTGGCACCTGGCAAGTGACATCTAACCATCTGGAGAGGAAGAATGGAAGAGGTGCAAGGATTTGGAGGCTGAAAAGACAGAGAATGTGCTGTATGCCATGCTGCCAAAACACATTAGGTTAAGGGAGCTTAAGGAATCAGCTTGGTTCCTTATGTGGAGGTTCCTTCCTTGTCCTCTCCTTCTCCTAATATGTATGGTCTCAAACTTTGCAGCTCCCTTTGTAACATTGCATTTACCAGAGCAGTTCCAAGGTATTCCTTTTCTCCAGACGATGAATGACAACACCCAGGGCATACAAGAGTCATCCACTACAGCTAGAGGTGTCTGACTGCTTCTTTCCTAGCACATAAGAATTTAATGCCTAGTGTGCATGTATTTATTTGTGTTAGAATTCTGAGCTTCAGTGTGTCTGCAAAAAATGGTGATGGTGAATTTGGAGTTAATGCTGCAAATTTATGCCTTTAGCATGAGGTCCCCTGTGTGGCTCTGGGCACTTGCACTTCTTCAGGCAAATCTGATCTATAAACAGATGAAAAATAGAAGTGACCCAAATTCTGTCCAACATGACTGAGAATATTAGAATACTCAGGCTGGGATGTCACAAGAAACTTTGAAGGGAGATGTCCATGCTTCAATCAGTGTAATTCAGCTTCCAAACAGGGAAAGATGACAATCTTTTCTGTCCTTACAGAAAGCTTTTCTTCAGCTATCAAACCAATTAATAGAATTTTGGCAAGTTACAGAAATCTCTTGTCAAAGTCTATTACTGACTTAGTCAAACAAAAATAGAAACCTTTATGGAGAAATGTATATCTAAGAGCTGCCTTCTTCCGCATGAGAATTTGATTCCTGCACAGTACTCTTCAATGATGTTATGACAATCACAAATATCTGTTCTTCTGGGAGCCCTTCCAAACAGTGGATATGATGAATTCAATGTATTCCAAGTTTGATCGAGCTGGCAATGTCCATTGAATTTATAAAGTAAATGTTTCCATTACTGTTTCTTTGGTGGGTGACACTTTGGTGTGTGCATTTTCTTTGTTTGGGTTTCGTTTATGATGAGCTTCCTTCTATATAACCCAACAGAACCTGATGTCATCATAGAAAGTAAAACTGGCTGAAAATGTGGGATGTACAGAGTTCTTTCAGAACTTCAAACATCAGCTCTTGTAAATATTCTTTCACTCCTTTCAATTCTTCGAGATAAGACTTTAGAAATCTCTTGAAATCTCTTTCACTCATATATGTAAAAAAAAAACGAAACCCCAACAAACTTAAACCTTGCCACTGGGAAATTTTTGAAGTTATATTAAAAAAATAGCTTGTCCATGTTAACGATAGCTACATATCCTTTCAACGGATGACACCCACACCTTCAATGGCAATGGAATCACTTAGCACATCCTAAGACTGGGACACTGTCTGAGTCCATCTCACCCCTATGGGAGCTTTACCATTAACTTCGATGGGTCACAGGGATCGGGCATTGCTTGACTGTAGAATCTCCTGCTATTCAGATGAAACAGTAGGAGATGATGGTTGGAGACATCACAGTCCCCATCACCAGTCATAAATGAAGAGCAGTCAATCTTACATTTGACATGAGAATTGCCTCCAAGAGATCATGAATGCCACTGCTGAGGGGCCCAGTCAGGGAAATATGACTTGCTCTGGATTCTTGCTCTGGAAAAGATACTATATACCAGTAGATATTTAAGCAGGATTTCAATTTGCAGTGAATGTCAACATACTTGCACTTCAGGTTGATATTCATGTGTAATGCTATGCTGAATTCAGGCTGTGGGACTCTATAATTTTGCAGCAGGAACAACTTTGCAGTTCAGAATCCAATAATGCACTAAAACATGCATTTAACCACAGCCAAGTAGTCAGCTCACTGACAATTTAGAGAAACAAGCACTCAGAAACAAACTCTGTCTTTATTGGTATATGTGCTTAGGGATAACCAGAAAGTGATTTAGTAACTCATGCACAGACACAAAATAATTGATGTAATGATTTATTTTGCACTTGCTTTTTGCTTGCAAGAGCTACTTATACCAGGACACGTTAAATTGCTCATTGAAAATATGCAATTTTACAGCTCTTCGTCCACCAGCTATAAAAGCATAACATTAATTCTATAAACACAGAAGGCTGACTTTAGCATGCTGGGTTGTAAGGAGGAGAGAATAGTCTGGTGGAGACCTGTTCAAAGTGATGTTTTCCATGAGTGTACTGGGGCTGTAATCCCTTCTCCTCTTCTGCCAATTGCTGTCAAATTGAGAACAACTAAGGTGCTACAGTCTCAATCTTCCCTTTACAAACACTGCCCTCCCTGTCATCTGCCTAAGGCTATAGCTTTGTTTCTCCAAGGAAGTGCACAAGTTCCTACAGAGAAGTAAGATGTTACTTATGCCCTAGAATGCTAAATGGAGACCAGCCTGTTCAAGCTTTTGTGAGGCATGGCTGTTCAAGGGCTACTAAATATTCTAGGTAGAGACAATGAAAAGCTGATATGATGTTTTCTTTTTGATTCTTAACAGCTCATCAGAGTTGGGATCTGCTCTGGACCAGTGCTTGCTGGGGCTGGTGATGAGAAAATGCCAAAGTGCCACTTGGTTGGAGGCACTGTCAACACAGCTTACTGGAGAGAAAGTCACAGTCTTCCAGGAGTACCCACCTCAGCTCAGCAGCTTTTCAGTAAGGAAAAAGAAGTGCAGATAGAGCAAACCTACCTGAGTATTTTCTTCCCCATCACTTTTGGCTAGAGCAATCATAAAACAAGGGTCATTTTGGAACTATCTACAGCAGGTTACTTTGGAGATTTAATTTTTGGGATGTCCCTAAGATCAGTCAAGTCAACATGAATCAGTGGAAAAAGGTAGGTGATTCAGGGGGGATAATCCAGCATGTCTAAGAGACACATCAAGGGAAGCAGTAAGCAGAGGTGTGACCACTGCCACCCACACATACATACCGTGTTAACAGAATTTTTTTCACATTACTTAATATTTCCACCCACCACCTAAAATCTAGGTGCTTAATTGAAGGAGTAAGATTCTCCTAACCCTCACCTTGTAAAAATCCTAGCAATTGCTTTACTCACACAAGAGCCAGTTGTTGGCAGACAGATCCAGACCTCTCAGCAGTAGCGTGCTTCCCTGCCTGGACAGGTTTCCATGGGCTTAAGACCCCTCAGAGCAACAGGGTGTACTGAGTGAGGTAATAACTTGGAAAGGGTGTAACATCCAATGGCTTCTGTGTTTGGACTTTTTTGTTGGCAGGCTCTTCTCTTTCTGCTCAGGCTTCTACCTGGAGAAATTTGAGCTACACAGGATCCAGAGATTCCTTGAGTATCTTAGACTTGTCCTCTCTAGTGCTGCTTGGAAGGAGTTCTGCAAGATGGGTGCAAAATGCAGGACAAATGAGTTGAAATGAGTCCTTCTGTGGATATCCAACAAAGGGAAAGCACAGAACAGAGTGGTAGAGAAGGCAAAATATATACAATATGCAGAGAAGTTTCTTGGGCACATAAACATGAGCTCTTTGCAGGTACCTAAAGATTTTGTGGAATGATTGAGGCAATTCCCTCAAAAACAAGGACTTTGGATTTGTACTTACCCATACCTGCAGAAGAAAAAGGAACCTATTTCCTAGTAGTCCTGATTCTGGTTTCCTATTTTATATTCTCAGGGTCTCCAGCAGGAATATGTTGTCTCTGATTTATGATTCACACATTTTTTATTGGTCGTGGTCTTTCAGAATAATTCACAGATAAGGCAATTTTCTGGGCATCCAAAAGAGCAACACTTAAAAATAAAATTTCCATGACCTGCATTGATTTAGTACCTGGCACAAATCCTAACCAACCCTAAATTCAGCAATAAATAACTTACAAGAACAGCTTTCTTACTGCGGCATTGCTTCTTTCCCTAGTGAACAAATAAAGAGTCCAACTCTGTATTGCACACCTGAGTAAAATTTGTGTTGATGTCAGTGGGACTTTTTTCCTCAGGAGCCCAAAGTCTGGTCTGCTGTTGTCATAGTGATGACACAGTGGATTGAAGATGCTCCACTCTGGTCCCTGTGTAAACCCGAGGTTTTCATATGGCTTTTACAATCTAGTCACACTGAGCATCACTTCATATCATGCAACAGAACAATTATGGGTTTATCTGCAGGAGAAACAGTGTCTAGTTTGTGAGATAAAGTAATTTACTTGTTTTTATAGAAAGAAGGAAAAAATGCTCTTGTAATGCACTTTAAGAATTGAGCATCTTGGAGTCTTTTCTGACTTGCTTTGGGCATTACCAACACATGCTGTCACAAGAACAGACAGAAATACTCATTAAATAACCTCACAAAATGCTGCTTGCTGTACTTGACATGTAACACCTTCACATATTTCACACCATCAATAATTACTGCAAAGTGCAATAACAAACAGGAAAATAAGTGTACAAACGAAGTCTTAAATGTCTAGAGCAGATCCCTTTCTGAGAAGTATTGCAAAGCTCTTTTCTGCTCAAAAAAATTGCTAGCAACAAATAATTTTTACTAGCACTGTAGAGCTAATGGAGCTGTAGGAGAGAACTCTGGATTCCTTTCTGATCCATGCTTCACAGTGGGATTGTTAAGTTCCAGTTGCAGGACTTTTTTCCCTCCTGATGATGTATGAGCCAGAAAAGAGCAGAGGCTGAATGGTTGCAGAGCTGGCACTCATATAAGAAATCTCCTGGTAGAAACGGAACTAATCAGAATCCACAAATATATACCCTCCCACTCTCTTTTTTACCAGCTCATTTTTTCCTGGTTTATGCATGAAATTTGGATGCTTAAATGAAATATGAATTACAGAAGGCTTTGCTGAGCCCCAATCCCACAACATGACACGCCTGGGCAGAGTGCTACACATATAGGGAGGAAGGCAGAAGAACTCCATGTGGTTTAGCTGTCTACCCATGTGCTGTGCATTAGGAGATACTTATTGAGGGATTATTGAATTCTACTTATTGAATTCTGCTTGAATTCTTTTGTACAGCTCTTTAATATCTTGAAATCCTATTTTCCATCCAGCTTTTTGGAATCCTTTCTCAAAGTAAATGAGGTTTTTGATATCTCTTCCACTGCAGGTAGATCCTTATCAGAAGTAGCAGAAAAGTGGTATATTGGCTCCTTGGAGTCTTGGGGCTGACACTATCAGGTGTTTTTATGTCATGCTATATCAAAGAACATAGTACATGGGAAGTGGTTTTCACCAAGAACCAATTACAGCACAGACTGACCTGGAACAGTAAACTATTGCCTTGGGTATTGCTGTCCTGGCCATCAAAATGTACACAGCAGTAATGAGTGTGCATTGTCATTTCAGTTTTTAAATTTCCTTTCAATAATTCTTAGTCCCTGCATTGGCATATGCTTCCTTATCCTAACTTCCACATTTATCCTTGTGCAGAAATCTGCCAAATGATGAACTTTAAAATAGATGGAAGAAGGGAAATTAAAGAGGAAGTGAAAGGGAAAAGGACTTTTCAGGGAAGTATCTGCATGCAACTGAGAATGAAATCAAAGCCTCCCTGCAGCCAGGCTGAGCAGAAATGTTCATACAGCAGGCCTGCTGGCCCAATATAAAGCAGCTAAAACAATATTGCTGTGAATTCTGGGAAAAGGTAGCAAGCTCAATTTATTTTGAACTGTCAAGTAATTCAGCCATTCTCCATTTCAGGCCTAAAGAAAATCCCTCAAGAAATTCAATTTATATCCCAGGGCCCAGCTATACCTTCTCTTCTCCTTTCCTCTTGGCTGTCAGTGAACACACTGGGTGATATGAAAATGAGATAGCAGGATATCTTTTGAAAGTAGATATAGAGGAAAATTGATGCAACAGACATAGAATTAGATCTATGCCTCACCATGCTGTGGAAACCATACATGTAAAAAGGGGTAAATACTGTCCTGGCCCAGAACAGATAGTGACCAAGCACCAGGAATTGGAGGACACAACACAAAACCTGTGTGAATAGGATATCAAATTACATAAGTACTGAAGTTTCTTTGTTGCAGCTACTTCAATATTTTTTGAGAGTGTTGGTGGAAGTGGAGAGGAGAGCCAGCAAGCGCTCAGAGGCAGGAATAGGGAAACATGTCTTGAAACAATCTGGGTAAACCAGTAGAAAGACATATAGAAGGACAAAGGAGCAGGCAAAGAGCCTGCCAGTGGGTCAGAAGCACAAATATAAATTTTCTGCTGGGTGTAGGAGAGGGAAGTTTAAGGGATAATTTAGATTTAGAAACATGACTCAATAGCCCTTTTCCAGCCCCAGAATTTGGAATATGGACTGCCCCTCAACTTCCTATGCAGCAGCCTATGCTTGCACAGATAGGTGTGTCTCACAGGGCCAGGTACACACTGTCTTCTGCCAGTGGAAGGCAGACAAAATCTCTCTGTGACTAACACATCCCTGAGAAGAGGGGATCTCACTGCATTATGTGCTTAGTGACTTGTCTTTGAAATACCCATGGGTGAGGCATTGACTCCTACCCTGCAGTAAATCAAACAAAAGCCAGCAATGTACCATGAAGTGTCCCAGGAACCTTGGTCCAGATGCAAACACTTTGCCTGTTTGTTGGCTCATATATCACTGCATGCAGAGATGGGACCTCACCTTAGAGTGAAATTCCGACAGAGCAGGAGCACTCATGGCAGAAAGCAAGTCAGCAGGATCCCACTTCTCATCTAGAGAGATGAAAAGGCTATTGTTTCTGGCAAAGACTGTGTTTTGAACCTCAGGACTGTGAAAACAGTAACAGATTTATGAATTCCTCCTCAGTGCATGCAGCCATCAGCCTTTAGCCAGCACATGTGAGGAACACATATCCTAGAGAAGCACTGAGCATGCTGGGGGTGTTGCTGGGACTGAGGAGGACAGCTAAGCTCATTCCTCACTCTTTGTGCACATGTTATATATGGGAGTAACAACGTGAAGTTGGCAGAACATGGTCAGATCAGAGGTTTGTCTAGGTCAGCATTCTAGCAGAAGGCAGTAGAAAATCCTCAGGGAAGATCTTTAAGAATGGGAAATGCAGAGACTCAGGCTCTGGTTGGCATCCTGTCCTGGCTTTCAGCAATCAGCAACTTAAAGGCTTTCTAGGCCTGGGGTTGTGTCCAGACCACCAAGTTTAACAGCCACCACGGACTTACCCTCTCTGAAACTGTCTAATCCCTTTTTGGATCCATTACTCCATAAGCTCTGTGATAGCTGCACACACAAACCCAACTTGGCAACTACCCACATGCCTTTGTGTGGATGTGAGGATCCAAGCAAGCCTGTACTCATTAAAGGAAAAGAAAATGTAAGAAAACTTGGCTCTCAAAAGCCCTTCTTCCCTCCTGCTTTTGAGTCTGTGTTTTCCTGGCTCCTCAGGGCACAATGTATTGTCACCCCTGCTTTCTTCCTCCTCTAAGCCCTTCAGGAGGCAGATGTTGTAGGAAGCCTGGGCAGAGAAATGGTAGCTGTTAGGGAGCACTCTGATGATGAGCAGCTGCTTACCACAAGCAGCATTGCCAGCAGGGAGCTCGTCAGAGGCTTGTTTTAAAATGGTCCTAATACTTTATTTCACACAAGGGGAGGTGGGCTGAGGATGATCCAGATGAGCCTAGTAAAGCCAGGTCATACCTCACCTGCATGCTATAGCAAATAGCACCCCGAGGGCCAAATGTTTTTCCTACAGCATTTATGTGTTCCACTTCTCCTTATTAACCTGGGAGAGAGAGAACTAAGCCCCTTTAAAATCTGTCCCTTTGGCTTTGCTGCTGGAGTCCCCACATCCTTAGTGAGTTACCTCATCTTGAGAGACTGGAGGTGCAAGCTGTGGCTTTGTTTGCTGACCTGGGTTTGTACCTGGGCCCTGTCTGTTTCCAGGGCAGACATTCCTGGTTGCTGATGCCAGTGGAAAGCTTTGCTCAAGGCTGGTAAGCTTGCACAGCAGCAGCAGAATTTGGCAGATGGATTTATGTTAGTGCTAAACCTAGCCATATTTAGAGGGCACCAGTACTAAGTCCCCACCACAGCAAGCCATGCTAAACAGCAGATTTCAAATTTTGTACCATGTGGGACCCACAGCTTGAAGCAGTTTTATAATCTGATTTGTCCTTATTCACACTGAACACTGTGAATAAAACCATACTCCACTAAATACAGTACTAATCTGGTCTGGCCACTGCAGAGTTCACACCTTTATGGGTAGATGATAGGTGACCATGAGGGTCATTTACATGGTGCAAAACAAGGCATCACCCATCTCTCTGTTAGCCATTTGCCTCACAGCAGCTTCATGTCAACGTCACCTTCATCACTGAGTTTTCAAGAGTGTTTTTGGAGACTTTGGAGTCTCCTGGAGACATCATAAAATTGCTATTGGCTAAATGAGGAACTGAAGGTAGAAGAGTTAAACAGTTCTAAGGAAAAAAAATGGCTCTAAGAACGTGGACACCTTGTGCTTCTACAATGTTGCTCCCTCAGCTCTGGTCTGCTGGGCGATAGTCACAAAACAGAAGGGAATCATTCCCAGGGTGTTGCACTCCACTTCTTTGATTTGATATGGCCCTTCAAGCCACCTCACATGCATTTGCTGTGCCTGGTTATGGTCCACTCCACCTGTCCTCCTCCTCCATAAAGAAGTTTATAGTACAGTTTTGCTCTGAGGTTTTTGGGTTTGCTGCTTTTGCTACCTGACCTGCAGTATTGGTGACATGGCAGATGACAAATCAAAAGCAAAGTAGCAGCTCTGTCAGACACAGCTGAATGCAATGCACCAGCTCTGCCACAGAGAATGAGCAAATCCCACAGGACAACACATGCACAGAATCATCATAGAGTCAATGAATGGTATGGATTGGAAGGCATCTTAAAGATTATTTAGTTCTAGCACCCCTGCCATGGACAGGGACACCTCACACTACACCAGGTTGCCCAGAGCCCCATCCAGCCTGGCCTTGAACATTTCCAGGGATAAGGCATCCTCAGATTCTCTGGAAAACATGTCACAGCACTTCACCATCCTCACAGTAAAGAAATTCTTCCTAATATTTAATCTAAACCCAATTCCTTTCAGTTTAAAGCTATTTCCCCTTCTCCTATCACCATATATCCTTCTAAAAAATCATCCCTCAGCTTCCTTGTAAGTCCTCTTCAGGTACTGGAAGGATGCCAGAAGGTCCTCTCTTCTCCAGGCTGTTGAACAGCCCCAGCTCTCTCAGCCTGTCTTCATAGGAGAGGTGCTCCAGCCCTCTGATCATCTTTGTGGCCCTCCTCTGGAC
This sequence comes from Rhabdornis inornatus, assembly GCA_013397075.1. Classification (NCBI taxonomy): domain Eukaryota; kingdom Metazoa; phylum Chordata; class Aves; order Passeriformes; family Rhabdornithidae; genus Rhabdornis; species Rhabdornis inornatus. The sequence continues at coordinate 1,233,033 of VWZS01009922.1, forward strand.
TTGCTCCAGCAGGTCCATGTCCTTCTTATGCTGGCAGTCCCAGAGTTGGATGCAGCACTCAAGAAAGTGTCTCGTCAGCCTTACCAGAGTTTTCTCCTGAGGTGGCTGACAAGCTAGATCTGTTCACACTGAGGACTGCTGGAGATTTTCCTGGCACTTTTTTAACACCTCTTTTTGTTCTCACTTTTTATCTGCCAGCAACTAAAGCCAGTTGGCCTTAATGGAGAATGAAAAAAAAAGGAACAATGGAGAGTGGCTTTCCAATTAGCAATGGCAACAGACTTTCTAGGATTAGTGTTTTGTCATAATACATGGAAAATAAGGAACAATAAATTGCAGAAAGCCTGATATTAGGCATTTTAATGAAAAAAGATGATGGGTTTTCAGTCCAGACTTTAGGAATGCCAATACTGTGTCATAAAGGTAAACACAAATGTTCAGTGCTTTTGCTCTTGAGTTTCCCAAAATAAAAAAAAAGATGAAGTTTTATTACCTATATTTTTAAAATAAAATACAGTCTACAGCCTTTCTCTTTGGCTGCTAATATAAAATTCAAGATGAGCTATAATGTCACGTCAGAGTGACTGCCCTTTAAAGAGTGAAGAGACCCCAAATTTCTGTTTGCTAATATGACATTCATGAGAGACAATTTTAATAAAAACATATAAGTCTTCAGGTTGGATTTGGAGCCATAATTTAAGTCCTTCGTGTGATACAGAAAGTTCAGAGAAACACTGACCATGGACTGACTTGCTATCCTTGACTTCATTCACAGGGGAAGCAGAGCACAAAGTTAAGCATGATGAGCCAGAGTAGGTAGTAAGTGACCCATGTAATACCTTGGCTAAGAAACTGAGATTGTGTCGTCCTATAAAGTCTGGAACAAGAACCACCTAGGAGTCATTACTTACAGTTATAGCAGAGATTTTCTACCCGAATTCTTTGAGATCAGGAATGCCTCTTGTTAGTGGACTTAAATTCACTGTAGAAAAACATTGAGGGATCTGCAAAAAGGGAAGAAAGAAGTTGGAAGTCATGAATCTGCAGAACTGTGTAGAGCTATGGTTACTAGCCCTAACACCTGCATCTCACAGTGAAGGGTTTTGTCACTCCTTGATGTCTGCACTGACCTATGTAAATATTTTGCCAATGACTTCTTCCTTTCCTGCTGCAGGCATTCCCAAGGTCAGACTCCATAAACAGTTCATGGTAGCTTGGTTGCTCCTTGAAGCAATTTAGATCCTTCATTGTAGGACCTCCAGATAGATGACAGGAGGAAAGTCCTGATGCCATCTCATCTCTTCACTCTTCTGGGGAATGCAGAGATGAGTTTAGAGAGCAATGGAGTAATTGCCGTGAGGCTTATGGTCTCTGATGGGGCTGGAGAAACAAGAGACCTGTCAACAGCATTATAGTGGATCAGAGAAATTCCCATGTTATGGACCAGCTCAATAGGACTGGCAAGGAAGGGACCAGGAGTGGTTGGATGGTCACAGCCATATGGTGAATAAGGAGCCAGCAACAGGAAGGAGGAAACAGACTCTCAGAAAGGAGATGTTCACGTCTAGTAGCCAAAGCTTCTAGATCTTTGTTAGCTTTTGAGCCTGGTTGTGCCATTTCATATATGTGTTAAATGAAACAGAACAATTTGTGTCTTCTGGCATCTGGTGTTAAGACTCCAATACCTCTGAAGGATAGTCCAAAGAAGTTCTGCAAGCTCTTCCACTAGATATGAAAAAAAGTGCTTGGCCTCCTATTCTTGGAGGAATGTTGTGTCTCAATGACACAAGGGGAGAAGATGAGGATGTCACAGTCACTAAATCATTCAGTTATTACAAAAGGGAAGACCTTTCCCCCCAAGGGTTGAAGAGGGATATCAGTTGTGAATCTTAGGAGTATTTTGCCTTCTTGGATGCTCCATTTCTGTTTCCTGTTCATTGTTCTACCAAACGGTGCCACTATAAAAAGAGAATAGATGAATAAGTGTTTGGTTTATTTATGCTAATTATAAGAGTTATAAGAGACTGCATTTCCTTGCAGTCTTAAATCACCTGTCTTCATGAGCATGAAGCCTCTCCCACAGGACACCTGAGTATTTTCTCCAGTTTTCAAAGACAGAATGTCAGAGGGTCAGGCAGCAGGGCAAAGGCTGCAGCCCTAAACTGCAGGATAACTCATTTGGGAGCAGGGTCCTGCTGACAAGGCACCCCTCTGCTGTTTTGTGACCACCAGGTGATGAGCAAGCTACCAAGAGAGGAGGCCAGCTGGCTGTCTGTTAAAAGAGAGGCCAGAGAGTACAGCAGAGTGGAACTGCAGATGCATGACTGGAGGGCAACAGGGCCCTGAGGTGGAAGCCAGATGTGGGACTTCCCTGCTCAGCCCAAGAGAGATGCTGTGTGTGCACCCAGCGCATGTACTTTTGGCATTTCTGTGATACAAACCAGGCCATGGGTGGAGACAAGGGACTACAAACCTTCTGAGCTGAAAGGAGTTGCTTGAATCCTTTGAGATGTTCTTTCCTCAGGAGAGCTGAATGACCTCCTTCCAGCTATCTCCCTCCTCCATCTTATGGACTATATCTTACACTGGTAATGGGTGTACCTAAATTAAAGCCACTGAGAATTATTGATTTTCCACTTGGGGAGGAGACTATCCATTAAACTGAAACAAGAAAATAAAGAAAATCCCAATATTCAGCAGAATGAAACAATTAATTCTGGCTGAAGAATTTTAAGTGACCCCAAACAAATGCTTTCCTTCCATTGCCTTGGGGCTTTAAAAAAGTCAAAGAAGGAAAGAAAGACAGCCAAAGGGGGAGGCTAGGTTTCCTAGCCAAAGCTATCAAGACAAATGCTGCCTTTCTCCTCACTTTGTGGCTGAAGGACTTCAACAATAATGGGGAGAGGGAGGAGGGCCTCTTGCCTGGGATGTGTAAAAACAAGCTTCAAACTTTTAGTTTGCCCAGTTGAGGTTAATGAACCTGCACTGACATCTAATGAGAAGATGAGAGGATGGACACATGCTCTGGGCATTGATATTTTTCCACTTTCTAAAAGGTGGTAAAGGAAGCTAACGTGTAATGAGGAAGACTTGAGACCGGAGCTGAAGGAAGTGAGATCCAGACAGCAAACACCCATCTTCTTTTGTCTGACACTGAGAATGATCAAAACCCAGAAATTAGTTAGGACAGCTTTGACCAGGATGCTAGGGAGAACATGCTGATGGTGGGAAGATTTATCTTGGGTGTCCCTGCACAGAACCACACATGAGGCAGAAGGGGTATTTGAACCTATTTCCTCTGTACTAGGAAGACAGGGAAAGTTCCAAAAACAACCCCTCTTTGCAAAAGGAGCCCAAATCCCCTTGAGAAACCAACTTCAGCAGATGGAAATGTTTTGTAGCAGAAATGTCAGCACAGAGGATAAATAATGCTGGTGGCCACCCACTGTTGGCTTTTAGCAAATCAAAGGTGTGCCCAGCTCCTCATCTCAGAACTAATTCCTTTTATCAGCATTGCCACAGGTCAAGCAGGATGCAGGACAAGCACAACATGGGAATTTAATGAGCCTTTCAATATACAGTGTGATGGCACATTTGTTACCTAGACCCACTGGCTGCTAACTGTATCATTTACTTGAGCTGCTTGTTCTGCCAAGTCCACATAGGTCATCAGTAGAAATGCAAACACATTTCCATTTTTTACAGGCTTTCTTATATTTTGCTTCTATGGAAAATACATTTTTCTGTCATTTTGTACCCGGAAGTTTTCCTCCTACACATCATGCAGACAAATAAACAACCCCACAATCAAGTCAGGGAGGTTAGCAGGCCTGATACTGTGCTATGTCAAACCGAGCCAGTCTTTTACATATGTTATATATTCACCTTTTCTCTGGCATCTGCATTGCACTTGGGAAAATACTCGCACGCAAAGGGATGGGCTCTGGGGAATGGAGAAACATTATCTAGCACGGGAATACTCAATTAATTTTCAGCAAGCAGCTTTTATAATACATAACATACACTTAACATAATACACTTTGGTCTTGTGCCAGAGATTCTAAATGATTAGGCTGTATCAATTTACTCTTGAAACACTGATTAAAATCTCAAAACTTTCATAGCAAATGATGCATGAACCAGAATCTGAAATGTGATGATTGAAATATTGCAATGTCACAGATTCATCACACAGCCTTTCCAAATCCACTCTCAGTTTCAGCTGGCCCCTTAAATGTTCTACTCACACGTCCTAGTGATCAGCTTTTTTCTCCTGTTCTGTCTCCCCCTCCCCGACCCTCTGCCTCTTGGAAAGATAATAGCCAGGCCTTAATTGAAGCAAACAAGTCATTAAAACAGTAATTTTGTAGATATTCGCAATGACAGACATTCATTCAGTGCCAAAGACAAGCAAAGAATCGAGGACTGGTTATTCCATTCACATTAATTCTACCATAGACCAAATCAAAGTTAAACATCCTCCTCATTTCTTACTGTGAGAAATTTCCATTGGGAACAGAATTTAAACAAAGAAAACTGAAAAATAACTATTCAATTCTTGCCCCGTGAATGATGCCTTAGCCTTGAAGGAGGTCTTAACAAATGGTGTCACAACTTCTCCAAAGAGAAGAAAGATTCTCATCTCCTGTTTCTTGGTACTCAGTCACAACTCATCATTTGTTGCAGATGAGAGAGGTCAAATCACCCCGATTATTTTTACAACCTCTCTGTAGGACAACCCTCATCACAGTGTCACTGAAATTCACTTAGTTCTAACTGGGATCCAGAAACTCCAAGCAAAATTGCCTGCTGCATGAAGCACATTGCCCAAAGATGATGTCTGTCCTAGGAACCATTGTACCAGAGCTTTTGTGAAATGATAGTTTAGCAGCAAGCCAGCACTGTAAATCTCATACTGAGTCTCAAATGCCTGTAAAGATAAGTGCACTTGGACTTCTTCAAACTGTCAGCTACAGGTCCCTTCCTTAGCTGTCAAACTGCAGTGTCGCTGGGGAGAAGCCATGTGTGATTCAGATAGTCTGACAGTGAGGATGTCCTGACCTGCTCTGGCAAAGGACAGCACTCACCACCCTGAAGGGAGACATCTGAGCCTGGACTCAACCCATTTCACTTCAGGCCAAGTTGAGAGTCTTATTACACCAGGACTTTTTCCCACAGTCTGTAGAGAGAGGAACCACCAGACCCCTTGTTAACACTCAAATGAAGATGTCTTTTTGTCCCCAGTGACCCTAAAGGAAACTGCTCCTAAATAAGTGTTCAGTTAAATGCCTAAAATGAGATGAGGTGGCCTGGACCAGGCAGCAGCCTGGTGTAGCTGCCTCCACATTAATTGCCAATGTGCTCCAGTCCAAGCCCAGTCTTGGCAGACTAGGACCAACATGCCAGGCCATTCCCGGCATCACAATAACATGTAAGGACACTAGGAACTGGGACTTTGGGGAGATGACCTCTGCTCCAACCATTTTAGGAACCACCTGAAGCAGGAAGAAGTCAGAAGGAGAAGCACATCATCATTTCAAGGTGCAGAGTAGATGCCTGGCTAGACCCAGTGGTTGTCCCCTGAGGGCTCCCCTCCTCCCAGCTGGCAGTGTTCTTCACTGTGCTTTTGGCATGCTTGAAACTGTGTGCAGGAGCTTTCCTGGTCCATCACACGCCACCATTAGGGGACAACTTCTGTGTTCTTTTCAGAGCTTTTACTCTGCTCCAGCTCAAACTATATGTATGCAAGGACAAAAAAACCCCAACTGAATGAGATCATTTTTCTCTTCTCATCTCAGACATTCAGCCTGCTAGCCAGGGTTACTGGAATAAAGCAGGGAAGCTCTTTTTCCATAGCAAGCCATCTGGTTGACATAGACTCACACTGATGCTAATCTGTTGGTTTCTTTCTTTTTATTATTTTTTTTTCCTGAGGAACACTTCATCTGCAGCTGTAAATTCAGACCTGCTCCCTCTGTGCGTGGAGCATTCATTTTGCACACATATTTATTACCACATTATGCCCCATTGTAGGTGTCAGAAAATCATTGTTATCCTTGGTGTGTCTACGTTGTTCTAATGTCAGGGATGTACTTTCAAATGGAAATTAAGCAATTATGTTTCACATGGGGAAACCTGACAGACGCATAGATTTTTACACCACTGGCAATGTTGCTGTCACAAAAGCAGACATTGTTCTCAGTGGACTGCCAAAGAAATATAATGTATTTCAAGAGCAAAGTGGGAGAGGGAGGGGAGCAAGAAGGGGGAATGTGGGGTAATTAACTGTGTGATTTGAGTTCATAGATCATGGAGCTGTTTAACTTCAAAATGCAGAAGCAACATGACAATGAGGCTACTTAACTCATCCTTGAAAAGGAGTTTTCCGGTAGCCTTTTAAAACACAAATAAATGCTTTCAACACTGTCTTCGACTCCTGGTTAAATCAGGATGCTACTGCATGTTTATTAGTTGTAGTGCTTATTTAGTAGTTGGTCTAATTAGCTACTAAGACAAGTGCTGTAGGAGCAAAAAGCCATGCTGGGTCCCAGCTTAGTGAACATCACCCTTCTAGCTGAGTTGGCCAGGTGGTGGCCCTGGGACAGGGAGCTGGGGAATCCTACACCTGGTGAGGAATGTGTGCTGCAGGCTGGTGCCATACATCCTCTAGGGTTGGGAACCTTCCGCTCATCCCCTGTGGCTCTATTGTTTAAAGCAGCACACAGGGCCCATCTGGAGCCTCGTGCAGCACAACCTGCCTTCCCTCCTCCTCCTCCCACCTCCCCCCAGCTATTTTTGGTTTGTTGCAGGCTTTATTCAGCAGCCTTTTGTGTAACTCTCCTCTGCCCTTGGTCATTAGCTTCATACTACTCCCTCGGGTGTAACAGACCAACAGCAGTCCAAAGCCAGGAGCCAGAGAGTGCAGGAAAAGGGCTGTACTCGTGCCCAGTTGAAAGCAGTAGAAAGTAGTATTTTCTTCCTGGGGCCCAAGGAAGAGAATATCTTAAAAACTTCAGTATTTTAAAAATATTTCAATCAAATCCTCACATTTTACAAAAAGATCTGTCAAGAAGCACAGCAGTGTACACCATAAACCAAGCCTTCACTTAAATGTATTTCTAGAAAAGATCAAAAAGCACTTAGGACTCTTCAAGGAGAATTAATTTGCTTCATGGATATTTTAGATGGGCAAATCCTGTAGCACCGAATAAAACAAAATTCTTACAATTTAGATTGAGAGGATTAACTAATGATCAAGACTTCTGTAAGCCAAGAGCCGCATGAAGATGGCTGAGAAAATGGCTGTTGCCTTAAGGAGCTCAGAGTAAAATACAAGGCACCACAAAAGCACTGAGATGGGGGAAAAGTAGAAGATTCTATCCTTCCTCCCCTCCATGAGGCAAAACAGATATGTTTATCATCCCAGGTCTCAGTGGAATTTTGGAGGAAGGGAAGAAGTGTAACCAGATTTTTGGATGCCAGTCGGGGCTTTTAAGGTCCTCCTCTGGCAGTTCAGGTCACCTTTACCTATATGGGAGGGGAATAAAGCTCACAGACGTTTGTTTGGGTCCAGCTGGCTGCAGATATCCTGTGTCTGTTGCTCCTAGAGATAAAGAGCAAAAACACTTGTTGGCACCTGGACTGCTGAACACGAGACCCACCTCTGTAGCCCAAGAAGGCTCAGTGGGCAACTGTGCCTACTGCCATAGCTCTCGGGCTGGGAAGCAGTGTTGATATCATCTGCTGCAGGACATGAACCCTTCTTTTCCTGTCTTCCACCTTTTCCTGCCCACTCACCAATCCTGGTTGCAGGCTCTAGTTTTAATTCTTTTCCTGGCTCCCCAGGGAAGGAATGTCTTGTTCATTAAGACACACAACTCCTCATTCTTCTTCCTGTCTCATTTATTTCTTCCTCTACCTCCTGCAAAAGATAAACCATATGAGACCTGGAAGCACTCCTTGAAAAGACTGAAATCACTGGACAAACAAGTGCTATTCTAACACCAGTAGATTAATACCACATAACTTCGTCAACAAGAGGGAAAAATCAGTGTCCCGCAGATCAGGTGGGGAAAATGAACCAACAGACTAAAATTACAGAGCTCCCTGTAGGTGCAGAAGGGGAATCAGTATTAGCATCATCTGGGCTTCTGTCAAGCAAGACTGGGGTGGAGGGACACATGACCTTTTTCAGCCCTCTGCAAATACATCTTTTACAACAACTCAGCAAAGTGTCCAAAGTGTTTCCTATGAATACTTGCAGCTGATAGGGTACTGAAGGAGGTGAACAAGTTAGTGACAGTCAGGACAGTGGGCCACAAGTAATCCATGAAGCGCTGCCAAACCCAGGTGTAAAGAGCACAGGCCATCCCAGGAAGCAATGGATGTGAGAAAAAGGCACGATGTGGGCCCAGTGTACTTCTGATGGACCACTCTCACCATCCACAATACTGTGGCCAGCAGGAGAATGTGATTCTTGGATATTAAACTGCAAAATCCTGAGTAGGATCCAGGTTTTGAATGAAAGACTCCAATCTATTCAACTTTCCCCCCTGAAAAATGACAGCTTGGGGTACAGATAGTGGTTATGTTCTCCACCTCACAAAGGAGGAAGAAAGCAAGCCCATCTCTTCCATAGAGGAGCTCCATACATACAAAAGGCTCCTTCACATAGACAATAATCCCTCTCTGCATCTTCCCCACTTTGTTCCCGAGCTTGTATCCATCTGTCACAACTCTCCACTTGGGCAAACTCTCCACTTTGTCAGGTGGGTCCCACCTGTTCCTAGCAGCTCTCAGTCCTCAGAGTGGGTTCCATAGTTGTGAATGCCTGATTCCTGTTAGCACCAGATGTGCAGCCAGGTGTTTATCCATCAAAACTCTGTTCCTTCCCAAGCCCTTACCTTCACTCATGAAGACCAGGTATTGTGAGCACAATGGCTTAGGTTATGCCAACCAAAAAACACACAGTTTATACCACACTGTTAGTTTAAGCTCAGTGCTTCCAAACCCCAGGACAGAATTCAGATACACAACTCCCTTTCTGCCCAATAGGATTTGTGTGGTTACACTTTGGCAGAGCTGAAAATACTCACGCACACATGGAACGGAACACATGGACGCAAGTATGAGGACATCTGAGAATGTCACTGTTTGTAGTTATTCTGTAAGCCCACTGGGACAGATACCTCATCTCTAAGTGGCTTCTAAGCCAAGTAGGACTCTTTTGCACACTGTAAAAATAAACAGTTTTCTGTGAAGAATTGCTGAAAAAGACCCTGGCAAACTGCACCAAGAATCTTTCTGATCCTTGCAAGTGCTACTGGCAAACTCATTTCTGTGGTGGTTTTCTCTTAAAAGGGTCCAGTAACATTTTCTTCTTGTCATGGAGTAGCATGTCCATTCTAATGAGTTACTGCTTTTTAGTAGTTGCCTGCTACCTAGTGGTTTACACATACCACTGGCACAAGTAAAGAAGAACATTTAAAGCACGACTTCCAGAAAAAATGAGAGCATGGAAAAGTGCTGAACCATGGTCCTCTTTGCTTCCCTGTGCTATTCAAGCTCTCTCTTCTCTCTGCCCTTCCTACCTCTACTCCTTTATTTCCAGTCCTATCAGAGTGACAGAACTGTTGGGGTTGGAAGTGCCCTCAGGATCATTTAGCACAACCTCCCTGCCCAGGCAGGGTCACTTGGAGCAGGTTACACAGGTGTGCATCCAGGTGGGTTTTGAATATCTCCAGAGCAGGAGACTCCACAACCTTCCTGGCAGCCTTTGAGCCCCTTTCCCCCCATATTTTCCTGCAAAAAAAAAAAAACAAAAACAAACCACCAAACAAACCAACAACAAAACCCTCTGATCTCTGTAGATCATTTGGCCCATGCTGCTTGCCACTTAACCAATAGTCCTGGAAGGGAAATGCTCAAGTCAGGTATATGCATACAGGGACAACTTGCTTTGGAAATAAAAAACACAGCAAATAATCCTCCCTGAAGGTCTCTTCTCTGCCAAAACTGCACTCCCTAACCAATGGGCAGGGAAAAAGGTACATAGCACTCACTCTTGCTGCAATTCTGTCATGGCACATCCGTTACAGATTTCACAGAATTATAGAACAGCCTGTGTTGGAAGGGACTTCAAAACTTTGTCTGGTCCAGCCAGTTTCATGGAAGAAGAGCCTAGATGAGATTATCCAGCACCCTGTCCAACTGTATCTTGAAATCTCCAGTGATGGGACCAGTGAAAGGTTGTTCCAGCAAATAATTGTACCTAATGTAAGCAATTTCTTTCTATGTCATGACAAAAGCTCTCCCAGTGCAACTTGCACTTGTTTTCTACCACTTCTTTCCATGTGAACTCTGCAGGAAGACAGCCCTGATTCTCTTTTGGGAATGTGTCTCTTTCTGCAGCACCAGTAGCTGATGCAAGCTGTACTCACTCATTAGGAGCCTTTAGGCACTGGTGGCACCAAGATATTTTGAAATATGAGAAAGGGCGTGGTCCAGTAGTTGCACCATCAAGAGATGAGACTTGAAGGCACATGACATTGGGGGAGGAAACTGAAGTCAGGAGAAAGGTGAAACACATGTAAGGAGTTGCAGACACCACACAAGCCGCCAAATGCCATCTGCTGCTGTCTGGAGATGATGTGAGCTCTGCACAGGGCATGACATTTGGGGTTCTACCTCATATGGAAGCAGCAGGATTGAGCTCAGTGCTGCTGCATCTGGAGGAAAGGTGCTGACAACAGCAGCCCGATCTCTATATCCAGCATGTCCACTCAGGTGGCACCAGATCCTTGGCAAGGCCATATTGTGACTGGTGTAATAAAGGCAGAGAAATTCAGCAGAAATTAAATACATTCGTTTTCATTTGCACCAGCATTGCTGTCGCTGCCTTCATGTCCAGCCTCATAGTGGTCTTTTTCCATTTTCACTTCATCAGTTCCTTTCCCACTATTTCTGTCCTCACTGCATACTTTTCCTTCATTTTCAACATTGCCTTTTTTATTTGAGCCATCATTGCTGCCTTCTTCATTTCCATCTTCATTGTTGTCTCTCTGACCTTTCTGCTCAGCTTCTCCAGCATAGGATTGACTACAAGAGAAGAAAGTATATGAAACTGTGTTTTTTTCACTTTAACCCCTATTGAATCAACTCTGACCTGTTTTGGAAGAACCTGTAGCAATGCCAGCTTACATAAGGAATTGAAGAAGAAGTGGTGATGATTCCACTCACAACTTGGGCTGCAGAGAGCTTTGATTTTGGCTGTCTTCATGAATGTGGCTTCCTGTTCTGAAACAGTTTGCTCAGTTGGCCTGAAGTCAAGGGGAGATGGGGCTATAACATCTTCTGAAAAATAAATAGGTCCTCAGATCGAAAAGAGAAAGGGTGAAACAATGACTATAATCCCAAATAAGAAGCCAAATTTTAAAGCAGAACTTTTCAGCTTCCTATTAGCTTCCCCTTCTAAAAATTGATGAGCCTCACTGGGGCATTGTTTTACCTGACACACAATTGCTTGCTTTGCAACTATCTCAGGGTACATAGTGCATTTTAAAAGGAAGCTTTGGAAAAATTAGGGCAATTTGCAATGTGATAGACCCTAAAAGACAACAGTTGTGCACAGAGAGGGTACTAGAGTTCAGCTTGGACACTTGAGCTATAGAAGCTCTTTAAGAATGTAAAGCAATGCGTTGTTTTCTTTAGTCTTTGCAATGTCTTATGAGATGACTTCCTTGAACTAAGAAGTGTAAACGTTACTTCATATTTAGATAGATGCTGCCCTATTGCTTTGTTGTTAGGTACTTCTCTTCAGATAAGTGCTGGGTATATGAAATGGTACAAATCTTACTTCTGCTCTTGCTTGGTTTCATTAATGCCAATAAACCAACTTGACAGCTAAATAAAATACCCATCACCTTTGCTTTGCCCCTTGTTGTCTGGATTTTATAAATGAAATGGCTGTAACTATCCTAACAGCCTTGAAGCCTCATGTCAGCACTTACAATATCAGGGTGATACTGGGATAATATTTTGGCAGAGGAACAGCTTTTCCTCTGTGCTTTATTAACTGTCTGCTATTAAAAAAACATTGTTTATCAGTTCTGTGTCAGTCTGTGATGGAGCACCTATATATCACATAAATGATGGTGAAGAATGCAAAACATGTAAAACGTTACACAAATAATCACATCATTCTCTTCATCTCCACTCTCTCCATCCCACTATCGCTCAAAGATTCACCACCATGTTCAGGAAAATGAAAATATCCAGAATATGTAGGCCAGCAACTCTATGTACACAGAGATGGGTTCTCTTTAGAACACCAGTACAGTAAGGTCCTCAGGGATTAACCTAATTGCATCACTGAGTCTGTCTTAATGAACTTTTAGATTCGTATTTATATCAGGATTCATTATTTCCTCCAACTCAGTCCAAAAACTACTGACTACCCTGTGGAGGGTAACAGCATCAGTAGCCTGACTGCATTGTTTTTCTTTGCATTTCTCTGTGATACTAGTGAAGAAATAATCAGTAAATTATTCCAAAGGCATTTATTTCGTTCTTGTACATGAATTAAAAACAAAATATTACAAAAATATGGAACCATATACTGAAATATATCATCTTAATTCATATATCAAACGCTTTTTAATGTAAGCTAGAAAAATAGAAATTTCAGTCTGGACCCATACAATATTCTTGCAGTATTCCTAGAAAAGATATTAAAATAAATCTTTTATCCTTAAAAAGGGAAAGTGCTTCACCAGACTAACAAAAATAATTCAGTGCAAATTCCTAAAAGAAGCTTTCAGATTACATTTCCTTTCACATATGATTTCTAAACAGTTAACAGCTCAGTTTTTTCATATTCTGAAACAGAGATGAACAGAATCAGTTGAAAAGAAAGTTGAATAAGCTATTGCCTCTGTCTTGGAATTTAGTTTGCAGCAAGGTCATAAAAAACTCTTCTTGGAGGTCTTCTTTACTCAAAGTTAGGCAAAATTTTCTAGAGTTGATGTAAAAGATTTATTTACATGTTACCTAGAACACTTCAAATATATTCAAGCTTTACCAAGCATTTTGGTCATTTGCTGTAGGCATCTGTGAACTGGGGTCACAGCTGGAATTTACAGAACTAAACATTCATTCTGTTCAAAATCCTGTCAATTATTAACTTAAAAAAGTCATCCAGCAAAGTTACATATTAATAGTAGCTTGATATACACATATTTAAGTTAAGAACATCAGACTGCATATGACGAATATCACTTCAGGATCTCATTAGCATCCACTTTCCCCATCTTTTACGTAGACACTGGCTGAAATTTTGGTTGAAACTCATCCCACAGAAAGTGTCACTTACATTAATAAAAAAAAAAGATAATCAGATTTTTTTTTTTTACCTGAAGAATTACATAGGTTTTGGTTTAGTTCTTAACACAAAATGTACATGCTGTCTTATACATGTTTGTAAGGCTTCAATCCCTCAGAATAAAAGAAGTAAAAGAAAAAAAGCCAGCTTCTCCATCTGCCCTTCTGAACACACAACGTAACCAAAGTTTTAGCACTTAAGAGTCAGACTGTCCACACAACCTCAGCTAGGTGATACCTTCTGTAAAACAGGTCAGTATTAGACAAAATAGTGTAAATCAAACTCAGTGAAATTATTTTTTAAAATGTAAATGTCCTAAAAAGAGTCAATATTGGGGGCTTTTTTTCCATTTTGCTTGATTTTATGATTGAACATTGGACTTCTCATCCAAAAAGGCCACTTTTCTGAATTTGGATAGAAAAAGAAGAAGAAAATTGCATAGAACATGCTATACGAACATATTTTGCTATACACCTTCTAAAACTTGTAATTGTGGTCACTAAAAGCATACATTCTATTTAAAAATTATTAAAAAAATTCATAGAAAATCAAGTATTTAAGACTTGCTCAAGGATGCAGTTGGTCTGACCTTGCAAAATACTTGGGCAGGTGCTTAATTTTAAGCATATGAGTCATTGTGCCAAGAGAGATTTTATGATCAACACTAATGCACAAATACTAGACTGGCTCTTCCACTTCAAGATAAGCATGGACCTAAGTGCTTTGCTGGATATGGATCAGGATGCTCAGCACCTAACAGGGCTGCAGGCACCGATCCAGCAAAGCACTTACCCACACCAACAACTGACTTTGGGATCACTGCTCATGTGCTTAACATTAGGCATGCCCATAAGTGCTTTCCTGGAAGGGCCCGATAGACCAATCGTGTGTAAGCTATAAAATTTGAAGCAGTGTATGTTTAACACACCGCATATTTAACAATGCTAATCTGCTGAGATTTGCTTTTTCTTGGAACAGGGCATGTCCGATGTCAAGCATTTATTTTTCAGAAAGTGCGTAAAAAGAGCCTTCAAAAGCAGCTTTGTGATTATGGCAAGTTGCAATAATACAAGCAAGTCTCCTTATGCTCCTTTCATTTCTTCTTTGCACGTCTTTTCTCAGGCATCTACAAAGGAAAGAGAAAACTCTAGTCAAAAGCATTAATTTATTCAAATAACCACCCATGCATTTAATTTTGCTCCAGTAAATATCACGTCAGATACAACCAAACACCTGAAAGCAAGCACACTGAACCCTTCCAGATTTCAAATCTGAATGCAAATTCTGCCAACAATGCCACCTCTTCCACTGAAAATATTCAAATCACCAATCACTTCTACAAATAGAACTAAGTTTATTACTTAAGACTGAAAATGATGTGCCAGTTTGACCCTTACATATCCCAAAGTCAGCGCTTGTATTTCCATGTTTTCCATGCCCAGTGATGTCAGCCCATTTGCTATGCAAAGACTAAAAAAGTGAAAATTTAAGAGCTGTTTAATCCCAGATAAACAACTCTAAAAGCATCACAGCTCATCAGATATTTACACGAACATGTAGAGATGTCATGTTAACCCAGAAAAAGAAATAAAGTAAGACCACATTTCCATAATAGTGCTGGCATATTGCTCCATACTATGCTAACCAAGGAAGAAATAGCAAAGCAGCACTTCATAATGACCTACTGCTACTGCTGGCCAGGCAGGGTAACGATATTTAAATCCTTATTGTGGTAGGAAATATTGTTTTATGCACTTGGCACCATATGCTCTTCATAACTTCTTACAGCTACATGTCGAGGAAGTTTCGAAGTTACTAAATGTATTTCATGTTTTCCTAAAGGGGAAAAGAGTTTTTGTTTTCATGTGAAAGCTCTAATGGTTTTTGGAAATGGCTTATATTTTTGTCATGCACAAATTCCTGCTTAACCAAAAGCACAGTCACTAATAAAATTACTACTGTGGTAAATTACAGCATAGCTGACAGCTGAAGTCGAGATGTGGCACTAAAGCAAAATGCATCCCTGCACAGAGGAAGAACTCCAGACTTAGTCCTTGAGCACACCAGCAGATGTGAAAGGCATGTATAGAGCAAGAAAAAATAAAACCTGGTACCCCAGGTCATAAGTCAGCACAAAGGCCTCTCATCTCTCTCAGATTTGTTCTCTCTCTGTCCCAAAATCTGACCAGAGAAACTGGGACTTTTTCATAGAAGGTTCTTGAACAGTTCAATGAAAAGGCGCATTTGCAAAATTTATTTCACAAAACTTTTGAACTGCTAAAACCCAAACCCCTAAAACTAGCATATTTAAATATCCAGAAGAGCTTCTACCATGTATCTGTTCTACCCTATAGCTCCTGTTTCTAACCTAATTCTCTTTCATTCTTGGTCGTCCAAGAAGCACCCATCCCATGCTTATCTGCTTTCTCAGCATGTTCTAGTGCTCAGAGCTGACTTTTCATTAACAGATACACAACTCCTTTTTTCTACCAAACACTCCCTAACTTGTTGCTTACTGCACAGAACTTCTCCATTAACATGACAGAATGTGCCTGTTCTTTTTCTCTTTTTTTTCCCCCGTAGCATTATCCTACATTTTTGATGGGTGTTTTTCAAAACAGGCATCACTTCTGCATCCCTTCTATTCTCGTGAACTTGGGAGGTTTAATGTTTTCCAAAATTTAACCCTTCCAGTTCATAACCACAATTGCTCATTCTGTGCTCATCAAACACTATTTATTATCAGAGATAATAATTCTGTAGGTTTCCAAGTATTTTCCTCTATCTGGAATTCCAACCATGCTGACCCTCTGTGCATTTGCAAACTACATCTGACAGTTAAAAAATAAAACAGTTTGAAAGGCATACAAAACCCAACAACAACTACAAAACTGCACAGAACACATGGCAAAGCTTCTCTTTCATTTCTGGTTGGAAGAGAGTGCCACAGAGCTTTTAAACCTAACAGACACCATTGTAATCCAAGGGCTGTAAATGACAGCAAATAAGTTTGAAGCAGAAAAATGGCATAGTTACTCAAAAAGGGGGAATTCCTAATTTCTCTGAAACTCACATTATCAAGGGATACAAGCAGATTCTCCACTGAGCTGAAGCGGCAAAGACTGGTGTGTATTAAGAGTGTCTTTCAAAAACATACATTGTAGTTGATCCACAGTAATGACTCAGTACAACTGGTGGATGACACTGAGTATTGTGCAGAACTGGCTAGATCTGTACAAATGATCCCAGTGACTCCATCTCTTTTTCAGTTCTGTGACTGAGAGAAGCCACATCAGCTATCCCTCTAAATACACAGGAATACTCTGTAATGATGGAAGAACACAGAAAAAAATGGGTAGAGCATTTTAAGTAACAGTCCTACCTTGCAAAACTTTGTAAAACTAAACCTTATCTAAGACACTCATACTTAAGCTTTTGAATCCAACGCCAAATAGGCTTCTTAAAAAAAGCCTCACCCATTTATGCCTTTAAATCAATTCTTCCCTGATTATTTTCATAAGGACCTCTTGACCCTGGAACTAAACATAAAAATACCCCTACACTGCTATGTGCTAAGCGATTTATCATGTAAAGCCAAAGAGATGCCAGAACTCTTTAAGGATTAAAATTTATACACAGGAAAACACCAAAACCACTTTAAAAATGTGCTGAAACCCAACCTAACTCTTGAACCATACAGCAAATACAGAAAGCACAAGTTTGTTACACAAAGCACTTTATTGCATTACATGTACACTGACATTCATTGCCATTTCTTTCCAGCATATTGAAAACAACCCAAAATCCACTACAGAGAATATCTTTGCCTCGATAAAATGCCACCAGTGATAACACTTACATCAGCACTTATATTTGGGTCAAAATAAAAATGCAATGATGCCATCCTACTCTGGTGTAATATTGGGTAAAAAACTTCAGAAAGCTTTAAAAAAAATAATGCTCCTTATGAATTAGAAAAGAAAAAAAAAAACACAAAGGTGGGCAAGTTTTCAGCCTAGAATGAAGTGCAATGGAGAAAACTCTGTGGTGGACTTGACTAGGCTTGCTCTGGAAGGAGCAGCAGCACAGTATGGTACCCTGCTAAGATTTGCTTCTAGCTCACAGCACCATGTTAATGCATCTGAGCCATCTTCCCAATCCAGGCTGGAATATCTGACATCATGGTACTGCCTCATCCCACTAAGGCCCAACAGCTCTGTGCCCTGCCAGCTCACAGATCTCTCCATCACACTCCACCACATACCCAGACATGCCCTGCATACACTATACTAACAAAAAACTCCAGGAGACATCTTTAGCTTAACATAAAAATAACCACTGTATAAAATTCTTTCAAGATCAGGTCTTTATTTTGATGTTTTAGGTTTGGAGCTGAAGAAAGCAGAAATGGATTTCATTCCACTCTTATCAACTTTGGCCAGAGCCTTCTGTGCTGCAGACATCTTGGTGTTTGCCTGTGAGTGAAATGATAAACAGAAACAGTTAAACAGCATCTCCATAGGGGGGAAACAGATGCTACAAACTCCTAAATACAGAAGTCAAGCAATAAGTTGAATGGCTTTTTTAGTATACGGCCGTAAAGATAATGTTATGCAGGCTTTGAATTGTAGGAGAAAAACTTCAAAAAACAAATTTGACATTATTCAAACTGAATAATGCTTGTCATGAATTACTTAACCTCAAACAAAGACAGAAAACCAACTACAAGGACAAGGAAGTGAAACATCTCTCCTTTCTGCAGAATGAGGTATCCCAAATCAAACGTTTACTTTGGGATAATCCCTGAGCGTACATTAAGAGGAATAATGCATGCAATAGAACAGATGCATTCTGTACCCTCCGACTCAATTTCATGATTATGCTGTCAGCAGTCTGAATTACAGACCTGCATTACAGATGATGAATAATTCACACTGATTTACTATCAAAGACTCTATGCACAGAGAAATAAAGAGAAAAGAGATGGAAGAATTAGGAATGAAGAAGGTAACTAAAGTTTGCAAAGCACTTTTGAGGCCACTGGGACAACTTCCCAGACTTCTACACCTAAAACACATTTTATGAATCACATTTTATACAGCTGACCTCTGAAAGCATTGTGTTTTACATCTCTAGCTGCTTTCCCTATTAAGAAAACTTTGCATTGACCTTTCTTTATGATACTCCTCAGTCTGTAAGACTTCCCAATAAGAGTACTTGGGATCAGCTAGATTGTTATGGATATGATGGAGATAGGCAACAACTGTATGACTGTGTTACTCTACAAACAAAACCACTGCCAAAGTATTTTAAAAAGAGTAGTATACTGTACAGAGTCCAAGGGCTATCTTTTCTTTCCCAGTTTCTCTCATCAATGTGCATTATTATTTCAGAAGTAAATCATACTTAATGTTAAAATGAATTATCTCTCCTCAATTTATTTCTATCTTTATGCTAAGTTCAAAAGCTATAGTATATAATGTGAGGAGGGGGGAAACATACATATTTTAAACTATTTATCACCTTCACTTAGGGGGCAATCCTCTTACTTCCAAACTGGAATGTGCAATGACTACAAAAAAAAAAAAAAATCTGGGGTTTTGGGGGGGAGGAAGGAATGCATCTGCCACCAGCTGCTTCTCTTTGCAAAGGGATAACGAGTAGTCAGCATTAGACTGAAGGTCACAAGACCAGCACAGCGGGCCTTTCCAGTTCCCCACGGATCGGAGGAAGATTCATTTTCTTTCAATGTTCGGAGAAATAAGCCAGTACAAGCCTCACAGCTTTGGCAGACACAGAGAGGATCTATTTCTTTTCACATCTCTGTTGCTCTCCTAGGAATAGTACAGTGGCAGGCACCGCTGGACTCAGATTTGGATTGGCCTCCAAACATGCGTTGGAGCTGGGAATCAGTAAGTTCTGTGTTGATTTAACTTCATTAAGTTGACATAAGTAAGTGTACAAGCAATATTTCTAGGTAAAAATAAAGCCTGTCCTAGCATCCCTTGGAATTTAAGTAAATGCTGCCATCTTTGTTTCTTTTTTGAGTAACTGAAATTTACCAGTTGCTATCACTAAGCCATAGGATTTCTCACCTAAAGATCCAAAGAGCTTTGTAAACACTAGCTAAGCACCTTAACACGTGTGTCTGAGTCTGCGAGGCTCACTGGAATGTTCACTGGCGAAATACAGCCCAGCAGTAACAGTACAAAACAGCTCAGAATAGAAAATTAAAACTGTCAAAGTCACATTAAGCCTGAAAGAAAAGTTCAGAGAGATATAATTACAGATGTCAGACAATTTGTATTTGTTTTGTATTGGTGATGTGTTTTGAAGGAGAAAGTTAAGCACTCTGTGCTAGTATTTGCTATTAATCTACACTTCAGCAAAACATGTATGAATGCAAGGCTTGCTCACCTTTTTGGTTTTCAGATTGTCGCTGTTAAATTTAGTATAGTCTTCTTGTGGTTCCACAGGGACATCTGACAATTTCTTTTTCTGAAATGTTAGAGTGAGGAAGTTACTCTGTCAACCACTTTTATGATGTACACACATGGAAGTTCAAAGCTCTGGCTTTAAAATGTAACCATAGCACCAAAACAGGACTGGCAATCAACTGAAGAATCTGCAGCAAGAGTGGAAGATTTCTGTCTGCAATCATCTTCTCTATATGTGAATATAAACCATCTTTACAGCATTCAGAAGAGAGCATTCAGTGTCAGGGGAAGCATTTTCTTCCTAGCCTTCCGAAGAATGACTGTTAGAAATCAGCCATGATTGTGACTTTAGTGTCAGCTTATTTAGAGAACTTTCTGGAGCAGCTGTTGGAAGTTAGTGCCTGACAGCCAAGGAACTGTGGTCTCACAGACCTGTGCAGCAACTCCAGTGTTGTAGCTATCGGACAACACCAGTGGATCATCATCTAGTCTGTTGTCTGTTCACAGCCTTTAGAATTAATTAGTTTCTACAGGCTGGCAACAGTGAAACACTGCCATAGCTCCACTGACTGCTTCATCACTTGAATCCAACAGTATATTAAGAAGTTTGACTCTGCATGTGCTGTGTGCCTTCTAACTTCAGAAATAATGCACGTGAACGATTCTCGGCACTTCACATGATCAGGCTGTAAAAATGAATATTTCTTTCCATAAACTGTGAGCATGTGTTTAGTTTAAAGGTGAAAACTTTCTGGTATGTTTCCAAAAGGGAAAAAAAGAAGTATGTAGTATTTTACAACACTGTATTTTTATTATTATTATATATCTGATATTACTACCCTGTCCTCAATATCCTGTGAAATCTAGATCGTGGCCTTCCCAGCTTTTGTGCCAAAGAGAGTGATTTTGCAAGCAACTTGGATGGTACCACACATTTTAAGATCCTGTTTTATTCATTTTGTTTATGGTGCTTGTGATATCTCTCTCTCTCCCCCCCTCCCTCTCTCTCTTTGGCACAGAAGCCAGGTCTGCAGCCTAGATTTCTCAGCTCTCAGAACCAGATCCAACTGCAGCCTTTTTTTTTATTTCAATGGCATCTGGATCAGCCTCTTTAGGAGGCTGTTTACTGCGCCGTGATTACATTTTCAAATGACAATCTAATGAAGAATTACTTTTCTCCTCTTTTTGGAATCTGATAAACAAGTTCTTAAAACTTACAACAAAAATGTTTGCATTTCAGCAAAACATTTGCTGTTTAGTTGTAGCAAAGCCTACATATTCTTTGTAAACGTCTCTCATCATCTGCCAATGGCCAGACTCCCTGTGCTGACAAACCGGACAGTGCGATGATTACAACACAAGATCAACGGCTTACAATTAATACAAAGAACATGCAATTTTGATTTAATCATTAAATCACAAAGTCCAGGCTGTACCCACTTTGTTCTTGTTCAATAAAGAGAATGTGTCGTTGCTTTTCGGCTGATCACTGAAGTTTCTACATCTCTCCTCCCTTCAGAGTTTAACATAATGTCCAAACATGCCATTATTTTTCCAAAACAGGAAATGAATGTTAGAACCTTTTTATTTTGTGATAATAATATATTATGTTAATACACCTTGCTCTCATGAAATGTCAATACAAGTGATTAAAAATCGTCTGAAGGAGACTAGAAGTTTCCACGTACAAGCCTACCTTGCTCTTCTGAGATTGTGAAATAAAGTTTTAATCTCTGAAGTTGCAAAGATTTAAACACAGAAACATCATACACACCCTGGTCAGTGCTCTGGAAATTAATCAGATCCTCAGCAAGATCTCACTGCCCAACAACTGAACAGTTCTAAGCCTCATTTCCTCTGCAACCAAACTGCTGAAATAAAACTGTTTTTAAAAATAGATTCTCAGAACTATCCCAATGGTATAAAAGCTATTCGTACACAATATGGAATGTACATCACATGCAGTTTAATACAGTTGTTTTAACATGCTTATATAGCTAATGACTATCAGTTGGCTCCTGATGTGAGCTTAATATTTCTTACAACGCATAAAGATAATTCTTAACTGAATCAAAGGGCCAAGTAACTGTACAGCCAGAACAACTATCCAGCCACATGGAAATAACATATCTATGGATATTCACTGGAGAACAAATGCTATTAATAACAGTAGGGCTCAATTATTCCTCTATGTGCTAGCTGACATGCTGCTAAACAGAACAGTCACTGAACCAGCCAGAAATGAGGTTATTTTAGACTTTGTTTCAGTAAGTAGCAGGGACATTGCAGGAAAGGCCAGTGTGGTACGTAATCTCATTTCAGTAGACATAGGCTACCCAAATTAAATTAAATGGAAAGGATAAATAAAAGTGGGATTATTGGTTTTAAGGGGGAAAACTTTGCAAACCATATGCCTTACTTGTCTTAGACAAAGCAAAGGGACTTGATGTGTGAGGAAGACACTTGGAAAGTAAAAGAACAAGACTGAAGAAGTGATTTTAGATCTTTTACTTCAAACAAGATGAAAATCTTGGAGGAAAGAGCTTCTCAGACTAAACACTATATATGCGGCTCCTTGCTCACACAGATGCACACATATTCCACCACATATTCATCTCCCAAAAAATCCAACTGACACTAGGTGTAAGCAGAATTCTGCAATGGATTGGAAAAAAAAAAGACTGAAGGAAAAGAAACATTAAGAAAAAAAGAACGGTTTAGTGGTCAGGTAATCCTGAGACTAAGTGAGAACTGCCAAAAAGTCAAGCTGAGTTAGACCTTGGAAAGGAAATTAAACAGTACAGGGCTGTTAAGCCACAGAGGCAAAAAGGGAATTAAAAGAGAGAAAGTGAAGCTGCTATACTGTAGGGATTGGATAGATATTAAAGTTAACCTAGGTGTGGACCCAAAATGGAAGAGAACTCCTTTGCCTCAGTAAATAATTTTCAATAAAGATGAAGAAGGACAGAAGAGAGAATAGAAATCACTCTATTCAAGATAGAAGTAAAACTCAATATGCTGATCCAGCTGGAAGACTGCATCAGAAATTACCAGATGAGAGTCAGAACCTGGCATATGTTCTATATAGTCAGGGACCACATCAGTGCAGAATAGCCAAGGACCTATCTCTAATGTAAGAAGGAAGAAAAAGTGACAGTAGGACTCAGGAGAAGAGAGTGGGGAAAGGAGTGAAAGAAGGAAGAATAATTAGAGTAAATGGAATATAGAATCACAGAGTGGTTTGGGTTTGAAGGGACCTTTAAAGATCATCTAGCTCCAGCCCTCCTGCCATGGGCAGGGACACCTTCCACTAGACCAGGTGGCTCAGAGCCCCATCCAGCCTGGCCTTGAACACTGACAGGGAAGGAAGCTCTCAACATCTCTGGGCAACCTGTACTAGTGCCTCACCATCTTCACAGCTAATTTAAACCTACCCTCTCTCTCAGCTTGAGGCCATTGCCCCTTTTCCTGTCACTACATGCCCTTGAAAAGTTTCTTGCCAGCTCTCCTGTAGCCCCTTTAAGGTACTGGAAGGTCCTATAAGTTCTCCCTGGAGCCTCCTCTTCTCCAGGCTGATCAGCCCCAACTCTCTCAGCCTGTCTCAGCCTAAAAACTAAGCAAGGTAATACCTACTAACTTGTCTTTATTTTCTCAAATATAACACATTTTCTGGTGACAGAATGTGAAGGATTGCCAGAGGACTTGACATGGTGCCACTTAAGCAACTGAAATTACAGAAAACAAAACTGTATAAGAAGTTTAAGGTAGGTGGGAAACCAGGAGAAAGGGAAACAAAGGCAAAAAATGCAGAAAGGGATGTCATTGGATGACATGGAGACTACTAGTTAATTACTAATTAAAGATAGTAATAGGATGCTAACATTTGCTGAATGTAGACTACTGAATAGCATTACGAACACCTAAAGAGCTTTTAACACTGAAAAAAAGTCAGGGAACCTTCAAGACTGGCAATATTAAAAACAGATTAAATGTACAGAAGTAAAAGGTCATGTACACAGAAACTAACTGCATGAATTTCTTATAAATCTGAGAACTGATCAAGTAAAAACTGCAGTGGAAAAAAAAAACCAACAGTGTGTCTTAACTATTCACAGCACGACAGAGAGCTATGATCACACATCAATAGAGGAAAACGGGATTCTAGTCTGTATTGGGACAAAGTATTTCTAGTTAAGACAAGAAGGGAAGAATGCCATCATATTGTATGAATAAAGGTTTTATCTGAAAAAATGACACATTTTTCTGGTCACCTGCTTTGAAAAAATGGAATTAATCTTGGAATGGGTGTAAAGAAATGTTTCCACAATGAGAGAATGGAGAACCCATCTTACACAACCAAACTGGCTTCTCAAAATGAAAACACAAAGCATGTATGTTTTCCCTTTACACATTGAAAGAACTAAAGTTAGGGTGGGAAAGGAGCCATTTCAGTTTCAAAAAACAATGATAAAGTTAGCACAAAAGGACAGGGGAATAAATTGGCCATGAATAAATTCAAGGTGGAATTTACAGAAAGGTTTCTGAGCATCAGAGGAATGAGGTTATAGAACACTCTTCCAAGAGAAGTAATGGAAATAAAAAATCCTAATGAGATTTACAGTGAAGAGTCATCAGTGTATGAGAGATTATCCAACATGGTTGTCCGGGAATCCATGACCCAGGAGATCCCTTTCAGGGTCCTCATAAATTATATATAAAAGAAAACCTATGAGGTCATATTGTCCCACCAACCTCAATAAAACTAAATAAGCAAAACACGTATGAAAAAGACTATTGACCAAAACCATAAAATATACCTCTCTTTTCCCTTCCCCTTTTTTAAACAGGAAAACCAACCAAAATATTCCTTCTTAAAAATATGAGTTACCTGGTAAATTTCTTGCATTGTTTTAGACTGGCTTCTCACAAGGCCACCTTAATTAATGTATTGTACCCAGTGCTTGGTCTGGTCCAGTTTCAATAATAACTCAGAAAAATTAACTTACAACACAACATATCTATCAATATCTTAATGTTCTCCTACCTTCAGTGGTGGCTCTGGTGCTGGGCTTCTAAGTTCTGGGAGCCTGCAGAACAAAAGTTTTTAAATTAAAAATTAAGACAGATGAATTGCACAACCTAAAGTTTGGAAATCTGCCTTCATGAAAGCTGCTTTGGTTATCAGCTACTCACACTTGCAAAAAAAACCAGCTCATGGACTGTATTTCTGACCTAGGAAACTGCTCAGCTATGGGGCTTCAAGCTGCAAATCGCACACTTTTCCAAAGGCCACCATAAAAGGAGCCTTTGAACAGAACTGAATGAGGAGTAGGTGCAGATTCCCAGTGATGATCCAAGCCAAGTCTGCTGCTGGCAGAGACCACCAGGATGAGGATGTTGGCTCACCTTCCAGATTTAAATACAAACTAACACAGGTGAGATAAGTAAAACCCAAGCAGCACTGAGTGAGCAGGGACAAGGAAAGAGGACTGGGGATGAAGACTCAGTTCCTGGCTCTGCTGTTTGTGCTTGACAATTCTAGACAAACTGCTTTTTTGGATTTTCTTCCCACTTGCTTTAAAATAGGATACATTAGTCAGGGTTTCATCATGCAATGGTGGTAACAGACATATCTGACTTTTATATTATACCTCCCCCAGCTCCCGGTCCTTAATACCATAGGAAAGGCAAAAAACTCCATAATCTACATTCGAAAAATCATGTTTAAAGTGTAGCAAATATAATCTCATTGTGTCATTCACTGCAACCTTTATGAACAAATCTCAGTATTCAACAGAAATGACCAAATGGACATTAATCCATGCCATGTAAAGCTATAAGCTAGCTGGAACAATACTCACCCCAAGCATTTTAACAACTCCTTACTCAGATCTTCAGGAATATACTCTGATATTAACCCATGGGCATACCGTACATAGTCTTCGAAAGGAGGTCAGGGAGTGGGAAGGAGGAGAAAAAGAACATTCATGTTACATAGTCACGTTGCTTTAGCCATATTGCATGTGCTACCAAGAGGCACAAGGTTGAATCGGATAGAATTAGGAGTAACAGACTCCTAATGGATACACTGTGATGCTTCTCTGTGTCGAGTAGTTTATGTTATATGACACTTAGAGGTTTATTTAAAAAGTAAAGACTTACTGCACTCACTTTGTCAGCACATGTTATTAATATCTGCTGCATGTACTTTACAAAAGCTGCTCCCTTTCTGAGAGTACTAGATATCATGTATTTTTCCGAAGAAATTAAATTTTAAAAACCTGCAAAAGTAAAAAAGCTGACTCAACAGAACATGCAATCATTAATTTTAAAGCATCTGGATCTTACAATTATTTGGCAAGGGCTTCAGTACTAAAGAACATTTTCTGGCTTCAAGTGAAAACAATTAGATGAGACAATGAGTCTATTTCAAAGTCTTGTACTTAATTTTCAGTACTTTATAGAAAATGCCAAGGCCTATCTAAACATCACTGGCAAGACAGGATAATTATCTGTGGAAATATGAACTACTAGAAGCTGTTTTCAGTACAGGGCACTCCTGCTATAAATGTTTTTCTGAGAGACTTGGGGAAAAAAAAGTGACCCTTTTATAACATGAAGTCCTAAACCAGATCTTTCCCAGTCACGTTCTACACAAGCACTTACTGATCGTGGGCTGGACTTTTTAAACTTGATGTTGTTGAGGCTGCTAGGGAGTAACTGCACCCATGCACAGGAAGCATTTGCCAGACAGATATTAAGTTAAAATCTCACCTCTGAATTCCAACTCCAACAGGCCAGTTTATCTGCTCATATGCCTACATATGTAGAGCTAGGAAGCACATAGCATACCGACCTTAAGGTGCCAAAGAACTGTTACTTTAGTGCCAGTGATAAATGTATCTATTTTTTCCCCATTTTCTTTTTTTTTTAAACCTGAAAAACCCAGTGCAAACTGGCATTGAAGGAGAAAGCATTTACAAACTGACAGCAGTTTGTAAACCATTCAACCATACTGATAATAAATTCTTACTATCACTTATCTGCACTTCTCCTTCCTTCACTGCCTAGATTGATCAAAGATTTTTCACTCTCTAAGCATCAGGAGACTCTCACTCTCTTTAAGGTCAGGAGAGAACAAGAAATAATTGCAACCCAAGACAATTTCATCTCAGCACTTAATATGTCCAATTTATTGCTTAAGAAAAATAATCCTATAATTTCACTCTTTGCGTTATGACACTGAATGAAGCAGTCCAAGTCAACTGCTATTATTTCATACTAAATACAAAATCCATTCCCTCTGCATTTCTGACTCGAAGCAGTCTTCACTGACTTCCTTTACCAATTTAAAAATACCACTATTTGCTTCCTATGGAGTCCGTGTTCTTCCGCCAGCCTAGCTTTGTTATTAACCTTTTGTCAAACATCAGGAACACTTGCACGCCTCCCTTCTTTGTCTTCTGAATGAAATGTTCAAGTCCCGTATGATAAACCTCCCCTACTTCCCTATTTGCTCTCATTATATCCTCCCCTGTTTTTGCCCTACAACATCTGTAGATGCTAACTGCATATACTCACCAATTTTTAAGGTACTGAAATTTCATAATACCCCTATGAAAGCAATTCTCTACAGAAATAAATTGCACTGTCACAGCACTGAAAGGGTCAGACAAGAAAATAAGTCTTATCAGAAATAAGTGTTGAGTAATGTCCATTTGACTTCCTGTCACTCACCTTGCCACATGCAGTGGGACTACCTCCAAAACTCATCTATTTTAAACCCCAGTATTCCCAATTTCAATGCTGCTCACTCACATATGAAAACCCAAGGTTTTTAAAAAGACTATTTCATGTCACTATAAATTAAGAGCAAGGTGGAAAAAAAACCACTACAGATGAAATATTTAATTATAAATTTCAGAGAAAAAGTATTCACGCATAGACAAGATGGTTGTTGCCAGGACACTTTCCCCTTTCTTTAAAAAAGCAGGGGCCAGGAAAAAGATGAAAAGCTACTGAGAAGTTAGTCACAACTTTTGTAACTTTGTCTCTTTTCAAAAACCATATATTACAATCTCTGTTCTATAAAATTGTCTATTTGCCTCTTAAATCTCATTTATGTTGTTTCCTTTGATATCATTACTTGGCTTATCACTTAGGTCATTTTCCACTTTGTCAGCAAGCTGCTTTGTTTCTCTTTAATTTTCAATAGCATGAAGACTTCTGAATGTCTTTGTAATAAGAAACAATTTGCTTTGGTTCATCTTGCTCTAAACTTTTCTTAATTTTCATTAATATTCAAAGATTTTATTCTGAGTCCATTTTCAGGTTTCTCTACAGAATTTTGTACCAGTAACATTCAGGACATTGCCCTCCCCAGCACAATGGTGAATAGGAGCAAACAGAATCTCACCAGACTTTCTGCTAACAGGAATGTTACAATTTAATACACATAATATTAAAATTTTGCCCTTAATAATTACACATTTGTGTATTTGTAGTGGTTTGAGGCTGGTAAAATGCCAGTGCACCCACAAAAATCATCTAACTCATAGATTTGTTGCATAAAGTAATGTTTGGACCAGGAGCCTTTTCTCTGTGACCATGACTTCCTAAGATCCATTTACCATTTTGAAGAATTCTATGAATGCTAATATGCTAATATTCTATGCATCCTAATAAAAATAATAATGAAAAGAAGCATGTTCTAATACAGACACACCTACTGGGTGGGAACTCATATATATTATAAATACGTATCCTATTCTTTAACACAGTCTCAGTTCAGCAAAGCACTTCAGCATATATTTCACTGAGAAAAATGTTTCCTTCTTGAACTGTGGAGAAGTTAAAAGAACCCCAGCTGACACCTACTGTTAATTACAATGTCATCTGATGAAGATATCAAAGAACTTGGAAAAGCCAAGGCACACAGTCACAACTTATATGGAATTTTCAGTACAGGGAACAAATTTACTGCAAAGGCCAATTTCAATATATTTTAGTTTCTAATCATGTGTTTTATCTCTACTTATGTGACTTTACAAAAATGGAATTCATCACCACATTTGGTTTTCTTACCTTCCTGAGCATCTGTGATCTGTTTACTGTTGATAAATGTACTTGCAAGCACCCTTTCACCTACCAATATATTGTTGCTTTTAAGTGCTTTCACTGTTTGATTAACCTACAGAAAACCAAAGAATGAAATGCCTGTATCAGTATTGTTATGCACATGTTAATGCAGTGACGAAGCTCTTGTAATTTTGTTTCAAGCATATAAAACACTCAAGTTATGGACTGTGGTGAAATTTAATATACATTTGTAATGAGTAGCAGATGAGCTCAAAAAACCCAAAGAAACTAGCATGTCTTTGAACACGTTGCCTTGGCAACACAGCACTACTTTCGCAGCACCCTTAGATGAGCTGAGCTACTCAGACCCAACTGCCATGATTATACAGGTGAGAAATACACCTGCTCAGAGAAACACCCCTGAGCCCAGCAGGATGGCAAAGGCAGTCCTGGTGGAAATCAAAGATTAAGGACTTTACAGGGCACTGCTGTGCTGGATCCAACACCGACAAGGTATTTTCAACAAAACAAACGGGTATCTGCTCACACGTAAATATTCAGGTAATCATTGCAAAACAGGTATTCATTCCCATGCCTCATCACTGCAGAAAGTGAACCACATTTTGTGCTTGTATTGATTAATTTAAATGACAAGGACTCCTCATCATGCGATGCACACTGTCTTTTTCTATAGAGTGGCATCATATTAAGGGCACATGTGCATGAGTAAAATGAAATTCTTATACCAAAACAAAGACCCCATCAAGCTTAGCTTTAACACTAGTTTATTTCTGGCATGCTGTACAGACCACTTGAACAGCATGACTGGATCCGGTTAATAGCAACCAAACCAGGACCATTCTGAGTGAACTCTGCCAAAACTTCAGGAAACATATTTGTAGCACAAAACCAAGGCAATTCTGTCCAATTTCAAAGCATGGCAGAATTTAGAAGGTGTAACAATCAAAACTCTCCTCTAGCCCATCTATGAAAGTGACAAAGCAAAAGCAAACCCCTTACCTTATGCAAAGCCTATAGCAATAAGCTGACAGCTTCTTCTTCCTACCCACACCCCATAAGCCTCTTTCACGGCCAGTCCCATCAAAAAGAGAAATGCAACAAGCTTGTTAATATCTCTAACACCTGATCACATTCCCAAGCAGAGCAACTTTACTGTGATGTCTGTCCTTCTTGGACAAGACTCATACCTTAAACTGAGGCACAGCACATGGCTCCAATGCAAATATGGACAAGCTAATAAGCATTTCCATCCTAAACATGCAGCAATTTTTAAAGCAAAAGAGAAACACAATACCTTTTTCTTTAACCACTTCAGTGTCTTCTCTTGGCTGTATTTGTGGAATTTTTGACTGCCAATCTCTGAGAAAAAACAAGCAAGGGGAAAAAAGTCATGTCTGGTTTGGATTGCATTTTCAATACCTTTAAAATCTTTTAACTTGTAGACACAATATAAAAGTTAATTTACATCTTGCACATGTTTGATATCAGGGCAATAAGTTTCAAAAATATTGGAAGCAAAAAAAAGTAAACAGACTGAACTAATATGAGTAAGTCTGAACAATCTGACCATTCCTTAATTAGGACCTAATCCAGCAAAGCACAGATTTTATTTATTTATGTGTAATCTTGTTTTTTTTTAATTCATGAAGACTCTTCCCAAGCCGTTATAGTTTCACTTCACCTTCACTGCCCTGTGACACCAGACTGGTGATTTTAACTACATAGTTCACAACACAAAATGTTGGTTCTGTGATTTTTTTTCCTTCTCTTTTTTTTTTCTTTTTTAAGCAACAGATTATCTTAAGTTTTTATGTACTGAATTACAGTAAGGGGCCAGGACAGAGAGTTGGTTACTGAAGCTAGACAATCCACCTCTTCAATAAACCCTTTCCCTATCAGTTCTCCTCTCTCATGTCAGAGTGACTAAAGCAGAATTTTTACTTCTATCCCCCTTTTACATAATTCAATATAATGCTAAAATAAAATACAGAATCCAAAATAGCAAAACTCACTCCTTGTGGGAGGAAGTACATGATTCACTTATGATTTATGGAGCAACACAAATCAACTTGATGATATAAGAATTTCAGAGAGTGCTTCCCCTGTGATAATGAGGGCATCATGAATGCTTGCTATTCCCATGTGATCAGTTATCTGGAGATACATGAGTTCAAAACACCCAGGCAAAAGAGAAAATTATAAAGGCTCAAGGAAATTTCAGTCTAAAAATTCAGTCTTAACTCACAGAAAGCTACATTTGGGAAACGGAATCAGATGCCTAATAAGATTTCACAGGAGATTTTGGAGCCTGCTGCTTCAGTCTTTTTCTTTAACACGTATTTCAGTAAGTTTTAATCTCCTGTATACCATTCCCAGAAATACCTACATCTGTTTCATGTCATTTACTGATACAGTGTCATATTCCAACACTCATTTCATGGATTTTCCTTCTCCCCTGGCAAACAACAACATATTATTTATGATTCCTTCAGCATTTCCTTCTTTGGGGTTTATCTTGGCTCTTCCAAATTGCACACAAACAGTGAACTATTCTATTATGTGCTGTTTCTATACGCATGGCAGGGGGTATAGAGAGGTCGAGGAAAGCTGTTTGCAAGATAGAAGTTTAAATTTGTCTCAATAGTTAAACAATAGCAAAATACAAAAATTCTTCAGAGCAAAAATGAAAAATACACTAATATACACTTTGCTTTATGATGAGCTGCAGGTAAAACAATTAGCTGTGACATTGTTGGCTGCAGGCTTTAGGACTTGGACGCTTCTAAATGGCTCTGAAAGAAAAGAAGCAGAAAATAGAGAAACACTCTGGATACTTGAACCTGCTTCACAAAGGGCTAACGTGGTTTGGGTTTAAGTACAGTGAGTACAATTCATGGATTCCTCTCTTATCTAAGAAAGTTCGAAGAAGGGACATCCTCTGGCCACCATCCCCCAATCCATGCTGAAAAGTAATTCTAGTCTGGATTCCCAGGCAGACTCCCCCACAACAGCATGATTCAGAGTGACTCAGGGAAAGGAAATGTAGAACTGTGAAGCCATTTTCATTAAAACATGTGAAAAATAATTACACTGAACCCTTCAGAGATCACTTTGTTTGAAAATATTTTGTGTGCTTGACAGTTCTGACTATTAAACTCTAGAAACTGACAATATTTGAGACCTCTGAAGAATTAAAGTGAGTTATGAAAGTCACAAACTGCTGACAAAAGGATTCAATATTGGAATGTAGATTTAACATGTGATGCACATTTGATATTGGTGAGAGTTACTGACTACGTTTGATAATATGAGTATATATTGGAAAGCCTTTTGTTCCCTAATGTGTCTGGTGCCTATAAAACTGGTCTGAGACATCTGGAAAGATTGGGTTTGAGAAATACAGATGGAATATAAGTGGTTCTACAATTAAGTAATATGTTCAGTGATCGGGTAATCGCCATGTAGACTTGGAAGTTTCCCTGATGTATTGTTGAGCAAACTGCCTAAAGCACATTTTAAAATCCATTTTCTCAGTGTTTTCCATAACTCTGAAACTTATATGGCCCCTTTTTTCCTACCTTCTGGGAATACAAGCTTGGCAATATTATTTAGTTGTTCTAATCAGGTAAGTTTTCTTGGCTCTTCATGTTAATCACATCAGACAAGATCACAGTGCAGCTTTTCCCTTGCAAAATGAAACAAAGAGTAATACTCTAGAACTGGAATTCATAACCCTTTCTTAAACCTTCTCTACTGTACATTCAATCCAATGTCAGAATTTATTAGCAAACAACCTGCCTCACCCAGACTTAGTGAGCTGTAACACACCCTTTCCACAACTACTAAAGCAGGTAATTCAGAATTTAATTCAGCTAAATGAATTTTCAGTGCCCGTCAAGAATGAGGCCAGGGAAGGTGGATTTTCTGCTAATTCAGTAAGTGTAAACTGTGAGTGCTCTGGGGTAAGAATTTGTTAGACAGATGTTAAATGTCTTAAGACTAAATGAAGAGTGAAATAATTATGTTGTTAAGTTCTGTCAAGCAGAACAGGGCTGCAGAAGCCTTAACACAACTGATATTTCTTACCCTAATGCTCTACTCCTTAAATGAGAAAGGCTACAAAGCAGACAACAAGTCTTAAGAGCCAGAAAAGAGTGAGTACCTGAAGTCATAATGCTGGTATTTTTTACAAGCAATAAAAGACACGAGAATATGAAACACATAGAAGTGGATTAAACAGAAAGGTGATGGGTGCATGACAGGCAAGCAAGTGCCAATGGGTTTGTTGCATAACAGTACTCTTGGTGTTCTAAAAAAAAGAAATGCTAAGAAAAAGCCCCATTGCAACCAAACCCAAACCTGAACAAGAAGTAGCATGTACATGCAGGTACATGCCTGAGAAAATCCAGGAACATCACATAAAGCTGATGTGTGCCTATGTGCACAGCTTTTATGACTAAAGCATTGTTTACCTCGCATTTCAAAACAAAACTCAGGAAGTGAACACATCTTTAACAGCTAATATAACTTGTTGGCAAAATGACACAAACTTATAGGTGTACATAATACATCACTTAAAATGGAAAAAAAGCAAGCAGTGAAGCATCTTCACCACTGTCTAGCAGAATGCAGTTTATGGGAGGATGCTCTGGCAGATAACAACCGCAAATTCAGTATCAGAATGCATACAGAAGTTAGACTAAGGCACAAGATCTTGTCTAGAGCAAATACTTTTTTTTTAAAGTTTTGACTTGGGAGCATAAATACTGCTCAAAGGCTGTA
This sequence comes from Rhabdornis inornatus, assembly GCA_013397075.1. Lineage (NCBI taxonomy): Eukaryota > Metazoa > Chordata > Aves > Passeriformes > Rhabdornithidae > Rhabdornis > Rhabdornis inornatus. The sequence continues at coordinate 1,266,729 of VWZS01009922.1, forward strand.
CTGTTGTATGGAGGAAGTGCCCTATCACAAAAATAATCCAGACCTCATCCTAAGATCCTATGCAGACTTGGGTTTGACAGCCAAAAGGATGTGGCACCATTTTTCACCTTCTCAGATGGGTGACCAACCTGACCTCCATTACGACAATGTGATCCACTTAGTGGATGAGGGAAAGGCTATGGATGTTGTCTATCTAGACTTCTGGAAAGCACTTGACACTGTCTCCCACAGCACTGTCCTACAGAAGCTGGCAGCTCATGGCTTGGACAGGTACACTCTACACTGGGTAAAAACCAGTCTGGATGGCCAGGCCCAGAGAATTGTCTTACATCCAGTTGGCAGCCAGCCACTAGTGACCCCAGGACCAATTCTTTATCTAATATCTTTATCAATAATCTGTATGGGGGGATTGAGTGTACCCTCAGTCAGTTCACAGATGGCAGGAAGTTGGGCAGGAGTGCTGATCTGCTGCAGGGTAGGAAGGCTCTGCAGAGGGATCTGGACTGACAAGCCGAGACCCAATGGCAGGGAGCTCAACATGGACAAATGCCAGGTCCTACACTTGGGTCAACAAACAACAAACCTCTGCAGCTTTACAGGCTGGGGGCAGAGTGGCTGAAAAGCTGCTCAGCAGAAAGCGATCTGGGGGTGCTGGTTAACAGCAACTGAAGACAAGCCAGAGTGTGCCCAGGTGGCCAAAAAGGCCAATGGCATCCTGGCCTGTACCAGCAACGGTGCGGCCAGCAGGACCAGGACAGTGATTGTCCCTGCCAGCACTGATGAGGCCACACCTCAAATCCTATGTCCAGTTCTGGGCCCCTCGCTACAAGAAGGACACTGAGGCGCTGGAGCGTGTCCAGAGAAGGGCAACAGAGCTGGTGAATGATCTGGAGCACAAGTCTGATGAGGGGCAGCTGAAGGTGCTGGGGCTGTTTACTCTCAATGAGGCTCAGGGGGGACCTTATTGCCTTCCATACTAAACAGAAACAGAAAGGAATTGCATTGAAGTGGGGGTTGGTCTCTTCTGCCATGTCTCAAGTGAAAGTACAAAAGGAAATGGACTTAAGTTGCAGGAGATCTTCACATTAGATATTAATTTTTTTTTTTTTTCACTGAAAGGGTGGTCAGGCCTTGGAATAAAGTGCCCAGGTCAGTGGTGGAATCACAGTCTCTGGAACAGTGTTCAAGAGGAATCTGGATGTGACACTTGGAAATATGGTTTAGTGATTATGGTAGTGTTAGGTTGACACTTGGACTAGACCATCTTGAAGGTTTCTTCCAACCTTGATGATTGTGTCATTCTTCACACAGAACTTTAATAGGTCTTCTCTCACCCTGACTACTTATGCCATGTTAAGACAAGTTGTAGGGCACAGCAATTGCCTGAAAACTTAAATACTTTTTAATTGAAGTACTTGTCACTTCATGAGAAGGCAAAAGAGGTTTTGCATTTCAGATGCACATGGCCTAAAGAAGCCTTCATAGAAGTAGGAACTCACCCGAAGAAAAAGATTGTTTCCAAATGATACAAAATGTAACTAAATGTTTCTGTAGGTTCTTTTGGAAATGCAGGATGAATAGTAATATTACTCCACAATTATGTGTTTATGGGAGCACATAATTCCAACTACCCCAGTCACAAACAGAATGTGACAACAGCCTTGCTACCTAGATTTTCTGCTCCCTTGTGCAAGTGAGCATTGCCAATGGAAACGTGCCCTGCCCTGAAGCTCAAATGCAACTTCCCTACTTTACTGCACATGCACCACATCAAGCCCAAAAATACTTAAACTTGTGCACCTAAATTAACTTACAGCTTCCACTCCCCACAAACACCTTAATCTTCTATACAGCTAGGACAAGGTCTGGCCTTTTACTTAGCAGATTTTATTTTTTCATCACCTTTCCTTAGCCACTTCCCAATTATCTGTAGATCATCAAAATATTTCTTCTTATATATATAAATATATCAATGATAAGGATCAGCTTGCTTCGTGAAAGCAAATTCTTAATATTTGTAGCTTTCAATCTGTCTTTTAACTTTAACCTCAACTCCTTGGAGGACCTCTAGTGCATAAGAAATAGAGATACTATTACTAGTTTTGCACTTGGTGGTGCAAAAGATTCCTGTATGTTGTCCTGTAGATCTCCATGTGCATGTAGGGAAATCATGATAGGGATTCCCTATCAGGGAGTTAGCAAGTCTAAACAGAATACTATTCAAGGGACTGAAAATAAAATCTGAGGTCTTGCACATTTTGCATATCTGCAAACCTGCAAAAATAATGTCATGTCCCTGTCCCTTCCTAGAAGGCATATACTGTCCTTGAATAAAATGAAAGCCTCCACACCAAAGGGAATTCTGAGCAAAGGCTGGGGAAACTATGTACAGAATTGATAGCTTGCTAACTTTTTCCATTTGAGTTTTCTCTCTCACATACTTACGCATCTCAATCAATTTTTGTATTTTAAAACAATTAAGTCTTTAAGCTTAAACCCACAGGACTACATTATGCAGAGCCAGAAAACTTGTGTTTTCCTTTCTCAGCAGCATATTTATTCTTCTCCAGCTTTTTTCTACTTAATGCTTTGTGACAAAGGATGAAAAAAAGTAAAACGGACCACTTCCACGCCAGACCATCCTACACTAAATAAAGAATTTAGAGAGATGTAAAATTCTGATCCAAGTCAAAGAGAGTTCACAACACATACAATAATGTCAAGAAGCCAGCTCTGATTGGTTTATCATTTGTGTGACACCTAGCAACAAGACTGCATGGGTTTTTCAGAGTTGCAGCAGAAAATGTGAGATCCACACATTTCTATTCACAAGACTGCAATGACAAGCTCTAAGCCTAAGCTTCTGTTTTTAAAGTACAGCTGTGTCCAGTCCAGCACTTCAGTTATTTGGTAAAGCAAAAAACAATATTTAAACCTATCTTGTAATGAGGTGACACTAACAAATTGAGTCTTTTTTTTTTTTTTGTCCTCCCTCCTCTCCACCCCTTTTTTTCACCTTTTTCTTCTGTTACGTGCTGTATGTACTGTTTAACATCTGCACACTTCAGCAGCAATGGGCAGTTAGGGTATTCTGAGTCTAGCACAACTTGATCAAGTGGCTGGAACTTTCCTTGCTGCTGAAAATACATCAAAGGGATTACAAAAGCATTACTAAAATGTTAAGACACATATATACACACTACACATATGTATATAAATATATATGCATGCAATGGCCATAGTTTTAAAATAAAGGATTTAAAGAAGATCGTATTTTGAACGGTAACACATGACACATTCAGAAAGTGATTACAAAGAAAGCTATAAATATTTATTTCAGACCAGTAAATACCTGCAAAATGCTGAACTCTTCAAACACTGCACTTAAAAGGCCAAATTTAAAACAACATGGGGAGAAACTAATGTGAAGTACAGTGGGATTTTTTGGAAGATGACATAAGACACAGTAGTCAGTGTGTGCCAATAGTGTTTTAGACCAAAACCTGTTGGATTAAGCCCAGTGTCATAACTCCCATTCAAATTTTGCTTTTCCTTCCACAAAGATAAATCTCAAAGGAGCAGGGCAGCTTCTGGAACACAGTATTAACCTTTCACCTCTGCAAAGTCAATTCCAGTTTGGCCAGAGTAAGGATATAAAGTGATTTTGGCACAACTTAAGTAGCCCCACACATGACAGAACTATCAAACAAATTTTGCCATTGCCAAACAATGCATAATCATTCAGCATGGTTTGGCACAACTGGCAACCTTCCCCTTGGAAAGATCCTTTAGTGCATCAGTACAAAGACTCTGTGCGCTTCTCATGCTTAGAGAGTGCATGGTCTCTGGAGCCAAGGCTGAACTCATTATACTGGTCAGCATGAAAAAACCCACTTGGGGTACAATGCTTTCATTATTAATTAATTCTCTTGCCAGACACTCGGAGGCTTAATAAAAGTAACCATCTATTGTTAAATCACAATAAAACCAAGAAAAAAATCCCAAACAAAAACACAAAAAGCAGAACCAAGAAAGCATTTGGAGGGTTTTTTCTCCTTAAAAGGGAAAAGGCACAATAACCGTGGCAAAAAGAAGTTAGGAGACACAAAAATAAAACTGCAATAAACTCTTTCTTATAGATAACTTACCTGCTTGTGTCCCAAAGCAAGACAGCTGCATTTATATCATGCATGGGCACAGAGCCTAAGCCAAGAAAGATGCTGCATAGAAGATGGCTCTGTTCAGAGACACACCAAGCAATCCTCCCTCACACTATCAAAATCAAAGGACAGTGCAAAGGATGATTCTACGATATCCAGTGATATCCATTAGTTCAAGAAGGAAGTGATTGTGCTGCATTCAGGCTAACCTTGCCATGAGACTGTAGAATACACTAACTTAGGCAAGGTGCTGCAGGAATGCATTTGCCCTCTTTTAGGGCCCAAAACAGTTCTATGCATTTATCTGGCATCATGCCTGACCTAGAAAACCATGTACTGAAAAAGTGAAGGGCATCACAGGACTCTTGCCATGCCCAGCAACTGCAGCAGTAGCTGTCCTTTACTCAGGCTACCTCAACACCCCTCCACATAAAGAGAGCAGATTTACTACTTCCCTACTTTAAGTTTGGTATAAAGCTTTCCAAGGAATGACGAATTCAGAGTGCAGTGCCCAGGGAACAAGCTGAACTACTTGTGGAATGACCTCTTCTGATGGACCATCCTGACCACAGAAATACAGAATACATCTGCACACCCTATACCTTACATAATTAAAAAAATCATTACAGAACAGTAAGTTACTATTACAATAGTACAGGAAGACTTTGTATCTTCACAATAAAAAAACTGTTGTCCTGCATTCTCCACTTGCAATCTAAAGCAGAAAATAGCAAGCAACCTTGTAAAAATTCTTTTAGAACAAAAAGTCTTAAGATGCATAAAGTGAAATCACTGTCTCCACAAAACAAAACAAACAAAACAACAACAACAAAAATCAACATTTCCATTTTATTTTGTGCCCCTTTTTTCTGGCTGCTTATAAAAAAATTCAGTAAATTTCCTTATGAATTTTGATGTATTTCAGAAATTTAAGTGAGGATTTGCTACACCCCCAATAAACCAAGGAAGCTATTTTTTAATTACCCAACTTTTGGATACTTGACCATCCCATTGCTGTTCTATGATATGGCACCTCTAAAAATGTTGTTTCCTTTGAAGTTCAAACTGCCACAGAAATGTTCTTCCTTCCTCCTCCATAGCATCCAAATTTTTCTTTCTTTCTCCCTTCTTTGCCAAAATAACCATTTTACTGATGCCTCAGAAAGGGCACTAGTTTGTTTGGATCAGATGACATGTCAGCATTTTAAATTCAATAGTTCTGGGACAGGCTCTCATAAAAAGACAAAAGAGATTCTCTTTTCTTAAAAAAGAAGATGATTAGTACTTGTTGAGATTGAAAGCTGACTCTTGCACCAAAATTCACTGACCAAAAAACTTGATGCAAACAAAAGTACTTCTAGGTATTACGATAATTCTGCTTTAAATACAAATTAAATTTCCATTATTATGGAAGCTACTCTTTGTAAAATTAACATAACTTCTGCAGAACTGAAGTCAGAAATCATGTTTTCTCCTGAGAATTCTCGAGAAAAAAAATAAAGCACGCTTACCTCTTTGTCTGCCTTTATGAGGTAGTAAAGTATCAGAAATAAGGGGTCCATTGGTGTAACGAACAGCAGGCGCCCATCTAGGTGACAGACATGCAAAAGTAAGCTTACAAAATATATTTCTGGGGCTTTAGGATGTTTTTTAGGAGTGTGAGTAACATTTTTTTTTGAGTAAGCATCCCAATATTTTAACAAAACAAACAGAATAATTGAATTTGTAATTTTATATTAAAAATACAGAGTAACTGAATACTCTACCCTGCTAAACCAAAGCAATAGCTCAACTTCAGGACTTCTGCTTCATGTACTCTGAGTTTTGCCTTTTTTCTGGACTGCATTAAAACCAGTAAAATTGAAGCTGCCCTCTGTTGGCAGATTTGGGGGCAACAGAAATTGGTTTGGGATACCAGAGATATTCAGCAATACTCCACCTCTAATACTGGGCAAGGCAACACTGCACTGGCAGAAGACAGGCAGGACAGGAAAAAATTTCAAGGGCTAGTTAAGTGAGAGCTGCCTTCATCTGTAAAAGGAGAATCTGATGCGGTCCACTAATAAAACAAAATAAACTTAGATGAGAAAACATGGCTCAGGGTGTTGCATTCAAGGTTGCATTCAACACAAAGGAAGAACTTGGTCTCCCACTGAAACAGACACCTCTGCCCATCTGGAGTTCATTGCAGGACAATAGCTTAGTCAGATTTTTGTATAGCTGCAGATAATTGGAAACAACGTAACATCAAGGAAATTCACTAATGAGACCAAATAATTGATGACAATTTGACAGTAATTAGCAAACCAAAAGCAAATAATAATAAGCAATATTTTTTTTGTTTTAAATCATGATTAAGATAATTAAAGAAAAGGAAATCCTATTATGATGGCCCTAAAACTAACAAAAGATCATGTGGGAAGACTGGTTCGGGCAAAGCTGATACCCAAACTACCATGTGTATTACCAACACGATGTTCTGTGTGAGGCAAAGCAAGCATCAGGATTACTTACAAACACAAAACCTTCGATATTGAAATAGGAAGGAAAAAACTCCACTAGCCACTTTCTCAAATCATCCATTTAAATGTTTTCCACCAAACCTCCAGGAAGAGTTAATTTTGTTTGTTCTAAAGATTCAAACTCCCCAGAGGTGTATAAAGACCTCTGCCCTTCTCAGCAGATGATCAGATAATTTGTTTTAACTGCAAACACACAGATTTTTTTTTGTGTTGTTCTTCTCCTGACCGTTTCAGAGATACAGCAGCAGCCCTAGCATTCGGGACCAATTTTTCCACTGTATTTTTTAAAGAAACTCAGGGCATGATTTCTTAAGGCAACTGTTTCCCAACGGCCAAAATAAAGGTTAGAAAGGGAGAGAGAGAATACAACGTGGACATAATTGGGAGCAGGGAGCAGACCCAGTCTGTTGGCTCACCCCCAAGACAGAGCAAGGAAAAGCTCAGAGACATACTGCTTGCATTGCTTTATGTGCCTGCAGAGGATGTTTAAAAGTTAGCACACACTTTGGGATATTACTGTTAAAGAAGGCATATGTCTGGAAAGGTTGCTTTTATTTATTACTATAAATGGACTTTTCTCTAATGAAAAGGAATAAAATAAATATACCTTAATCTCCTGAATTAATAGTTAAGGACATGCTGGTCTGTGGACATGCTGGCAGAGAAACACTGCTACAATAACATCCTTACTGAAAAGGGATTGTGAAAGCCATCACAAGCAAGTTACACAAGCTTCCCCCCCATTTTCAGAAAGGTGAGGAGGATCAGAGAATGTCCAGGATAGTACAGACCAGCTCCCTTCAGAGAGAGCACTGCAATGACAGCTTCAGACAGCAGGCCTCTCCTGAGAACCCAGCACTCAGGCTGGGACTACAGAGGTAATTTAAAGAATGCAAGACCATACATTCCAGTGCTTGGAGCTCTAACACACCACTTTCCTCAGCTAGCTAAGCCCTTCCAGCCCTTTCTTTTCCTTCCCATAGGATAAAACATATTAACTTACACAGAGGACTTGCTGGTGTGATTGACAAGGAAAGCTAACTATTTTATGGCACTTCAACTTAAACACAATTGAATTACTAACCCCTCCTTCCCAGTTCAAAAAATGACAAATGAACATCTGTCTAATTGAGGCTGCCAAAGGCAACCTTTTAAAGAGAAATGACAAAGCCCTCAGCCCTGGTTAAATCCACATGGCAAATGAGTCTATCAGAAGGTGGGGATATGATGCAGCATGTCTCAAACAACTAGGAAAAACACCTGTAAATTTACTAGAAGAGAGAGGGAAGGTCTGTGTACAAACATTAGTTAAAGATGGGGGAAAGACACATTATCCAACTCACCCTGTTGAACACTCTGACCTATAAACCAGGAACGACGCTCCTCATGAAAAGCTTTTACTTCAAACAGCTGCTGTGCACCACTATTGAATAAGTAAAGGGTTGCTTCCCCTGTTGAAAAGAAATCTGGTTTGTGTTTGTAAGCTTTCAGAAAAATCAAAAGAATACCCAATATGTTTGAAGAATGTGCCTTATATACATACAGACACACAAACATACACACAGCCTACATAAACTCACTACAAAGAGAGCTCAGACAAAAAAACACTATTATATACAGATGTTCATTTACCAGCTCTATAAACTAAACTGAATTTGAATCAATAAATAAGATGTGTGAATAGTTCATCTTATAACACAAAGCCTTTGATCCAAACCCAAATCAAAATCACTCAAGAAATCAGCTTTTTTCTGCAGTGAAGGGGGAAGGTGGAAAACAAGAGAATTCTCTCTCCTTCCATCATGTTTGTCTTGAGGATATCAGACTCTGGGTTAGGGGAACAAAAGTCAAACATTCAATGGACAATTTGAAATACTCTTTTTTTTTGTGCACCAAAATGAATTGTGATGACTCGGTATGGGTAGACATATAAAGTAAACAAGGAAGCTAGAAGAAATTGGTTTGAAATGCCCATCAAAACCTTAATACTTGGGAAAGGAAAAGGAAAGCTTTATTTTAAGTCATCCCATAACACAGCTCTACCATTTCACATTAGTTTTGGGTTACAACGAAAGGGTGACAAATACATTGCAAACAGGACTGGCACTTTCCTTATCTGAAATGGGAAGTTGCCACAACTACTGGAAGGGGCCACTGAAATGTAGTCAGCTGAGTCAGTTGGCTGCTTCTATCTTGGTTATCAATCCATCTTCAAGAAACAAGAACAACTGCAGCAGGGCTGTCCTGCTCAGAGCACATAAATTGCAAAGCTGCAGTGACTTGCAGCTCATGGGTTGGCTCAGAGAAGCCTCAGTGTAAGCCCTGAAAGCTGACATCAGCACTGCTCTTCTCAGTCTGCAGACACCCCCAGGTGCGGAGGGAGGTCAGCAAAAATGGGCAGACACATAAAATCCCAAAAATTACTGATAAAGCATTTTTCCCCTTTATCCAAAAGGCTGGCCAGATGTTTAACCTCACTTAAGGATATAATTTCAGTACTCTGATAATTTTTCTTTTGGGTAGGGGAGGAGACGAGCAATGAGTAGTCATAGGGGGGAGCAGAGGTTTCAATCATTACCATGTGCACCCTCAACAAGGGTCTACACCACAGTTTGATCAGCACCGTATCAAACTACTCAGAGAAGTGCTGAGTGAACAACTTAAGTTGTGAGTCTGCTAGCCAAATCCAGTGGTGAGCTACGAAATCTCGGGAAAAGGAACCTTCTTATTACCCAAGTAATTTATGTCATAAATTTTCCTAATTTATGCCATTATGCTAAAGGGACAGTCACCACAGGCTCCCTACAGTATTGTCAGACAGGAACTCCAGGGGGTGGAGAGAGAACCTGGGCAGCTTTGCCCACAACTTCACCGATGTTTCTTGCGGTACTTCCGAACTGCAGTCTGATCCTACTTTATAGTCTTTGTAAGGGATAGAAATTTTGTCCTTTTTACCTGTCTATAAATGTCGCTGGTGTGGGTTCCTCTCCTCCCTCCACATATATAAAGGACGAAGATGCTTTCATTCAATAAAGGGGTTAGCATGAATTCTATAGCGTGCTGAGTCTTCAGTGCCTACTTATACTGTATCTGGCATCAACAATTCATCTGTTAGACCAGAAGCTAAGGAAAACACATTAATAATGTGTTCTCAGTTCTTCCATTTTCAGACTTTGTATTTATAACAGGCTACATAACTGAAAGTCTATGCAGGCCTATAAATAAGGTCCTGTAAATTCTAAAGGAACACACCCAGGCAATCATCGTAGTTTAGGTTTTCCCCAGAAAACTTTCCCAAGATCTCTGCTTCTACAAGGTAAACAGATCTCTTTTTACACAGAGAAAAACAAATTAACATCTATGCTTTTAAAAACATGACAAATTAAAAAGCCAGTATGCTACAGCAGGAAATAATAACGCAGGTGGAAAATAGATGTGGCTTTATATTCCCACTGGAAATCTGAGCTATCAAGAAACAGGTAATATGATGAGTAAGTGATTTTACATTCTGTATTATTATTTTTGACAATTTTCCTCTTTCAAGAACAAATATGGTTCCTATATTGTGACACTAAAATGCATCTGAAGACTCAGTTACACATTTATATGTAAATACGTATAAATATATGCAGTCAATTTCAGACCAAAACCATAAAACTTTAATCTACAGAAAAGAAATAAGCTTGGGCAAAGAAAAAAAATCCATTGTGAAAACTCTCTTTCAAACAGAGTGTTGACCCTAATAAAGGCTTACTGCAAGTTTGTCTTGCAGTATTACACACTCCAATTATCAATTAATCAGAGAATAATTACAAATCCTTGACAAAAAGAACAATCTGACTAGAAGAAAGTAACTGTGGGACAGTGGTGTCATTGTATTTCCTGCAGTTGCTGGTTTTTCCAATGTATTTTAAATTCAAAGTGCCTCATCCTCTGTTAGGGAGAAAAGAGACACCATGACCTGGGCCAAGAAAAGAAAATTAGATTTAAAAATGAAAAGAACCAAAAAGCTTGGTAAGTACAACTGAATCACTTCTTCTAACTATTTATTTTATAGCGTAAGATGAATGCTAAGAAGCCTAAATTTGGATTTAAAAAAAAAAGCTTGGACTCAGCACCCAACACTGTAGGCTCCCCAAAACTAATGCACTTAAAAGCAGAACTTAAATTACACCCCTTTTTTGTGCTGCCAATATTCCTGATGAATAAACAGTTCAACCAATTAAAATTATAAAAGAAATCCTAAATGTTTGCACAGCATTAACCATCTGGCATAACCAGCAGTGTCTTTGGCACTTAAGACTTGTACCTATCATCATTATTTCAGTTTTGTGAAATATGAATCTTCTGCTGGTGGAGAAAATCAACCAGAATTTTAACAGGCTCATGTCACAGTTCCAGAACTTGCCTGTGCTTGGGTTACGCAGTTTTGTAAACAAGGGCTCGCTGTCAGGTGTCTTCGGGGGGTCAATAGCAGCCTCTGCAGGGGGAGAGGAAAAAGTTATGAACTTGTAAATCGTGAAGTATTTCACATCTGCTTCTCCAAGACATTCAGAATTAATTGGATTGACACTTTTTGAAAATACACACACACACATCTGCCTAAAAATTACATGCCTCAGCCCAAATTCATCCTACCTGATCAAGGCACTTAAATTATAATTCCAGACTTCCTGGCACTCTCTATCTGTCACAGGAAAAATATGCACCTGGGGATGATTTAGATTTTGAAAACCACTTCCCTCTAGAGAGCCTTCAGGCAAGAGAGCTCCTAAATTTGACATCCCAGTTAAGCAAGATGAACTGATATGCTACCCTGATTAGTCACAAAGACAATGAGAATGCTTTGGTTAGTTAGGCCAAGCACAAAACGTGGACACTAAGAAACTGCAAAAGGTAAAATACACGTGGGAAGAAACTGTTCTTTAAAGCTTTTGAGAAGTCAGATTATGCAGGAATTAGCCTATTCTAGTTGTTACTCCTGTGAAAAACATGCACACTTATTTATCTGTTATGCGTAAACTTTAAAAATAAAGACTGCATTTAATTCTCCCCCACAAGAAAAAGAAGCTGAGAGAATGCAGCACCTCTGGCTGAAGCCCCTTACAGTTATTCTCTTTCCTGTATCTTTGAACAAACAGAAGACAAAAAGCAGAGCCACAAAAGTATAATTTTTTCTGTGAAACTGAAAAAAAGGAGGATACAGCTACCACAAGGACACTGACTCAAGTACAAAAAACCACGTCTATAAGTATCTCCAGTTAATTATATTCTAGCCAAGTTGTCTTTGTAGGGAAAGTCTAACTTATATTTATGAAAACAACTTCCCACATCTCAGTAAAGAGCACCATGACAGCATCATCTTTCTTAGCCTGCATACTGCCAGTTCTGCCCCAATTCCTTTCATACAGGCATTCATCAGAGCAAGGAAAATTACTAGAACATTTCACATATATAATGAGAATCCAGACCCTAGAGAATGGACTGACAGCGATCAGGCTGATGTTTGTGTTACGGTGCTGCTGAGGAAACCACAGAGGAGCAGTAGAGGCAGACTGTATGATTATTCAAAGGAACAGAAGTGGCACATTGTCCTTCCCTTTTCAGTAACATCCAGCAGGTTTGTGAAGAGGGAGCTGACAAAATTCTCTTGCAAACAGGGAACTAGGAACAACCGAAAGTACCTGTCCTCCACCTCATCGGCAAAAAAAAAAAAAAAAAAAAAAAAAAAAAAGTCCCAAATAACTCTCAACCTTCATATCCACTCCTTGTTATTCAGTTGTGTCACCAACAGAAGTTGCCCAGATAAAGACATATGCAGGACACAAAAAACTGTGTTTAGTGATAAAGTGTTGGAGGGTAATAATTCTCTCAGAGTTGTTCGGAGAATTTAAAGTCATTTTCTTCCCTTCAATATTTAACTGAGCCTTCGGGTGGCTTGAAAAAGTGCTTCAAAAAGTTTCAATATAAGTTGAGGGCTTTTAAAGGAAAAAGTCCGTATTTTCTAACCAGACTTGCTTCATATGCTGATACATAAACACATGGTTGTCAAGCTACATTTGCCCTGGCAAAGGCGTCTTTCCAATTTCTAGAGCTGTGTATATTTCAATTCTTGACCACAGTTTAACATTAGTGTATTTTTCGTTACTTTTTAAAACACTGAAGTGATTAATGATAGTGAAAGAAACACACTGCATGTGTTTACTTTGATGTGTTTCACATGAACATATTAAAATATACACAGTAAATGTGAGTTTCAAAATTTAAAACAAAAAGCAAAACAAAAAAAACCCCAGAGGAACTTTCAGCGCTCACTTGCTCTGCTTTCTTCATGCATAGATTGATGAACACTGGGAATGAGTCCAGCTGAGCCTGAATTGCATCTTGTCAGCAATTAAGTTGACAATCCTTCCTAATTTTTTGCTGGTTTTAATGACATTTGCATCTTTACTGGGTTGAGGCGTTCTCTTCCTAACCTGCTAGTAACACACTGAATTTATCAATCTCTGCTAAGCCCAGGAGACAACTATAGGGATACAGTGTCCCTCCTCTTCCTCATCAGTCCTCTACTTTCCCAACCCAAATAGCCATCCTCCTTCATCCAGGCCTGCCCCATGCTATCCCAGGCTCAGCACCCTCTACTCTTCCCCTCTGGCCCTGCCAGGAGCTCCTCCTCGTGTGAAGAGCAGCACAGCTCTGCCCACAGAGCTCTTTGGTGCTCCAAGGGCTTCCCCACTGCACAGAGGGCAGCAGGGATCAAACCCTAACAAACAGTCCAGAAGCTGCAGGCTTCCGTCCCAGTATCCCATGGCAATGGGATCAGAGTGTATGTCACACTCCCCACAGCTGCCACAGAAAATAATTCGTCTGAAGGGACATGCACACGCATAAGGAGAAGGGAAGGACCATGCAAAGGCAAAAGTGCTTCCTTTGAGTTTCTTTAACGTTCAATTTCCTCAAAATGTAGGCAATATTCCACTCCATTTCCAGGGGCATCTAAAGTATATTTTTGTTATAGATTGGCTTTACTATATGTCAAGTTGGCAGACAAAAAAAGAGGCAATTGGGAGAATGCCTGCTTGGAAAACTGGATGCAGTATTAATATGGCCTTAAGGGCAAAGAAGGCCCTATTTATCTGAATTTAAATACTTCATGACTAGGAAAATGCTGAGCAAGGGATTTTTGATGTTAGGTGTCCAAACCTAACTTATTTGTGTTCTGGACTTTAGCCAGGAAAGGTAACTGGATTTCTTTAATGCCATTACATTTATCAGTCCTTGTATTTCAGCAAGGATCTCTTATAGCTAAGTAAACACAGACTTCTTAAACTGCAGTACTGTAGACATTTTCTAGCAAAACTGAGAGTTAAACTAGGTTGGGTTTTTTTTGTTTGTTTTTTTTTTTTTCAATTTTAAGGTTCACCTCCAGGTAAGAAAGCACCTTACAGAAAATAAACAGAAAAAAAGTAACATTACAGGAGGAGCTGTTTTGTTAAATTCTAAAGGAAAACATCAGATGATTGCCACTATGCTTAATATAACAGTTCCCATAGGTCAGCCCTGAGAAACTTGCTTATCTACAAGAATACTTGGGGGGAGAGAGGTTAACACCTTTTTGAACAGTACACTCTACCAACAGTGACACACAGTCAGGTCAGCTTACTAATGTGTCATTACAGCACGACTTTCTCCTAGGACAACATACACAACAATGATATAAAAAACTGATAGAAGGGTACAGAGGGGCTCAATTCTGTCTCAAGGAGGCATCTCAGCCAGCAAGTCACTCTCTAAATTGCCTGGGAAGACAGAAGGCAGACACTTCCAGGAGGCAGCTGAAGAAAAGGAGAAAAGATTATTGTGTTTCATGGAAGTCAGACATACAACTAGGCAAATTCTACAAAATACATAAACACAATAAAGTGAAAATGAACCAGCTTCCAAAGGATTTCTGGCAATAGTTTCTTCCACAATGGATAGATACAAGGCACTAATGAATCTGGTCATTAAAACAAGAAAGCGTTACCTGGTACAGCAACATAAATCAAAAAACAACATAAAACTCCCACTAAGAGCCATGAAACTGTTATGGATGATGCAAAGTCTATTCACCTTCTTTTTTAAAAAAATGCTTATAGAATACTATATATAACAGACTAATATCAAGTTATATGGAATTCCCATGCAAAAAGCTGCCAGCCAAGCAAGCAAAAAAGCTGTAAATATGTGTCAAACGCATAAGAGGAAAAAACCCTCTGAGACCACAAATTTCCCAACCACCACCACCACCCTGCAAAGAAAAAGGACTATTTAAGTCTGGAAATATAAAGTTAAGATTTCATTTAAAAATAGATATTAAACCATACATCACCTACACAAGTCTTTTCCATTCCCTTCTTAACTTCTAACTGTGCATGAAAGGTGTGTCAGATGGAGATATGATGGAGCCCATTAAATAGACATTTTATGGAAGACTTTAAACTATGTAGCCCAAGGGTACAGATAGGTTAGATCTAATAAACATTTTATTTGTGCTCTTTTTAGAATCTCGACCCTCAAGAAAATGGCTTCAACTCAGTGTCCATGTCCTTTGTTGCACAGTCCTGGGGTCCCGAACTCTGCTCCCTTCATGTTTTGCATCTCTGGTGCTTTTTTCCACCAAAACTAGCAATCTTATGGCCCCACAGCAAGACAGCTCAGGTCACTCATCCAGCTGAGAAGTAACCAGCCACAATGAAGAAGTAAATAACTTTCAATCCTATCAGTAAGCTCACTGGAATAAGAGACAGAACCCACGGCAGGACTAGATGGTATAGAATATATCCTATTCCACATGTGACACAGGTGCCACTGACCAGTGCACACGAAATAGAAAACCAGATCGTACATGAATTTACAGAGTTGAGAAAACAGGAGATGAGCCACAGGTCTACATTGTTGCTTCCTTGGCTCACAACACTCAGGGGAGCATTGAACAGAACACAGATTGATTCACCTCTGCAAACAGCTAATATTTTGCAGGTGCTTACATAGAGGGTACGGGTTTGTACTCACCCACACTTAATTTTTGGAAATAATCTTAATTGTTATTCAGTTATGTAAACTTGATGTTACCTCACCACCTTACTCCTTCTTTTACTGTACACAGTACTCACTTCAGTAAGAGGACTTTTGCCATGCCTATTGTGAAAGACAGAATGATTATCAGTTCGGTAATCATGGCACTTATTATTTGGGGCCCTAAGGAAACAATGTTCAGTGTGACATAATTTAGAACATTCTACAACAAAACACAGCATCTAAAAATGGCACTGTTTTCTATCTTGACCACAACTTCAAAAATAAATGCTACTTGACACTTTGAATGGTCTTTTGCTCCAGGACACAGCTAGGCAATACAGCTAAATTTTAAGACTTAACCCTGAGAGCATCTTTTGGCTTCCCCTTATGTTGGCACAGTTCACTTCTCAGCCAAAAAAACCCACATGTTCACTCACTAGCAGCAATGGACAGTACTAATTCATCCATTACTGAAGTCTAGATGCTTGGCAGAATGTGCAGAGTTTCAGCTGAATAAAGGGGAGGTCAGTCTTGAGAAGTTCAAGAACTGGTTATCACTTGAAAGGATAAAAACTACAGACTTCCCTTCTCAATATTTATAGGGTCAGCACTGGTGCAGCTGTATTACTAGCTGAATCAGCCCTATTCCCCTATGCAGAGAGGCCTAAGTTGGCATAAGTTGGTCTCTTCCAAGCCAGATGGCAGAAAGCAGAAGTGGGAGATGGTGTTACACATTAAAACATCTCTTTTCAGTTATTTTATTTGCTATGCTTCCTTCTGGCTCCTTAGCTTGCCAGTTATATCTGCTTTATTCACAGCAGAGCTCAGTACGCCTTTTAGGAGATGACATGTAAGAAATAGTGCAAATTACCTGCAGGCAAAAGGCTTTGTTCAGGAGATGCAAATGCCAGTTTAGGGGGAGGTTTAGTAAAATATGCCCACAGAGTGCTAATTCCTAAAATAAGCATATTCACATTCACCTTATGAAAAAGGTATATAAACATGTGCAAGTATTTTATATAGGCTTTCTGATGTTTCGACTCAGCTGTTAGAAAAAATACATATATATTTATTGCAAACATTATTTCCAAGTTCTTTACCTAGATTATTCTGGGAAGTATTAATGTTCAATTATTCTGCTCAATTTTGACACTCATTACAATTTTTTATTCAAGCACCCTAGCAGCCCAGCAGTGTGATCTGTTTTGTAGCAGATAAACTGGGGTTTTTTTTAAACACTAAATGAAAGCATGTATCAAAGTGCAAGGATGGAAAAAAAATTAATGCAAAACCTGTCTACTACTGCTTTTAAAGCAAACTACTTCAATGAATTAAGTATTCCATAGCTTCTTTCGCTATGACACCTTCTCTCACCACGACCCAAAAATTTTCAAGTCAAGTACTTCCTCGGTTAGTGCATGGAGACAAAAGTTCCTTAGTCTCAACTGAAAAGATGTAGGATTAATTTAATGTGTGCTGATGTCCCATGGTCTGGCATCACAGTCCATTTATTTCTGCCTCCATTTGACTTTTGGCATATATGAGATTTGTTCAAACAATCTGCCAAGTCTAATGTGAAACTGCTCCTTTTATTTTTTAATAAGTAATTCCTAAAAATAATAGGATTGTTAAATTTCCCTCCCCCACTGCAAACCTTCCAGTTCTATTCATATGGCAGTTCCCATAAAACAATAAAAGAGCTAATCAATTTACTGCTTAAGAAAACAGCAGACTGAAAAAATGTGTTCAGCTAAACTTGTCTAGCTCAGAAAAATAAAGGTTGAGAATAATTTTCAGCATGCAGCTAATCTCTATAATTTTCCTAATACAAAGACAGAACATATTAAATACATCAGTCTTAACTTTAGGTGTAGAGCGGAACACCATACTTAGAAAACTGCCTTCAATTCCTGACCTCGTTGCTAAAACCAGTGAAGGATATAAATAGTTCCAGTTCTGACATAACACCTATCCCTGAGGAATACTAAAAAAGAGACTGTCCTTCACACCAATCCTGTTAAGCAGCTAGTGTGATTTTGGTAAGATTGGTTTGAAGCCATTACGTAAGAATGTTTATTTGTTATACAGAGCCCAGATCACATCTATGTCAGACACAGTGACTTTACCACAGCATTCGAGATTTTCCAAAGCCCTGCCTTTAGATTTAGATAGCCCTAAAATTTAAAATCTTCAGATAGCCCTAAAATACTGCTGGGTCTCAATAGTATTTCTCAGTCTAGAAAATAACTTCTAGCTCTTACGACTTTCAGAGAACACATAAAAAATGGTAGTTCCAGCTCAAAAGGCAGGTAGAAATTTCCTACAGTCACATTAAAAGTAGAAGTTTGTTTTTTTTTTTTTTTAAGTACATGGATACTCAGTAAATACACACAGACTCTGCTCTCTTAAAGCACCTCATTAGTAACTTTGTAGCCATGAGAGAGAAAAGGTTTAATCCCCAGGAGCTACTACTTTTCTCTTGTACCTGTTCAGTAGCTAGACCAACACCAGAAAGCCAGTACAGGAATTTCTACATTCTCATGGGTAAAGAGTTTGGATATATGGTAATGTAAGAGCCTTGATTACCCAACTACCACTAGAAATGCAGGAAAGCACTATCTGGAAACTCAGCCATCCACCGACGAAGCCCGTGTGGTCCTTCAGGACTCGTTAGCACTTTGGTGTCTCTGTACCATGATTCCTCCAGAACTGCAGATTCGGGAGGTCTTCTTAACCATCGACGTCAACTACTCTGCAGAAAGCAAGCTCAGATCCAGACTTCCAGCCAAGCTAATAAAATCCCCTGGAACACGGAGCACAGCACAGAAACACCCAAGTGGGTCTACACAGAGCCAGCTTGGTCCATCAGGACTTATTAGTTCAGACACTGTCTGAAAGCAGCTGCACGGCAAAGCTGGTTCTGGAAACAGCAGAGATGTGTTAACATGGCACAGCACTTGAACTAATAAACTGCTAGCTCTGAGCCCAGCCTGCCCCAGGCTAAATCTGGTGCCTGTATATCCACTGCACAGTTAATCTGCAACTGCAGAAAAGGCCCAAAGAGTTGACTATTTCAAGCCCAGCAGCTCTACCGCTACCAACATGGCCAAGTTTTCTGTCCTTTCACCTTCCTCCACAACAACCAATCCCTCCATCTACCCTCTTCCTGTTTGTTCATTGTTTTCTTTCCGGGCCACTCACATCCATTTCTCAGCCTTTCACTACACAACCCCAGAAAGGCTGCACAATGTACACCAGCAGCTTCCAGCCTTTCTGGAGTGATTAACATAGTTACTACTCTCTTCTCACCCTGAGCAGCACTTCCTAACTCCTCTCCCACACTTCTGGCTTCCCTCTTTGTCCTGCCCTTGGTGGTTCAATCCCTAACCAAGGAACCACTACATTTACAAAAACAAAATACAAACATGATTCTCTTTGCATGTGAAATTATCCTGTCTTCATGGAAAAAAGCAAGTATCAGCAGAAACACCATCACAAGACCTCTCACCAGGCCAAGCGCAAGCTATCATCTTTAAAGGTAAAATTTGCTACCTCACCCAGAAGTTGCTTAGCAGTCAGCTCAGATATGACTGTCTGATATGAGGCTCTCCTTTTCCCTTCCTACTTGGACTTCCCCTTGTGCGATTCTCCCATGCCAATCAGCCCAAGTGTCCTGGTGTGGCAGAAGGGCTGGTGAGGGCAAAGACTGCCTCAGCCAATCCTGCTTCCCCTCCCCACCTTCACCCACCTCTACAAACCATGCAAAGTAACTGCTGAGCATCTGGTTTGTAGCTCTGTCCTGTGATGTGCAGGCATGAGAGGACCACTAATTACCAAACTTTTACAGTACTGGAAATATGACAGAATCAATCACTTGCTATAGAAAGTGACAGTCTGTCCCTCTAAAAAGAGTTCACACCATTGGTAAAAAACCCACTCTGACTGCATTCCTCTAGCCAGAATCATGACTTCAACACAGAGCATGTGCAGTTCTACTTGACAGAAGAGATTCCTTGTTTCTGAGCTATTTCCAGAACACTGAAACCAATATAAAAACTACGAAATCAAAAATAAAACTGAAATTTGTCTCATCAGTCATCACACATGCTCTGAATGACAGAGCAGCAATTTATTGTCCATGCAATATAACAGCATATAAATGTGTACTTAAACAAGGAAATGAGTAGTAATTCCATAACCCTCAATACTAAAGCAGACAAGCTTTTTTTTAGTAGACTCAGGAACACATGGCACTGAACCCACATCCAGAAACAGATCTTCTACTTATTTGCACCAGTTGGTTTTATGTATGTATGTACCATAATGCCATAAAGGTATTATGAAGATAGAGATTGTCACATGAATAGAATTTTACCATCAAAGGACATTTTTATTCTAAATCAAACCACAACCATCTTCAGCAGGTCTTTCCACCACACATTCTGCTAGACAGCCAATGAAAAATCTCTGAGATTCATTTGACAGAGCAGTTATGAAATGCAAAATTCTGAAAAGTGGTAATACGTTAATTTAAAAAAGCTTTTCTGAAAATAATGCTAAAACAAAACTAAAATCATGAAATGTTTTGTTTGGCTGGCAAGTCTCATGAGCTGTGGAATTCTGAATTTATCAGCCACAGACTTTTTAAAAAAATCACTATGTGCTTTGAAGTTCAACTAAGGCTTAATAAACTTTCTTACAGGACTGAAGTACTATATAAATTCTGTCAGAGCTGTGCTGGCATAATTGGTAATACAAACTGTCTGGCTTCATGAAAGTTACAAGCTCTGGCTCCAATCCTGCAAACACTGGAGAATTTAACTTACTGCACAGAACTGACTACCCATGCATAAGCTAAGCGTATTTGTAAATATTTGCACAGTATGGACATCTGTTGGCATAGCCAGTCATCTGATACAGGATTCAGCTTTAAATCCTAGTCTGAATAGAGTCAATATTAAAAAAAGGAATTCCTCACTTTATAAATACCTTTCTTAGGCATCAAGCATGTCAGACACCAAAGGGTGGAACCAAAAAGTTAAAACTAGAGGAAGAGAGGAATCAGTGAAATATAACAATCGGTTCTGTTTCTCATGTAACTAGAGAAGCCTGGTTTCTTATGGGGGCATGTCTCAAGATTGAGTTTCCTTCCTCATTTTCAATCTTTGCTGAACGAAGCTCTTGCTATACTATACCTTTCCTTCAGTGGTGCCATTTACAGCATTTCTCACATCATCACAGACAAAGCTCAGAAAATTACTCCAGAGAGCTCTTTCTTTTTATCAGGTTTGGTTATTAACACTCTTCAGTTATGAGTGAGCTAAGAAATAGCCACAGGACAAAGCCGGTCCACAGATAATCATGGAAGTCGCATTTCCTTAAAAAACAAGCTAGAAAAAGACACTTATGTCTCCTTCCTCTTGATGTCTTGGCATTTGAACACATCCTGTTTCACTCATCCTCTTTGAGAGCAAAACGTTTTATGATCTGTTTGTTTAAACCAAATGCTAGGCAGAAATACACGTAAAGGAGCAAAAGCATCCTCCCATTGATTCAGCGCTGCATAGGAGAGAGCAAGCCTCCACTACACAGTGGATATTCCACCTGCAGAGCTGCCGTGTGGAGCACGCTTCAGAATAAAGAGCTGAGGAGATCTCACTCTGGCTTAGGACTAAAGTCTGTTTGACAGCTGTGGCTTAGGGCACTAAACCGTTTCCTTCAAGAAATACAGGAAGGGATTGAGGGGATGGAGGCAAGGCGGGCCGCCAGCTCCGGGGAGGGGACAGCGAGACCCCACCAGGGACATCGGTGGCAAGACCTTAACGACACACATAAATCAAAAGCACCGAGCCATGGCCGCACGCAGCAGCGCCGGGCCCCGGGCCCCGGGCCCAGCGCCCGCCTCCTGCCCGAGCCGGCCGGCGGGGCGGGAGCGCTCGGCGCTGCGGCAGAGNCGGTGCGGTGCGGTGCGGTGCGGTGTGGTGCAGCCGCGGCGGGCGGGAGGGGCGGTGGCGGAGCGGCTCCCGTGCCCCGCCCCGCGGGACTCGGGCGGGAGCCGTGTCCCACCCGCCAGGGGAAGGGAGCGTCCGCGGTTCCTAAACGCTCGTGGTCCAAAGGAGCGACAGAAGTCACAGGGTCCGCAAACAATCTGAGAGTTTTATTAGTGGCTTGCACACTTGGCGTGGGAATTGTTTCGTTAGTCCCTGGCCTGCTATGTAAGCACGCCGCGGTGGGTTTTAGATATAGAAGTAGGGTGAAAGGGATGAGAGAAAGGAAGAGATGAGTTAAAGAGGGGCAGAGAGGAGGAAAGAGGAAAAGAGAGGGGAAAAGGGATGGCCAGTCCTGATTCCAGCATTGATCCAGCTCATGCTCCTTGGGGCTGCTGCCCAGGCTTGGGTATCTTTTTATGCCTAGGTTTTCTCCACCCTGGAGACAGATTTCTCACTTTCCATGTAAATTAGTTTCCAAGTGCAGTCCGATCTTTCAGATCTTTATGGAAATGGATCAGGGAGCTTTGGGGGGCTTGGGTGGTCTTGATCCCCCCTCTACAGTCCATGCCCACTTCCTGGCTTCATCATTCCAGTGCTTACACTGTACTGTGTTATGCTCATCTCCAGGAAGTAGAACAAGGCTGTTTGTCCAGGAAAAGTGCTGCCGTAGCTCTGCATGGCCTCCTTCTCCAGCCTCATCTGGTTCTATCTCGTGACATGTCAGTACTCTAGTAGTTAGTTCTTTCTAACAGTGTGACAGGGCTTGACAAAAACGGCACAAACTGAAGGAAATTCCACTTAAGCATTAGAAAATGTGTCTTTAGTGGAACAGGTTGTCCTGAATGACCGTGGTATCTCTGTCAGTGGAGGTATTAAAGACCAGGCTGGGTGTTGCTCAGATCCTCTGCAGAGGTGCCTGCCAGCCTTGGCCATTCAGTGGAACCTCAGTCCTACAAGGCTGGGCGAGGGCAGAGCCACAGCTCTCTCATAGCTGTCATCCTACCCAGTGTACAACATGATGCTGGTAAATAGGTTCTTTACCTCCAGATCACACCAAGGAGCCATAGCCACAACACAAAATACATATTTTTATGCACATGTGTATATATATGTACGTAAACTTGGCCTTACCCACACAAGACTGGATTGATGGCCACCTTCCCAGACATTTAGGAATAAATATTATGTTATCAAAAGTATTAAAGTATACATATCAGTTGTAAATCTCAGAGATATGAAACAAATATTAAAAACATACTGACATCTATTCCCCGAAACAGAGCAGAACTAACCAAGGCCAGCATATGCAAAACAGCTGAGCTGATGTAAGGCTGAAAAAAATAATTTCCTGAAGTTTGAGCATATACCTTCATCACTGAGATTACATTAATCTAAATTTGTTTTATTTTAATTTTTCTGACTTTTTTTTCCACTGATTGAAGTAAGGCAAGATTTAAGTGCCAAAGACCACACTGCACCATGTGTTTTGAAGTCCCCGGAGAAATCACTTGCTCTCAGAGTGATTGCAATTTGCTGTGGTGTATGCCTGGATTGCAGCACTCACTGATGGGTCTTGTAAAACTCTCCTCACTACTTGTGTTAGCAAAGAGGAAGAAGCTCACCAGCTCCACTGTAATCTGTACAATACCACTGGAAGAGCAGAACAGAGTTGATTTCTGTGTTTGAAACCTTCCTAGAAGGAAAGCCTTCCATGTGGAAAAAGGGGTTCTCCATAAGATTTGGCTTCTAGTCCTAAAAATGACGAGTCTTAGCATGTTGTACACCACTCAGCTTAACAAAGCTCTGGAAAACCCAGGAATCCAAGTCTGCAAGCCTCCAGATGCAGCGTGTGTCAGGATCAAGTCTAGAAGCATAAGCTGCAGTTGTTCCAGAGTTCCTATTTCCTCCCTGACTGTAGCAAGTGATGGAAATGTAGCAAACATTGCTGTATGTTTACACAACGGACTTATTAAGCTCACATTTTTCAAAGCACCAATCCATCCTTATTTAGGCACCTGGTAAGCAAGCTAATTTTCAGAGGTGCTGAATACTCCTACCATCAGCTGAGCTGAATGGACATTTCAGCTGTTCATTTCTTTTGATTTATGAGCATCTCCCACAGTCTCTAGATGTATATTTGCCCTGGGATCTATAATGTCCTTTTCCAGGAACTTTCAGATAGAAATGTTTTTCTCAGATACTTTGAAATGCCCCAAACGGAAATTCTCAAATAGGCCTGGACAAGGCTCTAGAATGACATCAGTTTTGGAATAAAAATAATGCAGTAATTTATACATATTAAATATTTAAAACTTTCTGTTGTTACTCATGTACACTTGATATATACTGTTCCCCTTTATAAACAGAGGATATACTATATCATTATAAGCAAAAGATAAACTAATTAGGGATTTCTGTCAAGAGCTGATGATACTAAAATCTTATTTGCTTAAGAATTAAGTACTTTACCTTCAGGCTTGCCAACACTTTTAAACTGTAGTGGTGTCTCCCTGAATGAAAATGCTGACATTTAAAACACTAGACTGATCTGAAC
The DNA here is from genome assembly GCA_013397075.1 of Rhabdornis inornatus. NCBI lineage: Eukaryota > Metazoa > Chordata > Aves > Passeriformes > Rhabdornithidae > Rhabdornis > Rhabdornis inornatus. The sequence continues at coordinate 1,291,015 of VWZS01009922.1, forward strand.
TGCTGCGGTGATATCATTTTAAATACTCAAATCTTAATTTCATGCACATGGGTATTCTCATTTGGGTCCATATGACTCATTAAGTCCAGAAACTTAAATGCATCCAATATGGGACTAACCCTAACCCAATTTGAGGACAACTGTTTTCCACATTTCAGAGCTGTTTGATTTGCATTCGGACTTTACCTGTGTGCTGTCTGTTTATTCATTTCTGCTAGGCCTGCTTTTTATAATGCAAATATCTGTGCAAATGCAAGCATCCTTTTTTTGCCAAACAAAAATTACTTAGTCTTGGTGCCAAAGAAATGCTACCTCTTGTCCATCTTCAGCTGCAGAATTTATTCCTTCCTCCTCCCCTACACTAGTTTTAAGTGTAGGCAGTTTTAAACTTTGCTCAGAGCAAGAAACAAAAGCCTGTATAGAAAGAAGTGTGATTCATTGTTAAGTAAAGGCTGTTGTTTAAAAGACAAAAATATTTCCGTATAATTATGTTTCATTTTACACCGTTTCAACAGATATGGGCCAAGTTTACCTACCTCATGCTTCAGTGGTTCAAGCATTTACATGCATGGCTTTAAATCCATTGCTCTGCACATATAAGGGTCACCTGTATGTAGGGATGCAAGGGTTACATTTAATCCCAGTAAAAGGCCTAGTGATACATGTAACTTTAGCTGATATACTACAATAATTATGATTCACGTTAAGTTATCTAGTTTAAAATACTGTTCTAAGTTAATCACAGGCCAAATTATTGCTTTGTTTGGTTTTATTCAAAAGCATGTGTGGCATTGAAACAAGTTGAAAATCTGGATGCCAGACACAGAGGTGGCATTGACCTGGAAGAGCACACACTGGCATTGCAAACCTATAAAACACCATTTGAATTTCTAACTGAAATTTCAAGTCAATCTGTCAAGCTGAAAAATAATTATTTTAAATAGTTGTTCATGATAGCATTTGTCTATGCAAGTAGTTCTTTATTGAAAATAGTCCATTTTAAGGAAAATTACAGTATTTGTTTAAAAGCACTCAGGCAAGGGCAAAAAATATTCTAACCAGCTGTGAGCAGAAATCACTTTGTCCTTTGCACTAAACAAGGTTGCATAGGTTGTGCACCTATACGTAAAAATTATAAGTTTTGGCCTTTATAGAAATAACCTACTGAGTTCCAAATTTTGCCAGTGTGTCAGGTCAAATAGCAGTGAGAGGGAGAAAAGGAAGAAAGCAGAATTAGGTGGGAACATGTAGGCACACCCACGGAAACCATGGGACTCATATTGCCTAATTTTATACTGTAAATGTGTAGTTTCAATCTGATTATATAGTGTCTTTTTATACCAAATGGAGACGAACAGAGCAGCATCCATCTGGCCTACTTCATAAGTTTATGTCAGAGTTAGCCCACCTGTCTAGAGGTAGATATCCAAATTGAAGATACCTCAGATGAACTTTTCTCCACTACATTTTTTTTTTTTTTGGTCTGTACTGGGAGAGGCCCCAGTTTACATAGAGTTGTGATCATTGTTATCATTCTCCCTTTCCCCCTGTTTTTGGTGCATCCATCACACCCTAAGAATGGATGAGGACCTTATTGTGGAATTATCACAAAAAGATATTTATTGACACAAGTATGCTGGATCTAAGAAATGTTATTGTTCCTCTGTTTAATCAACCAGAAAATTCACTTATTGGAGGTGTGTTGCTATGGCAAGCAGACCTTGGTCTGTTTATAGAAGCTGCTCAGGATGATGTATACTCTTTGGAGAAAGAAGTTGAATAAGTGTACAGATTGTGAGCTGGCTTGAAATGAACAGTAGCAACACTTGTTTAATGTGCTCGATACATTTATCCACAGCAGTAAGTTACTGCAAAATATCCTCATTATGACTCAGACACTGGAAAAAAACCCAAAACACACAAAAAAAACCCAAACTAGAAAAAACACTCCCCCCCAAACCAACCACACAACAACAAATCCAAAAAAACCCCACACCCAAAAAAAAACCCCCAAAACCAACCAACCAAGAAAAAAACAAACCTACTAAGCCCCTGAATTTTTTTAAAAAAACCCACCAACTATACAAGACTTTTCTAATTTTTCAGATTAAAAGTTGTTGCATCAAGAGTATTATAGCAGCCATATTAACCCTGCCTTCCTTTACTGTGTATTTCAACAAATATCTCAGCCCCATTAGGACACTTTCAGAAAGCAAATGTTTACTTGAAAAGCAGAGCATGAATTAAAGCTATGGAACAAACTGTCCAGATTGGTAAGAAAGAAGGTAACACTTGAGATTGAATGTTACAGTGAACCTCGTAAGTGCTATGTGATGGCATTATTATTGTTATCTTTGCTGGTATTATTGTTGTTGTTATTATTATTATTATTATTATTATTAGCCAAAAGTACTTTGACCGTCTTGATGCTGCAATTTTCCTTTCAGAGTATCAATGGTTAGAAATGTAATATCTGTAAGGTAAAAAAATGTTAACAATACCTTTCTACCACAGTTTATATACATGGATATGTACACTGTACATGTATCTGTGTATACTGATACAACCATTTATATATATATATATATATATCTTCAATATAAAATATATATATGCATGTTTGTGGGTTGTTCTATTGAGGCTGCATTCCTCTGGTACTGAGGAACGGAAGTCTAAGTTTTTCAGACATTTGTGAGAATACTATTTACCCTAGAGTATCCTAGTGTATCCTAAAGTACTATTAATCCTAGGATACTATCCATATAATTCAGAAAATGCCACTTATTCTTCTCCTTGAACATCTTTAAACATTTATAATTTCTGTTGATCTGTGGTATTCCTATTTCTTCTCTCTGAGGAATTCTCTCTGAACAATCAATATGTGATTAAAGGTTTTATTTCTGCCATTTTTCCCTTCCTGCTGTATACTAAGAGCAAATCTATTATTAAAGCAATACATTCGTAATTCTTTTATCCAGCAACAACTAAGACAGCATTACAGAGGTCCCTTATGGTTAATTAAAAAACTTGAAATAGTTAACTTCTGATTTCAGACATATGAGTTTAAACCAACATGCTTATGGTCTTGCAGGAAACCCACCAGGTGGAATTTCAAAGATCATAACTGTTTATAGTGCTGTCTTCAGAAAGATAATTCCATGCAGACTTAATTTCTTTCCTAGCAAATACTGTGTGCCAATCTGGGAAGCACAAATGATGGTCATTTTATGCACCAGTAATGCTCATTTGTGCACTTCAAATCCAGACTTAGTCTTGCAGCAGACCCTTTGAATTTCTGTCATTGGGGCTGCCATAAAAGGTCTCTGTCCTCTACCATCAATAGAGTGGGACAGGGAACCAACAGCAATGGTAAAATAACTACAGACTCTCTGAATGGTGTTTATAGCCCAGTCTCCTAAGGAAGTAGGGGTTAGAGGAGCATGTTGTTTATTTGTGTTCATGTCTGAGTCCTCCCTCAGTAAGTGGTCACTAACTTCAGACACATTTGATTCAAGTTCAGATTTTGTGAGAGTGCACACCCAGGCTGAGGAAAGAAATATCTTTCAGGTGACAATCAGCTCCCCCTAAAACAGATACCGTTCTCTGGACAGCCCATCAGCCCTCTAAAATTGATGGCATTTGTTGACTGTAGGCTCAATTTGGTTGCAGAGTGGGAACACCTGGCCACCCACTTCTGTCCAGTAGGGCACTGTCTCCCGTAAGTCTTCTGTCATAACCTCTAGTTGCATGTACATGTGTCAGATACCTTAGGGTATTTCAGATGACATTAGTGACCTTTCTAGGGAAGAAGAGGATTGTGAGATAAAGAAACACTAATTCTGAATGCCTTAGTTGTGAGTATTTTGATGTTCAACTGCCGTAAGGCAGTGGAGTATCAACATCATAGCCAAGATTTCTCTCTCTTAATTATTCTTTCTTGTAGTCATGCTTTCAGCTGGAATAGAGCTAATATTCTTCTGAGTAGCTGGTAAAGTGATGTGTTTTGAAGTTGGTATGAGAACGTATCTCAATGTTGACAACACACTGACGTTTTAGTTGTTGCTAAGTAGTGCTTACTCTGAATCAAGGGCTTTTCAGTTTCCCATGCTTTGCCAGCCAGCCAGGTGCACAAGAACCTGGGAGGAAACATGGTCAGGACAGCTGACCCAAACTGGCCAAAGGGGTATTCCATACTGCAGAACATCATGGCCAGTATTTAAACTGTGGGAAGTTGGCCAGAAAAAGCAGATCACTGCTTGAGGACTGGCTGGGCAACAGTCAGTGCATGGTGAACAAATGTGTTGAGCATTGCTTGGTTTTGGGGGGGTTTCTTTCTCTCCCTCTCCTTTTTCATTATGAATATTGTTATAATTATAATTAATATTATTAGTATTAAAAATATATTTTAGTTTGTTTGAATTGGTAGACTGTTCCTACCTCAGCCCATGAAGTTGAAGATTTTCTGATTCTCCTCCTGACCAGGCAGAGTGGGAGTGAGTGAGCAGCTGCAATGGTGCTCAGCTGCCAGCTGGGGTTAAACCACAACACATATAGGTGTGAATATTCCTGAAGGCTTCCCAGCCTTGAATAATAGCATTTGTAAAATGGCTAACATGTGCATGGATTATGTGATGTCTAACAAGATCTTGAGCTTATGCCACAATTCAAAGGAAAATTCAATCACCTATAGAACTCAAATTCATTAGAAAATGAGCTTCACTGGTGAATTCAGGACATCATTTTGTAGTTATTCTAAAATCCAAATGAAGGGGTTATCTACCTATGCCCATCTGTGGTCATGCATAGAAATCCCTCCATGGGCCAAAGTGTGGGCTGTGTAGTGGTTGTGTGAGAACTGAACTTTGCTACAAGTGAAAGCAGGGCAAGCTATAAGCAGAAGGCACAGGTATGAGTGAGTTTAGAAAGAGCAGGCAGGTCTATAGCAGTTTGAGATACCTGAGTTTTAAGTCCAAGAAGCCTCATTTAATGCAGAATACAAATACTGCCCTCATAGATGAAGAAATGTATTTAAGACAAATTATTGGTTCTTCCACTCTTGCAGTGGCCAATTCCCACAGAACACAGATGTCTTCTGCTTCTTGCATAATTCCTGGTTGTGGCTTCTTTATTGTAACTTTGAGTGATATCAGGAGAAGTAAAATACACAGGATTAGAGCATAACCTCAAACACTGTCCAGAAACTATCTGTATTGTCTAATTGGTAGCAACTCCAGGCTTAGTCCTGTGCCAAGTAGTAAACTTCTTAGACACTGCACCAGCACAATGCCAGGGACAAGACTTTGCCCAATAAGTAATGTGAGCAGTGTGACTTGGGGTTGCATGGCAAGGTTTTGGTAGCAGGAGGGGCTACAGGGGTCGCTTTTGTGAGAATCTGCCAGAAGCTTTTCCCATGTCCGAGAAACCCAATGCCAGCTGGCTCCAGGAGTGACCCTCCACTGGCCAAGGCTGAGCCCAGCAGTGACAGTGGTAGTGCCCCTGGGATAGCAGAGTTAAGAAGAGGAAAAAAACTGCACTGTTGCAGACAGAAAGAGGAGTGAGACTATGTGAGAGCAGCAGTTCTGCAGACACCGAAGTCAGTGGAAAAGGAGGGGTAGGAGGTGCTCCAGGCACCAGAGCTGGAATTCCCCTGCAGCTCCTGGTGCAGCCCATATTGAGGCAGCTGTGCCCCTGCAGCCCTGGATATCCACAGTGGAGCAGAATCCATCTACAGGATGTGAAGGACCCCACCCAGAGCAGAAGGATGCCCCAAAGGAGGCTGTGACCCCGTGGGAAGCTTGTGCTGGAGCAGGCTCCTGTCAGGACCTGTGCCTCTGTGGGGACTCACACTGGAGCAGCCTGTTCAGAAGGACTTCACCGCATAAAAAGGACTGTAGCCTATGGGAAGGATTCGCGTTGGAGAAGTTTGTGAAGGACTGTTTGCTGTGGGAGGGTCACTATGCTGGAGCAGGGGAAGAGTGAGTCATCCTGCTGAGGATGTGTGATGACAATGTGTGATGAACTGACCCCAGCCCCCACTCACCATCCCCCTGTGCCACTGGCAGGGCAGGGGTAAGAGAAACTGTGAGTGAAGTTGAGCCCTGCCTGGAAGAAGGGACGGCAAGGGAGGTGTGTTTTAAGATTGGAGTTAATTTCTCATTACTCTACTCTGTTTTGATTTGCGATAAATTAATTTCCCCAGGTTGAATCTGTTTTGCCCATGACAGTAGTTATTGGGTGATTTTCCCCTGACCTTATCTCTGTCCACAAGCCTTTCCTTATATTTTCTTTCCCCTGCCCAGCTGATGAGGGGAGTGACAAAGTGGCTTTGCTGGACATCTGGCACTCAGCCAGGGTCAACCCACCACACAGGGCCACCCCATTTTGGGGGAAGAGTACAGTTTCAGCATCATGCTTCTTCCCTTGGGTCCATGGAAGGCACTCTGGGTTGATTTATTTACTAGTTTAGACACAACCATGCTTTACTCATAACATGCCTGGTGAGAATTTTTGCCATATAGGACTACTGCAAGCAGGCACAACAGGTCAGTAGTCAGATAAATCTTGCAAGGCTCACCTTTTTCTAGGACTTGTGGATGAAGATTTCATAGGCATGGCCCATTCATGCACTGTGAGCTTGACATTTCTGGAAGTGTAAGACTTACTGCACATGAAGAAAACTTACTGTAGATCTGCATCGGTGTGAAATAGACTGTGTAACAACTGCAGATGAGTGCAGGTACTGATGCATGCACAGTGCCCATTTACCCAGAACACCAGCCCAGGCAAAGTAATTGCCATGGTTCCAAATGGACAGCCAGGAATGCAGGAATCCTTGAACATGTTTTTTTCTGACAATAGAAATTTTCGGGAAGAAAAAGGGGTCTTTTCTTTGGAAATGTGAAGATATACATAAGAATTTAGATTTTCAGTTGTTTCTGAGTTAATGGTTTCAGGTCCTATACCATATAAAACTTTTCACTTCACAACAGTCTTTCATTTATCTTTTAAAAGTCTCTTGAATTCATGTGCAAAATAAATCTTACTGGTAATTAGGTATTTGGTGAATTCTTAGCTTGCTGCATGTGTTAATCATATTGAAACTAGCCATACTCTCAGGTTACCTTTAATTCAGACTGAAAATCAGTATTCTCAGTTGAATTATGTATTGGCTTATGAAGTGTTGTGTCTTCACTAATGCAAGTAAGTCTTATTTTGTGAGCGCTGCAAAAAATATGATATTGTTAATATACATAAAATTTGATTTCGGCCAAGTATGTTCTCAAGAGAAATTCTAGGAGGCAAAGGGTCCCTGTTACTTGGAACATCATTAACAGTATAATGTGACCTTCAAGGCAGATAATTAGAAAAATAACTTGTTAAGGTTTATGTACCATCCACAGCTTTATCGAAACAAAGGACCTGTAGAGATGCTGTTTCAAAGGTTCTGTACAGATCAAGAATTGTTGTCTTTGACATAACCCTTATCAAGAACATCATACCAGAAATGAAGTATTGGCAATAAAACATCCCCTGTACTGGATTTGGGAAGTAACCAAACTGATTACAGAGAAAGATTGTAAATTGATTTAAAATGTGAAAGGGTTGTATTAAACTTAAAGACTGCTGTACTTGTTCCATATCTTTAGAAATGACTGGCTGAAGACTGACTTGCCCATAGTCTGAAACAGACCTTTTATCATCTGTCTGCTGGATGGAACAATACAGGCATGTTTCATTTATTTAGAATATGGCCAGGGGCCAAAGAAAGATTAAAAATGTAAGCAAGAGTCAGTGCAATGGTCATTCCTGTAAGAGTTAGGCATTTGGACTGCAGTATCAGCAAATCCGCCCAGAAAATATATATTCCTACAACAGAGGATTTTCATTTGATGTCCTGGAAAAGCAATTGGTAAGGTTAAGGACAGGCTTACCCATTACTCCAACAGTTGAATTTGGAATGCATTTGGCATTTATGAGAGTAAACAAAAGCAACTGACACACTTGAATAAGTTGTTTTGTGCGCAGCAGAACTAATGAATGCAAACAAATTCTAGAAGGAACAAATTGTTCCTTATGGAATTGTGTCTTTGATCTTCAGTCTCCCTCATCATAACCCCAGCTCCCCTGCCCAGGTCCTCTGCACTTTTTGAGCCAGCTGAGACTCATCACATGCTGCAGCTTACTCAGAGCTGGGGTGTGCTGTTGGCCCCCAGGCCTTGCCATAGCTGAACTCTCCGTGTCTCTGTCTCAGTGAGGGCAAGTTGCCTGAGCACCTCTGTCCTCCAGAAAAACTTCATTGTTTTGTAGATGCCTGAGAGGGGTTCAAGCCTGCCTAACTGAGGGGCCTAACTTGAGGTTAAATTCAGGAAAGCCAGAGAGCCAGCCTTATTTTAGTGTTTCTGCCCTACCAAAACAACAATAGATCATCGCTGCCTTTCTGAGACTAGGCATCTAAATTTTGCAGGCAAGGTCTGCCTTCAGAGAGATCCAAAGGTATTCACCTGTCTCCACTGACTGCAGAGGGAAACTTTGCTCTAGGAGAGCTTATTCTTCACTTTTCTGAAATGTTTGGTCAAGTTAAAAACCTAAGGTAAGACTCCAATTTGAGCCTTGTTCTTTCTAATTTGATTGAAACTGTCCATGGAGGTCAGGAGAGGAAAACAGACAGATTGCCCCATTGTAGGAATTATGGGAAATTGTGCTAAAAGTAATAGCAATTAGGAGGCATGTGTATTTAATATAGTGGTTTATGTGCTTTAGTATCACTCTAGATAATGTAGAAAAATACTGCAAAAAAATAGAATAAATTTTCATTTAGTTTCATTAAAACTTCTTTTGAATAGTTGAATACAAGTCCAAATCTTGTGTCTTTCTGGAACAATTTCATTCAAAAACATGGAAGAGTTCAGTCCAAAATTTCATATCAGGTACGGGAACTGATTCTGCTATGTACATTGTTAGTGAGTTGAACAGAAGACGAAAATTTCTTGAACACCAGCTTCTGTAGAAAAGCCATGAATCACCAGTTGAACTCAGCTTTTCTAATACACCTGTGTCTTCTGAAAGTACCTAGACTGGTGGCTGATGTGATTCCTTAATCTTTCTCCAAAATATATTTTAAATTTTTCCTTGACACTCAGGTGGATCAGAGATCTACTGTTTCATGATTTATTTCTCTTCGACTGTTTTGGAACATGTACGGCTCATTACACAAAAGGAGCATAAAAACTGCTGGTTCAAAGGGATAGTGACAGAATTTGAAATAAGACCGTTTAAATAAAAGAAGAAACCAGTGGATCCTTGTAGTCAAAAAATCTGACTGATTTCAAGCTGAAATATTTTTCACATCTGGATAACAAAGAAAATACTATAAAATGAAGGTTTGTGCCTTCTCATCCTCTTGGGGTGGAGCAGGAGTGAGGAGGACTCATGGCAGTTCCACTGTGCTGGCTCAGCCACAAGTGTGACTAGGAAGTGGATGAGGTCTCAAGGAAACCTGTTTTTAGCTCAGTTGCACAACAGAAGAATTGAGCCGTTTAGGAGTAAGAATACCTAGTTTTCTTTAGTGAATGAAGACTTTACTATAAAACCTTGACATTCACAATATGGAATGCCTGTCTATTTGTCCCACAGGAGTGCTGTGTCCTCTTCTGTGAGCAACGATATTGGCACAAGGAAGAGCAGTTCTCCTTGCCACCAACAACCAATGTGCCTTCAGAGGGCAAACGGGTGAGTTCCTTCACTTGCAGCCAGGCTTTGTTTCTTTTCTTTGACACCATGAAAATACTCTCTAAGCCTTCTATGGTCTGGCTCTAGACCCATCTGCAGTCACATTTTTCTTCACAGAGCTGAAATAAAATTTTACAAGTCAGTTTTGCTTAAGCAGCACAATGCTTGGGGAACCATCCTGGACTCAGGGAGAGGTATTTCCACTGAGGTATTAAAAATACTAACATGCTAAAACTATTATCTGGATATTTCTGAAAAAGAAGAAAGCCTAAGAAATATGGAAAAACTGACTGGGTTTATTTGTGCAGTATATAATTTGTGAATTACATAGAACACATCTAGGGCACCATCAGCCCTTGGAGAGGCTATCTTAGTTCTGCCTCACAGGATTTCCACATGTAATGCACTTAGGAGCAGAGAGGTAAACCAAGGCTAACACCCTTTTTTTTGTTAAACTAAGACGTCTATGCTCAACTCTTAAGTGATTTAATGTGGAAATTCTGAGGGACAATAAGCAGAAAATAGAAAGAGCAATTGTAAATAAACCCACAAGAAATAAGGAGGATTTTGGCAAAGGAGGATAAAAAGATAGAAACAGAGAAGTGAAGTATGTCTAGTGAGAGAGAAAGAAGGTGTAACTGCAGGGAACACCAGAAATTTCCTACCCATGGGACCATATCAGCAGCTCAGACAGAAGCAGCTGTGCCCAGCAGAGACCCAAATTTGTCAGAGATCCTAGGCCTGTCTTTACAGAAACTAGACCCAACTTCCAAATGCCAAGCAAAACAGGGTAAGAGATGAAGAAAGCTTTTTACCTTAAATAGAAAGCTTTGCCTTAAATAAAAATTTTCAAAGGGCTGCCCCCCTTCTCCTCTACTGCACGAGAAATAGAAAACTTTATCAGCCAGTGGCTGTTGGGCTCTGTTGTCAAGAACCTGGTTGTAATGCAGCTTGGACAGCCTTGGATGAGGCCAGCGGGGGATACAAATGGAATTACCTCCTTTTGTTGCATTTTGGTTTTCAGTTTTTATTAAAAAAAGCTCTTTAGCTGAGGTCTCTACCTAGGCTTTTTTTGTAACCGAGATATAAAACAGTTTGGTTCCATCTTAACTGGCCAGCCAAACTTACAAGGTCAGGCCATAAACAAATTTAACAACTGTTGTTAATTAAATGGTTATTGTAGTATAGATGGGGTCAAACAAAGGGTATGTGTGGGAGGGGAGGGGAAGAGAGCGCCTAAGTGGCAAAAGGTGGGGGAATCTTGGCTCCTGACTTAAAAGGCGTGAACAAGCAAGAACTCTGTGGAAAAGACCTCTGGGACATAACAATAACAGTTAGCATTTCAAATTTTGGTGCAAATATTAAGAAATTAATAGCAAAAAACCCCAACTCATGTTCTCTCATTTACACTTTCCTATTATGTGAAACCATCTTGGTAAGACTTGGCTTTTCTCCAGCAGAAATCTTGTGTCTGCCTCTATCAGTGGTATCACCTCAATGACATATTAATGCCTCCCCGTGCCAGGATGTTGTCCAAGTTCCAGCTGTTTGAAAGAGTTGTTACAGAATGGGAATTCCAGTTGGAGATTTACAGAACAGCAACAGGGAAAAAAAAAGGAGGATTACATTTAATTTTAATACTCAGAAATGTGCTTTCCTTGTCATGAAAGTGGAACCCTGCCTGCATGTTTGCAGCCTGCCTTGCATACTGATTTTGTGTGTGCCTAGCTAAACCCAGTGCCTGTGATATGATCTGATTTTGACTCTACAGAGGAAGGTAGGAGGAACAAAATTTATGTTTCAGGTCTGTAAGGCATTTTAAAGTTAATCGGGTCCTTTGGGTCTGATATAATTTGTGTAAGATTGCTGTTGATGATTAGAATAGCTATTTAAGATTTTTGTTAATAGTCTGTTACATGGACCCAGTGGAAAGATTCCAATAGCAGTCTGTTAGTTTTTCCCTGTCACATTCAGGTTACAGACCCTTCACAGATGTTGTAAATAGACATCAATACTAAAAGGGAATATTACACAAATTAAAATCATAAGTGTGCTCTAACTGCCAACATAGACATTTTGTTAAAAACATCTGCCACATAAAAGCAAACATTTAAGGCCATTATATTTATAACAATTGTGTTCATTTTTAATATGTACTACATATTTTTCTTTTCTTTTGTTATTATTGATTTGAATATTCTTTCTTAGACTTTAATACTTATTTTTTGCAACACTACTTATGTTCTTGACCATATAAATAATAATGTGGACTTTTAATGAAAAGAAATAAATCTCAGTGGTTGGAAATCTAGTGGATACTTGCACAATGAATGAGTCAACTGAGAATCCAACACCATGTTCTCCAAAAAAAAATAGTTATCAAATGTTACAAACACAAGTATTAAGCTGGATGTCTGTTCAATTACATCCAGTTATTTCATTCTGTTCTGAAATTAATTTCTTAGGTGAAAGGGATAAATGACATATAAATGTCCTATTCTGTGCCTTTTTGTTGCATTGCTGCTGATGCAGCTGTTCTAACAGTACTCACCATAACACCATGCAATAGAGCCCTCCAAAGCTGAACACCCCTGAGGTGCTTTCTAACTAACACACCTACTGCACTGATATTATCCACCCTTCCTTCCCCCTTTTCCCTGCTGCCTGCAGTTTCTGGGTAAGTCTGTGAAATCTCTAAGTCCAGGCTGCTCTAGGCTTGTTTCACCAGTGCTGTTTCTACTACAAAATAAAAGAGGGTCAGAAGCAATCAGTGCCCCCATTTACCCTGCTTACACTCCTCACTCTCTTATGTTTGCTTTGGGGAGAACTATTTGGAGCTAAGGCAGAAAAGGAGCCAGAATAAAGAAGTGGGGACAACTGCACCTTGTCCTCAAGCTCGGCCTTATCTCTTTGCATTTGTAGCAGCACACCTTCACACTTCCTAACAGCTCAAACTTGTCAAAAGATCATATAAATACAATGAATTGTTACAATCAGGAAGAATTTGCTGCTCATGGAACAAGAGTCTTGGTCTGGTTAAAATCAATATGTGCTATTTTCTTCATTACCTGTGTTCTGTAAACCGCTTATATTTATGATCAGCTTTAAGTTCATACTTCGCTTTTCCTTAAGTTAGTGAGATATTTCTCCATGTAAGGCCTCCATATAATTAGATCCGGTTGAAGAATAGTTGCAATAGCTTGAGACACTGTTATTTGCATGGCACACAGGGTGTGCTGAACCCTCTACAAATGTAGAGACACAGACCATGGCCAGGGGAACCGTTGAGCCAACTCAGACTCAAAAAAAAAAATACTGACTTCAGGTTCCACTCAAGATTAGAACAGATCTTGTGAAGAGATTATGAAGGTGTTCTGTTGTGTAAGAATGAGAAAGCCAGGCCCCTAACATCATAGAAATGTCAGTTGGAAGCGATGCCTAGAGACTTCCTGGTCATGCAGTGAAACCTCCCTCCCAAAGTGGGATTGCCACCAGTGCTAGAGCAGCCCTTAGTCTGAAAGAACGTTGCAATTTTTTTTTTCCATTGCTGTGCATCTTAGGGTATCATTACCCTTTGAAAGTGTTACCTTACATCTTCTTCAGAATTATCCTGTGTGCCAGGATCAGGACCAGGTCACTCAATAAAGGCACAATATGTCAAAAAGTGCAATTATTATGGTCAAAATAAAGCCAAAACCAAAAGTCACTGGGCTTCACTGAGTTGTTGAAACACTGTCAAGACTCAGATAGTAAAGGGTATTTTTGTAGCATCCTGCTGCTGCTGCAGGGTTCTGGTTTGCCACAAGTCCTATCCTAACTTTCTGTCACATCTGCCAGCCTGTACAGATGCCTCTTTATGGAATCAGGGAATCTCAGCTAGGCACCTATTCTTAGGAACTCCTTTGACAGTAGTAAATAGATTTCAACTGACTGCAATGGGAGCTTACACAACATGCTCCCAGATAAATACCTGCATATAGACACCTTTTGGATCCAGCTCCTACCTGGAGTGGCAAAGTAGGAGTTTTCTGGAAGAAAAGTTTTGAACCTTCTTTTGAAGAACAATATGTTCATCACCCATCTTTATTGTGGAGGTACAGATACCATGTCCCTATTGTTCCAAATGAAATATTGAGGAGGCCATGCTGTATAGTTGTATGCACTAAACCAGCCTTTCTTCTCTCACATATTCTGCAGGGTTTCTATGCTGTCTAACCCTTAACTGTGTAATCATTGTAACTTTTAAAATTTAAGTATTTAGTAATAAGCATTTAGTGGTATCTGTTCAATTGTATTATGTTATTACTTTTCATTTAACAGAAGATCCCTGAGAGAAACAATAAGAAAAGATAGTGAACATGCATAAAAAAAGATGATCTATTACAGTTTCACCCTCAAAAAAATGACATAATGTATTTTTAGGGGTTTTCAGTAGGAAAACAATGGAAATTGGAAAGGCAATGAATGACACAATGGGTCACAAATAAAATGTTGCTCTCAGAATAACTGCTTTTATGAACTGCAAACCAGAACCACCAGACATTTGGGTAGCGTGTAGATAAGAACCATCAGCATCAAGGCACTATACTGACAGATTCCTGTAAAGCACATAGCTCCTAGGTATGTGACCTGTATGGGATTCTGCATGAGAAAAATATACAATTCCTGAAATATGTCAGTTCCTCTGTTTTCTGCTAATTTTAATTTTTCTGTGTGTCTTACTTCAACATGCCTAATTTACTGTGTTTGGCATTAGTTTCAGCAATGATTTCTCAGCATGTGTGTGCCTTGTCCCTTTATTTCCACTGTTTTGCTCTGTGGAGACAGTTACTGCTGTTTGCAACATGAGTTATGGTAGTATTGTCCATCTCTGATCTTTATGAGTTTAAAAGTGCATGAAGTCAGGCATTTATCTACGTTCTTCCTAATTTATTACCAAATTATGCCATCCTCTGCAACTTACCAGCACTTATCCCAGTAGAGATCTCGGAGAAAAGGTTTACATAGCATGTACTTCCAAAATATTTATTTAGAGCTAAAGGAAATAAGTTGGTTTTTTGCTGGTTGTTGGTTGGTTGGTTGGTTGGTGGGTTGGTTGGTTGGTTGGGGGTGGGTTTGGTTTGGGGTTTTTTGTTCGTTTTGTTTTGTTGGGGGGTTTTGGGGGGTGATTTTTTGGTTTTGTTTTGTTTCATTTTCCTTTATGGGCAGACGAATTGGAAGGCTTTGCAGGAAACCAACTATAAGAATCAAACTGCTAGGCTATTTTTTTCAGAAAGAATGGAACAATAGAGTCTATGTTGAGAGGCAGCTGAGGGCCACTGTAACTTGTGTTGGGGTCTGGAGGAGATTTCTCCCCTAAGTGGTTTAATTATATTGCAGCTTTGCCTTGCTACTAGACTCTGCTGGAACAGCGGTAAGCTACCATGGGGAAAAGACAGCATGTGAATATTAGCTGCAAATCCACTGACATCATCTCTCAGTAACTCCATGTGCCCTTTTGTCTTGCAGAAAAGTGGTCCTTTGAAATCTCCTGCCTGTCAGCCAGAAACAGGTTGAAAAGTAACAGTCCCCTGGTGCCAGAGGGGAAATGCAGTGCTGGCCAGCACACTGGCAAGCACAGCTGCTAACTCTGTGCTCTGACAGGCTGGGGAAACACAATCTCTGGGGCTTGTTCTAGGTCCTTCCAGACCTCAGTAGGATTGTTCATTGCCTTTTCTGGTGCTGGCTGAGATCATCTATGCACAGATTTTCCCAGTACCCCGTTCAGATCCTACTTCAGGCACTCCCTGGTAAATATGATTTTGTAAACATATGGTAGCACCCTGCCTTTGTGCCTGACTGTTGTGTCTGTGGCTGATCTGTTCCTTCAAGCATGCAGCTGCACAGGAACCTGTATTTATCCTCATATTCATTGTGCTTTCAACTGTGTTCAGCTCTTACAAGTGTCTTCTGTTTGTTATTTTTCTGTTGAAGCCTTTGTTTGCCTAAGTCTTTGATCTCACATATCCAAATATAACTATTCTCTCAAACACTGTATTCAGATGGCCAGAGGAAGGAACAGTTTTTGCAAATATGCATTGTGTCAGTATCTCAAAAATCAGGCAAAGTCACATTCATAAAGCCAAGCATTATCCTCTGTTTATAAGACAGTAAAGAGTAGGGAAGCTTCTTATCACTGCACAGAGCAGCCCTGCACAGGACGGGGGAGGTTCCAGAAAAGATGACCTCCCAGTTTCCCTGGAATAAACAAAATGAATGTGACTAAAAACCCACTCCCCAAAAATGTTACCTGCTTACTTCTGATATGATAATAAATTGAATGTGTGTTTAAAATTAAATGTATATATTTTTTCATGCCCAGAAAGCATAAACTGCGATCTGTGTTGTTAAGGATCTTTTTTAGAATGGATCAAATTCTAGACCCAGTTCCTCCTCTGGCATGAATTCCCACAGATGCCTATGCAAGCATATCTGCTTCCATAAATTGTGGATCTGCCCCAGGCAATTTAAGTATAAGTTTTAATTTTGGAACAATTAGACTATCTGTCTTCTCTGGAGAGATTTTAAGTCGCTGGAGTTTGCATGTTTGCAACATCTAGAAACTCTGTATGTATACACTGGAAAAAGAGGGGGGGGCTCAGTAACTGGTCAGAAAGCAGTGTTTGCAGTAAGTCAATTCTAGTAATTTCACCTTAGTTTTAAGAAACATTAAAATATGATTATAGCTTGGTTGGCAATGACAGTGCTTGAGGGTGTGAAAGAAAAGGACTCTGGTGGCCTTCAAGACAGTTGTGGAGGGCATCTGCAAGCCTGCAAACTTCTCTCCCAGGAGGATAAATAATCATAGGGTCATAGGATGGTTTGGTTGGAAATGGTCAATGGTCATCTAGTTCCAGCTCCTGTGCCATGGGCAGGGATGTGTTCCAGTAGACCAGGTTGCTCAGAGCCCCATCCAACCTGTCCTTGAACACTGCCAGGGATGGGGCATCCACAGCTTCTCTGAGCAACCTGTGCCAGTGCCACTGCACCCTCACAGTAAAGAGTTTCTTCCTAATATCTAATCTAAACCTACCCTGTTTCAATTTAAGGGCATTTTCCTTTGTCCTTGCACTACATACCCTTGTAAAAAGTTCCTTTTCTGGTCTCCTGAGCCACCTTTTAGATATTGGAAGGCAGGTATAATCCAGAGATTTCTCCAGGCTCAACATTCCCACCTTTCTCAGCCTGTGTTTGTAAGAGTGGTGCTTCAGCTCTCTGATCATCTTCATGGCCCTCTTCTCACCCACTCCAACAGGTCCACATCCTTCCTATGTTGGGGGCGACAGAGCTTGGGGACACAGTACCTTCCCCAGCCATGGCCCAGGACACGTGCCATACTGGGCAGTACCAGTGCACCAGCCATGAGGAAACCAGTTATTTAGAGAAGACGAGCCGTGTTTCCTTTGGCTGTGTACAAATTTCCCAAGTATGGTTGCCACAGAAACAGTTGTCAGTTACCTCATGAGTTTGCCATGCAAAGTGGGTAAGAAACTCAATCTATTTTGTGTCAGTGTCGTGAGTGAACCATCCACCTTTATATATGGGATCCATAGGGAGTATGTTCTGAATCTGCACTGCCTGCCCATGGTGCCTCAACTCCCCATGAGTATAATTTAATCTCTCTTCTGCCCTTATTCATGTGCTGCCATTCAGGCTTTCCCTGGGTACCTCATCAATGGAGAGTAAGTGCAGCACAGGATTTGGTCCTTTCACTCCAATTTTTACGGTTTGTTCTTATATAAACACATTTCAAGGAGTTTTACAAAAGCTGCATAATTCAAGACAGCTTTTGGCATGATGAAAAGAAAGTGAAAAGAGAGGAGAAAAGATCCTTTCATTCTGATTTCAAAATGAAGGAGTAAAAAGTGTCCCAGACTGAGGCATCTGAGATGGGAAGATCCAGAAAAGACTTCTTAGCAGCTACCTATCTACATAAACAGTGAGAAAAATGAGCCACTATGAAATGCTGTGAAAAGCCACAGTAGCCCTGACTGTACTTTTCAGGGTCTCAGAGGCTGAAAAAACCCCACCACTTTTCCAACATAGACCTTGCTGAAATTTTTTTGCTTGGGCTAACCTTTCAGACAAGAAACTGTACTCTCTGCAAAAACACTGGAAAGCACTGCTTTTCTTAAATAAAAAAGAAAAAAAGAAAAAAAAAAAAGAAAAAAAAAAGGAAAAAAAAAGAGGAAAAAAGGGGAAAAAAAGGGAAAAAAATTTGTTTGGAAAAGTCTAATTAAATATTTCATTTGAGGTTATTTATTTAGCCAGTTAAAAGTTACTTAAAATCACTTGTAAAGGCACTGTAAGAAAACAATAAAGACTGCACATTGTTTCTTAAATACAACCCTACAATGGTGACTGAGATGTGCTGCTGTACCTCTCCTGCTTTCCAGCTGCTGCCCTAGACAGCTGCTGGTCTGCCAGAGCCCTGTGTCTCATCTGTCAGCCCTTTGGGGATGTCTCTGGATCCTTTACAACATCCTGCTCTCATATAGGCTACAGCTGACCCAGACCATTTCTTCCTTGCCACCTTTTTTCAGGCCCAAAACTGAAACTCATTCACCAGTGCATGTTCTGTGGAAGCCAAAGATGAAGTCAGAGAAATCTGACATCCATCTGGCCGTTCTGTCTGGTGCCCCACTCACCTGCTGAGCAGACTGCTAGGTCTGGTTTGGGAGCCCTGTTTATCTGGTTCTAGCTCTGCCATGAGTATGACCCACAGAATTAGCTTTACATATATTTCACAAGCTCTGGGTGGAAATTTCAGAGCAAAAGCAGGCAGATACCTGGAGAGAGTCCCAGATCTTTGGGAGGGATGAGGGAGAAGATTTCTGCAAGTTTTTTCTACTTGGGAAGAGATAGAGTATGTATTGTATCCAGTGCACGTCTTTTTTACAAATGTTCTTACATTGAGTAACTATAACCATCCATAATATAAACTCTAAGTAACCCACCACATGGTATGAATCTATAGGTAAGTAAAATTAGACATGGTTCAAATGAAGTCTTCCAGAACCAAAAGTTTCCTTCTTTTTCTTTTTCTTTTTCTTTTTCTTTTTCTTTTTCTTTTTCTTTTTCTTTTTCTTTTTCTTTTTCTTTTTCTTTTTCTTTTTCTTTTTTTCTTTTTCTTTTTTCTTTCCTTTTTCTTTTCCTTTTTCTTTTTTTTCTTTTTCTTTTTCTTTTCTGTTTCTTTTTTCTTTTTCTTTTTTTTTTTCTCTTTTTCCTCCCTTTTGTTGGCCTGTAATGGAAAATAGAAAATTATACCCGTGGACTTTTTACATCTTCCAATTAACTTTCAGTATGACCGTGGGGCATTCAGGTGAGTGAAGATACAGAGGATTCATTGTAAAATGTCCAATAGCCCATTACAATTTTAAGCATGCATGAATGAAGATCTACACAAGAAAATTAACCACTTCCTCCAACTATTCAAGAAAATTACAGCATCTTGCCTTTTATGAACAGGACCAAAACATGCATATATGTTTTACAATCCTGTTAACACATCTAATAGAATCTGATTCCTTTTAGGCACATTGCCCTAATAGAATCATACAATAAAAATGAGACATTGTGTTTTCTCTAAATTTCCACTCTAAGGAACTCAGTGCTCTTTGGTCAGGGACATACCTTAGCACTGGCAATTTAGTTGAATTACAATTTTTAAATGCTTACCTGTCCAAAACATATTATATTAAATTAACAGAGCAGTAAAAATAAAATTAAATCTGGGTTAATTTTTGTATTATAGTAGTGGGATGTTAATTTATAATTACATTAAAAAGCAAATTACCTACAGCAAACACCAGGAAGTTGTCGGGAATCGAGGTGGGTTTTTCCCTATTGCAAGGACTATATTGTGAGGTACTTTCAGGGACAGATATAGCTCTGATCTGGGAGGGGGCCTGCAATGGAGGTACTGAAGTGCGCCCATGTCATGCTGCTCCTCTGGCTGGTGACAATGTTAACAGGACAGCCATATCATTTTCACCTTCCCTTGTAAGCCCATACCTGACTTCTGCCATCAGTTTTACAGTTGTGTTTTGGGGTTTTTTTTTTCTTCCTCTTTTCTTTTTATTTTTCCTATTCACATTCTTCAATTTGTCTATAGAAATTGCACATTTGGTTGTCATACCTCTGGTTGCAAAATACAATGCGAAAACACATAATGCTGTATTTGTAGAAGGGTTGGCATGCACTTCCATGGATCCTGCAAACTGCAGGCTCTTACCTAAGATGCAAAGCCACACTGAACTTAATAGCAGTTCATGACCATGTTTGCAAAATAAGAACATGCACTGCACAGGCCCCTCTTTCTAGAGAAATTTGGTTTGTATTTATAGCCTTTGTAATAGTCTCCATTTTTGCCTTTGGAAGAAAAACAAAAACAAAACCCGAAGTTCAGTATTTTCAGCAAATCTCTAAGGAAACTCCCAACCAAATTATGCAAACCATCAAGTTTATGGCTATGCCTGTTAAACTCAGTTTATGTCTAATTGTATTAGTGCTTTAGCTTGAGCTGTAGGAAAGGGACTGAGCCATAATATAATTGGATTAAAAATATAGTGTGCCCCATGTAGAGACCCTGTTCCTCTCCAAGACTAGATGATTTGGATGGAAGCAAACAGGCTGTCATCACTTGTTCCTATACTAAAAAGCTAACAGCATGTATAAGATTTTTCTTCCAGAATGACCCTATTTTTACCTTGCCACTTCATCGTAGATTCTTCCAGCCTTTTGAAAAAAGTACAGCCTTCCTTTTTCTCTGATTCAGCAATGGTGAGGCCTGGGGGTTTAGGCACTGTCTTTTCTGAAGCTTCAGCAGCATGGGCTGTTGACCTCCATACCCTCTATGTAGGTACCAGCACAGGCCCAGCTGTAAGGTCTGTGATATGTTCCTGGCAGTGACATCAACCACTACTCCAAGAAAAACTGGAGTTCATTTGAAAAGCATCCTAACCTAAAGGGAAGCCAGGGCATCATCTGAAAGTTGGGACAGATATAATCTTTGGTTTCTGTTAATCTGGACCCTGGAAAAATTCTAACTGGATTAAGAGTGGACGTTTAGCAGGTACCAACTGGCTTTACTCTACACTGCATGGGACAAGCCTTCTCCCAGGCAAACCGCATCCATGCCACCTTGGCTCAGGATTTCCTGCAAACCTCATGTAGCACATCTTGCCCTCAGGCATCAGCATTATTCTGTGTAACATTTTCAGCTGAACCTTTCCAAAAATGTACAGGTCAAGCCTGCAAGTGATATTTTTAAAGCAAGACTGTGAGGTCAGGTTTATGCCTGTTTATGCCTGTTTATGCCTGGACTGTGACATAAAAGCATATAGGGGAGTTTGACGATGAAAAGCCTGCTGGAATAGCATTAAAGAGTGGTATAAATGGAGTGAAGCAAAGCTGGCACAGACTTAACTAAAACCATGATTGGGCACTGTCCTGGATAGAGCTATTTGGGGTCCACAATAAAGCCAGGGAGAAAATAAACCAGCGAGTAGTGAGGGTAAATAAAGGATCCAGTACTAGAATTCATTCCTGGTCCTCCTTTCTTTAGCACCACAGAAATACTCGGAAGTGGCATTGCATAGCTGTGTCTGCTGCCTGCAATTAATATCAGCAGGCAAGGACAATCTGCCTATAAGCCACACTTGGCCAGATGTTCCACATCACTGCTGGATTTAAGCTGTGCTGCTTGCACACAGGTATGAAGAGAGTTTATATGCCCACCGAGTGCCCTGTGCTGCCCTCCCAGCTCAGAGAGGTTCTCCAGCAGCAGGATCAGGGGTGGAAGTACACAGCAATTCACCATTTACCTCAGCTGAAACTGTGATTGCAAATAGGGGGAGGAAGTTATCCACCAGGGCCCCACTGATCTGTGTTCCACGAGGACCGAGTTCAGGCTTGCATCCACCTTCTTGCTTCTGGACTGCCAGCCCCCTTTCTGGCATCAGGGCTTGGCAGCAAGTGTGACAGAGCTCTCATGCACTTGGCTGGGCACCTGACTAGCTGTTGGTGGGTTGATGATGAAGACAGCACTAAGGTCAGAGGGATAGGCAGGATTCAGGAGCTTGATGTGTACATCCTGAGCTATAATAATCCTTGAACCCATTTCTGTGGATTGAAGTAACCTGAGTGTTTGTGTGCTCACTGCCAATGGCATCACTTTTCTACTGACTTCCATTTCTTTCACATATGGCTTTCTGAAAGGACTGAATAAAATGAACTGTACTACAGATTTATTAAATAACTTCGGTTTATGTTAGTACATGCCTCAGGATTGCCAGCATATGTCCCATTTCTGGGTGTTTTTAAGCTGGAGGGGACAAGGCTCTGAAAAATACACATGAGAAATCATCAGTTAGCAGAAGAGATGTCTTCCTGTGAAAAATGGTGACATTGAGGGTTATCAAAACCAGCCTAAAACTCCTTTCAAAAGATCCATGGTTTTACCTCAGCAGCTTAAGGATACCTTTCCCATTTAAATGTTCTCTAATTCTGTAAATGAGCAATATTATTCATCTTAGGTCTGTCAGATAAAGAAAAAAATGTACATATGAGTTTAATCCCTCAGTTGGTTTATAACATTACAACTCAGGCAGGAGAGTCACAAATCCATGTAGACATCTGAATGCTGACTTTTGCATTTGGATTCCTGATTTAGTTGAAAAATATATAAAAAACTTGTGTAGCCAAACAGCTCCCTATTGGCTACACATCTGTACAGACTCAAGAGCATTGTATATTTCTGCAAAGATCTGGAATAAATTGTGCTCAATGAATTGGCCCCTTGCATGCTTGTTTCAAACAGGAGACTCTGATGAACTCATGTATCATGGGAGCATCAATAGCAAAACAATACGTCTTTGGTCAAATCTAGTGGGAGCTGCCATCATAAATATGGAAGATGGGTAGATGCAGAAATAAATAATTTTGGGGAGATGGAAATGTACTTACAGATCAATATTAGTGACTGCAAGCTACATTCAACTTCTTAAGCATTAGTTTTGCATTTTGAAAACTCCACAATGACTCTGAAGAAAAGTACTTTCTATGGTTGGGATTCATCTACCTAACTCAGTCATGTAGAAAAGAGGCATCTACTCTGAGCCACCCACCTCTAAACATCTTTTATAGGGAGTTCTGTGACAGTTCGACAACGGAATATGTCCCCATGTAAGATTGCCTCTTTTTCCATTGACAAAAGGGAAAATATACAGGACTCCATTTAGAGTGGTACAGTAAAGTTTTATCCAGCTAAAATTAGGAATCTACTGATGAATGTGTACTCACTTGGCCTCTTGCCCAGCCCACATGCATAAGTGGCAAGTGTAAAGTACTGACAGCAGATTTATTAATGGTTCTGTTTATGTAACTCCATCCACACCCCACTCTGAAGTCCTTACTCAGCCCCTTTTTGTTATACAAACAATGTCTTATCCATTTTATTCACCTGACCCGACCTTTTTTCTTTAACAGTAGGATATTTGTATGCCATTCTTCTCCTGTGAACATAAACAGCTCTGTGTTTGCAATCACAAACTCTTAACCAACAGCCAGCCTCTCGTTCAGCTGCTCAGCTGAGCATTCACCCATAGAAACTGCTCATGTGTTGCTGTGCAGATCTCAAGCATGAAAGTTTGGTTTCCTTTCATGACTGGGATTTTTTCAAGAGCAGGTAAAAACTGTGCACAGATTTATGATTTCTGCTGTTCACCCAGCCTAATTTTTGGCTCTGCTTCAACCTCTTTCTCTTCCTGTTTTCCCAAGAACTTTTCCCCTTTGAAAGCCAGCCTCATTAATGCAAATTCAAAACTTTTCAGAGAACTCTTTCCCATCTTTTTAGCCAGCTCACATCCTCACTAGGAGCCTTACAGGTCTGTCCCTACCAAGCCAGGCTCCTTTCCAGGCCCCTCTGGTCAGAGTCAGTTCCTCCTCCACCACCTGATATCCTGTGTTCAGCACAAGCTCAAGTCTCTCAGGTCTTTTAAGCTCAGTTTCCTCCCTCTGGACTCTTTGCTGAATTTAGGTGACCCATAATGTTTCCCAGAAGGTCCAATTATAGTCACTTGCTCCTAACATGTGGAACATCCTTCAGCACATCTGCAAAGTGAACTATGGCTAACACAGGTGAGACTGAGCCTGTAGCAACTCCCTTCAATGCCAAATAACATGCATTTAGGCTTCCAGAAAAATGTAAGCCACTCTCATGACCTCTCTTCCAAAGACACAGAACTATATTTATTTGTGGTTTTTAATAAAGAAATAAACCTAGTCCCACTTATTACTGGCTAATATTAATATTTCTACTCTTAGGTTAATTGTGGTGACAGTCTGATGAACACTGTAAATTGGCAAAGGAATTGCTAGGGAAAGAAATCTCTGATATTCCGTCACTTGTTCATGCCTCACAGCATTCCTCCCTATGCTAGCACAGCAGCCTCCATATCTGCAAAATTAGCTTTTCTGGGGAGGGAATCCATCTGAAGTGTTTTTGCTGGGTAGGTTTAAACCTAGATCAGCTTCTTACTCCAGTTCTCTGCACAACTACCATGGAGGAGGTGATGCACAAGCAGGAATGTGAAACCAGACTGGGAGAAGGTAAGGCTGTGTCTTTCTGCATCAATGCTCTCCTATACTGACTTTCAGTATCCACTGAATTGCAGCTTCCGTTAGTTTACCTGATGTTGTGCCTAAGGAAAATCACATCTTTTTCAGAGACACAGAAAATTTTAAAAAATCATAACCTTCTATGGTGGAAACTGTTCTGAGAACAAAACAGTCACTTCAGCTAATTGTATTTTCTTCAATTCCTGCCAGATTTTACACCCTAGATTTTATGTGGAGCTCTTAATGGTTTCAGAATTTAAAAAAAAAAAAAAAAAAAAGGTTACTGTATCTTATGAACTATCAGTTAGTCATTTAAAAAAGTGTATACAGCTCATGAAACAGTTAATGCAGAATGATAAAGCTGTATTTCACTCATGCAGGAGAAATAACAACCCTTCCTTTACTCCAACATCAACATGTTTACCACTGGGCTGGAGGGAAGACAACATCCCTAGGTATACTCTAAAGAATAAAGTTATTTTCACTTGCAGGAATTTTCATTACTTTTACCCTCACAAATACAGTGCAGATGTGGATATTAGGGGAAAGCATCTGAAAAGCCATAAAACTGCTACTCATTTTATCATGTACTTATAGTCTCTATATGATTACACTGTCTTTAGCTACAGCAGTGCATTAGTCAGCTGTGCTCAGTACTGACACATCACAGATGAACCACTCTGTGTGTTGCTCCTGTGGTGCTCTAAAGCTGATAAAACTCAGCAGCTGTTATTTTCACTGGCTCATGCAGCACATAGTGGGTGTTCTGGTCACTTTATAAATATCACCTTTACACTTCCAAATGCTTATAAGCACATTTATTTCTAACAGAGTATCTCCACTTAGGTGCAATGTGTATTTAGTCGGTGTTATATAAAAAGGTCGGTTCTGAGGGCAAAATGTCTCCCCAGAATGACACATATGAGACTGAAAATATTTTTGTGTTTGTATCCTAGAAACACACACCTAAATCTGGTCAAGTGTTCCCCACAGGAAGAGCCACAGGGTGGAAGAGGCTGCAGCACCCAGGTGCTGTGCCTGACCCTTGGCTGCATAGTCCAGACCCCAGAGCTGAGCTAGCAGACAGCCACGTGGGCTGTCTGCACCACACCACTGCTAAGCCACCCATGCTAATTCAGTTGTTCGTGGTTTTCTGGGTGAAATGGGCTGACTCCATGCTTTCAGGAGAAGGGACAATCCCAGCTGGCCTTCTGTGGGGACACTAACCTGTAGCAGGAGAATGGGAAGAAGCTGGAATGGAACATGAGGAAAAAGAGTTCTGCAAAATGCTGTCTGCCGAGGAGAAGGATTGACTATTCACTTGTCCCTTTCAGTATAAGACAGATGTGCTATAAGGGAGCCAGGTTAAAAACAAATATAAAGAAATGATTCCTCAAGTAACCAGTGGGCATGACTTTGTTGCCAAAAGACATTGTGTCTGCACAGGTGTAAAGGGATAGTGGACAAACACTTTGAAAGGGATCTACTATGGTTTACTAAACAGAAGAAATTGTCACAGGAACAAGGAAATGCCTCTAGTTGAGAAAGGTCAGAGACTGTGGAAACACTTTACAGCTTACTTGCCTCTTCTCATTCATCAACAAGCATCACAATGAGGACACTGTTTTTCTTTTTCCCTGGTGGAGACCACAAATGTGGTCCCCCATTGCCACAATTCAGGGGATGAGGTGCCTGTTTCAGGACACCTGCAAGATGAGTGCAACCAAAACACTAGGGATGAGCCTTGTTCAGGGAAAACACTGAGGGTATGTCCCTATATCCCCTGTTACTCTGGGAGTGAGAATGTGGGCTTTAGTTACTCTGATCTAAACTATCACAGCTGTCAACATCCAGCCAAAGCAATGGACAAGTAAATGGCAGAAAGTATGTCTGTGCTCAAAACCATGTTCCTGAAAGCCTCTGCTTGTTTTTCTATAAGCATTTTACTGGGTCTCTGACATTCTCTGGAGCATCTGTAATTGTTCAGCACCTGGCTTACGCCTAACGGCTAATATTAATATTTCTACTCTTAGGTTAATTGTGGTGACAGTCTGATGAACACTGTAAATTGGCAAAAGAATTGCTAAGGAAAGAAATCTCTGATATTCTGTCACTTGTTCATGTTAATATCCACTGGGCAGGTACTTCCCTGGATGAATACCTACAAGCTTATCTCCAAGGACAGCTGCACAGCAGCAAAGCAATTCCTGGCATCTCCATGCTGGGCAGCAGTAATTTCCACCTCCTTTTGTATAATGGTGGTGGAGAAGGGAAGGGAAGGGAAGGGAAGGGAAGGGAAGGGAAGGGAAGGGAAGGGAAAGAATTAGGACAATCTAATCAAGTTCAACCTAATCATTTGAACCTAATCAAGTTCAAATTAGAACTGCAGAATTCTGGGAAAACGTGTAGCACATTTCCTGGAAACATGGTCTCTCCTGAGCATAAGTACTCCCTAAGGTCCTGCACCCTTGGGGCCATGCCAACAGCACTGTAATGTGCAAAGAGCAGCAGCAGAAACCAACAGCAGTGCAGAACCCAACCACTCCTGCTAAATACTACTATCACCAGCTGGGGACAAAGGCTTACTGACTCACAGTCACTAGAGTTTTTTAAAATTAGTATCGGGTTGGACTGGGCTTTGGAGATATGTGCTACAAAATCTCAGCCTCCTCTCCCCCCCTCGCACTAAAGGACAGGGAGAGCATCCCAAATCCATGCCACCGAACGCCCCAGCATTATGTCTGCAAGGCCTCCTAGTCCTGATACCTTCAGTGTGTGCCAGCTCAAACAAAGAACAGTGAGCACAGCAGGTGGGGGAAATGCACTTCTCCCCATGCATCAGTGGAAAAGGAGTGGCACGTGGCACCAGCCCGGCAGCCCCTCCTGGTCCGAGAGGCACAGAGCAGGGACGGCACACTGCTGCAGGTGGAGGAAAGCCACAGAGTTTGAGTCTCCCCGCAGGTTTCCTACATTCCTTCCAAAGTCACAATATTTTAATTGATATTTCTTATGAGAATTCAACAGGTGCAACATAAATCCCATGGATTGTGCTGAATCACACAAAATCTTGACTTTCATTTTGGAAGGGCAATGGGGGGTGGGGGAAGAGGAGTTTTCTTGCTCTTTGGGTTTTCAGCATTGAGCTACATGAGACAGAAAAACTGCTGTATTCGCTCAAAGTGCTGCCAGATTAAAATAAGCAGCTATTCATCTTATTTTTCTGAAAGGATGGTTAAGTCATTGAGAAAAACTCATTGAATATAGAAAGTTAGAGCACAAGTACAGAGGGGAAAAACTTGACTGTTCCCCTTATGCCCTGGAGTGGGGAGCAAATGCTCCTATGTCCGCTTCTGCCCTTTCAAGAATGCATGGCAATGCAGATGAGACAGCAGCAGGGCTAGGAAGAGAGCCTCTGGGCTTATGGATACACACTGGAACCCTGCTAAAACCAGTTAACTGACCCATTTTGTCAAGGTTTTAGTTGTGAGGTGAGAGGTGCTAGTGGTAACAAAGGTAGATGTCACAGCATATGATTTATTCAGCATGAAGTCATGATATATCTCCTCTTGGTTTACTCTCTACTTAAACAATGGCTCAGTATCTGCAGGACTCCACATGGTACACAGATAAACAAAGAGCAGATAGGGAGGCAGATGTTGGAAATAAAGACACACTTCCACTTCTCATTTTTGCAATTTGCCTTGTATTTCTTTACGAAAATTCCTAATACAGGTTTGTTAAATTGTTTGAAGATTTTTAGGTTTCTGTATTTAAAAAAGGATTATTAAAATGTTAATCCTGCCCAATACTTCAAACCACCTAGGAAGATCATACTTCTAGCACTTAGAAAGTGATCAAGCTGATAAACAGCAAATCTGCATGTTTTTCTCCCTACTCCTGTACCCATTCTTCACTATCTAGCACATTTGCAGTTTGATCTGAGTGCCTGACGTTGGTCCTGCACTCATGCTAGATCATAGTCTTGATAGTCCTCAAGAGGAAGGAATAGATATCTATCTGCTGACAGATGTTTATCAACTAATAGATAAGGTTTACATCTTCAGGAAAACAACTGTTTTCTTCTAACATCAACGCTAATGCTCAACACCACAACAACAGCAACAGTAGAACTGCTGGCAGTAGTAATATAATGGTAACATTGATAATAAAAATGACAAGCTTTACTGAGAACATACTGAAGACCCTGAGATCCTATAATACTGATTTCACTTAGCACAATCAGACATGTGATTTTAAAGCAGAAATAAAAAACTAGGCGGAAAGGACAATCTCTCATTTCTTTTCCTTGCATATAGCAGAGGGGAAGAAATGGCGCTTTTTCTTCCCTCATAGAAATCTGAGGTTTTTCATTAGAATGAAAAGCTGAAATATTAATTTTTTTGTAAATGGAAATCTAAAGCAATACAAAACACAAAATATGGATCAACACAAGAAAAACACTTATCTTACTCCTCCTTGGTGCCCTTTGTCTATACCTTGACTTAAAAGCAATCTAAAAAATCTTTGCAGTATATGCTTGGGTGTTTAAAGGCGGTATTCTGACTTTCTAAGCATTTTTTCCTGATTTTTAAACAAAAAGTTATGAAAATGGCTGTTCTCCAACAGAGAGTGCATGTTCATCAATGCAGAATTTTTGACAAAAGGACAACTGCTTAATACTAAATCTTGTAGCCCTCCTTTAAAAGCCTGCTGAATTCTAATACCTGACATTTTCACTGTACAGGTCCTAAAACAGGTCACCATGGGAGTCAGCATCATTATCCTCATTTGCCACAGTAAAAGACTGAGGGACTTGCCCCAGGACAAGCAACAGACCATGGAGCTGAAATAAGAACTTTCCTCTGCTGGTTGCAGTTCAGTGCTCTTTGGTCTTAGCTGTGTAACCAAAAAGTGGTCTCTGAACTGATTGTCTATAACCTAGTCCTGATTTTGGAAGAAACAGTGGCAATAAATCCCATCTCTAAAGAGCAGGAGAAATACCATCACTTCTCCGGTGGGAATTATTGTGAGAAATTCTGCTGAGTGATTGAAGACATATAGTGGGAGGGGGGGGATCTACAGAGATTGGGACACAGTATGCCCCTCTTTATTTCCCCCTAACAAAGCAGATTTATCTACATTTATGATAAACACAACACTGAATGTTACCTAAAGTTTAACTAGGATTAGGAGCTTAACTAGCATAAGGAAAGTTTAAATAAAAGTCTTTCAAAGAAAAATAATGAGCAGAATTACAGCAGAAACAGTTGCAATATGGATAAGGCAAAATATTTGACAAGGAAAACATCTCTGAGAAGAAAGCACACGGGATAGAGCTATTATAGCCTCAGAGGCCTTTTCGCTCAGACTTCTTATTTTATAACATATTTCTAAAACATGACACCCACAACTGTTTTTCTTCATCTATCAAAGCATAAAATTGCCAGTCCTTTGACCTAACTTAAATGAAGGAAGTAGCAATGTTAGGTTTAATTAAAAACAGCAAATATTTGTACAGCTGTCCCTGGTTTCACAGCACAGAAATAGGTTTAGCATCAGATCTTACAGTTTTAAGTCCTCTGGGAACTATATACAAAAACATATAGGATCCTTCTGGCTGACTTGCTAAAGCCAAAAATACTTTTTTTTCGAGTTATTTCAGGTGGGGATCATTCAACCTTCCTGTTTCCAACCCACTGTTTTCCTACTTGAGACTTTTTTTTTCCACGCTCCAAACGTGGTACTCTCAGCTTGACAGGTTTGGATGCATTTGATGCATTTTGGGGTTGTGAATAATAAAATAAAAAATATAAAATTGAGGGTAGTCTGAGAAGTTTTGGCTTATCATCAGCCTTTCTGATGGAAATCCTGATGGCCAGACCCATCTGGGCATTTCCAGGTATCTCTGCCTCTCCATATGAGTGTCACTGGGGGGCACCTGGAATGAGTTGCAGGAGTATCAACCAGATCCATCCCCAAAACTAGGAGGGGTGTGGAATGAAGGATTTTGCTCTTGGCCCTTGCTCTCATTTTAAATTACACATTGAAACACCTTGTAAAATCCTTCGGCACCGAGGTTTATAATCAGCCTTTGGAGTGCTGACTGCACACACACCTCAGCCCCTTGACTGGGCCAGCTATGGCAAGCCCACTCCCAGCAGGGACCACGGGAGGATTTACACTGCCTTGTGCAAGAGGCTTGGCAACCCCAACCCCTGGACTCACCTGACTGTTCCTCCCAGGGACCCGCGGCTTTCAACCTGACAGGGGGTGTTGGAGAGGCAGGTGGGGCAGGTGGCTACCCACCACAGAGCCAGTGATCGGAGAGAAGAAGGAGAAAAAGGGCCAAACTGGATTTAAAAAGCCTCACCCAGGTCTGGAGCAGGAAGAGAGGTGGGAATGATGATGGCCGGTTCGGTGCTCTGCTTGCGTCCATCAGGCACCAGGCAGGGACTCTCCTTCTCCTCCTCTGGGCTGCTGCAGCCCCCCAGCTTCCCCACAGCCCCCACAGCCTTCCCACACCCAAACCTTCAGCACCGGCTTGGCACAGACCAGGAGAGGAGGGGGAGGTGTCTGAGCATGGTGGGGCTCATGAAGGAGGGAGAAAAGCTCAGGGGATGAGCCCTAAGGAAGGAGAAGAGAGTGGAGACCTACCTCTCAGCCCTGGTGAGCCCAGGCCAGGTGGGCTGGCCCAGCCAAGGCTGGAGAGATGTGAAACACTTCAAGAGATGGCTCTGCACAGCAAGATGTCCCTGCTAGTAGAAGTAACTTCTCGTCTTCTACATGTAGAACATCTCCTGTTGCCTCTCCTACAGCAGAATCCTCTTCCGCTTCACCCAAGCCTAAGTAAGAGAGAGACAAGAAATACACTGATCTTGGGTTTCTAACAGAATGGCAGTGGACTGCACCCATAATTGCACATGCTGAGTCTTGCTATGCAAACTGCAAGAGTTTCAATTACAGTAATTTTCAGTTAAGTAATTTAAGTCTAAAACCCATAAAACAGAAAGCTACTTGACAGTAAAGTGCAGTTGCATCACTGGAGTTCAGAGGATAAAAAAGCTTTTTTGGCAGAATGAAGGCTTACTGACATGCTCAGTAGCCTGGAAAGATTATTTAGAGCCTTTTTAGAAGCCAGTTTCATATGTCTAAACTTCTAGAAATGCACATAAAATCTTAAACTGTGAAGCTATTCTCTGGTCCTCAAGGAGCCAAAAAGCAACACAAGATGCAGAGATGTAACCTGCAAGTGGAATATGACTGACCCACAGAGCTCACAGTTGTTCAAAACTAACACACTATATATCCAGCATAAGATGCCAAAAGAACATATACTTGGAAAAATCCTCAATTTTTCAAGAAACACAATTGTTACGTATATTAGCCCAGAAAGAAGTCTAAGAAAAAGCCTAGGTATGGGCTTGTGATTCATGGGTTTAGTTGTCCATATCCAATACATCTCCAATGTCTTGTCCCCAGTCAGTTTACTTTGGCATTGTCCAAAAGGTTTTTGCCTTGGATAGACCATGTAGAACAAGATGGCAGTTCTTGTCCAACCTTTAGTACTGAAGGTGCATGCCACAGAAACACCATCAGTAGTAGACATCAATTGCTGGGCCAGGTGAGCTAAAACTAGAATTTGCTCTTTTGCTTCTATGCCAGCTTTCCCAGTAAAGACCAGTACAATGTGGGAAACTTGGGCATACTGAAGCAGCAAAGACGTAACCAGTTTAAAGTCTCATCTGGTGGATAAATACTTGTGAATTAAGTTTTCCTGTGTCTTTTTGTTTCTCAGTATCTGGGTGATGAACTTGACATATTGCAGGATGTTGTTTTCATGTGTACTATGTCCAGCTTTGTGATTGTTCATAATATGTTAAAAATTAAATCCAAGCTATCTCAGATCAAGATATAACTCACTCATAAGCTCAGTCACCAAGAATCAGGAGCAACCTTTAAACATTTGGATACAAATATTTTCAGTCTCCAGGAAGATCCACCTGAGAGTCCACTAGAAATAAATACATGCTGAGGTGGAAGGGATGATACTGGAAACTAAAAAGAGTGTATTAAAAAATCAAATTAAATAGTCAGACATTACTCTTAAAAATGAGAATAGTGACAGATTGCAGTTCTGCAGTACTAATTTTCCAGTAACTTCTTTGTTGCTCATAATTTAAAATAAACAAGGCTAATGGCATTCGGGTTTTGCTAGCTTGATGAAATACAGCCATCTCAATGAAGGTTTTATTTTCTTCCTCTTATTTCCCAGAACAGCTTAAATATCTACTTGCATGAAAGCATGTGTTTAGATACCACTGGGACTACAGTTTACTTTGGGTTCTGATTTTTGTATTCTACTCGAAGCTAAGTTAGGTCCTATTTTCACTGAAAACCCATTATCATGAACTGTTGAGCCCTGGGATTTTCCATCCCAATCCTTCTCCAGTGAGGGTACATACATTCTACAATAGGTTTCCTCAAATGCTGTGTCACTGGTAACTAACACCTTTAATTGCAAGTAATTTCACTGCTGCAGATTTCAATTTGAGGTAAATTGGATTCCAAAGGATCCATTAATATTAAAACCTGTTTGTAAATTCCAATAAACAAGCCCTTAAAGGTATGCTCTGAGATGATGAAATGGCCAAAGTCCCTTCAAAATGGCAGCCCTTGATAACATGTCCTTCCACTCATTGTTTTTGAAGGAAAGCTCCAGGTTTACGGCTCAGAGACACTCACACATGCTAGTAATCAGTATTTGATACTTCTCATTTATTGCTACAGTTATGTCTCTTCCAGTTACTTCTTGGGAAACCTGATTTTCCCATTATCTCTTTGCTTTGAGGTAATTCCTTGTTTTTCCCTAATTAGCTGATTTATCAGGTGAACCGGCTCCAAAAAATCACTCTATAAAATAGTCCCAAAACAGACAGACACAGGCTTGAAGAAAATACATAATCAAGGAATGGGGAGAACACACTGAAATAGCTCATCCTCTGTAGGTACTGGGAGCACTTTGTGCTGCACACTGGTGCACATTAGCCAGTGCTAGTCCTCAGCAATTAAAAGTCAGGTGTTAATTTCTGATGAAAAGGGACATCCTTACAAGAATTTGGAGCAAACCCTTTGCTATTGACAGCAAGCGTGTTGTTACTGAATTTGCAGTACGACTGTAGAGATGGCTTAGCCAAAGGGGAGGTGGGAGATGGGGAAGGGCAAGGGGCCCCTTTCCCCCATTCTGGGACCCAGGTGACCCCTTCACCCCGCTGCCTACCCAGCTGATTACTGGCATTGCATCCACAAGTGAACTCCTTTTGCCTTCTGCCTCCACAAAGCCGCCCTGTATTAATGGCCGTGCTGTCTTTCTCCTGTAATTACACACTGCCAAGGTGAACAGAACAGCCTCTTTTAAAAATAGATTCTGTATTTTAAGCAGCAATATGAGTGCTTTTGAAAAGGAAAAATACAAGGTATAAAAGCTTCCCAAAATAGCAGTGTGTGGCTTGCCCTGGCTGTGCTCAGGTGTAGCTATGCAATACTCCAGCTTTTTGATAACATCCTGTCTCTTGCACTGAATTTACCAAGGTGTTGTGAGGGTGGTTCCAAATCAGAAATGTGTAGTGGATAAGACTGGGCCAATCTCAACAGCAGCCAGAAGGGAATGGAATATAAATCACATTAAGTTGAAATGGAATATAAATCACGCTAAGTTAAGCCACCCCAATTGCAAAACAATCATGGTGTTTTCTTTAAGGGGGGAAAGAAAATAGTGCCCTTAAAAGGTGCCAGATTGGCAGAGAGGGATAATAAAAAAACTTCTGACAGTGGAAGTTTCTCCTGCCCCTATGCTCTTGTGCTGCTGCTCTGCGCAGGCAGAGAAAGGTCAGGGGCAGAAGGCTTGGCACTCCTCGACAAAAGGAGCAGGGCCACAAGACCCACACATCCATCCACCTGTAGTTCCTTTGCCCTGAATCTTCCATCCAGGTGAAACAGTGCAGTTGCTGCGAAATCAGCCCAGTAGCACTTTGTACTGAGAGTTAGTCACATCACCAAGACCCAAGTGATGGCAGAGGCAGCTCTGCCAGGCTCCTGGCTGGCAGGCAGAGTGCATTGCCTCTGCTAAGTCTGCCACAGAGGTGCCAGACACAGCCTTGGTTTTCCTGCTAGAGAGAGACCCATCCCTAGGAACAAAACAGAAACCACAAGTTCACTGAAGGCCAAACAGCAGCACGTCATCAGGCATTGCTGGCTTTGGCCACAGGTGACCTGAAGATCTGGAGATGTCCTCAGGAGATCAGCAAGGGCTGGTGCAGCCAGGCAGCTGTGCCAGCTGCTCAGCAAAGCAAAAGCCCAGGGCCTTTCAGTCTGGGAATTTGCCCATTTTGGGTGACAAATATGGGAAGGGTGGCAGTTGCTAAATGACATTTTTCTAATGGTAGTTAATAAGCTTGTTTTCTGGTTGCTGATTTCCTGACACAAATCAGAGATTGGTTCTCAGTACCAAACTAACTTGTTCTTCCTTATGCAGGAGATCTGACGACTGATCCATAAATAATGGCTTTGGGTTGGCAGAAACGAGATAAATTACTGTCATTAAAATTCACATAAAACAGCAGCAGAGTCCCTGCTTGCCACCACAGATTGAACAAATGTGCCAACATGCACGTTTTTCATTTTGCAGCAACTGATATTATGAAGTTGTTCCTGGACCCAATAGCTTTGAATGTTCATTTTTAAAAGTAATTAATATGAAGAGTGATGCTGGAAAAAATTGCCTCACCCTCCATAAAGTTATTTGCAAGCCGTAGGCATCAATACTCATTTGTGTGGCTATTTTTTTTGAATACTGAAAAATGAACAATTTGAACTTTTTCAAGTGAGGAAATGCTTCCAAGGTCTTTCTGGAAGCTCAGAGGAAATATGCTTAGGTGATTCAATTTTATTAATATAATAGTGCTGCACTCTGCATGAATCTGCACCTGCTGTGTTAGAAAAAGCCTTTACAGTTACAAACTGCAGAATGAACTACATGAGGGGATTGGGGAACTTCTTTTTTCCACAGGAACAGTAACTTTACAAGAAATTATTAAAAACTCCATCATTCTCAGTGGTACATGTCTTAGGAGATATCTTCCAAATGCAACCTTTTTAGAAAACAGACGGTGAGAGACGAATACAGACTTGAAGTGGGGCTTATCTGTCCCATGATGTTTCCTGAGCTGCTCAAACCATGTTTCCCTTTAGGATCATCAGAGAGAAAGAGGCACCCCAGATTCAGTTCATCCTATAGCAGCCATCTAAGCTGGGTCAGATAAACCGTTCCTATTGCTCCCCACTGACCCCATGCAGAATCTCTGGGAAAAAGTTTCATCTTAGACTTCCATGTACCCAAGGAATGCCACAGGAATCAGTTTCTAAAATGCCCATTTTATTCCTCCAGAAGTTGAGCTATGCTGAGAGTTTATACTGGAAAAATATAAAATAGGTCAGTGGGGGTGGTAGTGCTGAATTACCAGAAATGGACATTAGGAGCTCTGGAGTGCCAGACTCCCAGATTTTGGCCCGCCAATCATGGAGCACATCCAGCACCTGGACCAGGGCACCACCACTGCCACTCTGCCTTCAATGGAAATTTTGTCTACCAGGACGCATGGAGATTAAGAAAAAATGTTGAGGGTTGGCAGCAGGCCTGGGTCTAAAATCTGAATGTGCAGAAGAAAAAGTGTTTGATGGGTCAGATTGGGATCTCCGAGTAAAACAAAAGATGGAAGAAAGCTGCTTGTATCTTCTCCAAGGAAGCCTTTATAAAAGCTGCTTCTTCATAAATGCAGAGCAAGTTGGTGGCTAATTTTATGTTACGGATCAAAAAGAAAAGCTGGGCCATCAGAAACATCCTGAAACTTCAGCCTACCACTGAGTGACAACTGCATGAAACAGACCCAGAGCAGTGGAAAATTTTAAGCCATAAATTAGCCTTGAAACTAGTAGGCCATGTTGTTTTTATTCTGGGGGAGGTTCTTTATTAACTCATCTGTCTAAACATATGGATCTTGACAAATGAAAGCTGCAGGGAGG
Organism: Rhabdornis inornatus; assembly: GCA_013397075.1. Taxonomy (NCBI): domain Eukaryota; kingdom Metazoa; phylum Chordata; class Aves; order Passeriformes; family Rhabdornithidae; genus Rhabdornis; species Rhabdornis inornatus. The sequence continues at coordinate 1,327,480 of VWZS01009922.1, forward strand.
ATCTGCTCCTGTCCTGCAATTGAAAACACTTAAAATTAAATTACTACAAATATTCTTGTTACCCTCTCTTAAATGGCAAAGTACCGCAGGAGCTGTTGCTCTCTATCAGTTCAGCTCACAAGGGGCCTATTTCCTGCAGCTAAAATGGAAAGAATTTTTTAGTCTGAAACTTTTTCTTCAGTTAGTTACTGCCCACTTTTACTGAAAGGAGATAAGTTTTTGTTCTCTGTCATGTATCCTAACACTCCCATGTGCTGGACACCTGCAAAAGCTAGCAAAGCCAGCTTGTTTACTTAGTGCAATTTATTTGACCTTTTAATATATTTGAGTAAGGATTTTACATCTAAGGCAACTTTATAGAACAGATTTGAAAGGTGACCTTCAAAGGAAACATCAAAATCTTTCTGAAAAAGGAAACTTTGGAAATATATGTGAAAAAGGCTGCTTTTCAGCTAAGCTCCTGACTCAGGATTCCCTGGCTTTTTGGCACTGGGACGTACCAGAGCAGTGAGTTCACCTTGCCTACAGAAGACCTACAGGTGCTACCATACAATACCGAAGGGCCTAAGAAAATTTTTGGTTGGCCAGTTCCAGAATTTCCATAACAAAAGCCTTCTATCTGCTAGCTGGGGCAGTCACTCAGCACTGGTTTTGATGTTAGCCTGCATTTTAATCCTTAGCTGAAATCCTTTTTGACTTCATGAAGCTGGGATTGTCTAGGTCAAATGAAGCTCTTTTAGGGAGGGATGGGAGCAGATAGAGGCAGAAGGGAATGTTTTCCTTTAGTCATTGCTTAAATGGGCACCCCCTTACAGTGCTCACATACATATGCTTGATCAGGTCAGTGGCAGGGAGAAGGCTGCCCCTGCAATAGGCAAGGTCCTACAGCCAGCACCACTACACATCCTTAGGGAAAAACTGGCTCCACTTGGCTTTTATCTCTGAACACAGCAGACAAGGGGTTCCATGAGCTTCAACATACAATGTTAATTTGACTGCATTAAGGAATGTATTTATCCCATGCAGAGCATTTTCCCGTCACAGGCATTAGACATTAGAGCAGTGCTTTCCATGCTGCAGGCCATGCTGCTTCTGGGGGACTGGGAAGCCTTCAGAATTTGTTGTGGTGTGCAATGGGCAGAGCTGTCGAGTTCACCCACCTCACTGGTGATCCCATTCACATCACAGACAAGGCACACTGCATGGAACTGATGCTTCAGCAGGGCTGCTGTCATAAAGTCCCCTCAGGAGCCATCGGGGGCTCCCCATAGACCTCTGGATATAATATTTCCCTGCGGTCCTACCCCTGCCTGGTAGTGTAGAGGGAATTAAATTGTTTGAGGAATGATGCAAAAGGTCTGTCTGGCAGAAATAAAATTTAAAAAATATTAATTGTTGAGGCCTGGGGAAGTAGGTCCCCTGTAATACTGAGCAGGTGCAATTGCTATCTAGGGCTTCTTGCCAAGACAGCCTGCAGTGGTATTTAATGGTAACACACATTTATCTCAAACCTGAAGATCTTTCACACTAAATCAGAGAACATTCATAATTAGGAAATTTCTGCTTAGAAAATCATGCCTGGAATGCTTGTGGAGCAGTATTTTTCCCTCACTTCTTTTTGCTTCTTCTTTTAGGATAGCATTGAGTTTAGAAACATCTGTAGCCATGTGGCTTTACAAAGAGAGGGACAACAATTTGAGAAAGACTTACATGAAGCCTACCAGTGTTTGAAGACCATCATTGAGAAACTCATTTGTTCATTGGCAGTTTTTCCCTCAAATTCTTATATTCTGCTCTGATTTGCTCTGAGACAAATCCTGCAAAATCCCCTGGCAATGTGAAGGAGCAGGCTGCCTGCCCAAGGAACGAGCAAAGCTTGTGAGCTATAACATTCCTATAAAAATAACAGATATCTTGAAAGGTGAATCCTGGAGATTTCACTGTAGCGAGAGCTCCTGCTGACTTTAAATCAGTGAAGATTTCCCAGAGGAAATGGTGTTCCTGCAAAGTAGTGAATAGCCTTTTCCTATCAAACTCACACCAAAATCATGTTATTAGGAGCTGGGAATGTCTCCAGACATTGCTTTGGAGGAGCAAGAATTTATTCTTAAATAATAAGGTCTCAAAATGAATACATAAATGTGGAGGCTGAGAAGACAACCATCAGAAATCTCTCTATTTTCATCACAGCTCAGCAAAATGTGTTTTCAAGTAATTCTTTATGGAGTGAACCCTTGAGGCAGAGAAAAGAGAGTGCTTAAGTATGGACTCTTTCATGAGAAGGTATACAGCCTAATTATGTGGCAAGTAAAGACAGTCTGCTAGATCTTTACGAAATTTTTACCATAATAAGCCAACTAAGCAATGGAGAGGTGTAAGTGCAGTATCTTCTGTTGAAAAAAGAAAAAAAAAAAAGAAGAAAAATATGTGGTCCAGGGAGATCAATCACTTTAAAGCAATAAAAGGTCTCGGTAGATGATCCAGTGGAGGTGAATGGAAAGCAAAGCAAAAGAGGCATTAACACAGTGAAGAGAAGGTATTTATAAACCGAGGTGAAACATTTGTGCAGAGCTTTCTCAGCCCCATGACTGTGCAGCAGACAGCATAAAACTCTGCTCTTCTACTGCCAAATCAGGATGGTTTATGAAGTCACTTACTTCTGTCAAACAGCTGCAGCTGTAATGCTGAGAAGAGGCATTCCCCCCTTTTTGCAATAAGATTTAATGTCTGTGTGGTTGCTGAGCAGGAATAAGAGCTTGTAAAACCTTTTTTTTTTTTTTAAGGGATAAATTAAGCTCCTTTTAACTGTGATTTGGGTAGTAGGTGAGGGAATTTTGTAGACTATGAGATAGAAAAGTATCTCTTTCCATTTGCTGGAGGAATAAATTTCCACATGTGATTTCAGAAAAAAATAAAATTTATTTATATTTAAAAATTTGTTAACGTGATCAGGAGCATCATCAGCTGAATACTTTCCAAACGTGGTTCCATACTCGGATTGATTTGCCATATTTTATGTTCACACTTTAAATGTTACACTGGTGTCATTCTCACAACTACAACTAAGGCTACTTCAAAAAACTTACTCATTGGTTCTTGGTGTGAATGCAGACAGCTGCCCTGGGTTGAAATTTTGCATGGGATGTCTTAGCTTAGGAATTAATTAGAAATAGGAAAAAATGCCATGAAGGTCCAGCCAGCACTAGATGTAACTTCCTTTTTCCTTTTTTTTTTAAGTGTGACTTAGTCCCTTAAGGGAAGAGGGAAAAGAGCTCTGTTGGGAGCACAACAAGGTGGTGTTTGCTGAAATGTTGTGATCTCCAGGGCAACGCTGAGCATAAGAGCAGGCAGCAAATAAACAGAGGGAATGCACACAAAGGTGTTATACACGTCCCTACAGAGGTCTCTAGTGAGCGTGCATCTACTGTTGGTGGCACCACCCTTCACAGGAAAGGGACAGAAAGCTGAAGAACTCCTATGAAATTAGTCTTTTGGCTATTTTTCTAATGGTATCCTCTTGGAGGGGAGACACGTGGGCAGCAGAGAGGCCAGGTGAGGAAACCTGTGAGGAGGCAGCTGCAGCCCTGAGATTGCCCTGCTTTGCAGAGCACAAAGTGGTGCTGCCACCCCCACACACGATGGTGTGACAGCCACCCTGTAGCCAGCCTCGGCTGCAAGGGGCTATTTTGTCATTTCCCACCATTTAGGCTTTTTACACTTGTTTCTATTAGTTCGCCCCATCTACTCTCACACACAAAAATACCCTATTACAGCGCCTGAGTTCCAGTTTCTTCAGCAATGCATTAGCCTCAAGCACAAATTGTTTTATCTCCAGTTTCATTAAAAAGTCATTTAAACGAAAAGCTTCCCCAAAGAATCTCTATACCCCTCACTTATAGGCAGCTCATTGTGTTGAAATCCTGGTCTGATGATCAATAGCAAGATCCCATTGACATCACCAGGGCCAGAATCTGAGCTATGCTGTCCAGGTCAAAACTCACCTCATCAGTGCTGCTAACAGGGTTGGCATCAGGAGGATTCTGAAAATAAACAAACAAACAAAACGACCCCTGGCTGATTTGAACTCTATTTGTCAGGTCACATGCATGTGTACAGAAAACTAATGAGAAAATTGCAGAGGAGTGAAAGTATTTGGCAGATTATTTTCTCTTCGAGCTTCCTAGAAACTAACAAGCCCAGCCACAGTTCCACCAAATTGGACAGGTTCCCTTCTAGATGGCTCAAGGCTTGCAGAGATTCCTGGCTGAAGAAGCACAAGGCCCAGAGACTTGGGGGAAATTTAGGCCTTCTGAATATCACTCTTCATGTTTTCTTACAAGAACTAGTGTTTATGCTGAAAATTTCCAGAACTCTTTCTTTCCCAAACATTCCCACTTAAAATGAATATTTAGATTCATGGTCATTGAAAAAGAAAACATTGTTAAATTCTTTGAAATTCTGGCTAGAAATTCAAGAATCCCTTGGGAAATTCATCTTGCATCAGAGTATGTAGCACAGGTTTTCAATTCCTCTCCTTGTTCTCAAGATGACGGTGCAACGGAATGGGAGGGCAATGGGTTCTCAGGCCCTGAGTCTGCAAACACTTTGGGTATGGTTTCATGACTCAAAGTGCTCACATTACTGTGGTTTAATAAGTTACCACCCATCAGCTGAGCTGTGGCAACTGCCTGTGCACATACAATTAGCTCACCCTAACTGCAAAACGTGCAACTCACCCCCTTCCAGGAGATCTGTGCAGCTGCACGTTTATCTCAAGTTACCCCTTGGCATGTTTGCCGCTCAAGGTCCCGTTTCATCATGCTTGAATTGAGATGAAGTGTGCTAGGAGATACGAGCATCCGATGTGTCCCTGGGGTGGGGATTCACAGCTCTCCCAGCCTCATGGACTCAGCAGGCTGGCAGTCCCCTGACAGCATGGGCAGCCCTTGAGCCAGGGTGCAAGCTGCTCTCTGCAGGCCCTTGTGTTTGCTATGCAGCTGGGGAAAACTAAAGCATCAGAGAGAAGAGCCTACGTTCTGCCTTCCTGCCTTTGACATGTGCAAAGGGACCTGCTGCTCAGAAGTAGCTGCCCTCTCTCAGTGGTGACTCTGTCACCAGCTTGAGTGCCACACACTGTGCTGCCACACCTAATAAAGCTCAGTTCTTAATGCTAGGATGTTCCATTTTGGGTTCAGAAGGAGAACAAACACTGCTTACACCTCTGTGATTTCATATACCCATCACAACACCCTACACCGAAGCATCTTTGATTCAGAGCTCTCTGTATGCACCTTTTCTTGTGCTTTCCAAATGACACCACCCAGTTTAGCACAACTGCTGTGCATATGATCCACAAAATCAGCCTCTTTGCCCGGGTTATGTACTTACATCTGCTACCAGGCATTTGATGAAACAGCTTCCTCCTCCTTACCAGTCCTTTTGGGCTTGGATGACTCAAATCCTTGCTCATGTGAGCAGCCCTTGCCTGAGCACACACTCTGTTGTTTCAGCTGGATCTTCCTACAGTAGCAGCTAAAGGATCAGGATGTTTCCCACCAGCATGCAAGGTTTCAAACACAAGACACACTTGCTACAGCAGGGAACTAGTGAATAAGAAACCTAACCAGCAAGGAAACCCTGAGCATGAATGTATTGACAATTCCATCTGATGAAAGTATTCTCCTATTGTACTCTGCATACGAGGCTCAGGGTAACAAATGAGGCAAAGTAGTCCAGGAAAATAGAAAACTTACACAGTAATGCAACAAAAATGTACATATACACCCTTTTCATGGCATGTGTAAAACTACTTGAATTTTGTTTCCAAAATGTAGATGAAATTTGAAAACCGAAAAAATAAATTAGAAAAAAAATCATGATTTTTCATACAGATATTTTTTCCTTAAATAAATCTCATGCTAAATGTCCTGCACTTTATTTTAGCTGCTTCTAACAGTTTGAGATTTAAATCAGAAAAGAAGACTGGAACACTTTTTTCCAGAAGGTGTTGGTTTTGCTCTCACCAGTCCTGCCATTTAGGTAACCTTTCCATATCTCTGTAGCACATTTCATCTGTCCTTCACCTTCGAGCAGCACACCTGCGCTCGTGAATCCCTGCTCTGAGATTGCTTTAGCTTTCCAAATTCCTGACCAGCTTCAAAGAAGCACAGCTGCTTGTTTGTCAAACATTAAAGTGTATTTCCTTCACAGCCAACTTCAAATACTCAGTGCCAGACTAAATGTGCAATATCTGACGGGTCCCCACAGCTAGAAATCGAGGTTTTTTAAACAATTTTAAGCTGAATATCCCGTGGCTTAGGGGTGACCGTCACTTTGAACCTCTCCAGCCAATTCAGAGGTTGCTAAATTTGTGTTATGTGCAAACTTGCACATGCTAAGAAAATGTCACGTCAAAGCATCTAAAACTTCCCTAGGAAAACTGATTTTATAATTGCATCACGCTATGGAATGTTGTGGTTTCTTCCTTGGCCGTGTTTGTGGTCATTAGAGAAGGTCAGTGTGCAACGAGCACTGTTAAGGCAGTGCCATCAAACAGGCAAAGGAAAGAAGGAGTTGTCAGAGTTTGGTTTTTTGCCCGTCCATCAACACGCTCCCCTTTGCACCGGCATGATGTGAAAGTTTTTCATCCAGACCCTTTGTCTGAAGGCTCCTGCTGCAGTGTGCACACCGGACAGAGGGAACACTCAGGATACAGAGCACGCTCAGGACAGAGCGCGTTCCCCGAAGGAGCATCCCTGTGACCTTCAGCGCCGCGTGGCTCCGTGCCTGGCGCCCGCGGTCCCGCTCTGCGGAGGAGGAGCCGTGGCACACAGAGATGGCAGCCCAGAGATGCTGCCCCGGCTGGGCACAGCCACGGGGCACCCCAGCTGCCACAGCCCCTCGCCATCCCTCCCACGGGCAAGGGAATGGACAACCCAGGAAGGGTTGAGACAGGATTGCTCGGGCTATAACCAGCTTTTCACGTTGCTGCCCAGCCCTGCACATGGCGGTGCGCAACTTCAATGCCTGGTGTAACCTTGTTTCCCCAGAAGAAAACCAGCAGGAACTGGCGAGGGATCCTGGCCAGCGTCCTCCGGGGTGCCTCTGGCGCCGGGCTGCATAGGCGGGCCAGCTCCCGGGGAGACGGGCTAGGGCTGCATCGGTGTCTATCAGTCCTCCGGAGGGGCCCCGGAGCGCCGCGTCCCCGCTCGCCCTCGGCTCCCTCGAGTCGCCACAACGCGGCCGGCGGGGCCGCCCTTCCCGCAGCCGCCCGGCGGGTGGCGCTGGCGAGTCACCGACGGGGCGCGGCGGGGACGCACCGGGAACGGACCGGGAACGGAGCCGGGAGCGGGAACGCACTGGGAATGCACCGGGAGCGGAGCGGAAAGGGAGCCGGGAGCGAGAACGCACCGGGAGCGGAGCGGGAACGGAGGCGGGAATGGAGCGGGAGCGGGAGCCGGGCCTGGCCCGGCGGCCCCGCCGTGGGTGGCGGGAGGCTGCGGAGAGGGTGAGAAACCGGGCGCGGAGCGGGCGCGGGAGGGAGGAACGCAAAGGTGGGAGGAATTAAAAGCGGGAAAAGTGATGTTGCCGTGGGGGCTGCGGAGGGCTGGGCGAGTGCGGGGAGGCGGGGCCGGGCCGCGGGTGCATGGGATGGGGAGGGCGAGCAGAGGAGGGAAAGGCAGGGAAAGGAGGGAAAGGAAGGAAAATAAATAAATAAAAACCCAAACCAACAAAAGGAAGAAACTTGTCTGTGCGTTTTCCCCTCAGCTTTTTCAGAAGATCGAAGTAATAAGTTAACTATCGCTATTTTTTGTCGCTATTAAATTTCCGCCCACTTTCATGCTATCTGCAGGGATTCAAAGTGCAGGAACTCAAACGCCGTGGGAATGCTGTTTTCCAATACAGTGTTTGCTGCACTCCCCAAAACGCTGAAAATCTACAGCTATGACAAGGGACAGGTTTCTCTTGTGTTTTTTTAGTCACGTGGTTACTTTGGTGATACCTCAAGTGCAAGTCTGCCTTCACCAGTGGTAGGTAACATGTACCAGTATAGCACTCACCTCTCCTGAGCGGTCAAGAATTACACCAGTGAAGAGGAGCCTTTCAGCTGGTGCAAAACCAGACTTACCAGTAGGACTGTGCAGCTTGCACTGTGCCATGGCATCCAACAGGATGTCATGCTCTTGTATATATTCTGTGTCGTACTAATGGGCTCAACACTTGCCAGCAACATGAGACTACACAAAATGGAGTATCACTGGGCATTCCTCATTTTAATGGCACTTCTGGAAATGCTGAAAGCTTTCTGCATAAAACCAGATGAGGGAAAGATGCTTAGTGCTACAATAATAGTCTTTAACCCAAAGACTTTACTTGCTTGGTTTGTTTTATTTTTTTTTCAGGAAATGGTATTTTCCAGCTTTTCTTCTGTTCCTTTGCATTGTCCCTTGGAAGGCTGTTAATATTGCAATGTCTGAGCCTTGAGTTTTGTTTGGCTCCTGCCATTGCACACCAGTGAAGGTGGCCACAGTACTGCCAGGAGACGCAGCAACACCCACATGCACATGAAGGAAAACTACAATACCTACTTTCCAAAAGAATCTGCTAATCATTTTTGTTTTATCTTTTCAAATAACTGCTGGTGACTCAGACTTGACATGGCTCCCATAATCTTCACACATAATTAAGCAATTTATACCTTGTATCTGTGGGTAGACGCTGCTGTCAACACTCAGGCCGGCAATGGAAATGGCTGAATTGCTTTCTTTGGGAAAAAAGAACTAACAAACAACAGCCACCTCTTGCTTTCTGCCACCTTTGATTAAATAATCTTAAATAACAAGACTGTACAGTAGGGAAATTTGCTTGTGTGGGCCATTGCTTTTGAAGCTGATGTGACAGCTTGTTGCACGACTCTGTACGCATTCTTCCATTTCACGGTGATGAATGCAGGAGATGAGTGGAGCGAGAAGTTTTTCACTCCTGTTACTCTAAATTGATAAAATATAGCTTTGTTGTCTCTGATGTTACACTGATATCAGTGTTTCACACCTCAGCAGTCTGAAAGTACCCGCAGTGTCTGTAGGATGGGCTGAGGAGCCCCAGAGTGGACTCCATACAAACCCAGAGTCTTGCTGGCACCCCTCCCACAGCAGCATCAATGTCAGAGGGAGCAGGGAGAAGTTTGCTGCCCCCACAGGTTACCATTTGCCTGTGTTATCAGGATATTCTGAGTAATACATGTGTTGTCTTCAGTTTTCTGAACTTTTTTTGCATGGACAGGGTTGTCCCAAATGTATGTATCATCAAGGAGCCCTGCAAGGGCCCCAGGACATCTGGACTCTGAGAGGGAAATAGGAAACTTGTGCTGGGGGTGAAACAGGCTGCAGTGTCAAACCAGACATTTAAAAGAGATCCAGACTCTGCAACACATGGACATAAATTAAACTGGGGGGAAAAAACAGTTAGACTCATGGAATCCTCAATTAGAGGTGAAAACCACTCTTTGATCTTCTCTTCTCTACAGTGAGGTAGGATGATTTCTTTCATAACTGCACCATCCAAACCACTTTTTAACTCATGGCTTATTTCCATTATTTTAGCGAAGGTGCATCTCATTCTGCATGTGATATTTGGAATGGGGGGACTTGATAGCACTTTCCAGGCTAGCTAGTCCATAACCACACAGAATACTATCATGAAAGAACAACTTCTCAGTTTCATGCAAAAGGAGGAGAAATTGAACAGACTTAAGAAAATGCAGATGCAACCCAGCCATTGGGAGGATTTTCCCAGTTGTTGGATGCTGCAGATGGTGGAAGAGTCCCTCCAGAAAACATTGATTCGCTCTTCATCCTGGCACATGCTGATCTCATCTGCACAAAGCAAAAGAAGACACTAGAATTAAGTCAAGAAATCAAACACTTTTTCATAGAAAAGCTCATAGAGCATTTTTAGGTATTTCTCCCCCATTTTTTTCATTTTTCTTTTTCTTTTTTTTTTTTAAATGAGAAAAGCAGTTATGTTAAAAACATCATGGGAAGTAGTTCTGAACTGGCAGAGAGATGGGATAGATGATTGAATAGATTCTTTCCATCTCCGCATTTTGTGATCTATGGACTCACCTTTGGGAAACTTTTCTCATTTCAGACTGAGTTTCACTCCCCCAGGGTTGTCTGAAGAAGGTGAGATATTTAACCGAAGCGGTATTAACACTACCTCTGTGTTTTGGCTTTAAAAGCTAGCAAGATGAAGCTTCTTCAGCATGAAGAAGCCATCACAGCATGACTCTTCTCTTGTTTACTTTCTTCCTGGAGGCCTCTCCACAATACTTTGTGCTGGTGCTTCTCAGTGCAAGCCAGAGGTGCAGTCAGCTGGATGTGCTGTGGAGCACATCCATCCTAAGGTGTTCTGCATCATGTCCCCTGTGACTTCCTTTTGCTTCCTGGCTGGTTCCTCACAGGCTGAAAGCTCACGTGAGGGGCACCACTGAAATATGGTGTCTGGTGCAATTTTGAACAAAAAGCTCATCTTTCTTCCCTGCAGTGGATGGTCCCCTTGCCAAGGACTGTTGAGGTATGTGTAAGCCCTGAGAAGTGCTGCAGCTCCATGCTGCTTCCACCACCAGGCTGGCACTTAGTGAGCATGGCAGTGTCCTCAGCCAGTAATGCATTTAATGGGGCTCTTTGTAATGCAGGGGAACTGGGTGACAAGCATCCAAGTAATACTTTTTAATTGAGGAATCTGCTGGGAAGTTCACTTGGGATGTAGCGACTCACAATACAGCATTTTTTTGGAGAGCAAACAGCAAATTAGGGGAGAGCCTTCAAAAATGAACGGTGTGGAGGAAAGGATCTGAGTCACCAAAAGCAGTCCAAAGCATTTGATCAAGCACCTGGGAATGAAGAGCGAGAATGGTTTGTAGGAGTGACAGTCTGTGCACATGTGGTGGTCTATTGTGAGGCTTGCAAAAGGATCAAGGAGAACCCCAGCTGTAGAGCAACCGATTTTCCTCTGGATTCATTCCCACGCAAATCACTTCTGTCACAGTACCCAAGCATTGCTTCACCTAGATTGGTTTCTTCTGGGTGGTTGATTTTAATCTAAGCAACTGCATTTATAGCCAAAAGCCCAGGATCCAGAATAATGTTTAATTTAGTTTACAGCTCAGAGGATGTAAGGAGAAAGTAATGTGGATATCACTTCAGGAAAAAAAACCAAACAGTAACCTGGAAACAGAGACATAAAAGGACATTCACCCATTTCAGCTAAAACAGTTTGCCATCACATGGTGCTAAGAGGACAGCATCAGGCTGATATCCAGTGGTCTACAGGTTTTCTTTATGTTCTAATTAAACTTTCCAAATTAGAGACAGTGCAAACTTGTGTAAATAACAGTATGTAATACATAACTATTTTTGATGTTAAAATGACTGACTCCTGGTGCCAAGAAATAATTAAAATTTGAAAAAGAAAAACCTAGGAAAAGTCTCATTGCATTTATATTTCTTTTCAGACTGGAACTCTGTGGCTTGGAGAATGGATACACTGACCTTTTGCTGGTGTGCTCTTCAGCTCTTGCCACAGGCATCTGAGTGCAAGGGAGCTCAGTTGTCCTCCCCAAACCCCTATACATGCAGACTCCTGTGATCAGGAGCCTGTGTTGGTCTTGCCACAGATTTCCTGTGCGGTCTTGGATAGGAAGGTGTCTGTGTGCCTCAGTTTTTCCATCTGTAAAATAAGAATGATGTTACACTGCTTCACCAGTGCAGCTAAATTTCTGCTTTAAAAGCACTCTGTGACCTTTGGGTGAATGGTGGTAATGAGCTGTTTGCCTTATTTATAAGTATCATTTGCTGTGATATAAATTTTTTTTGTATTGTTCATGCTTTGTTTATTTTGTGCAAGTGAATACAGTCCCAATGAAAGCAGGAGACCGGGTATTTTGCTTTCCCACGTAACTCAACCAGTGTTCCCAAATTCTGATCTCTAACACCTCTGCTATTGCAGTCCTGGGCCTCTCTTGAGCAGAAACTGCTGATCATGCCAAATTCTCTGGTGTTTTGTAATGTGGGCTAACATGCACTGAGGTTTGGATGAGACCAATAGACTCATTTTCACTTAGGGCCTGCGGCGGCACTGAAGCTGGAGAGAACAGAAGTGAAAGGTCAGTGTTTCCCTTCCCTGAGCCACACAGCTCCTGTTTGAAAGCAAATAAAAATATCACGTGACTCCTAATATTTATAAATATTTTTTTGATAGCTTTAGTGCCTTTCTTCCAGCTTTGCACCAAGAGGATATTCAGATGTTATTACTTTTATACATTTGCATTGTTTCTTACTTGGAAGATTTGCTTGAAATAAAAACAACTGTAGACCTATTACTTCTCTAATTTTTCTAATTTTGTATGTCTCAGTTTGTATGTGGAGTGTTAGCCAATATTTAGTTGCCTTTCTGGAATGAAGTGGGTGAATATGACCATGCACTTTGAGAAAATAAGGTCTGAATAGACACGGATGAGCAATTAAGTTCCCACAACTTAAGGCATGTTTTTAGAGAATGAGTAAAGCGAGCACTTAGCTTGGATGAACTGGGATCATGTGCACAGTAAATTACTATGGCTTGGAAGATGAAGAATAAATTGTTAAATCAGAATAAATGGACAAATTACCACATCCATGTCCTGAAGGACATGGCAGTATCCACTTTCCATTTCAAATGGGTGGTTTTAGCTGTTTTTCTGGAATTCCTCTGGAGTCAATCAGAGAAGCACACACAAGCAAAGAGATGATCCCACTGATTTTATGCATTCTGTTTGGGGATGGTGGAAAGCAAACACTTTGATGGCTAAAGTTGGTCAGATGAATCCTACATAAAATACATAAAATAGTGTTATTATCAGAACTCCTTCTTTTCTTGAAGGGGTGTAGCCATTGAAGGGTAGAATCCTAGAATGATTTGGGTTGGAAGGGACTTTAAGGATCATCTAGTTCCAAATTCCCTGCCATGGACAGGGACAGCTTCCACTAGACCAGGCTGCTCAGAGTTCCATCCAACCTGGCCTTGAACAATGCCAGGAATGGGGCATCCACAGCTTGTCTGGTCAACCTATTCCAGTATTTCACCACCCTCACAGTAAAGAATTTCTTCCTAATAATAATGGTAATAATAACAGTCATAACAGTAATAATAGTAATAATAGTAACACCAACACCAACAGCAACACCACCACCAATAATAATAATAATAATAATAATAATAATAAATGCACATATAAAACCTGGGGACAAGCTTAGCAACTCAATATACACATCAAATATCTGAGAAAGCTGGTGATGCAGCCAAGCCCTCATATACCACTACCACCACCTCGTTTGTTTTGAGAGGAGTGCTGCTCTCATAGGTGGACAATCTAATGACCTAAGAAAGACGGTTTCTCAACAGGCATACTACTTGAGATAGCCATGCCCTGTTTCTGAAGGAGCCATCCAAGCAGCACATAAGGAGTTACTTCAGTCCAGAAAGACAATCCACAAGGACATTTTATCTCCAGTTACTACATGCCATCACACCCTGGAACCTACATAGAAAATCACGGAGCAATTGCTGCTTAAGTGCATATCCAGTTGTAATCTCAGTGTTGCGTTCCAAACCTTTGTCCAAGACCTGATATCCACATCCCTGTTAAAGGAGACACTGGATGGAATGTATTGCATGGCTCCGCCTCATCACAAGCAGCACAGTATAAAAAGTCTGTGGCTAGGTATACAGATCAAATCCCAGAAACAGTGATTAGCAGATAAGGGTGAATCTCAGAAGTCTGAATCAAGCAGTCACTAAAAGCATTGAATACTGCTGAGAATTTTATGAAAAATCATGAAAATATACTCTGATGAGATTGCTCACCATTTGCATCTCTAATTAACGAGAAAGACTAAAAAAAAAAAAAAAAAAAAAAAAAATTTGTGTTTCATTGGCACTTCTGGTACAGGTACTCATTACCATGAGAAATGTGAAGCAGCAGAAAAAAGGAAAACAAGCTGTTGTGCAATTTCTGTGAAACTTTGAATTTATTTGACTGAGATCAGGGCTGCAAGTTAACCCTTGTATTGGAAACCACATTATAGTCTGCCTGCCTGACATTGCTCTTACTTTTGCTGGTGAGGGTCTTTCATTGAAACAGAAATATAGAAGCTATTGTTACCCATGGCATAACATCTCATCCTACAATAGTTCTTTGTGATTGAAATGAGTTTTTGACCTGGCAGAGTTTATAATGAATCAAATTTGAGCAATTACAGCCCTGAGTCACTTGAGCATGTTACAGGGAGAGAGCAGAACTTGGTGGTGACCAAGCAGCTGGCGGGGGAAGCCCCGCTGGTGGAGTCCTCTGCACTTGCTCTTCATCAAACCTCAACAAAAATTTACACAGAACAAACAAGAAGTCCCTTCCCTACTGAGCATAGTATATTTGCATGTGGTGAAGAATTAGGTGGATTCATTTTCTGCTGTAATTGAAGAAAAACAGGATATCAGGATATACACTCTGCTGTATATATGGTAGGCATAATTGGAAAAGGGGCTCCACGTTTCTCCTCCTTTCTGGAAATAAATTCCTGTAAAAATATAACCAAAGGCAATAAAACTATAAGTAGGGAAAAAATAAAGAAAGACAAAAAAGGTTATTTGCTGAAGACAGTAAAGCAAACATACAGGCATGGATTTATCAGTGTTAGGGGATGAAAAGGAGAGAAAAAGAATAAAGTAGAGAGAACCACACAGAAAGAAGATTTGACACTCGTCTGCTAGAAGAAAGATTCTTTTTCCAGAGATTAGAGGAATAACTTTATCTCCTGCAATTGTGTACTTCAGAAAAATGAAGTGGTAAAACCAACAGAACTTCCCCAGAAGCAGACTTAATGAAAACTGAGGTGAAATCTCTGTGGGCTGCAACTCAGGTGTCTGTTGGTGAGAAGGAGGGGAAGAGTCAGCAATCCAGCATGCTGAAAAGGGAGGCAAGCCTGAGGGTGGTACCTTGACAGCCATGGCCATGGAGGAAAGCCTGGAACAAGCAGCCATGAACAGAGCTCAGATCCGGTCACCTCTGTGATCAGGCCATGTATCACAAGCTAAAGTGAGTCCACTAACAAAACCTCGTGACTTTTTGCTAAAGTGTTGCTGAAGGCATTTTAAAATTTGGCTAATGAAAAAGCTACATGTTCCTTTCCAGACTTGTTTAGGGAGGAAGTTTCTCTGCCCTATAGCTCTCTTCAGAGATACTTGAGGTAGCTCAAAGTATCACTACAGAACTGTTTGTCATCTATAGGGAACTCCAGTTTTTTGTCCACTTTTATAGGTCTGTGTAAAATTCACTGTGGTGCTCTCTCTGAAACTACCTTTTCCTAATCTTTTCCCTGAAAGAACTGCTACTTGTGTACCAAGTCAGTTGAGGGAATGTGACAGTTCTCAGCTGCTACTAGAAACCAGTTATAGACATGAAGAGTAGTTCATGTGTGGAACACAAATTTGTATGTAAATTTTGTATTTACAAAAATGTTTATCATCAATACAAAAAGAAGGCAGAATAATTCTAACACATATGAACACCTTAATTATTTCAAAGCTTCTAGCATACATTTTAATTTGTTTTCTCCTCTGGTTTATATCCTCATGTTGGTTGATGTACCATATGTAATATTTAAATCTTCTATCCATATAGTTCCTCATATTTTCTGTTATTTTTATTATATTCTTCAAAATTACCTTTAATGAACTCCAAAATTTTGGTACCACTGAAATTACCAAAAATATGGTTAGGAGCTCTATCTCTTCAAGAGAAAATATAAAATAAAACTGGAATTTTTTTTAGTGTAAGCTGTTTTCAACTTCTAAACGAACAAGGAAAGCTTTGAAGAAATTTTTGAAGCATTCTCTGAAATATCTCCTTACTTAAAACAAAGCCATATCACATCAGCCGTTACAAAAATATTCTCCTTTGCCAAAAGACCGCACATGAAGCTTCAGGTGGGAAAAAATTAGGCTTACAAAAGAAGAAGAAAAAAATATTGGGTCTTCCAATAAAAATCAACATGTAACTGCTACTGTAGTTCCATTATAAAGACTCATAAAAACATTTCCAGTTGCTCTCTAGTAGGTCTCATTTCCATAAGCAAAACCCCTCTTTATTTCTTCCACAGTTTCTTATAGGTCTTTAAGGAGCCATGAAAAGTCTCTTGCCAACAGGGAATTTCTTGCAGAAATAAAGTGTCTTAGGAAACATTTTTTTTATAGATCTGGAAACATATTAATGATTAAAGGCCTGATCCTTCAGAGCTGAGTGTTTGCAGTTTCCATTGGTTTCTGTGTGAATTACAGATGTTGGGTATCTTTTCATATCTGCTATAATATCTGCATACCTCAAGTGTTAGATGATTGTACCAGGTTTGTCAGAAACCACAGTGCTTTGCCTTCTGAACCACACAACAGAACACAGGTTCTCATATTGAAACCCATGAGTTTCAAATTCAGGATTCAGGTCCTTAAAATCATGGGACAGACTTAAATCATGAGCTTTTTCAGTTTTTATGTGATTCATGACTTTGAATCTTTTTTTTTAAAGTCAGCTTCTTACCTTTTAGGTTTTCTCTGCAGAAATCCAGGCTGGAAATGCACTTTTCTTTAGTATAGATTGGTTTACTCACCTGTCTCCTGCAGCTGGGGCTAAAAAATGATGTCAAACCTTTAGTGTTGCACTACAGGCCTCGATGTGGCTAATTTGTTGTCCCTCTTCCAGGTCTGGTGGCTTGCCCCTGCCTGTCTGTCCCAGCACAGCCCTGTGCTTTCTCAACACTTAGCTGGGGACACAGAATCAGAGCAGAAAAAAAAATCTGTGGGAGGCAGAGCTGCAGCTGCTAGAGGAGCTTATTTTATCTGTCAGCAACTGTACACGAACCCTCTCTACTGCAGGATAAAATCTGACAGAGAGGCATAAGTCCTGACAGAGAAAGTTTTATGTACATTAAAGTCCCCATCAACCTGTCAATGCGTAAATGCCCATGTGCAATGTAAGTCATGATTAAAAGTGATCCAAAAGAAAGCATTTAAAAACCAAATGAACCAACCCACTACACCAGATCTACACCAAAGCTTCTTGATAAGTTAAACTGTTTTTAAGTCGGAGATCAGCAACAAAAGGCCTGACTGCCAAAAGGCATTTTAGACATTCAGCAGATTTCCTATTAAAATGTAAGATAAGAAACCATCATATAAATGAAAAAGACCCCAGTCAACGGTATAAAATTTCTTGAAGAATCAAGGAAAGCGTGTCCCATTTGTGGGACTGCTTCCAGGGCCTTCTCCCTCGCCTTCAGCTTTTGTGCTTTTGTGTTTATGGCAAAACCAGTTTAGAGTTGGAATGGCCACATTCAGCCTACTGCCCAATAGCTGCTCCACTTGGAAAGATATTTATTTTTCCTGCTGCCTTTAACTGCCTAGTTAATCTGTGTAACCAAGTACTGTAATCCATGTAATCCCACAGCCCTTTCACTTGGCCTTTATTGACCAGACAGGTATTTGTTGTGCTGCTGTTTGTGTCCTTCCCTCCACACAGGCTGCCAACTCTTCACACATGAGGATTTCCCACCACACTCAGTGTTTGTACAAAGCTGGCACAACCAGCCTGAAGCTTCCATGGGCCACCAGATAAAACAAACAAATATCCCTGAAGCCACCCTAGTGATTTGCTGAGGTTTATTTGCCTATTTATACCATTGAAGCTGTCAGAGGGCAAGGGAATGAGAAGAAAAGTGATATTTTCCTTAAAAACAAAGAGAAAAAGAATAGAGAATCAAGGGTTGTGGAGAATCAAGCTCCATTTTTTTCATAGTGTTTTCAGGCCTCTTAGTAGTCACCTTCTGGGAAGGGACCAGAAAAAAAACTCTAATATTTCTAAGATGAAAATCACCTTAATGTATCCTTTAAGGCAATGACAATTAAATCAGTAATATTTCCTCAGAACCTTTCCATCAATATAAGGCACTCATTTAATTGTGTCACTCAAATCACATTGCAGTTCTAGGTCAAAAATGTAATTAATTTTCCTGCATTTCCATACCACTGAGGTTAACAGATGTACCCACTCCAGTGATATGTCTGTATGAATGTCTGTCTACATACTGAATAAATGACTGAGGATATCTGTCAAGCTGCCCCTGGGAGTGGCCTCATATTTTTTGGATAAGCTTCAGATAAAAGTCTAAACATCTGGATACTTATAAAAATGATCCAGAGCTCCTGGATGTTGAGTCTTTTCTCTCATTCATTTGGACAGAAATTGTCAGTGGGCACAGAAGTGTTGTAATGTGAGGTGTAATCAGCCAGTGGACAGAAATAGGAATCAGATGTCTTTCAAATAAAACTCTCCTCTCCATCAGCAATCCTCTAGCGAATCTCCCACACCTGTGGATGAGGGTTATGCTGCTGTTACTGCCATTCAGAGCTCTTTTAATGCTGGATGTATTTTTTAAAAGACAGCTCTCGCAGCTTATAAAGCAAGGTTTTGGCTTCAGCTAATGAAAAGCATTAGTGTACTGTGGGAGGTGCAGGGAGAGAAAGATTATAATTAAATCTCTCCACTCCTCTCCCGTCTCTAAGGGCTTGGATAAGAAACAGTTCTGCTGGGCAGCTGAATTTTAGCTAAATAAGATAGCTGGGGGAGGGAGCCTTCTTGGTGGTTTCATATATGCTTGCACATGTGGTAGGGCCAGGGAACATTTCTGATGAAAATAAAAGTGTTCTGGGCTCAATCCAGCTGAAAATACCGGCAGCTTGCCGGGCCCTGCAACTTTCATAAGGTTGCAGATCCTGGCTCCTAACAGGAAGTTTGGCCCAGCCACTGTAGACGGCCCAGCAAGCAAAACAATAGTTTTATGCCTGAAAATTGCACATCAAATTGGGAGAGGGAGGAGGGCATACACCAGCATGCTCCCTCTATCCCAATGCTGCCAAGGTTGGGCTCCTTCTTGTCCCTTCAATCCCCTTTGCCCTACACCCAGTGAGCACAGCCAAGAAGTTATAGGAGCCCAGCGCTGGAGGCTGTGGCTCCTCTGCTCACAAAAAATGGCCTTGGTATCTCTAGGCTGTCAGTGATGACCAGTAATAGGCTGGTGCAGGGTGAACATGGCTCTCCCCTCATCCTCCTGTGTGTTCCTTTTACTATCAGCCCCTCCTGAGTTTGATTTGGTCTTGCAGAGCAAATGTTTGTTGAAATGATTTAGGGTTTCCATTAATGTCTATAGCACCCTTCAAGTACATCACAAGCGGGTCTTTATAAGAAGTAAGTTTGAAACAATGTAGGCGCAACATGCCAAAAAAATACAGCTATTGAAAACAGAAGACTAAAAGACCCCAAACAACATTTTAAAACTTCTGAAGGAATTTGATATAAAACCTTTTCTTGGAGTGTAGAGGAATGTCGGATTCATGGGAGATGAATGTTGGATTGCTGGGAGATGTGTTTAATACACTCTTAGGTTGAAAATGGAGACTGAGGCTATGTGGGGAAAAGAAAACCCAAAAAAACCCAAGCTCATAACCTCAGGCAGATATTAGAGACACGGGCAACAAAAATGTTTTAAGCTTTATGCTATAGAAGTAATTCCTGCAGCTGTTTGGACCAGACTCAGCTCTGCATCATCTCAGTATTTGCATCTCATCACCCTAAAATCACTGATGGTCCAGAACTTCTCACATCATGACAAGATGGCCTGTTCCAGGACCAGAAACAGGGGCAACTCGAGCAGTGTCAGTTCACCTTTCTGATATACAATCAAATGCAGCTGCAAAATTTTGCTCTAAGTTTCTTTTAAAAGGGAAAAAGACAAGTTTCTACCAGAGTACAATCCTGATTCTGACAACTCTGCACCTTTGTCAGGGTTATGCTGCTCTGGAAGAGTGGAAAGGCCCATAGCCACACTGCCTTCCACCAATGGAAAGGGGTTTTTTTCAAAAAGTTGTTGTTTTTTGGGGTTTTTTTTTGTTTTTTTTTCCAAAAAACATTCCTTACAAGGAATATGCACAAGCACATAAAACATGGAATATAATGAAAAATAATGGTGAAGTAAAACCAGGCTGCTAGTGCCCCTTATAGTCTCTTTAATCACTGATAAGCCTTTGCACCTACAGACATTTCATGTAATTTAAACCAGCAGTAATTAGTCCCTATCTAAAAGAGTACTTAAAAATATGCATCAACCCACCATGAGGACTGACACCCTAAGATAACACACTTGCACACTGTACTGAGGCCTGCATTTTCCCTTTCCTGTAGGGGAACAGCTGTTTTTCCTGTGACCATGGAGTTAACCTGAAAATTTGCCTGCCATTCCTTTTTTTTTCTGCTCTAGCAAAGCTTACTCGACTATTTCATCTGTGGTTGGACAGCAGGCCTGATTCTGTACTAGAGAAGTGACCAAAAATTTTGCTCTTGATTTCAGTGTATTCAGGATTAGGTCTTATCAAGCAGCAGCAATCTAGTAAGTATGTGTGTGACCTGTGTTTTCTCAGTTTCTCAGCATCTTGGACTACCAGATCAGTCTCTCTTTTAGAAGCATATATTTGACGAGAATGTAAATACCATTTATATACATTTATATATGCACATGCATACACACACTCATTCCAACATGCCTATACATATAATAATGTTACTATTTTACATATAATAATGTTACTATTTTACCAGAATTGTGCAAACCTGTTACCTCCTCAAAATACAAGCCAATATTACTTTAATGATGGAAATCTTTGCTTCTCACTGCAGTTGTCTTCATTGAAGTAAACGAAGACAACACTTTTATCAGAAATATACCTAGACATGTAATTCAAATGACACAGAGCCTGTTAAGCACAGCGAGATATTTTACTTTCAGTTATACCAATGTAACTGCTGCTCAAGATGAAAAACATCCCTCTGATCTTACACCAGGAAGATGTACTTCTCCTGAGCAAAAGACATAAAAGACCTGTCAGACTTGTGCTCATCAGTGGGATTTGCATCTCTGTAAGTGGGCCTGTTTGAGTTGAAGACGTGTGTACATTCATTATGGGAGCTTTCCTCCTTCCCCTAAGTGCAACATATGGATACAAACATAACTGCATTACATATAAAAATGTAATAAAATGTTTTGCTTGCAAACATGCAATAAAACACTAACACATCATTTTATGAGAGAGTATTTGTGTATAATCTGATTCTTACATTACAACATTTTTCAAATAATATAGTATAATGCTCTCACTTTGAAGTGATAGCCTGCATAGAAAGATGACTCATGGGATAAGCCAGGAGCCCTTTGCTCTTGCAAATACACTCTAAAAACAGGCTGGAACTCTCAGAAGAAATGCACTGAATGGGTTTACACCAGGGTCTCACTGGTGTGGACAGCACCCCATGGGACCTTGGTAGCATTGCTTGGGAAAGACCCAGGACCAAGGTCCCAGCAGTCCATAGCTCCCTGGAAGAACCATCTTCCCTTAAGGCCACATTGCACCTTGGCCCATAATGGATAGGAGTTATGTACAATGTGTTCCACTTGTATAAATGGCACCTCCACACCAGGTCTTTGATGTGCTTTCCAGGGCAGTGATGATTAATTTTAAACAAACACTGTGGGAAGGCCACACCTCCCTCCTTGTCCCATTCAGCTGCTGCTTTCTGCTGAAGTGACAGTCTTTCTGCATTGCACTGAGAGGCAATGTGTTATTCCAGATAGTCTAGTGAGGGCTCTGAGAGTCACTCTGCCTTGGGCCAGGGCAGCTGGCAGTATTTCAGACCACATAAAAGCTGCCACATGATGGAGTCAGGACCATTTGCAAAGAGCTGTGAGCGCAGTGCCTCGGGACAAGGGTGCAATATGAGCAGGGAGGGATAACGGGACAAGGGAGGGGGGCAGTGAGACAGCGGGGACACCACGTGCCTGGTGTAAGTCTGGGGCAGAAGGGACACATCTGCACACAGAAATGAAGTCAATAAAATGGCAGTGTCTTAGAAAGCCTCTCAGTAGTCCTTACTGTATGTATGTCTAGAAATGCATGTCACAGCATTAGTTACGGACTTCCACAGAGAAGCAAAAGGGGTTGCTTCTTCCATCTTAAAAATAATTTCCTTATTGTAATGATGGTACACAATGACACTGTTCTTTCAGTATTTAGGTACTGAATTCCCCTTTTTTAGAAGGGACTTAAACTTGAGTGACCTGTGGACCCACCATCTATGTACTGAGCCCTCTTTGTTATTTGTGCCTTTTGGAGAGATTGTGCTCTCATGATTTATATATAAAGAGTCTGTCGTCTTAGAGGGGATTTCATATGACCCCATGATCCCATTATTTAAGTACTAAGATCCTTCTTGTTAGAGGTTACTTTAAACCACCATTTACACACTCGGTTCCCCAGAATAGGGCTTTCCCCACCAGTGTCAATAAAGTTAGCTTTTGTTCAAGTGCTCTTCCTCAGCAATTAAATCACACTTGAATGGCAACAATCCTATTTTTTGTAGCATGGTCTCAGTCTGGCTGCATCCACCCATACCAGTGGCATGTTAAGCAAAATCCAAACCCAAGAGTGGATGTTGACAGTGGGTAGTGCAGCCATGACTGTGGCTGTGAGTCCCATCAGTCAGCACAAGAGTGCAAGGACTGAGCATGGAATGATGATGGCATCCCAGAAGACTGTGATGAACTCTTGAAATAAAACATGCTCAGGCAAACCCCCTCATTGCCACAGCAAACTGACATGATGAAAAGAACTAACTTTGAAACTACTGTGTCCTTGCCTGTTTATCTCAAGCATTCCACATTTGTGAACCATGTGCTTTGTGGGCACTTATGCTGGTAGCATAAGATTAAAAGCTTTGTTTTAACATGTTTAGGTAAAGAATGCTTAATAGAAGTCACAGAGAATAAATACTAGGACAGTTTTAATTGTAAGTAGAGACTGGCTCTTGCAAATTTCAGGGATCCAAAAGAAAAGCCAGGAAAAATCATAGTGAGGAATGATGCTTTGTTTAGAAGACAAGTACTGCGGGGACCAGAGCATTTCAATTCCACAAACAAGAGACAGAAGGAGAAAGATAACTCGGTATAAAGGAACTACAATGATAATTTATAAGACGTGGCAGGAAAAAGATGATGTAGACACAAATATGGCAATGTGGAAAAGTGATACAGAAAGTAAAGGCACAGGGAAATAAATGGGTCTATTGAATACCTGTCTTTCCACTGTAGAACTGTCTAGGTGGATCATGAAAGGAAAAGAGGCCTATGAGGAATTCCTATAGGAATTTCATAGTTTAGAGACAGCAAAAATTCGATGAAGCCAGTGATGTTTGAAATAAATCATTCCATGAGACTCTTCACAAACAGCAGAAGGAGCTAGGTGCTGCTCACATAAGTATTACAGAGCAATATACCTACAGAGGCTGTAAAAATCACCTGTTCCAGTGGAAGATGTATCTGAGGTGACCTTTGCCATAGTGGTCTGATATTTAGGAGATGCTTAATAGATTTTAGTGTGTCAGGATAGTTTCAGATGACTGAGATGTTGGCTTTGTGCCAGGATTCATGAAGGAGAATAGGTAACTATAAACAAAAGTAATGAGAAGTTCTTTCATCAGACAGAAATTTTAAGAAAAAAAATAAACAAAGTGAAAATCATCAATAAAGGAAGCAGAATAGAGTCTTTCCTACTCACTTGGCTATTCCATTCTTTAACTTGTTCTAGATTGATGACTTAAAAAAACCCACAGTAGATTGAAGAAATTATTTTACTCCAATAGAGGTATTTTATTTGGTATTCAAGTATAAAATGTTCTTGCAATAAAGCTGAAGCAAATTTTGAAATTAAATATTTCAGACTAAAACATTCAAATACTTAGTTTTTAAAATGTCAACCCAATGCTTTTCAGATGGTATTTAGGTTCTCCTTCTACCCATACATATATGAAAACACATGTTTTCAGCTGTAATAATTTCAGAGATGCAATGTTATTTCAGAAATTTTATTGGTCTGTTTCAATTTGCGTTTTTCAGTGGGAAAAGGGACATTTTAAAGAAACTTTTCACTCAAATGTAACAAGGAAATAATAGATGAGAAATTATTGCCAATCAATATTGTTGGAAATGCAGATATAATTTTACATTTGTACATAACTGCAGAAACACAGATGTTGAAACATTATGTATAGTTCTGGTCATCCCATATTTATAAAAATACATTGAAAAACTGAAGAAGAAATAACAAAATGAGCCAGGAAAAATATTCCTGTGTGGGAAAAAAAATTCTGCACAGTGCAAGACCTTAAAATCTGATCAAAAAGAGGATGAATAAGTACCTTGAATGTGCCACACGTTCTTTCATCACAAGATATTCTGGGACTAAAGTGAAGAAAAGTACAACTAAAGAAAACATTTTGGAAAGCCAAAGCAATTTATCATCCCAAAAGTCTTCACTTCAAGGCTAGATGTCTATATGGAAGACTGTGATTCAGAGAAACTCCAGGTAGAAAACGTGATATGGAATAAATTTAATTTAAAACAAACAAACAAGCACATAACAACCCCCAAAACCAAAATCTGAACAAAATCATGGCCTATTTTTTCCTGGGAAATCAATCCTGATGATCTAATAGCCTTTCTGGGCACATATGTGTGACTTGCTGACTGTGTTTCTATGGATAACACTTTGTGGAGCAGACCCAAGTCTTCCTGCACATCCAATTTACCTTTTCTTGGCAGAGCACTGAGAGGAGAGATAGTTGTGCAGCTATTGCCAAAGCTAACAAGAAGTGTATCTTAGACAAGACAAAGCCCTGCTTGCAGAGAGATTTAAGCTGAAGTGATGTATATCTTCAAGCAAACAGCAAAGTCCTGAACACTCTGGAGCCAATTCTGCCTTGGGTTCCTCGCTGCTCTTGCATGGTGCTACATGAAGGTTGAATTCAGGGCTGCTGTTGCCCTCCCTATGCACATCTGTGCCTTCTCATTTATAATGCTTCATGGTATTGAGACAGAAATTCTGTAACGCTCTTGTCCCCCTTCTATAACAAAGTCATTAAGAACTAATTTAAATCTTTATCTCTCCATTGATTCCTAAAGGTTTTAGTCAGTGTCTGAAATTTGTCCACAGTGGTCGGCTGTACCCAGAGCTCCCAGCCCAACTTGAGACACTGTCTTCAGAGAGGCCTGAGCCTTCAAGAGGCTTTATTTCCTACCCCTATGCTTCTTAACTTGGAGTCTTCAACTCCTCTTATACAAACTGACAATGCAAAAAAGGATTTGGGGATCATGTCTAAAATGATCTGGAATTTGACTCTCATAAATCCTTATCTGTTAGAGAGCTGGAATTTTCCTTTTTCAAAGAATACAAACAAACCTCCTTTCTTTTTAGAAGTCCAAATATCCTGGAAAGCTAACTACAAAATAATACTGATTGTACAGACACCTGTGCATAGTGCTCCATCCTGACTGCCAGATAACATGAAAATTCAGACAACTAACACCATTAAAATCAATAGGAAAACTTGCTGTGAGAGAGTAAACTTTGCAGGACCCAATCCTCTGCAGAGTTTCTTTGTTCCCAGAGACATTTTGTGCTTCACTAAGTAAAAAAAAATTCAGTGTATTTCAAAGTGAAATTTTGCAGGCCATTGATCTAGAATGTGAGATAGTTCCTTTGGGTATTTTGGAAAATCAGAAACAACATATTTATTTAATTTAGAAAAATTACTTCCGTCCAAGGCTGTTTCTCAAGAAATATTCATGACAGCCAAATTTGCAAACTCGCTACTTATACGTGCCAGGCATAGCATAAAGATAAATAGCTCAATACTTTGTGAAATCTTGCTGAACAAGAATTGCACATTGGATTGTAACAGATCTTAAAAGAGCTTCCAATGGCCTGGAAAAATAATCATAGTTTTAAAAGGCTAGTAAATCTTTGCATGGTAGTTAGCAAATATTTCAATAAACTGTAAAGATTCCTTCTAACAATTTTCATACCTAGTCGCTGAATGATTAACCATGTTGCTTTTTCTAAAGTTTACATTAAAATAATAAGAAATATACTTTCCAAAATAGTAAAATATTTTGATTCTTATGCCAACAGGAAAAGCCAAGGGCATTAAAAATTAAAGATGACATCTCCAATCTGGATTTTGACCCTAGCTAAATAATTTTCATGCTTCTGGACTCTCTTGGTCCCCTGAGCAAAATGGACAAGACCATTCTCCCAAAAGTTGAGGGTATACCTGAACTAAATTCTTTCAGATTACAAATTTAGGGAGCAGAAACCCAGGTCAGCTTAGTTATTGAATTTGTTAGTGTTGTTACATAAGGAATGGTACACTTTGCAGAAATAACTGCTGAAATAAATAAGTGAATTATGAGCAAAGTGATAATCTGAAAAGAAAAAAAAAAAAAAGAGTGTTTGGTTGTGTTACCTGGTTTAAAGGAGTTTTAAATTTCTCTTTTATGCTTCATTATTTTCTTCTTTATGTTTTATAAGTATATCCCTAACTTGAAATGTGATAAAGGTTGGGGTTTTTTCTCTAAAAAAAAAAAAGTCAATCGTTTGTAATAAAAGCCTCTGAATATTGGGGAGTGTGCGTGGGGTTGTGTGTGGTATTTATTTGTCCTGAAAAACATAAAGATAAAACATGCAGAAAACACTCAGATGGAAACAAAATTTTGCCACCAGTCAGAAAGCTCACTTCTACTTCCCTGGAAACATAGGATTAAAGGTTCATTTTGCCCTGAACCAGGCATCCTGTACCAAACATAAAAGAGCAAACAAATAGCAATTCTTCACCACAATACTGTCTAGGAGTCATGGCTCAAACACCTTCTGTGCTGGGGCTGGTGTCTTTGTATGTAGTAGCACACAAAGGATTTGTCTCCCAAACCTTTATTGTCATCTTGTCTGAAGGACATCTCAGCATAAACACACGTGAAAAAGTTTCCTTTTGCTTGCTCTCAGCCAGACATCTGCTTGATGTTCTTGTCCTGTGTGAGAGTTTTATTCACCTTCTCACCTCTGTCGTTCAGCATTTCAGTTAAAAACTCTGAGGTCTTCATGGTGTAGACCAGAATGGAATAATTTATGGACAGTTAATAAAGCTAAAATTAAATGTTATATGTGCAATTAAGTGCCAAACTTTCAATGAGATTCTTGTGAAACATTTCCATTTTGTAAAATCAGGAAAACTTTTTCTGACACAAAAACCTGTCTTCTGGAGTATTTTCAAGCTTCTCTGAGTGTTATGCTACATTGTTGGCTAAAGAAGCTCAGTAAGGACTCTTTATTTTTATTTTAATACAAGGTGTCAAAATTAATTATCAGAAATTTCACTGACATAAAGGAAAATATTTCAGCCAGGGCATTCATTGTTTTAAAGACTATTACCAGAATTTTCATGCTGCAGCCATAACCACATATTCATGCAGACTAACTAAATAAAATACAGATTTCAAGCAAGCAAGGGTAGAATTTTTGGCTAATACACACAAGACAATATCTTTTGTGAAGTTTGACTTTTATCAGTTCACGTTGTTCAGCACTGATTACAGATAGTTTGGACACTTAACAATCTGCTCATTTAAAGAAGTTGACTCAGAAATGAGGGAGGCCAGAACCTGCCAGAGGTTTTGCCATCACTCTTATGGAGCTATCTCAAGAAAGAAATAGCAAAAAGGCAATTTTGTGTTTGGTATCTGTACCCTGGCTAAGCCCCATTTCAGCTGCCTAGCTCCTGCAGAAGGCTCTCAGTAGCTCAGACATATTTTCCCCTTTATAAATCCATGCTGTTTTCTAGTCACCAACTTGTCCTTAATATGTTTGGAAATGGTTTTTTTCCATCACTTCCCTAATGATTGGGTTGAGGCTTATAGTTCCTGCATCCTCCTTCATGTCATTCTTGAAGGTAAGAGTGAAGTTTACTTTTCTCCAGTCCTAAGGAGTCTCCTGAGACACCCATGACTTTTTCAAGGCCATCAGGAGCAGCCTCACAGTGACAACCCCAGTTCCCCCTCATTCAAGGTGAAGGTTGCCAGTTCCATGGGCATGGGTACATTTGGTTTGTTTAAATATTCCCTAACCTGGTTCTTCTCCACCAAGGGAAGTTCTGGCTTGCTCCCACCTTTTCCACCAGTTTCAGGGACCTGGGATTCCTGAAGGTATATCTTATCAGTAAGGACAAGGAGTAGAGATTTGAGTACCTTGCTCTTTTTCCATGTACTTTGTCATGAGGTCTCCTGCCCTATTCTGCAGTGAGCCCACATTTTTCGTGGTCTTCCTTTTGCTGCTGTGGAAGCTTTTCCTCCTCACCTTTCAGGTAGGCTCTGGCTTTCCCAACCCTGGTGCTGAGTGTTAGCAGTATCACTGTGTTCCACCTAGGTCATCTCTCTCTGCTTCTACTTCTTTAACTGAAGTTTAAAATACCAAGCTTTTAAAAAAAATATATCTGAAAACATTCCAGAGAGGGAAGAACAAGTCTGACAAACTTATGGTAACTCACACTGCTGAAGAGGCACATGGACCATATTTCCTGAGTGTTGATGGTTCCTGTCATGTACCATGTTGTCCAGATGAGGAATGACAAAGATATAGAAAACCAAAGCCTGATTTTAGCCCAGAAACATAATTCAAAGATGTCTCTGTATGCAGGCTTGGAGACTGCAAAGGCTCCAAGGCTTCACTAAAACAATGGCCTGAGCTGAAATAGCACGTGTGTGATATGTCAAACACAAGATCACGAAACCTTTGAATATTTTAGCGGGATATGAGCTGGGAAATATGGAATATTCCTGAAAGGTTTGGCATTAAAAGTGACACCCACTATTGTGACTTTTGCTCATGAATATGGCAAGAATTATTCATAACACATATTGTTAGGCATGTAAGCTATTTAGCAGGAAAATTGAACTTTTTGTTTTTCTTCTTGGAAGAAGGGAATTCCACACGGGAATACTGAATATTGGGTTGTTCTCCTTCAAGATGCTGGATAAAGAAAGGATATAAAGAAGATAAATTGAGAATTTTTTTTCCACCCAATTGAAAAAAAAAATATCCTTATTTCAATGGATTCCAGGTTAATTATTTTTCAGAAATATTCAGAGGGAGAGACAGTGTGCTTAACTAAACACACTAAAACAGTTGATGATTTCTTGAAGCACAAACCTTGGAGGGTGTAGACACTGCTTAAATCTCTTTCTCAGGGTTTGGGGCCAGGGCTTGAGCCAGGTGTCTGAACCTGTGTGTAAGCAACTGCACCAAGAGGTGCTTCTACAGGAGTTGTCCCCTTTCTCTTTGGAGGGAAGCTTGGTCTGGAGCTTCTGAACAGGAGTTTTTCAGGAAAGATCTAGTTGAAATAAAGATTTTCTTGTTTCAGCAAATAGTAATTTTTCAACTGAAAACATGTGCTGTGGATTAAGTTTCCTGCCTTGCTCCAAAGCTAGGTGTCTTCAGAGTCTGGAGATGTTCAGGAAGGTGGAAAATGCTTCACACAAGGGGCAGAGGGCCCATCATCTCGCGTGATTGCATAGCAAACATGGGAGATGCAACAACAGGAATGAACCCATGCCAGGGCTTTTGTGTAGTCATCCAGAAATGACCAGAGTTTGTTGCTTAATGCAGTAGTTTGGGCTGGAAAAGACTGTTGGTCTCTTTGGGTTGTTGCCTGTCCTGAAGGACCGGCATTTTCCAGCACAGGAGGGACTGATAAGAGACCGAGCGAGCTGAGCTACACTCCATGAGAAGGACTTCCTGAATTTGCCATCTCTTCAGAACAGCGAGAAGTTTTATTGCTTAATGTTACTCATTTTTTATGCTTGTGAATACTTTGCCTGTTAAATAAACAGTTTTTTTCCACTTTTCTCCAAGAAAATATTTTTCCTGAACCAGTTGGGGGAGGGCCCACTTGAATCTGCTTTCTAAAGGGACCCCTTTGCAAATTTCCTCCCAGATTTGCCCTAAACCAGGACAGAAGGCTTGGGGAAACTAAGGACAGGAATATGGGAGACTGGTGAGACTTCTCCAGAAAAATAGTTATCTATCCAAAGGATTAAGTGAAAGTTTGCTTTTCTACAAAAGTCCAGGTCTGGACATGTGCATGCTGATGGAATAGCAAATTCCTGTTTTGCAATTACAGCCAGAAAGAGAAATGTTTTCCATTTGCTGCCTCTCCTCCCACTTGCCCAGTGTTGGATAAGAGTGTTATTCAGTTCAGCCGGAGAGATGGAGGGTTGGGGGATAACAGGAGTTTTATGGACAAAAAGAAAGAGACAGGAGTATGAGAAGAAAGGGGGAAAGAGAGGGAGGAGGAGGTAAGAGTCCTGGCACAAATATATATGCAATTCAAACTGTTGCAAAACTGGGCCTTGATAGAATATAAACCTTGTGCGATGGAAATGCAGGTTCTGATATGATTATTTCTGCTGCCTATGAAGCTAAGAGGTTAAAACAGGGAAATAATAATTCTGAGCAGCAAATGCGGAGGCTGTCCAGGCACTGGTACACCCACACACACTGGGCAGCTGGCCTGGACCCATGGCAGACCCAGAACTCTGGCCAACTTTCCTTTTTTTCCCTGTCCTTGCAAGAAAATGCATGAGGTTAAGCTGACCAGAGAAAGCAAAGCTACCACAGCCTTTTGTGGCCACTAAAGCCAAGTACAGAGTGTCATTGTCAGGCTGTGCAACACAGTCCACTTTTGTTGTTTACTTGCAGCAGTGGGTGAAAGGAACTGCTCTAAGTTATGTTTGGTGATGAGGAGCCAGGAGAAGGGCTGTCGTGGGAGGAGGCTCTGCTGTCTTCCTGAACTTTCACTTTTGATTTTCAGCTGAGCTAGAAACACGATTCTATTTTGTTATTTTCTTTTAGTGCCTGGACCCAAGGCAAGATCCTCAGCTGGGATAAATCAGCTCTGCTTCCCTGTGGCCGAGGGAGGTCAGAGGATGCACAGTGGTTCTGGATACAACCCGCCTTGTTTAGAGACTGGAGTGCTTCTTTTCTCTGGTAAAAATGAGACCACCATATTCATGTGCTCAATCATGAAGTATTTGAACATTTCTCAAAAGCAAAACTTCCCAATGACCCAGAGTGCTTTTAAATAAAGAAGTGCTATTGGACCTCGGCAGTGTGAAAGGAGCAGTTGAAATCCCTGTCTTGCCCAGCTGTTAAACCTGTGTTTGATTTCTGAAAAACCTATAGAGAAAAAGGGTTAAAGGAGACCATACAAGAAGTAGAAGAAATAAATTGAATGCACATGTGCAATCATTATTCATACTAACGTTCCTTGTATTACTTCATAACACAGCTGTATACACAAAAAAAACAGTCCAGTTTGGTTTCTTCCTATTTGAATCTTATTAATTTCTGTTTAATGGAACACAAATGTTTGCGCTCTTCATTTTGACGAATGCAGCCTCGTGGTGTATTTGTTAAGCATTAGCTAGCACGGTTGTGACCATCTAATACAAATGTCTCTGGGCCTTTCATGCCTCCTGACAGGACATCTTTTGAGCATGACAGTTGCCATGGGGACGGGTGCAATGCCTATTTGGAAGGAAAATTGGGAGCAATGCTCATTACGTCAAAAACTACATCGGGGAGGGAGGGAAGGAGAATGTTTGCTTCTTGTGCTGACACTTAGCTGCTTGTTTTACCCGCCACCCACACACTTCCATCAAACAATATCTCTTTCAAAAGCAGAAGTCAAAGTTTGCATGTCCTATCGTTCCAGCTGGAACAGGCAAGGGCTGTGTGAAATGAATATCATCGTGCTCAGGGCCAGGGCACTGCCTGGCTGGCTCTAGCTGTCACTTCGTAACACAGCAACACTGAGCCCTCTCAGTTTTCCCCTCCTCCCACCCTCGGCCAAACGCTTTACAGAGCTCCCAGGGGCACGGCAGGGACACCAGGGTGCTGTGGGGAGGGGGCAGCTGGGGAAGTGTAACCAGCTTACTCAAAACCATCAGATTTATTGTTGGCTTACTCTGCTGAGAGAAGGATCTGCGTCCGTGTGTATCATTATTTCCATAGATAGGGAAGGTGGCAAAAAAACCACAAAGACCTACATATCCTCCCCATCGCCCCAGGACACTGTGAGAAGTCAAGGGAAAAAAAAAACCAACAACTTTTTTGTACAAAAAGAGTCCAGAGCTTGCTCTTTCCATGTGTTCCTTAAGTCTGCACATTTCTTCCATTAGAAATTAGCCATTGCTATATTTTTCACTGCCTTGTTCTGTTGACTTAGACTTTCAAAAAACCCCTAAACCCACACTGAGAAAACCCCCAAACCCCGCAAAAACTGGATAGCAGCCAAACAGTTGAAGGGAGAGATGAGGCAGACTTGCCACAAGGCCCAGGTTTGAACAGGGGGTGTTTTCAAAGTGCTCAAATATCTGTGTGCTAGTGTAATAGAAAAAAATCATCTTGGTGAAATACCGGAGGTGGCTGAAACACTTTGCTGATACCTGTGGCGGCCACACTGAATTGTCAGGATGGGAGGGATGCTTAGTCCCTGAGATACCTGCATCTTGAAGGATTTGCCTTAAGGTCCTGCTTTGCTTTCTGTGTTTTACAGGAGCCAGGTGTTCATGGCAGTGCCCGGGGCGTTGCATTTCTCCTGCCCTCAGGACCATACAGGCAATCCAGAACCTATTTAGCCCATGCTCTAGACTTCTTGGAATTACAACTTCCCTAGCATCTGGGTGAATACAAATTAGGTCCCATATGGAACAGGGACAGGATGGTAGAGTTGGAGTTGGCCTCTACTTTGTGGGGGCAGTGTGTGTGTGTGTGTCTTTGGGGTTATTTCGTGCTCTCAGAACACTTCTCCATTCTCTTCCCTGTAAGATTGCAAACATGAAACGTGATGCAGAGAAAGAGGCATCTTTGACACACTTGCAAGTTTCCTGGCCATCATCAGTCTGCGCTCGCTGGGGACTCCACACCAGAGAGGCTCCTTGGCTGGCTCCCTCACTGCAGGCAGCAATTAATTTCTAAGGTTCTATTTACCTTTTTAAGAAGCCCCAAACTACCAAACCTCAATCATCCCCTCCTAGAAAGAAATGCCATTATGTGCAGCTGTAACAATTCTCCCTTCCTCCCCCCTGCCTGTTCAGTCGTGCATTGACAGCTGCCTTTAAACTTGAACTTTCTCTACTCCTGCACAGCCTGCTACCACTTAAACTGCTTGACTAATATCACATCATCTCACAACAGCAGCAGCAGATGTTATCTTGTCTGGGGAGAGAGGTTTCTAGGTCTGAGTGCCAGAGCTGCAGTGGGATCTCGTGCATTTCCCATGGAGTCACAGCCCCCAGGAGCCATAAAGCTGATTTTGCATGGGGGTGACAGCAGGAGTCCCAGGTAGTGCCTGGACCTTGGTACTCTCCTCTCTCCCCTCCATATTTTTGTGCGGCATTCACTAAATCCAGGAGGCCATGTCTGAAAGGAGCAGGAGATTGCCTCTCCCTCATCTTGCCCACCATTTGATGACCACTTGTGGAAAGATCATTTAGCCCCATTAGAGGGCTTTTTCTGTTCATTATGGTGACATGTGTGAAAGTCCAACTTCTCTTAGCTTGCATAGCCAGGTGCTACCCTCCAGATTAAGAAATTACACATTTTTCTAGAAGATTATTTCATCTAAATACTGGTGTGTTTTACATGGGTTCATTTTCTGCTACATCAAAATCTGCAATCAATTCAATATTTATTTTTACTAAAAAATATAGAAATGCATTTTTTCTCTCTAAAACAGTTTTCCTCTCAGTAGACACAGCTGAAAAGAATTGTAACATATGAAAAAGTAGCATTGCAGCAAGTTTCAGAGTTAACCTGTGGTATATGTTTGCCTATGGCAAACATGAAGCAATTGAATTAATTTAGCCATCCCTGCCTAATCAAATCCTCCACTACCATAATTTATCTGGCCATCTGATCATTTTGTTTTGTTCAAACTTTAGGCCCAGTTCTTTGTCCAGATTTATGCATGCAATGACAGGTACATGTCTCTTAGATTTAATGGGAACTGTGAGTATGTCTCTGAAGGAAGAGCTCTAGATCAAAAGTCTATATGTTTTCACAAAACTTGCATGAAGACTAACCTGCAGAAGAGTGGTCTATAATGGACCGTTGTGAATTTATTCTCAGTCTTTCTTTTCGTACTGTCTGATGGTATAATTTTCATAAAAATCTAAACTTAGTTGTAAAAACCTAGAATTTCGTAATATCTGATATGTTACCAGTTTACCACTTTTACAATGAAAATAATATTTTCAAAGCTTCCAGAACTTCTTTATTTAGTTTTGAAGGGATTTAATGTTTTTTTAATTTTTACACAATGTTCTGGCATTTCTATTTCAAAGCAGGAGACACTTAGAAAAGAAGATAAAAGTTTAAATTTGCTAAATGACACTTGCATCTCTTGCTTCTGTGATTTTTAAAGATAATTTAAATAAGAGTACTTTAGAGAAGTAGCTGCATGCTGTCATTAATTACACATTGTATAATACTGCAGGAAAGTATAAAAAAATTAAAATCACATTACATTAACTAAAAGAAAATAAATTTTTAAAAAAGGAATTCTAAAATGAACTTTTTCAAATCATTAGAGATTTCCAGTTTCCACTGTGCAGAAAATTTCAGCTGCATTTAGTGATGTTCTAAGTCTCTGACAATCTCCATAGATGTTAAAAATCTCAGAGCGGGAAAATGTATGTCATTTCAAAAGACTACTATTACAATTTATTCTGCCCTCTTAGAGTGACTTTATTAAGCAAGGAATAAACACTGGACTAAGTGTTTACTGGGAAGAAACTCCCCTTTCCAAACACTTGATGTAACTGCTTTTTGTTATATGGCAGCCAGGTTTTGAAATTAAGATGTTTCATTTTTCTCTGGTACAAACCTCCCACACACTTTTGCTTTCTCCTTGCAGTGGTTCACAGAGCTGCACTTTGCAGGCAGGGACCCAAACTCAGCCCTGGCAGAAACAGCCCCTGATTCCCAGGCTTGCCTACAGCTCTCTTTAGACTTTTCTCTGCTTTTCTGCCCAGGGTCCAGCCTTCCATGGAGCTGCACTGCTCAGAAGTAATTTGATTTATCAGAGGGAATGAGTGAACAACTCCCTTGGCCTTCATTGGAAAATGAAAACTATGTCCCTAGCAAAAAAATCTCCTTAGTCTTTATTCAGTCTTCAATGGTGCTGTGCCATGAGGTGCTCACTCAAGCCTCCTCTCTCCTGGGCTGTATTGTATTTTCCATATTCAGAGGGTGTTCTGAGCCCAGCATTTCCCTTGGCACTCTGATGACAAATTGTTCCCATCTATTGAAAACAGTGCTATTTCTACCATTAGAATGAAAAAATTATTTGTAGAGAGTTGGATATCCTTTTCCTTTGCAGACAGTCTCTTCCCTATTTGAATTTGCTTAGCAATACTATAATTGCTCAGAGAAACAGCTTCCCGTGAGCCAGCAGTATCAAGAAAGCAGTCTTAGTTTGTTCCAATCACCTCTATCTTTCTTCTTTCCAAGCTCAGTGAGTAGTCCTTGTGGCCAGGCAGAGGAATGGTATATCCTACTATAGGTCTTTATCTCTCAAGAAGAAAATAGTAATTTAAGGAAAGGTAAGAGAGATTCAGATCCAAGAAATACTAGAAAAAATGTTTGCTCTCCCAGGATTTTCTGGTCTTGCTGGAGGCAGCAGCCCTATAAAAACTAGCCAGCTGAAAGGCTTGCTATGTAAGTGCAGGGGTTACCTTTAAATACCCTCTCCTTGCTGGTGCAGGAATAGGTGGGATTACAAAGAACATGAATGTCTGGTACAGCCCAAGTGTATTTGTGCAAGAACTCCTACAATCCGCTCCTGCTGTCATGAACCCTTGCTTTGTCATGGTTATTTAAAATTAAATCACTGGCTGGTGATTAACACACATACACACACACACACACACACATTAAAAAAAATAAAAGCAGAGTTATGGTTTGATGTATTTGCTGGGTCTGCATCACTGGTACACGTAAAAGACTATTGTTTCAGCTGGGAAGAGTGCCATCAGAGACTGAGAGCTGGGGTTGCATCCAGACAACACAGCACAGGTTGTCCAGCTAACCACAAGACACCATTATCCAGACATCCTTGAGGAAAAAACTAGGAGAAGATGTGTCTGGAGATAATACATCTGCGAAGTTTCCCTTTCCTGAGTCAAATGACTGAATCACTTAAGCAGGATGATGCTCTCAACATGTCCTTGGAATAGCCTCCTGGAGCTGGTGACTTTCCCTTCTCCTTCTGCACTTCTCTCTTCCAATACCAGCATTACTAAGCGTAATTAGCTTCCTTTTCCGTAACTGAAGCCTAGATTTATGCAACTCTGTGTATTCTGCTACTTCAGCCTGTGTTCTGGCCCACATGCCATTTATACCAAAGTTGGCATTCCTAGTTAAAGCTGTTCAATCCCTTAATGCATTTCAAGCCTGAGGTCGGTGTCCCAGTTACCCACTACTGGGTATTTCAGTGTAAATAAGCTCCTCTGTCCCTTCCAGGAAGTGGAAGTCCAAAATCAAGTGAAAATAACAATGCTACCATATTTCTTATAATTCCCTTTTTCCTTTTGCGCTCTCCAGGTCCTTGCTTGTTTTTGAACTGTTCTCTTCCCTCCTCCTCCTCCTCCTTCCCATGTGTCCTTCATGAATCCAAAACCCTCTGTCTTGCTCAAGGGGAGGTTCCTATGCATTTTCTTACAGTCAATTTGCTCCTTTTGACTAACACCCAAATTCAGGCCCTAATGCTGAAACCACTCAAAACAGCAGAAAACAATTCCTGCTTCATGTTTTCTTAGAGCTGCATCCCGGGCTTTGCAACCCCAATACTCCAGCAAACCTCACACTGTATCTTCACAGCATTTCACGCAGTTCATACTTCTTAACAAGGACCATCTGTGTTGCTTCACTCAACATACACACCCATCCTAGGTTTTCTTCCATCCTCGCTATTGTGACTGAATGTTTCAGGATTTCTCCACAAATAAAAGGGCATGGAATTTCTATCTTCCTGACAAAGAAGGAAGAAAGTAAATCAATTTCTACACAATTTGTCCTCCAGAAAGTGATACTATTTTTTTAGGGAAAACAATGAGTGACGCCGCCCACCTTAGTCCACTCAAGTCCTTCCCACCCAGCTAGCTCCTGAGGTGGGGGGAGCGTCAAGAGTGGCCCTCTCCCTGGAACTTCCAAGACCCAGGGAGAGGGGAAGGCGCAAGCCTTATCGGTAGCTGTCAGCGTCTGGGAGAAGCAAAGAGGCAGGAGGGTCCTTTCTGGGTTCCAGGGCTTTACTGAGGAGGTGGGTACAGTGCACAACCACGATGGGAGAAGGGAAACCAAAAAAGGCAAAGAGAACAGTTCTGCACAAACTTAAATAGGGGCCCTCCCCCATGGGAGGGTACAACTCAGAAACCAATGGGAAGAGCTTGAGGGAGTTACAATGGGAGGGATTTAGGATACAGAGAACCAATAAGGAGGGACAAGGGCGGATCACAACTTTCAACATTCAATCATATAACAAGGAACGGCAAACTGACATGGAACTTTCTCAAACAAGGGGTGTGGCCAGGAAGGATTGACAACTTGATGGGTAGGGGCTAGGGTAACTGACAGGGAAGGGTCTGGAACAAAGGGAGGGGTTTGGGCTAACAGACAGGGATGAGGGCAGGAAGGGGCGGCCCGGACCAGACCAACTCAACAAGGGATTACATAGGCGAAAACCATTTTAACAAGTATAAAGAACAGATTCATAACACAAGAAAATAACAAACTACAACAAATGAGGACAAAAAGCAGGTTTTATTGCTAACCTTAGCCCTGCAGGATGAATTCCCTTTGCATTTGCTCCAGTCAGGCACATACATAATTCTTGTGCTTATCATTGATTACACATCTCTGCTTGTGCTCCTCAATCCATGTGGCCCAAAAACCCCCACAAAAGATACAGATCCTAGCAGGAACCTCAAGTTAGATTCCCTCCATGTTCTATAATAAGCAAGCACTTTGCATGGGAAAACATTTCTATATCAAGCTCTTTTTTCTTCATTCTCTGAAGAGGAGTGTTCTATAGTTACTAAAGAAGCTTTGTGCCATATGGTCCCACCTACATGTTCTTCCTTCCTGTTTTCACAGTATATTTTGCGCTATTTAGCCACTTTTTTTTGTTTTGCTGTTGATGTACCCACAGTGATCCAACAACAACTCGTTTCTTGCCGTTCAACTGTAGAATTGTGACACCAACCATTCTGTGCCTGTATGTGATTGAGTCTAATACAGGGATGGTCATTTTTCCATAAACTGTTCCTTCCAGCTACATCCTCTGTCTGATCTCCCATTATTAGTAGTGTTAACAGTGTTCTTGTAACAATGGCCAGGGGCTTTGGCCTCTAGCTACAAGAAGCACTGAAATATATTTTTTTCCTTTTCTGTTTCACAATCTATTAAGATCACAGCAAGATCTGCTTTACTTTCTCATCTGGTTTCCCCTTTATTAAATGCAAATATGTTTTTATGTTGCTAAGTGGGAATGTTGTTAAGTGGAAAAGACAAGTCTGCAAATTTAAAAGAGTGCCAAATGCCCTGTGCAGAATTAATTTGCCTGTCCCTGCCCCCATCTGCCAGTGCCCACAATAGCTCAGTGCTTTTTTTCTATCATAGTCAGAGAAGGCAGAAACTAAGAGAAAAATGCACAAAACAATGACAAGAAAATAGGAAAATTTAAAAAATCACAAATGGGAAAAAATAATAGAAGCAATCATCAACAACTAGACAAAAAAGTCAATGAGCTACAACTCCGTTATCCAACTGAGGGTCATGTCCTGAAATGTCCATGGAACATTGTGAAAATTTCCTGAGCTATTAGAAACTTAAATTATTTAGTGTTCGGTCCTTATTAAAGAAAATATTAATCACAGAATGTTTTATATTATATCTCCTGTGTGAGGATCACTCCACAATTTGTAAGGTCCAATGTCATGGCTCCTCTGAAACAATCATTATTCCTATTGTATGGAAAAATGCATTTAGATGTGCAGAAAGTCAGGCTACTTTCAAATAATTTTTATACTGTAATTTATACCATAATTATAAATGGAAATAAATTTAATTAAAATTATATAAAGGATTTTCTATAGTTTCCCATGCTAGTCCTCAATTTCTCTTAATTTCTGTTCTTTTTTTTTTTTAATGTGTTATAGATACCAATAAAAAATACGTAAAAAGTAACACAGGATCTGTGAATCTGTCAGTTACTCCACAGCGTATAAATTCACCATCTTTGGCTACACATTAAGGAGGTTGACTTTGAAGTTATATGTTTTTTGTTTCATTATCTTGGGAAATCATCTACTGTTCTAGGTTTAGGGGGAAAAAAGCCAATCAACCAACCAAACAGAAAAAACCTCACCATCAACAAAACTTCATTCCTTTTACTTTTTAAGGGATAAAGTCTTTAAGATTTATACATCATTATGATGAGATACAAACAATGGTCATCAGACTTCTGCAAGACTGCTTCCAAAGTGAAACACATTGTTTTACTGATATGACTATGATTAAATAATTAAGCAAAACTTGGTCAGTAAAGTAAGAGGATTCCTTGACTCTGTTTGGTGGTTTGTTTTTTTTTTTATATAGGCAAAAACTAGGTTAAACTGGACCACTTAAATGATGGGTTCAGTCCTGAAAATACTTGTGAGAAAATCCAGCTTTTCACATCTGAGCAGCCTCTACCAAGTCTAGAGGAAATATTCCCATGTGTAAAATTTGCTCAGATTTGTAGCACCAGGACTCAAATTAGGAAACAGTGCTGCAGGCCTGCTTGGGGGAACAAAATAGAACAGCTGCACCTAATATGTGTCATTATTATTACTGCTTTAATCTGTCCCCTGTGTAAATAAAATTATGCTAAAATGGCTTTTGCCTAAACTGAACTTGAGAAACAATTAACAAATGTAGTTCCAAAGCATAACAGAGGCTGGAGGATCCTCTGCCACTGGTGACACATATGGCTGTGCGCAGGGACGTGGAGAAGTGCAGAGCCAGGGGCAGGGCTGTCCACCTGACGTCTCCTGCATCCCTGACTATGCAGTGGGGCAGGCTCCTGCACAAGGATGGGCTTTTTTGGTGGTGGACTCCTTCTCCCTGTATGTTCTCTCAAAGCACAGGAGTCTGGCACTGAGTACACATGGCTTCTTTTAAATGTCTTTCTCCCTAAGCACAAAGGATTTGAGGATATTTCCAGGAGATCTGTGTGGATCAGTGGTCACTCCGGTCATGGTCCACATGGAACTGGAGTGAATGAGGGAAAATTGCAGACTGTACAGGCTGAGTGCAGGAAAAGACAGGCTGTAAAAAGAAACATTGAGAGATATTCCCCAGGAGGCTGGTGAATGAGTGAAGCCTACTCAAGGGCTGCTTTGACTTGCACTCAGTCCAGCAGAGGCTTTATCTGAGCACTTACCACAACAGCTTCAGCAACCCACACCAATCCAGAGAGCACCTGGGAGATGCAGGGAACCAAAGGCACTCACAGGCTGAGGGTGGGGGCTCTCAAACATCCTGAAAAGGAGAAGCTCCTAGCCAAACAATAAATGGGACATGTGAGCCCGTCAGTATATCCTGGATAGCATCACTTTGTTGTGACTCTCACACCATGTAGAAGGTTGCAAAGAAGTATCATTGCATGTGGAGAAAGTCTTCCTCAGTGCAGCTGGACTACCAGCACTGCAGTCAGATCTTGTTGGGTATATTCTGTGAGACTTCACTGGTGCTTGGGTTTTGGGAAAAAAGAGAACACGGGTCCATGTCAAGTGGGAGATGCAGAGGGAGGAATTCAGAACTCAGAAAGGATCTCCAACAGTAGAATCTCCATCGTAAAGGAGGAAACATGAAGTGTCAAAAGGACACTATCATCTTTTCTTTCCAGATACAGCCGATTGGGTCTTAATTAAATTGTTAATAACGGTTTCTCAGGAACCATATGTGATTAAAGACACCTTTAAAAAGCAGAGATGAAAGTACAGCATGTTGCTTGTATTGAGAAATTGTCTCAGCAAAACAGAAAGGAGCAAATGCAAATTAATTCTGGAATAGTTAGAGGTACTGTGGTGGCAGGTGTGAACCCCTCTTCTCCTCCTCAGCACTGTCCAGGGCAGTGTTGTACATTGGGGGCTGCACAATCTTCTCCGTCCAGAGCTCTGCCTGAGCATGTGGAGCATCAGGTTCTTCTGGGGTGGCATCTGTTGTGAGAGATATGTGTCACTTCCAGCCTTACTTTTCTTGAACTTTGCATAGGTGTGAGTTGGATAATGGGGAATGTTCTGAGGAGTTATAAGAAGGAAGTCATCCTGGGCATTTCTGACTAAACTGAGCGGTGTGCTGCCCACAACTGCAGGGGTGTTGACAATTCAGATAGCCCCATTTCATCCCATGTTCTCCAAAATGCTTGTGAAAAGATTCAAGTGTGTCTTGAAGGACACA
Organism: Rhabdornis inornatus; assembly: GCA_013397075.1. Classification (NCBI taxonomy): domain Eukaryota; kingdom Metazoa; phylum Chordata; class Aves; order Passeriformes; family Rhabdornithidae; genus Rhabdornis; species Rhabdornis inornatus. The sequence continues at coordinate 1,369,060 of VWZS01009922.1, forward strand.
GGGAGACGGCACTCGCCATCTGGAGAGCTCTGTATTTCACCCAGAACCTTGGCTTGGACAGCTCTGGTGTTGTAAGGATATCTGCACGGTGGTATATCATGGTGGAATGTCTACATTCATGATGTAAAATCATCCACGAGAGAGAGCTGGTGATGAGCATGTCCAGTGCAGTGTCTGGGATGGTCAGCAAAGATTAGATTCATCTTTTCAGGCATCTCTGTTGCTGGGGCTGTTTGGAAGCACAGCAGCTGTGCTGTACAGGTGCTGTCAGAGCTGTAGAGAGCCTGGGCAAAGGACTGCTCCCTCTTTCCAGCTGCCTTGCTGGATGCCTCTCTGCTAAATTGAACAAGCAGGGCCCTGCTGTCTTATGGTCTTAGACAACTGCTTTGAGTTCTCACCTATTAAGCCAGTTCTGTCTGTAACTCTTTTCTTCTTTTATGCACACCACGACTCTGAAAGACAAGCTCCTAAGACCTTGTTTTGGAGCAGCAGACCTTGCAATCAGATTCAGCCAGCTTTCTACAGACTGACTGTTGGTGTTATGCAGTTCAGTTATTTCATCAGCTACTTTGGTGGGAATGAGGGTCATTTCACCCCTCACTGGTTGGGGCTGGCTACCCTTCTAGACAAGGGAGGGCTGCAGCCACGATGGCAAATTCTTCTAAGAAGTTTTCATGCAACTGTTATGTAAGCGCAGTGTGATTACTCTTTTCAACTTGTTAAATTTATGCATGATATTCACTGCTGTCATCTTTATGGCACAGAGCTTTAAGGCTGTGACTGTGAATAGTGTTACACATTGTACATTTGCTTTGTTTTCCAGAACGACTGGAATGACTCGGTATGTATTTTGATGCAGTTCTCATAGATGCAGATAGGTCTGTGTTGCTCTTCTACATCTACTCCATCCAGTGTACTCCATCAGCAATTCAAAGCCTGCTAGTCAATAACACTTATTACAGTAGAAAGAAAACCTGTGATGATCTTCCTAAGTACTGTGCCAGGTGAATGGCAAACACAAGAAATGTCTTGACTAGATAGAGGATCTTCACACCTTTTGACAGATGCACTATATACACAGAAAATGCAGTGGTATTTTTCCAGCCATGAGAGTCTCACCCTCTGCATAAACATCAAAGGAAACATACCCAGAATATTCAGCTAGATGAAGAGTGTGAATTCATTACAGATTCCTCCTCAGCATCTGCCTTAAAAGACTTAAAATAAGCAGATCCAGAAAGATTACTGCGTCAGAAGCGGGGAGAATCCTGCCAAAGGGGAATTGCCTCTTTCCTGAATGATGCCAATAGGTGGGTAAGAGAACTCTACATGACTTCTATGATGCTTCTGCTTGGGCTTTCAGCTAGTCTTAGATTGTGATGACCTTGAAAGGCTGATAAGTCCCTGTCTTGTGACACTGGAAGGCATTGGCAGAATGGTACTCAATTTGCTGTAGCTGTTCCTGCTTTTTGTACAATTGATGGAGGTGAGCGCTCTTCGCCCTCAAATCTGGTGCCTGCAGGGCATCTGTTTTTCACTCATGAAATCTAAATGTAACTGTCAGCTGTTACTAGGTCTTAGCTATGGTATGTGTACAAGTGAAACAAGCTATATTGTAAATAGCGTATTTGTGATGCACAGCAATTTTTCAGTACAAGAAAAAGTCAGGGCCTGGCCGAAGGCTTAAAGTCAGAGCATGAACAGACCAAACTGAGCTGGGACTGTCAGAAAGGGAACAATGTTAAAAGGACCAATCAAATTTTCCTACTCTAGACAAGCAGGGCATCTCACAAAACATAGGGAAAAGCCTCAAGGCCATACGGTACTCACCTGGCTTGCAATGAAAGTTGCTGAGTAGTGCCACCTGACATTTATTCTTATGGGTCTTGACATATTAGTAATGCTATGTTGAGATGACAGTCCACAATTCTGCGTGGAGAAGACAGATGTGCAGAAGTTTTTATAGCTGTTTAACAAGTGTGGTGTGGAGAAGGAAATTAATTGCTCAGGAAGAGCACTTCAACACAGCTGAGACCTAGACACAGCCTTGCTACACCCGGGTTTCATCCTCTCAAACACCTGTGGCTTCCTTTTCACCCCATCATTATCCCTAGGGGTCCTTGCCTGCAGTTGAAGAGCTGAGACTTCTGTTTTGTGGTCAGAAACAGGTTATTTTGCTCTGTCCTAGTTTCAGCCGAAGATCTGAGTGGCAGAGTGTGGAGCTGTGTGGTTCTGTCTTGGCTGTTGTACTGTAACACCCAAATCCTTGCTGGGGCAGAAGTATGGGATCCTCACCCCTCCTTCCCATGCAGATGCACAGGAGAGTGTTGTGTACCCCAAAGTGTTTGCAGTCAGATTGTGGAAGTCTCATGTAGCAGCAGCACGCCCTTCCCTTCCCTTCCCTCTAAGGAGATATACCAAATGAAAACAACTTTTATTTCTACTACAAGCTGAAGGCATCAATTCCAGTAAGCAGTCCTCAGATGTAGGCCAATACAAGACTAATGAAGAAATTAAAAGCAGTGAAGCCTCACATTGACTTCTGAGTACTTGAAAATTATGAGGTAACTGCCCCAAATGACTGGACAAAAAACCAAGCTATTTTCTTTTGAAGCATGATTCAGGCTGCTTTTATGGAAATTCTAAAGTCAGAGTGTAGTTTCCAAGTCCTGTGATCACCTGCAATTTTTTCCCTTTAAATACGAGCATCTCTGTGGTGGCATGACCATACTAACTGAGGCATTATTGAAAGAAAAGAATTATTACCATAAAAATTCAAAACCTGAACACATTATGAGACCTTGATGAGAAATGCAAGTTTTCTAAAAGAGAAAACATTTGGATCAGTAAGCCTTCTCTTTGCTGGGTTTCAGTATCTCAAAGATAGGCATGCAGAACAATATATCAGCCCATCTGAAAAAATAAACAAGAAGCTATTAAAAAAAAGTATCTTATCTTTTTTTAAGCTTTCTCACCGCTTAGCTCTAAATATCACCAATACCAGCATAGAAAAATTAAGCCCTTCTCCAGAGAGATAGCATTAATGAATATTAATAAAAGGAGAGTGGGAACAAAGGTGGCTACTCAATTTTTTAAAAATTATTATTATTATATATTTACTAATCTTCTAAATTTTGAAAGCAAAATATTTTTTATTTCTAGTGTCAAGAAATAAAGACACTTTGAATGGAAAATACCTGAGTTTTTTCACATAAACATATACAAGGCTTTGACCTTTGGAACTTCTGAGAAACAATCCTGGTTTATAAATACAGTAGGTTGGAATAAGTAGCTGTGTAGTGAGTAGTATCATTATCTCATCAAGGAAACTCCTCACATAAAAAAATTAAGGACATACAGAAGTGTTTATAGGGCCAAGATTTCAGAGCAAGTGATGAGTGCAATGGGAAATCCCTAAACGAAAGAGACAAGGGTCCACATCTTTGATCCATTAATTACACAGCCCTTTGCACTAACAACCATGCATCAGCCTTATGTAACAACCATCACAAATATTTTGATAGTCTTTATTTTACAAGTGGTAAAGATCTGGTGGAGAAGGCAATAATTGCTCTGATTTATGACTGGCTCAGAGAGTGAAGCGGCTGTGTTGGCTCCAAGGTAAGGAGGGGGCTTTGAAACAAAACCTAAACCAGGTTTTGTTGTTTTTGTTTCCATCAGTCTTTGCTTCTCAATTAGCTGGCTGGCGGTCCTCCAGCCTACAGTGAAACTATCTAAATGTTAGATATCTAGCCAAGGCTGTTGGGGTTCTCCTTGTAGATGATGAGCAGACACACACCAGCCTTCCTGCTGGACTGGAATATCTAAACTCAGAACGAGAGACAGCCTTATATGTGTCACCTCTCTCTGCACTGATTATAAGTGGGTGAGTGACACGGAAAGGACACTAAATCAAAGGGCACCTAAAACCAAGTTGAAGGAGTTTCTGTTCTTACTAAGCAAGTTTTACCCTTGGATGCTCCACAGTTGACATCAACCATGGTGCCCTTCAGAGCCTTTGGAGGCATCTCCCATTCACTGAGGCACGATGAGCTCAAAGCTACTGCCCAAAGAAACCCCGTGTCCATAAGTGTCCTGTTTTCAGGAGCATCCAGTGCTTGAGCACAACCTCTTTAAACATGGGGTTTATGTCAAAAATGTTGTATGATTTTGCACATCTGGCAGTTATAGGTATGTGCTTAATTGAGAGAATAAACACTCCTCAAAGATTCAGAGTCCTGAGATTGCAACCTTGACTTTAACCTTTTGGCTTTCTTCACATCCTAGTAAATGCAATCTATCACGCATACCACATCAGAGTCTACCCCAAAAAAACTGGAACAGATCACAGTTCTATGAAGCTGGAAAAAAAATATTTGTGATAGGATTTAGAAATGTCAGATTACATCGTAATCCTCTCTTCAAAAAGAAAAATGAAAAGAAAAGCTGAGAAAAAAAAAAAAGAGAAGCAAATTATTCCTGCTGTGGCATATGAAAACTAGAAGAATTTAATTTTCTGGTCTGTTTGTCCTAGCATGCTTCTCTAGGCTTGTCATCAGTTCCACTGGAACACAGGGAATGTAAAAGATATTTTAATACAAATTACTGAATTTGATTCATTCCATTCTCCTTATAAAATTGTCTGCTGTAAAATCATGTCTAATGTGAAACAGTTATAATTTGCTTGCTACTCACTGTATTAATACCTATTAAAACTGACCACAGTAGCATGCACCCAGTTGTTGCAACATGCAAAAACCCACAAGATTTATTTCAATGTGTCTGGGGAGTGCCAAAGCATGAAAATATATTGAAATTTAAAAGGTCTAATGTAACTATTATATAGATCCTTAAGAAAACTGCCAGTCAGCTCAAAATAGCACAGTCAGCTGTTTCTAAATATCATAGACCTCATAAAATTCTGGTTTTGTGACGTTTCCTACATGGGTTACACCTGTCACAGGATTTTTTAACCTCAATTTCAAGACTTCCACTGCCCATAGACCTCTTTAAGCACTGGAAGTTTCACAACATGAAACAAATTAATTTCAGAAAACACATCTATAAGCTGCACTAAAGTCTCCTTGCAAAAAGCCCTTATGAGCAGTGTGTTTATCATCAGTATTAATTAAAGCCTGGAGTCTGACCCCAGAGTTAGAGACTATCCCAGTGCTGGCTACAGATCAGCCCATCTAGCAAAACAAACCCTCTAAGCAATACCACATGGAAGACCAGTGGTCTCCAGTAGGATTGGCCTTTGGTGATAAGATCAGTGGGGAGGCAAACATAACTAGCAATATTTCAGTGCTTTGATACTCTGATGATAGGCACTATAAAAATCCTCAGACAGTTTGTACCAACCTACGCTCACCAAGCATGGCAAAGTGCCAGCTCAGCCCTTTCTCTTGATGGACAGAAGCAATGGTTGGGGTAGTTTTTCCTTCCACAAAATAGCAAGTAGTGGACAGAGGTTCATGACAGTGAGGTGATAAAGTGACAAGAGCATTTTCATCATGCAGGAGTCGCAGAATCTTCTCATAGGAAGATGAAAATGGCAACCACAAAGTGAGCAAACCAGCCAATAAAGTTTATTGTGGGCCTGGTAGCATACAGAGTGCTAAAAATTTGCACACTTCAATCCTTCCTGTGCATAACGTGTAGATCAAACCACCTCTTACTGCTTCCAGCTGTGGGAGGTGGAACATATGCAGCAGGAAACCTGCAGCTGCATGTGAAGGGAAGGAGGCACCCAGATGGTGTGTGCACAGATGGAGCGAGCCTGTGCTGACAGCACTGCCCTCATCCAGCACCCGATGACACACCAGAGCTGCTGGGGAGAGAGGGACGGCTGTGTGGGGGCCTTGTAGGGCCTCCATGCTCATCTAGGGGCTCATCTAGGCCTCATTTTGATGAATTTGGAGGTATCCTGACCTTGGTCTGGCCTTCAGTCCTGGGGGCCCTATGGAGCACTTGCTCAGGGGAGCTGTGGTGAGGCATGTGGGGCGGATGAGGCTTAGTCAGAGGAAACCATGTGAATCTCAGCAGTGGCTAATTTGTGGCTTCATCCACAAATCATTTAGGCAGACAAGGGCAATGTACTTCCACTGCAAGGTTGTAAACACATATATGTTTCCTAATCCCCCTGTGCTGTCTGGACCCAGAAAGCATTTACTAGCCTGCCTGGAAAGTCTCCTCTGCACCTTGTAGCTCCTAAAAAGGTGCTGGTTTAAGACTGCAATCCCAGAACACAGCAGCTCCTCCATTTGCAGTGGAGGGAGCATCTGTAGAGACACAGCTCTAGCTCTGTGAGGGAGGGTCGCCCTGCTCTTCTCTAGGACTTTCCCCATCTGCTGTCTTAGTAAACCTGTCAGCTTACTGGCCATTGAAGATCCCACTCTTTTCTCAGCAGATGTAGGGCCTGTCTGAGTGAAGGGCACCCTAAACATGAGAAAATGCAACACCCGGGACCTTCTGCCAGCACTGCAGCCCTAAACACCTTGCCTGTGGGAGCACATAATAATGGATCCCCTTGCTTGACTCATTGGCAGCATGCTATGTTAATGTGATAGAGCAGAGCAGAGGATTGATGAGAATAGCAAATGTAGGAACACAGGGAATGAAAATAAGAGCATGAGGTGGGAGAAATTCTGCTATCAGCACTAATAAATTGTGTCCATTGCTGTCATATCAAAATGAGGACAGTGGGCAAAGGGTAGGCTTCACTTCACTTACACTGTGCAGATCTTCAGAGTAGGGTGACCACACCCAAACAGTTTGAGGGGAATGGTCAGAATTCCATGCTACCTCCCAAAATTAGGAGTATTTGAGATATTGGTGTTTGGGCTACACTGAAAATCTGCCAGGAAGAGCAGTGGCACATTAACAAAATACACAACTGAGTCTCAGTGCCCAGATACATACCCTGACATATTGTTCAGTTTATTTTCATGTGCTTTGCCTTCGAGACCTGGTCACCATGTGGATTAGGTGCCATTTGTACCACTGCAATGTGTTAAACGCTTCACTTGAAAATACAATCTTCTGAATATTGTTGCAGGAGGCAAAACAAAAGGAGCAGTAGCTTCCTAAACTATGAGTATGTCAAACATTGATATATGCATTCATATGATCTCTGGAAGTAAGACATCATCATTTCTTCACACAGAGAAGCAGAGAAGTCACTCTGATTAAGTGAGCATTGAAAGAGCAATTTAATTACCTGTCAAACCTAACAGTGTATGGAATCATCTTCCCTTTGAGCGACATGCTTGACACATTCTTATAGCAAGGGCATAAATACTCCCTGACTGCATTGTGAAAAAAAAAAAAAAACAAACCTGCAAGGGGAAGAGAATATCTCTCCTGTAGTGAGATAGAAATTGCCATTCAGATCAGTCAAATGCCTTCTGCAGTCTTTTTTTCTGCCTGACTGCTGTTAGTGCAAGTACTTTGAAGAAAGGTGCAAACACAATGTACCACTATGCAATGATTGCCCATGGGACAGTTTCTGCTTAGCTTTAAGACATGCATTATGTCCCAGAGCATGACAGTTTATCACAGCTTCTGTGACTGCTACATTTTTATCCTAGCTTGTATAGCTACATTTTTATCCTAGCTTGTATAAGAGTAGATGGGATGATTCATACACGTCATTTGGTGCTGCTTTTAGCATTTATGAGGAGCTGCTAACTGTTCCCTCTTACTCTTTTGACTGATTTTTACCACTGGAGTTACCACGGGGCTAGTGACAAAAGAGGCAGAAACAGGTGCTCTGGCTTCGGCTAATAACACAACTAGATTTGGGTAATTTCTTCCAGAAATCAGGAGCTGCAAAGGGAGCTACATGATATTAGCAAGGCCAGCCTTGTTTTTTTAAAATATATAACTTGCAGGTTGAGCCAGGCTTTATTTCTGTTTGTGTTGTGGCATGACACCTTGTGACTTTGATTTAAGTGGGGGAGCAGTTGAGGGTTTTGGTGACTTTCCACTGGCTGGAGATTTCCTAGCAGGAAGCCAAGTTCACCTGCTGCCTTCAGCTGTGAGCCTCCAGGCACCTCCAGGCTGTTGCTTATTGACTTTGAGGCCTTTCTTGCCCCATGGGTGGGTTAACTAATGACATTCCTCTGTTCCTGCCACGTCCTCTCATCAGAGAGCCACACAGCTCTCAGGGCCCATTGATGTGGTCCCATCAATCCATCATCATGTAACCTGGTGTGGTCCCTGACACATCCTCCCACCCCTCATGCCAGCTTCCTCACTGGAATTGCAGACCTTGTTTCCATTTGCAAGCTTGGATCTCTGAGGAAGGAAGAAATGCTTTATGAGTCACCACCCTCAAGAGCTTTACACTTTGAGATGTAAATGTAGGAGGATATTGTTCAGAAGTCTCTCAGTTTGCTCTAAAAGCCTGCAAAATCTAGTGTAGAAACCAAAATTATTAATTTCTCTATTTGGCTATATGGAAATGATTATTGCAAAATGCTGATACCTGCAGAAATTTCCATGCAATTTTCACAGTTAAGAAACAGCAAACATAAAGCCCTCAGCTCTAAGCTGACTCAAGAAATTAGTTTCCATTTACCATTGTATGCTTTGCTCTTGGTGGTGCCAGTAAACTCTAAGCAAGTTGTCTACAATAGCAAATACTTACATAAGTATAAATGACATGTTTTTACAAAGGGTTCCAACATATTGACTACATCAGAAGGGGAAATAAGTGGAAAAGATGATGAGAATGTAGTTCTTAAATGGCTTGTAGCAAAGGGAAAGTCCAGCTCCTAATATATTGTGAAACTATCTTGTAAAATTATGCTCTTGGGTTCCATTTCATCTACAGATTAGGAGCACTAAAGATGCCCCACGAGGGTCCAAGAGCATTAGCAAACCAGCACAAATACTCCACCCTTGGAAGGTCTGTAAATACAGTACTCCAAACCCATCTGACAGCCCTCCAAAACCACTACAGGAAAGGTAGGTATTAATAACTGCTGCTAACATCCAGAAAAAGTAAACTGGGATTTCTTCTGGGTGATGGCTGGTATCTAAGACCGCCTCAAAAATTCCTACTGCAACCAAAGTTGGAAAGAATTGGAGAGAGGAGGGCTAAGAAATGAGGAAAACGAAGCCAATTCCAAACACTGAATTTAACTTTAATTCCTGAAATATTAGGAGTTTATACAAAACAATAGTTGTTTGTCTTTTGATCTGGACTTGTAGACATCACTTGGTTGACTTGTTGGACAATTCTACTTCAGTTAAGAATGTCTACTCCTTTTTCTTTTTGGGAATTGTTGGCCACTGAGAATTTGAGTGCCAAGGAAAATGCTAAATACTCTGTCTATGACTGATATGAAGAAGTGGAGGAGGGAAATGCCTCTGATTAATCAGCCCCATGAAACGTTTCTTACTCTGTTTATTCCCCCTGTTCTGCTTGAGAGAGCAGCTGTTGAGGGTGCCAAAAAGGTAAGATCAGAAGAGTTCCATATGATCTCTTTCAGTGTTGGATGTTTATGATGAAGGCTTATGGGGTTTCACCAAAGACTAGCTCAGGGAGCATCTCAGTGAAGGACAAACACGTTTTTAGGATGCTTGCTATGGTCAGACTGAGTTAAAGCCAGATCTCGGTCCTTTCTGCACAGTTCTAATGTTGCAGCCAGGAGTATTTCTGCTAGTTTATCAAGAATCAAAGAGGAGGTGCTCAGATCCATCTCAGCTAGACTTACAGAAGTGCTGGAGCCCAGCCTGCCGCAAGATAAGAGGGGCCAGTACTGAGGGAGAAACCCATTGGTACAGATAATGCTGTCATGGCACCACCCTTCATCATCAGTTGTGGAACAAGGTACTATGGGGGACAGTGGCAGGTTGGCAGAGTCCTTACAGGGCTCCATGCACAACATGTTTTGCAAGGAGATGGATGCTAAATCAATTTCTCAAGCCAAACATAGCACTCAAGCTTTCAACAAAAGGCCTTGAAGTCCTCTTAGACAGCATGGCCAGATTTTATTGCTGCTTCTGCTGGATATGACTGAATTTTTGATGGAATTTTGATTTTCAAGATGGCTCAGTCTTGACAATAGATAGAATCATAGAATTTTTTTTATTTGAAGGCACCTTTACAGGTCATCTAATCCAACCCACCTGCAATCAGCAGGGGCATCTTCAACTAGATGCTGCTGCTCAGAGGCCTACCAAGCCTGGCTTTGAATGTCTACATCCACTGCCTCTCTGGGCAACCTGTTCCAGTGTTTCAACCCCCTCACTGTTAAAAAAAAAAAATCCTCCTTGTATCTAGTCTAAATCTACCTTCTTTTAGTTTAAAACCATTGCCCTTTGTCCTATCACAACAGGCCTTGCCACAGGGTGCCAGTGGTGCCAGGGCTTGCAGAGACTGGGGTCCGGGGGCAGCTGCTAGGCAGGCTGACAATCCAACCCCATGGATGGAGGCACCCACATTATGTGTATGTGTGCATTTCCCACTGCTAGAACTTTCTAGAGCTGCCAGAGAGCAGGACAGGATTGGCCCATTTGAGCCACCTGTGTATGTGTATTTCTGCCTGTGCTGATCTGTATGGCCAGCAACGTGTGCATGTGCACCTTGTGTGAGTGTGGATGTGCTCCTGTGGTGGCTGTGTGCTCAGCCCCTTCATGGGACAGTCCTGGGGGCACAAAGATGTGGCCATCCTGCCTCCATCAGGCTGCTGGGTTTGGCAGCCCCTACAATAGATTACTTTGCAGAGGCAAGGCTTGATTTAATTTAATGTCCATTAATCAGTTTTACTGAGAGTACATGGAATAAAGTAGTAGCAAAAAAAGGGCATTTGAGCTGATTGGGTTTCCCTAAAAACAAAAAGTGTGTCTGGACTGTAGAGCAAGGTTTAAGATCACAGATCAGCTGTTTATTAGTCTTGCTGATGTAGCTTGGACTTGAGTGTACTTTAAACACCTAAGCAAGTACCCAAGCCTGCTGGCCTCCTCTATCAGACACCTGACACAGAGAAGAACACTCAGCATGCAGCATTGCTTTTATTTCTCTACAGGTCATAGATTTTAAGGACAGGTCTCACCAAGAACCTTCAAAGGTTCTTAAAATCTGCACAGAGGTTACCCCTGATCCTAAAAACCTGCAGCCCACTGAGGTCTGACCTCATCTTCACTCAAATCTCTGCATGACAGATAATGAGAGGGAAGAAAGAGCCACTGGCAGCAAGCTGTGAGAAAAGAGCCTGAGATGAGAGAGCCACCTCACTTGCCTTCATGTAAGGCAGGCTCTGCCCCAACAGCTCTTTAAGCCTGTTTCCCCACTTGAATCTGCAAAAGAAATAAGATAAAATAACCCAACAATAGGGCTCTGTGTGATTCAAGCCACAATACTATGTCTGTCACAAAAGAAAAAAGCTTTTGTTTGTATTTGGCTGGTATCTATGAATCACAGAGGCCACAAAGATTTTCACCAACCTTTGCACCATCTTTGATGGTTTGCAGATGTTCCCTATTGCTGCTTAATTTCAAGTTTGAGCTGCTTTAGCAAAGATGCGTTGGAGGCAGCAGCCTTGATGGCCTTTCTCTGAATTGGCTTTTACCTTACATAGTGCTTCTTCCTTTTTAAAGCTTAAAAAAGTTTCAAGTTTAATCCTTCATAAAGTTTGGTGGTTTTTTGTTTGTTTGTTTGTTTGTTTTTTTTAGGTTTGAGCAGTGATGGGTATAATTGTGCTATTGGGAATTAGTGATACTGCCAACTTGCTCAGTGGTATTTTCACAGACAGATATAATGGCTTGAAAAGGAACAAAGCAAAAACACCATAAGATTTCCTCCTCCACCCTATTTTCCCAAAAGGACAAATCTAATCTCTGTAATAAAGAGTATCTCTTCCAGTCCAAGGAAATATTTGAATGTGATGTGCTAAAGAAGATATTGAAGATGATGAATAATCGCCCTTCTCCCACTGTGCTGTTTGCTGATTTTATCATTAGATTTCTGCACTGTGGTTCATTTTTGAACCTCAGTGACTACACTCTTCTGAATGAAATCTGTTCTTGATTCAGAAATAATTTATTTCACGAGGAGTGGGGCCTCCTCTGTCAGACACCTGACTCAGAGCAGATCACCCAGCATGCAGCATTGCTTTTATTTCTCTGCGGGCCATAGATTTTAAGGACAGGACTCACCAAGGACCCTCAAGCCAATGTTCTTTTTCCATGGACCATGGGACTTACTGAGATCAGTTCATGCTCCAGATCCAAAGACAATGGTTGGAATAAAACAGATTTTTCTGGAAAAGCTTCCAGTATAAACATTTTTTTTATCCATTGTGAGTTGTTCTGATGATGAAGTATTTTCTTACAGTAAATTACTTCTAATTAAAAATTCATTTCCAACCCCAGCCACTGGATCTTGTTTTATATCTTTGTCTGCCGGACTGAAACAGTCTCTCCAGTTGTCTGTTACCATATAGGTAGCACTAGGTTGTAATCAGACCACCTTCTGGTTTGCTGGTCCCTTTAGACCTCTCCCAGGTACGTTTTTCAGTCCAGCATATTTTTGTGCTTTTTTTTTTGTGAACAGTCTGAAGAACATCAACACCAGTGTGAGATCCCTAACTCCCACCTGCTTCCTTTCTCCCACGATTCACAGAAGCACATGGATAACAGAAACATCTTTAGATGATGACATACCCCTGCAGAAGAGTATTTTGAGACCAGAAGCTGACCTATTTTTGGTGCATCTGGCACACTCCCCACTGATTCCACATCACCCTGCTGCATGATAAAAATGTTATGCAGTACCAACTGCAATTTCCAGGATCCCCATCAGGCTGACAGGTCTACGAATTATCAAGTTCATGCCATTTATCATGCTAGCTTTCTCCCAGGCATCTGAAACTTCCCCAGTGTGCTAAGATTTATTTTCTTTGGCTTGCTCTTTTTGTTTTAGACTGCTGGATACCGGTTAATCAGATTTTTGCCTCACTTTATTACCTGCTGATTAACCTCCTCTTTAGTTACAACTAGAACAAAAACAATGTGATTACTGTTGGTTGACATGAATAAATGATTAGGGTTTGGGGTTTTTTCCTTGGACAGAAGACAAAAATACAACAGAATAAGCATCTTTTTAACATCTTTTCCTATTGGCAGTTTTATTATTTTCATCTTGCACTGGACGCATGTAATTTTTAGTGTTCTTTATTCTGGAAATACTAAAATAAAGTCCCCAAAATACTAGAAAATACTCCTCAACAGGCAACTTTCCTCAGCTCTGCTTGTCTTGGTTACCCTTGTGACCTGTTTTGCCTTTTATCAATTTTCTCCAAAATCTACCTTCTAATTTACATGTATTGACATTGGGAGCTTTTTCATTTTCTCCTGGGATCCAAGTACACATATGCATAAGAAGTTCTATTTCCCTTCTGCAGCAGGCCATTTAATGAATGCAGATTCTTTTGCTGGGTGGGGCTTTTTTGGTCATCTCCTTAAGTATTATCCAACGATTCTCAATCATCGTTCAAATTTTTCTGTTAATAAAGCCTTTTTCCCAGTTGAATTTCTCTCAGCATTGTTTTTAGCTAAAATGATTTTTTTTTCTTTAAAGCACAATTAATGTCCTTTATTGGCTTGGACTTCATTCTGTTTGGAGATAACAATAAATATAATCTCACTGTCATCAGTTATACCCAAGCCATTGCTAATTGTTCGTTTTTTATTTAGTCTTTCTGCTGTAGTAAAGACAAGATCTAATGTAGGAGATTTCCTAGTTGAATATAGCACTGAAACTGTCGTCTGTAACATTTGCAAGGATAGCCTCTCTTTTATTTAGTAGAGAAAATCCAGGCTATTTCAGGAAGTCAAACTACACAAAAGATAAAAACCCTGGCAACAAAACAGGTCAAGAAAACAGCCCAGCTTCTTTGCACAGCTGGCTGTATTCTGAGGAAACGTGCTGCTGGTCCCTCTGAACACCAGTTCTTTAATATTTTATAGACTTTAATAGAAGTAGCACCTTCAGCAGCCCCTAACATGTCACCATCACACAGTACCTTCCTTCAGCAGGGATTCAGAAAATGTACAGGCTCTTTGTTTGCATAAAGGGATCTCCTCTGATGCCAAAACCAAAACAGTCTGACTGCAAGGACATCACAAAACTTCTGGATAAAATGGAAGTTTAATGCACAGTGCATCTGGTTTGCCCTTTATTGCTATCAATAGAGCAAAAAGGATTAAAAAGGAAAGTGCACTTGAGAAAAAGGTTTGTAAACACATTACCTGGAAAAATGTCCCATGGCTGTCTTAATCTGCACAGCACAGAGAGATGAGGCAAATACAACTGTTTCATAAATGTAGGAATAGCAAGTCCTGAAGCTCACTTTGTGTCAAAGGGATTCACTGTCAGTTTTCTCTGGTCCACCAACATTGCATGGCATTCTCTCAGTTCCATTTTAGAAGTCCAATTACTCAGTGCTGCAAAAATTGGTATTATTTTGTGCCTCAAATTTCCCAATATTCTGTGTTGCATTCTTTGTGCTCTGATGAGGAATGATACGTGGTCTAACAGAGTATATTTTAATTAGCAAATCAAAACCATGACATTATTCTAATGTAAATCTGCATGTGATAGGGAGGACATATTATTCCAAAAGTCTTACATGAAAAGCCGAGTTTTTAAATTGCCATTTCTCACATCTCCTTTTAGTACACTACCAGCATCCACAATGCTCACCTATTCCACAAAGCCTGAAAAAAGTAGCAAACAGATCTTGTATGATGATTTCGGTTTTTAAAAGAACAGCATTTTAAAACATCGATCTGATTTCTGCAAACAAACACATTTGTACACTTACACAGAGAAACAGATAGTTTTCTAATATGAGTTTAGCTTGCAGCATGCTCGATGCCAACAAGAAACTTTTGTAGTTTCTTGTTCCCAGGAGAATACAGGTTTTCTTCCGAGAGGATTTTTCCTTTTTAACTATTTAACCTTTTTCTTTTCTTTTCTTTTTTCTTTTCTTTTCTTTTCTTTTCTTTTCTTTTCTTTTCTTTTCTTTTCTTTTCTTTTCTTTTCTTTTCTTTTCTTTTCTTTTCTTTTCTTTTCTTTTCTTTTCTTTTCTTTTCTTTTCTTTTCTTTTCTTTTCCTTTTTTCTTTCTTTTTCTCTCTCTCCTCTCTTTATTTCTTTGTGCTGGCACATGCAGGAGCAGTCTGTATTTGCACTGTAGGCTACCAGTTGCTGATTCAACAACACAGGAGCACAAACACACAGGCTCACTCACACACACACGCACACAGAACTCCACAGGAAAGTGATTGATGACCAGTTTTCATGTCAGAACTGCGATATTTCTGGCTGAACAGATTTCTACTTTTTTTTTTTTCCTTAACAAAAGCCACGGCATAAAGATAAGAGACAGAGCACTTAAGACATGTTTACAAAGATTAAACCACTGACTTGGCTTTAGTTAAAGTAAATTCTCCTGCTTCCCACTGTGCAATGTAGGTTTACAAAGGGAGGACTGGCAAAGGTTGCTTCGTCCTTTTCTGGCACTGTCTGTTGGCTCCAAAAGTAATGCACAACTTAAACCACATAAAAGAGCAGCAAGGTATTAGCACTTTTGAGGAGTTCAGCATCTGACACATTCCTAATCTGCCTGGGTAGGTTTTTGATCTGAGATGTTGCACTGTCTTTATAATGACAGGGCAATTTAACAAGCCCAAAATTCAAGATTCTCTCTGCAGCCAAGGAGTTACCAAGCCCAGCACTCAGCCGCTCTCTGGTGCCTTTGTCACTGGGAGGACTGCCTGCTCCCCGGCTCTCCCCTGAGGCCAGGGAGATGCAGGGAAACCCATCCCCCCTGTATTATAGCCCAAAATGCTCTCAGGTTTAGGTCACAGTAGATCAACCCGAGGAAGAATTTTAGGAGGTTCTAATAGGGTAAAATTGCTCTACAGCAAACCTTCAGCCCTGAAGACAAGGTTTTACTGAAGGGAAGGTGCTGTCTGCTCAGAGTCCCTGGAAGCAGAGGGCAGCAGAACAACCATGGCACAGCAGGGAGGAGGAAGAACTGTGGAAAATAACAGGCAGTGGCAGAAAACAAATCTCAAGAAAACAGATAAAAAAATAACTAGATAAGGCTCACAGAAAAAAATTAAAGATCTCCAGTACATCTGGAAGTTTTGTATTAATGTATTTGCATTAGTGTTAGTGTGATACATTATTATGCTCTGCTTGTAGGAGATTGTCTTGGCTATGGTGAGAGAACAAGAAAGGACAAGTGTCATGCCTACCTCCAAATAAATGATGTACCTAAAGATTATTTGTCTCAGAATTCTTTATTACATTAAATAATTGGAGAGCATGGAAAAAGGAAAGGAATTGAAAACATCAGCCTTTTGCTTTAGTTTTTGTCCCTGATGAGGAACACAGTCATTGAAGCCAGCTTTGGTGAAGTGTAATCCAGAGGAAAACATGGTGGGGTAGGAGGTTTGTACTGAAGCGATATTGTATTGCTAGTCAAAGTGGAAGGACATATGGGATAGGTGTGGCACAGCCTCTCCCAGATTTAGTTATATTCAATATTTTTATTCATGCCCCAGACGATGGAACAGAGAGGATATACAGATGGCAGCCAGCAGGGAAGGACTGTCAAGAGTTTGGAAGACAAGATTAGAATTCAAAATGATCTTGGAAAACCAGGATTTTTAAGGTCTAACAGGAAAACCTGCTACTCTGGAAGCAGGCTTGCAGATTCTTCCTCACACGGGTAATAACTGGCTGTATATTGCAGGATGGAACAGCTGCCTGGCCAGAAGCTCTGCAGCAAACCATCCAGAGGCTGTAGAGGATCACAAGCTGAACAGCAACTTCATGTTGTTGAGGAAGAGGGTAGCCCCAGACTAGCAATGTATACACAGAATTACACCCTGTGAAGTACATAACCAGTTTCCATCCCTGCAAAGTGACTGTGAGTGTCCATGTGCAGTCTGGTAAGCTGCTCCCCCAGAAAAATGTGATTCAGTTGTGCTAAGCTGAAAGAACAGCAAAAGGGTCAATTAAAGGTCTAGAAACACAATGCAGGAGAAAATTTAAATTATAGAATTGCTTGAGTAGAGAGGACTTTCTGCCATGACACACAGGGTGACAAAAGATGGACGTGAAGGGAGGCAGACTGAGGTTAGAGATCAGGAAGCACTTTTCTAATGCTAAAGGGAGATCCAGGAACAACTGAACCATGACATGTCCACCAGGGTAGGCTTTTGAAATGCTTGCTGGAGTATCTGAGGTGTGCCTGATCCTGGCTGACAGTGGAGGGATGGTCCTACAAGCCCATAAATGAGATCAAATGGCTACATCCCAGCCCACTTCCTCAAGGTACACTCAAACCACAGCTTCTAGATCACAAAATTGCCTCTCAGCACTCATCTCAGGGCAGGAGAACACTTCAGTGCAAGGACCCAAAACCCAATCATGGCTTAAAGTGTCTCATGACCTACCATCTCCTTCATCATACTGCCTTCTGGGAGACCCATCCTTTAACACCCAGCTCCCCAACTTTGGGATACAGGGAGCTGGGGTCAGTGCTAGAGAGTCTGAGGATCTGCACAAGGCAACTGCAAGCCTGAGAGGTGTATTTAATTGTCTGGTGGGTCAAGCTACAGTCATAATCACTGGGCTAAGCTCATTTCATTAGGAATAGAGGGAAATAAGTCTCACTTGGCTTAAAAAACCCCAACATGTACTCTAAATCAACAAGTGAGTCAAAACCAGAATAAAAAGAAGATGATTAATAAGATTTCTCTTCTAACCCCATACACTGTGGCCTCTGGTACAATACATATACCAGGCAAATAGTCTCTGGGAACCCCTTTTCCTTAGAGACAAATAAATTTTGAGTCGAAAGAAATTAAAAGCAGGCTTAGGGTACAAATCTAGCAACAATCTCCAAAGAAACAAACCAAAGAAATTTGTAATTTTTGAAGGATTTCTCCCTCAGTTTCAAAGCAAAAAAAATATTTTAACATCAATTTTCAGCCAATACTTTTAGAGCATACTGGCAACAATAAACATTTATGTCACTCAAAAAAAAATCCAGACAATCAGTGGGCTAGAGCCTTAGGGGATTTAAAAGGCATAGCATGGAACCCATTTATCAAAATACATAAAGGAGTAAGTGTGCTGTAAGAGTTTTCAGGGGAGGTACAATACATTCTGCACACACTCAAGAGTGCGAGTGTGGCACAGCCAGCTGGGTTTTTTAATGCCTACCATTGTGGTTTGCTCCATCCATCAGTCAGTCAGCTCCCAGATAAAGTTTCATGCAGCATTCATTTCTGGGCCTTAATGCTCTTAAGAACCAATGAACTGTCGATTATGGGGGTGCCTCAGACTGTCAGAGGGTTTCTTTTACCCTCGTTACATGGCTTAGATGTTGGTGGGAAATAAGCAGATAGAACAAACTGAGGAAACATCTAAAGACCATGACAGGGCGTATTTTCAACACAGACTCCTACATGGCCTTTTTGCAGAACTTGCAGACATCTATTTGCATTTGGCAAGTGGGTGAATGAACAGAGAGATGACATTTTATGCAGGCATTTGCAGTTATTTCTTTGTTGTACACAAAGAGGTTGCACAACCACGCAATTTTCCACACACAAAATGGATGCAATTGTAAATTTTTCAGGTGCACTTTAAAATGCTGTTAAAAACCTCCACATGACTCTTTCAACATGGAATTCGCTGTTCTCACTTCCACTCCTTCCTTACCTCAAATCTTTAGCCAGAAACATTAAAAATACACAGAGCTCATAGAGAAGCAGCAGTCTCAGCACTGAATCTCCATGTTTTTCTGTGTTTGAATAAAACGTTTAATGTTACTTGAGCTGGCGAGAAAGGTGGGGGGTTCTGTGTGTCTTAGTAGAAATTAATGTTTTGGTTGGCTGGACAAGCTCAGGAAATTTCTGTAGTGAGCATGATGAGAGAGGATGTTTGGCAAGATGTTTTCCAACAGCTGGTGCAGGTGAAGGATTAGGGGGGAAAATGCTTAAGAGCCTTTTCCCTAAATTTTCTGCTTTGTACCCCTCTTAGATACACAATCAGTTTTAAAGTCTCATACAAATCTCGCTGCAATCCACTGGTCTCTTTCCACTGGCTCAATAAGACTTGAAATAAATGCTCCAAATTCTGTGTTCGTTATTAAAAACATTTTGAAATTCCTCCCTGCCCTCTTAAACACAGCTATTTTGGGAAGAAGCAGCAGATACTGGCCTCTCTAAGCAGCCTGAACTCAGAGAAGCCACCCAGGTGACTCTGCCCTTGGCCAGGACTAAATGATCTGTCAGGGTCCCAACATGTTGGGTGATGGGGTGTCTCGTCCCACTGTTCCCCCCATTCTGCATGGCTGAAGGGTGGGGGAAGAAAGGCCATGGAAGGCACAGCCCTTCAAACTGCCTGATGGCAAAGGAGATATAGAGAGGGGAACAGGTCTGGGTACAGCGCGTTGTGCCTTGTGGGATGTGAAGGGTGGGGATGGTCTTAGCTGGTGCCTCACCTAAGGCTCTTTGCTAAAGAGTGCATGATGCAAAGAGGGAGCAGGATCAGCTTTCTAAATACAACATAATTTGTATACAGAGAGTTTCCAGCAGCTGTCTTCACCCCATTCACTCAGCAATACTGCTCTGCAACACCGTAAGTACATTCATTCAAGAGTATTTGGTATTTATCATTTATAGATGCCTCTGAAAAGTGGACATTTACTGACTTCAGAATTGCTTTTGTTTAGTTCTTTATGAAGGTCAGAATTATTGTAAATCTACACAAATTGAAACAGTATTTTGGCATGGCTCTCACGTTTGAACCAAGTCAAGAAAAGCAATGACATACAGTATTCGGGTATCATTTAATCTTAGGAATCCATAGTGAGCACAAAGACCAAAATAAACTCTTGCAACACACGTTTATTCACATATTAAGATTCCCTGAGACTGTTCTACATTACTGACTTTCATATGCTTGGAAAATAAGAAGGCTTTTTCATATTCATGCTCAGTGAGTGAAAACACATCACTCAGGAGACCATCTGCTTCCCTCTGGAGTGTGGATCTTGACCTTAACACATTGGGCTGCATACAAACTCTGAGGGGAAAAAATGTATTTGGGTGCTTCTGCACAATCTTAAGAGCATAGATAATTCAGCCAGCATTCAGAGGATTCAATTGTAATTTAGCTACCACAGCAGCCAAAATTATGGGATATGATTCAAGTTTTCATCTATCTACTGTGGTATGAATATTCTGCCACAACCCATTTGCCATTTTATCCCAATTCATTTATGCATGGCTATATACCTGGGTCCCCAAGAAACAGATGACAATTTTGCCACTGACTTCCCTGTGATCATGATTTAGCCTGTAGCAAGGAAAAGAAAAATAAAATGAGAAAGAATAAAAGAGAGGAAAAAAAGGAAAAAAATAAAAGAAGAAAAATAGAAGCAGCAGCAAGCCCATCTGGAGAGTGGCAAGCTGCCTGCCACCTCAGTGCCCACAGTCAGCACAGCCAGAAAAAAGGCAGGAGAGGGGAGAGCTGTGGTTGGGATATGCATCACTTTCATCCTCCTGAGGGCTTCCCAGGCTCCTGGGGTTTCACAGCACCTCCTTGGGGGCCTCTCTGGACGGAGCCACTTTCTCTTCCATCAGTCTAAATGGAGAGGTGGAAGAGGCTGCCCCACAGCTTCTGTGCTCTCAGCTCCAAGTGGCTTCAGGATCAAATTGAAGGTTTGGCTAGGTTGGAGTGAAGGAAGGACTTGCCTTTAGCGCATCTTGCAGCTTGGAGAGTCAAGGTGTTTTGGCTGGTGGGGCTGTGCACAGAGGGGGAGCTTTAAATGTTTTCAAAAGCCATATTACTTCCCAGGTTTGAGTCCTAGAAGGACATTTGGAACAGGCTTCTGACAGCTGCCTCTGCTGAGGACATGCCTTCTTCTTCTGAAGTTAAGACAATTGCAAAAGAGCATTTTAAGAGGAACTGGACACAACAGGAAGAAAGTTGCTATGACAGAGTGCTGCCATGGAGGTTTAAGGGCATAGAAACCACAGTGTTCAACACAAGCCCTGATAACCCGCAGCAAATAATTTCCTAACTCAGGGTTCACAAGCTGAAGCTGAGCCAAAGCAGGGTTTTCCTAGATGAGGTGGCTCCAGCATGGGAACAGACACTGTAGATAGGTCAGGTAATAGCAGGAGAAGTGGTAGCATCATCTGTAGAACCCTCCAGGAACTCAAATTATTCAGCTAGCAGTTCCCTGCTGCCACACCTGCAGGTCTGGTTATGTAAATCAGGGTAAAATTTCCTTGAGCAACTTGCACTTTGTCAGGGCAAAATTATTGTTCATGACTGCTGTGTCAGCATTGCTTCAGATCTAGGCTGTCATTAGACTGCCTCAGGGCAAAGATATAATTCATCTGCCTAGAACCACTTCTCTGAGGTCACAGCAGCTTAGTGTGAGCTGTGCCCACAGTGCAATGCAGAAGTAGAAGAGCTTCATGGGCGGGAGAACACAGATAAGAAAAATGGCCATTTTATCCTGACTCGGGGTGAGAGTCCAGTCTAGTCCCAGGAAAAAAACTAGATGAATACGGCTACTCAGTGTCAGTGAGAAAGCTGCTTGTAGCAACTACCTGCTTGTAGCAAGGAAAGAAGAAAATTAGAGGTAGCAAATCCACCAGGGTTTATTCCTTGTATCCACGCTCAAATGAGCCTGGAATCTTGCTCACAGTGTCATGAAAAGTCCCAGAGTCCCACAGGTATTGAGGAGTGTGATCAAATCCCATACATGCATGAAATGACCACACTCTCCAAGTGGCACAAGGAAAACTGTAGCAGGAAAAGCAGCTCTCTTCAAGTCTCAGAAAGGAAGTCACAGATGCAGAGTGAATGCCTTTTGTATGAGCATTCACAGTGGCACATGGGGGTCTAGAGGAGAAGCAACTTCAGAAAGAGAACTTTAAAGATATAG
This sequence comes from Rhabdornis inornatus, assembly GCA_013397075.1. Lineage (NCBI taxonomy): Eukaryota > Metazoa > Chordata > Aves > Passeriformes > Rhabdornithidae > Rhabdornis > Rhabdornis inornatus. Next base: position 1,391,056 of record VWZS01009922.1, read on the forward strand.
ATTGAGGACACAAAAATATCTTGCAGTCTATGAGAAGCCCAAAAGGACTGAAGCATTACCTGGTAATAGTTAGGGTGAACTACAGCTTTCTCCTGATAAGAAACCAAAAAGAAAAAGATGAGCTGCAATGACAACACACAGCCTTTGGAAAATAAAAACTACAGATTGGAATATCAACCTACCAAAAAGACTGAGACTTCAGAAAACTCCTTTGTGAATGAGATGGGAGAGGCTAGTGTCCCAGGGGGAGACCACTGGAAATATTGTTATGAAAGCTGCAAGGCAGTAGAGCAACGCTTGAAAGAAATCCAGGTACAAAGAACAAGGGATGGCTTGATAAAGACCCTGGAAAGTCTGGAAAACAGCATGTGGCAAGGGTCACATGCTGCTAGGCTCATAAGATGATATTTGTGGGGTGAAGGAGACAGAGCAGGAGATGCTCTTGAAAGCATCTAACCAAGGGGGAGGCACAGAGGGTGTCAGCCTCAAGGACCTTGGACATATGGGAGAAAAAGGAGTTTCTCTACATGTCAAGGCACCTCCTTGACATGGAAAGAGGCTTTGGCTTTGCAAAATACCAGTACACAACCTGCCATGCCCATGCTCATAGCCCTGAGGTGCTGCAGGAGGTGCAGGAGGTACAGCTGCTTGGCCACGAGCACAGCAGCACCCATAGCAGGATGGAGCACCTTGCTGTCACACCCCTGCAAAGGGACTGTGTCAAAGGAGAAAGATACATGACAACTTTCTAGCCCACAGAGCATTTCTGAGCCAATTCCCAAAGCCATCCCAGTGGTAACCAGAATAAGGCCTCAGGAAGGGTCCAGAGCCAGGCTTTAATAATGTTCTGTTCCTGCTGCATTATTAAAAAACAGGGCAGGTAAATTCAGTCAAAGACTTTGTGAACTTGCTTTGTTGAATGGGTGGTTGGAATTGATTCCAGGGCAATGGCAGGTCTTTTGCCTGCTTGTGCACAGGAGGGACTGAGAAGAGTGAGAACAGGCTGGAATATCTCCTTTCCCAGTGCAGTGTGAAGAGGCAGAGCCTGTCCATCCGGTGACAATCTTTACTGAGCAAATGGTAGCTGAGTATCCACATTAAATCAGAGGGACAAATCTTGGCAAGGTTGGTCTGCTCCCTCTCTGAAGTTATGTGGGCACATTAAGGCTTTCAGCACTTAACTTGGGAACAGAACAGAGAACAAATATCCATGGGCCACAAGGGTGTAGCCGTGGGATAGAACTGACCCAAATCTTCTTGTTATTTTTCTTGCTATTGTTTGTCTATTAGTTCCTATTACAGCATGTGAAGGGTCTGTTCTCGACCCAACAGCAAAACTGGCCTCTTTTGAAAACCTAGTCCCCCATGGCTGTCAGGATTGGAAAGTTTTTGCATCGGTTAAAATTTGTGTTTTGACTTTACAAGTTTGGAAAATTTTAGAGATGAAATGAACCAGAGCTGCCAGGGTGTGGGAAGGAGAGAGGAGAAAGAGTTAAAAAGGTTACAAAAGTGTAGATATGAGACTAAGGAAAATTAAATACCACAAATCGCGTTTGATAAAATGCAGAAAGTGTTCTTGTTTGGTTTCTGATTTCATTTGCCATTTGAAGTCGAATTGAACTACTAAATTATTATTGCAGGAGGTAGGTCAGAGTGTGCAAAGGAATGCAAGAAAGAAATACCTTTCAGATTATAAATACTGGCATCATCAGTCATTAGCCATAGTGAGGTCTTTTCACTGCCTAATGTGCGAATTAATTCAGAATAGATTTTGAACTTGAAAAGCAGGGTGTGCTCTATTCTAAAACGAGACACAGAAACATTAAAGAAAGTGACAGGACTAAAATGATCTGCAGACAGCTCCCTGTGGCCAGACCAATAGGAACATTCAGCATAGAATTAGCTTAAAATTAGCCCTAGTTTTCATTCAGAGCTGATGTAGCTCAGAGTTAGCCACCACACTCTGTGTCAGCTGCTGCAGGACCTGCTGAAACCTGGCTCTGGCATTTCAGCTTTTTGGCCTGCCAAGCTTCTTTCTACAGAGCAGGGAAGTTTTGCAAGAAGTCTTTGCAAAATGTTGTAATAATAAAAACTTTAAAAATACACAGCTGTTTTGCAAAACCCTTTTAACAAAGACTCCTTTGAGATCAGATCCACACAGGCTCCGTAGTGGATGTGCTACCATCAGTACTCTCAAGAGAGACATCATGCAGCCTAACATTCCCTCCATGCCTCTCTCACCCCACAGGTCCCCTGTCTGGACCTTATTCCTTTCAGGCAGTGCTGCCCGCTGAAATCCCTGTTTCAGTCCCTTTATTTGGGTGCCAGAAACTGCTCCCAGGGGTTAGGCACATTTGTCCTTTGGGGTGACCTCCTCATAGGGCTATTTGTCCTGCCTTGCTGCTGCTGTGGCTTAAATAGAGTAAGCTGGGCATCGTTTTGGGTGAAATTCAGCTGCAGCTGAACTGAGTAATACTGAGGAAAAGAAGTCCATGAGACCTACAAACACCTGAACAGCTGAGCTCCCACTGTGTTTATTTAGCCTTCCTCCACATATACCAACATGTTTGCATGCCATGAGCACTGTACAAGGTGCTGCTCTTCCTGAAATCTACCTATTGGTGGTTGGCATCAAGCTGGACTCCTAGACCATTGTTACTGGCAAGTGTTTAGTGGAACCCATTTTCCAAAATGAATAGTTTATTGGGACTTAAATAGTTGAAGGGAGTTCATCGTTGCAAGTAAGGTAGTGCCTGACTAGGAAGTCTATTTAAGGTGCTTTTATTACCACAGGGAACATGGGGATTCAGCTTTTCAGTGTTATGAGTATTTCGCTGAAGTGATCACTGGAAGAAATAACTCCTAAATTCTCCTATGCTGGTATCTGTACATAAGCTATATTTCCAGTAGATTTTAATGACAAAAGAAAACTGGCCAAAGCAGTACATAATGGCTTTCACTCTCCTGGGGAAGCCAGGAGGAATTTCCTATCAGTTTGAACAGGACCTGGCTCCTCACATCCTATGCTGCTGTATCTCTTTGCCTTAGTGTCAAAGATGGGTGAGGTGGGAATCACAAACGTGTCAGGAAGGGATAGATGGGGAGGAGCCAGCTTGTCTCAGACATCCACAGGATAAAACTCTTATATTGCTCTTCTGTGGTTGTTCTTCAGGATCCTGAACACAAATAGGGTAAGAACGAAGTGTGGGTATGACCGGTGGAACTAAAGCCTTGTCTGGCCTAGTATCCCATCTCTAAAAGTGGTCAGATGCACTCGTCAGGAGAGAGAACAGAGGAAGCATACACCATGCTCCCTCGAAATGCCCTGCCAGACTCAGTATTCTACATCCCAGGGACTCCTGGTGGCCCCCATCCAGGAGACCAGAGGACATAGTTTTACCTAGCATTGTGGCTGACTTGAGGAGCTGTTGGACCAGGATTTCAGGAGGGAGGGGGGTACACACTCTGTGTGACACTGAGTCACCAGTGGTAGCATTCCACTTGTGGATCTTGGGTTTTTTTCATAGACAAAAGACTGGAAGAGGCTTAGCTTTATCTGATCCACCACACTGCTGCAGCAATAAGGAGTACATGACCCCTGACAGATGTTATTCTCACCTGCTCTTGAGGCGAGCGGAGGGGAGAGCCACAGCCTCCCTAAGCAGACTGTGTTTCATCACTCTCAAAGTTGGGAATTTGCTTTGTAACACGGAACCTGAATATTCTTTGCTGCAAATTAAGCTAAATTCCTCTTGACCTTTTCCTGACAGCTACAGGGGACCATTTTATTCACTGGTCTCTTTGTTGCAGTCTTTGCACTCTGGAAAATATATCACATCCCCCTTTGTCTCTTCTCTTCCAGAAAAACAAACCCTATTCTCTCAACCTTTCTTTGTAGGTTATGTTTTTTAAACCTCTAGTTACAGTCTTTTGGGTTCCCCATAAGGGTGTCTGCTTGTTAAAATAGGAGCTTAATTTTACAAAGGTTGCTACGTTACTTGGCACAGCAGAAAATAATAACAAAGGCTACACTGCCACTAGGAAATCCAAGATAAGATCACAGAGTGGAGGGATAGGGTGGATCTCAAGAGATCATCCAGTATGTTTCCTTGCACTAGGGCAAGTTCAAGTGAAACAAGAAAATCCCTTAAGATCTGTCAGGTCGATTATGAAAACTTTCAGTGATGGCACATCTCCAGTTTCCTGGCAGTCTACATCATGGATTTTATTGTCCTTGTATGAATCTGTTGTATGTTGTTACAACGATGAGGATTAAACTTCTTAAAGAAGATTTTAAAATCACATATGACTATTGAGCTCGAAATCAGAAAATAGTCTGAGGGAATAGAGGTATAAAAAGGGATAGATTTACCAGCTGTGAAAATTAAGGCTTTTTTATTTTTTTCCCCTATTCCTGCAATTGACTGTTCATTTCTTTTACCTTTAAAGTGTTCCCCTATAGTAAATGCATAAAATAAAGATAAGATAGATAGGTAACATTTAAAGACCTGGCCTAGAAATCGTGATGCATAACTTGCACTTGGAATTTTCTTGGCAGTATAATTTTTCATGCTAGAGGTGGCAAAATGAGAGTTCCCTGGCAAAGGCCAAACTAATTCTCCCCATCCTTTGGTTTTATTGGTTCTAGCCTGATCTTAGCCAAAATCAGGTGAAAAACAATAAGCTCCTCTTCCTGTCACTTCCTCACCATTGTCAGGACTGGCAGCTATACTGAAGGTTTCCTTGGGCCTGAAGCTCCTGGCAGGTTTCTGAAGGCTGCAGAGTCAGAAAACCTTTTGAAGGTTCCAACAGGAGCTGGCTGGAAGTTTCATACAGGCTCAGAATGTTCCCTTGAAGACATGATTTTATACCACTGTTCTCCTTTCAAGGAGCAGCCCTGTGCACAAGTTCACGTAAGTGGACCCTCTACCCCAAACTGGGTCCTGTCTAAACCACTTCTCCATGCCCTGTATTTATGGCAGGGTCTCAGGACAGCAGATGCCACCTGCCCCAAGGTGGTCAGGGTGGCAGACTTATCATACAGGCATTGACACTGGAAGGTCTCCTGCAAGCCCTGAAAGCAGCAATGCAGACCATGCTCTTGCTCAACTATTTCATTGTTATCACTGCTCATAAACAGAAATGTTTCACTCCACAGGGTATCCTTGCATGAATCCTGATGTCATCTCTCTCCCCTGCACACAGGCAAAAAGTTTCTACCAGGACAATCAATGTGGGAGCATAGAAAAAGAGGAGCGATGTGCTTTTGCTTTAACCAAATGGTTAAAGCAGCAAAAGCTGAAGCTAATGAAGATCCACTTAACAACTCTTCATATAGCTCTGATAAACAAAATGTTTCCAACTGGAATTTAAAAAGCTGAACATAATAATATGAAGAGGGAATAAGAGCTTCCCCTTGTCAACTGGCTACTAACAAAAGAAAAATATGAGGAGTGAATACTTAAAAAAAAAAAAGACCAACAGTGCTGTAATATAATTAAAACCATTAAAAATGCTGTACTCCGGTTTTGCTCCCTGAAGCACTATGTTATTTTTCTTTTTAAAGCTGTCACCACATTTTGATACCATAAGGAATAAACTAAATCAAGACAAACCTCCATTTCAAAGCTGGAGGATTTGCTAGAAATAGTAACTTAAACTTCAGTAACTAGCGGATGACACTCAATCAACTGCAGCCATCAACATCTCTCGTTTTATTTGTTGACAGTAGGTATTCCTCAGGTACATAAGCAGGACTGAAGTGAAAGAAAGACAAATGCAAAGACAAAGCCAAGAGAAAGCACCCACAGAAAACCTGCAATTTCAGAAGCTCAGAAAGTGCCCCATTCAGCAAAATGCTGAACTAGAATGATCCATATTGTATATGCAACTTAAGAGTATACAACATTGGGGTTTTTTTCATTTGGCAGCCCTTCAGACAGAGGTAAGACAACCTTCCTGTCCCTTACTATCATATTCCAAAGTTTTCCTGATGCCATGGAGATGATGTAATTCTGACACTTGAGCAGAGATTCCAGTTGCCAGCAAACTGCATGGGGCCACTCTTCTGCTAGAGACATAAAAGTATGAAACAAAGGGTTGTACGACTGAGCCACCTCATGCATTTACCTCTTCTACTTTTCTTCTTGAGGAAAAATGCAGTCTACTAGCATTGGGAATGAACAAAGTAAGAAATGTTCACAAAAATTATTGCAATGAACGTAGAATCATAAAATTTTAACCTAATTTAAACCATGAAGAAAAAGAAAGGAAAATGTATGAACTAAGTTCCCGGCTAGTCAAGCAAAATTGTCAGCTATCATTTTTCAACTTTGTGAAAAAACATATTACTTAGGAAACTCAGTCAACCTCTACCCCACCAGCTTCTAAAAACTCACAAAGCAAATCTAGAAAGATGAGTATACACTAAGAGTAGATTTCTCACTGAAGTTGTGGCTCTACACAGTAACCCAGACAAGCAGTACTGGACACCCCAGTTATTATCTTCCCAAGAGTGAACAGGACTGTTACTTGCACCATTCTGCAGGACCTTGGGGCATTGCAGAACTGGGAACTGGATACATCAGATCCCACAGAAACTCTTTTTAAGATCTGAAGATGCAAACTTCTCCTTTCTCGTCCTCAGGAAAAAGAAGATACAAAGAAATGCAAGGAATATGCTGTGAACCACTCTTTCGGTGATAGGGGACATGGGACACAGTATTGACATGACTGTACGGTCACAGTATATTCAGGGTATTGTTAGAAGATAGAGGAATAGTTGCACAAAGAATCTTTTCAGTGTGGCCAATTACCATAAATCGGCTATGTTTCAGTAAACTGTGCTGCAGAGTTGCGTTTTGCAGAGAAGCTTTATAAAGCTGCTGATAGTACGGTAGAATTACTGCTCAGGTGGAATATAGCTCAGAAAATGTTGTCTTCACAATTTCTTTACCTTATGAGCCAAAACCAAATTGTTTACCACAAGCTCTTGGTATACTGTGCCCTAATTTTACTCAGTTTGTTCCAGCAAACCATTGGTAGAAGAGACACAGTGTTGAGCCAAGGGCTTTATACAGATTCCAAGCTGACAATATGAAGACAAGTTTCTGAGTAATACAAATGAACCCTGGCACCAGCCTAGCAGTCAAACACAACACACACTCTCAGCTGGAGATTCACAAACCTGCCCATTGAATCCTCAGAGGGCACATTTGTTCTCTGCTATGTCGTGTTGAACCTTTCAGCTACACTCAAGTGCTTGCACATAAGATCTGCAAAAGGAAACATCTTCCTTTGCTTTTTTTGTTTCCTACCACCCTGTTTTCAGTGACATCTGGACCTTTCAGATGAGGACAAGAATATTCCACCTGTAGGAGAAGATCCCTTGTCTTGATGTCACCAATTTTAACAGGAAAAGGCCTGGAAAAGGCACTCAACAGGATCTGAGACCAAATCCTGAAAGCTGACTTCTCTAGCCTAGTGCTGGAGGGGGACTTCAGCCCCTACTTTTTCCACAGGGATAAATCTCCCAACAGTGGTAGGAAATGCAGGCCCAAGGATTTGTCTCAGGGGAATAAGGTACTAAACAGAGTTCGTGGTAAAAGAGTCTAGCAGAGCACTTAGTGTCTCTTCTGACCACAGATGAAATGATGGGGCCAGATGTGTCTCATGGGCCACTGACTAAAAAAAAAACTGGTTATGAACCTTCCTTGGACCAACATGAAAGAAGCCTAAGGTTACAGAGTACCAAAGCTGCCAATAGATGAGACTCTTTGATGTTTTTTATGAACAAAAAATGGACAGAAACATTTTTAACTTTGCATTAGCATTTTCTGTTGTGTGGGTTTTTTTCCAACTGACGCTGTGATTGTTGATATTAATTAAAGTGAATGATAGATTATTTTCTAAAGGCTATAATTTAAACCAGTAGTTGAATATAGACTAGAGCGTAACATTCTTCAGCTCAAACCACAAGGTATGCAAGCTGGGAATGAACTCTATTTCTTTCCTGTTGAAGGACAGATTAAATATTTTTTATTAATTCTAATGCTAGCAAAGAAAGTAAGTTCCCCATTTTTCCTTCAATTTCTCTCTACACTTAATTGATGTGTTCTACCAAGCTGTCAAGTTGCTTTTAAAACCCATTCTTTTTCATAGAAATATTATCCTCCTTTTATTAGTTTGAGTTGATAAATGAATCAAGAGCCTTTGAGGTATTGTGTACTGTCAACAGAATATATCTTTCAGATGCATCCACTGCAACAGAGCTGAAAAAATATATATCATGAGACACTTAATAAAAAAGATACACAGATTTGTCTTTTACAAGATCATGGGACTTGAGTCTATCTCCAGGGAGGAGTTCCAACATGAGAAAGAAAATACATAGTTCAAAAGCCCATGTTTTCAATTTGCGGCCACATGGTTTAAATTATCCCTGTATTTATTAAGGGCGCTAAATGGGCAGCTTGACTTAGGGGAAAGGGTCATTCAAGTTGAGAATGGTCATGTTTAATCCCTCAGCTAGCTGCAGGTTAAATTCACTTTAAGATGCTGAATATTCTTTACATAGTGTGTGTTAAAATACCACATGAGACACAGCTGGAGGGTTTTTGCTGTTTATTGTTGGTTTATTTGGGTTTTGGGGGTTTTTTACTTTTGTATAGCTGCATTGCAAACAACAATAGAAAATTGTTCAATACCTAGTGTGGAAGCACAGCATTGTCATATATGCCATACTAAATCTATCATATTGCCACCCCTTATACTTCATTTTTACACATGTGTGTGCACAGTGTTTTATGGTAAACTCACGACTTCCCTGGTACTCAATGTTTTACATTTTCATGTAATCAGAACCACAAAAAGAAGAGTACTGTAAGATGTCTTTTCACTTTGCACTGAGGCCTTGAGATAGTGGGTTTCTGGATATTGTGTGCACTTGCCTGTGAACTTACTTGCTCAGCATTTCAGGAGGAAAATAAAGAAAATTAACTAAAATCCAAAAAGCAGAAATTAGAGCAAACAAAAGAGCATTTCCAAATGCACAGGGAATACAAAATTTAAAGATTTTAAAGAGTTGAAAGACAAAAATAAGTAGCTAATGATTATAAAGGTGGTATATCCTAATGTTAATATTCTTTTGTATTGGTGGTTTGCCTACAGACATGCCCTGGTGGGAATGGAACATTTTTTGTTCTATCCATCTGCTAACTCACCCAGGTAATCACCTGGATTTTGTTCATGAGATGCAAATTGATAGCTGCAAACATCCAGAAGGTCCACGGTGTTTGACGCAGACCTGAGATTGTTGCTTTTGTTCAGTTGTGCGGAAGCTGAAGGCTGTGGAAACTGGGATGGCTTGGGTGCTCACATCCAGCTTTAGTGTCTGAATGTTTTCAGTGAAGAAAAAAAACAAAAAAACCCCCAACCAGAACACAGAGGATTTCTGACCAAAGTCATGTCTAAAGTCACTTTTAAATTCAAATAAATATTTGTGGGGAAACTGCTTTCCCTATTCTCCTAGCACTCATAATTTAATTATAGTGGCCGCCAGGCATCTTTAACTTTTGTGACCAGAAGATCACTCTGGGTCTCAGTGACCTTGGCTGTTGTAACAGGGTAATATTTTCACAAGGATGAAATGTTCTTGAATACATTTCTCTAATGTACTGGTGTTTGCAGGCATTTCTCAGCAGATCTGACCTGAAGTGCAAACATAATTCTTTTGTTTCACCTAGAGCTTTATTGACAAACTCCAGAAATATATTCCTCTTCCATTTGCTGAATCTCACTCTCTGAGAGAAGACAAATAAGCAGATATTCTTCCTTTGAGCCCTCCATCATCAGTGGGAGTCTGAGCCAAAGGTCTGAGCCTGGGAGCCATTAAAAATCATCCAGTGGCCACGTATTTAAATGTGAAGAGAAACAAGAGGCAATGAAAATGAGCAAGAGAGAAAACGTGTAAGAACTCAATACTTTGGGTTTTTTTCAAGATAGTTCAGTGTAATATCTCACATAAAATTGCTCCTAAAGTTCATTGCAAACATTTGTCAACAGTGTCCAATGAAAAAACCCTGGCAGGTGGGAATTGGTGTTCTAAAAATGCCACTCTTTCACTAACACTTAAAGCAATAGTTGTGAAATGCAGGAATTAAATCATCAGCTCAAGAAAGATCCAGTAACCAAAATCTCTGCATTTGGTGAACAGTCGTCTCTTCTACACTCATTCAGTGTCACTTTTTCTCAGTTCTGAAAACGTCACAATCTGTTTTATCATACTAAAAATCTCATATATTAAGACCGTGAGCTTATGACCTACAGCTTGTTTTTTCCATTTTGGGTCATGCAAATGCAAATCTTTAGCTTTATTGCAGAATCAGAGGATTATAGGATGGTTTGGATTGGAAGGGACCTTAAAGATCACCTAGTTCCAACCCCTCTCCCATAAGCAAGGACACCTTTCACTAGACCAGGTTGCTCGGGGCCTTGAACACTTAGAGGCATGCGACATCCCCCACCTACCCAGGCGACCTGTTGCAGTACTTCACCATCTCCATAGAGATTAATTTCCTCCTGATATCTAATTTAAACCTACTCTCTTTCAGTTTAAAGCCATTCCCTAACATTGATCCCTGAGGAGTGCCACTTGTCACTGCTCTCTGCTTCAATGTCAAGCTGCTGATTGCAATTCTTCAAGTGTGACCAACCAGCCAACTCCTTATCCACTGGGTGGCCCATCCGTTGTCTCTCCGATTTAGAGACAAGGATGTCACACAGGACAGTGTCTATTCCTTTGTACAAGTGTCTATTTCTTTGTACAAGTCCAGATAGAGGACCATCAGTTTCTCTTCCTTGATCCAGCTCTATCAGGGCTTTAGTTTCCTTAGCATGATCTCTGCCTGCCCAGACAATATATCTGTATTTCTCCCAGGCTTCATATCCTTCCTTTCACTCCTTCTTTTGCATGGGTTTGTCCAGGAGCTTCTTGTTCATCCATGCAGACATCCTGGTGTTTTTGTTTGACTTGTTCTTTGTTGGGATGCATCACTCCTGACCTTGGAGGAGGTGTTCCTTGACTATCCACCAGAATTCTTGGGTCCCAATTCTCTCCAGGGGATTCCATGGTAATCTTCCAAGTAGCTCCCTAAAGAGGCCAAAGCCTGCTCTCCCAAAGTCTGGAGTAGTGATGCTGTGCACTCTCCTTGGTTCCCTAATAATCTTGGATTCCACCATTCCATGGTCACTGAACCCAAGGCTGCCCTTGGATGTCCCATTCCCCACCAGCCCCTCTTGTTTGTAAGAACCAGGTTCCAGCAGAGCACCTCTCCCTGTTGGCTCCTCTATCACTTGGAAAAGAAGCTATTATCAATGCATTCCAGAAACCTCCTGGATTGCTTATGCCCTGATGTGTTGTCCCTTCAAAAGTTATTGTGTTGGCTGAAGTCCTCCACAAAGACCAGGACTTGTAAAAGTGAGGCCACTCATATCTGTCTATAGAGGGACTCATCCACTCAGTTTTCCTGGTCAGGTGGTTTATAGCAGACCCCTACTACAATGTGACCTTGCCCTAATTTTAATCCTGGCCCATAAACTCTGAATTGGCTCTTCATCCATTCCCAGGCAGAGCTCCATGCTCTCCAGCTGGTCATTGACATGGAGGGTAACACACCCTCCTTGTCTCCCCTGACTGTACTTTAAATCATATTGATCTGAGTTGTCCATAAAATTTTCAAGGAAGCTTAAGAAGGCATTCTGAACACATTCATCTCATTCAGAGAAATGATGTACAGCTTACTTTTCCAAATGCCATACTTTGGCTAAGTACAGTTAGCATTTCTCTGCTGGAAACTATTATGTTACTCCTTGAGAAATCATGGTAGTATGATATAGCAAGCATACAAGTCACATGCCTTAGAAAAAAAATATAAGGTCGTGCATTCTTGTATGGTTAATGTTATTTTCCTGAACAAGGGGATAAAAAGCCCAAAATACTGGAAATCTAAGAGACACGGAATAGGTCTTCTCAGAAAATGTTTCAGCTAATTTTTTCAGTTTGAAGTTTGAGTTTGAACAATTATATGCTGATACAAATATTCTCTTAATCTTCGGGCTCTTATGAAATGGAGAGACAACTCCAAATCAGTTTAGCCTTTATTTCTATATCAAAGGCAGATTGATCAACAAAAACCAGAAGGTTTTGACTATCTGAAGTGATTGCAATGTGCTTAATGGGCCTCAGACACTTTGCACCTAAACCACAAATTCAGTCTGGTACAGTTTCATAATGTAAGAAAATCTTCACTGAAGAAGGTTTCATTAGCTAATACAACTTGATAAATAACAAAGACAGGCTTGACCTGCTGGGTTTTGCCATATATGCTAATGATTTCTGTCCACAGTCCTGTTTTTCCCAAGAAAAGATGGGTGATTATTTTTTATTTTAAATCTAAGGGAGTGTTTTTACTCAAATGGAGTCCCAACACATATATCTAAAAGGTTTATCTGACTGATATGACTAGAAAACAACCATATAAGCTACTATCAAGTAACCCAACTTCAGTGCTATGGGTTAGTTTACTGGATAGTTCTATGAATCTGAAGTTGAAACTAGGAAATTTCAATAAGACCAGGATTTGGAGAGCCAACAGTACACTTGCGATATCGATCTACTCAGAAAGCCTCGGGTACTTTTGGCAGGAGATAAATGTTTTCCTCTTCAAACCAGGAGACCTGTCACTGTGCTCAGAGCTTGACTTCAAATTCCTCGAGTCACATCTCATGAAGATTCCAGGATGCCTGAATCTTCTCCCATGTTCCTAGGTAATTATGACCTCATATTTAGTGTGACACTTAAAAGCCAAAGTCATTAGTTTAACATACATGTTGTGTTATTAATTCAAGTATGTAGGTACCCCAAATGCCATATAAACTTGTATATGGCATTTGGGGTACCTACATACTTGAATTAATAACACAACATGTATGTTAAAAACTTAAACTTTTAAGGTCAAATAGGTTACCTTGACTTCCCATCGTCCTAGAGATGAGGTCAAACTGGCCCCATCACAGTAGTGTAAAAGCACAGACCCTCTGGGTAGTAAGAAAGCAAGCACACCTGCAAGGTTATGACTAATACTTTTAATGAGAATCTTTTCTTCAACTTACTTTCTCTTCAGATCATTTGTGAAGGGTTGACAGCAATGCATCTCATACTATCATGCTGGATTTCATCTTTTTTTTTTTTTTTTAGCAAAACAGGTGAATATGCAAGGTGTCAGAGTTCAGCATTTTGAGGGCTGTACAGTCCGTTTCCTGCAATGGTCATGAGAGCAGGGGGTGAGCAGGAGGAATGAAAGAGAAATCCCAAGTACAGATGTACTGAGCACAGACCCAGTGCAACCAGAAACAGATTGTTCATCCATGGGCTGAGGCCAATTGGATGAGGTTCAACAAGGCCAAATTCCAGGTCCTGCACTTGGGTCGCAACAACCCCTGCAGTGCTACAGGCTGGAGGCAGAGTGGCTGCAAAGCTGCCCAGCAGAAAACAACCTGGATGTGCTGGGAAACAGAGGTTGTACAGGAGCCAGTGTGCCCAGGTGGCCAAGAAGGCCAATGGCATCCTGGCCTGTACCAGCAACAGTGTTGGCCAGCAGGACCATGGTGGTGATTGTCCCTCTATGCTCATCATTGGTGAGGCCACACCTCGAATCTTAGTCCAGTTCTGGGCCCCTCAATTCAGGAAAGACATTGAGGTGCTGGCTGGAGTGTGTCCAGAGAAGGGCAATGGAGCTGTGGAACAGTCTGGAATATATTTCCTGTGAGCAGCGGCGGAAGGAGCTGGGGGTGTTTAGCCTGGAGAAAAGGAGGCTCGGGGGGGACGTTATCGCTCTCTACAACTGCCTGAAAGGAGGGTAGAGCCAGGTCAGGGTCAGTCTCCCAAGTCAATAGTGATGGGACAAGAGAAAAATGTGTCATATTGCACAAGTGTAGGTTTAGATTGGATATTAGGAAAAAATTCCCCTAAAGGGTTGTCGAACATTGGCACAGGCTCCTCAGAGAAGGGATAGAGTCACCATCCCTGGAGGTACTGAAAAGATGTTTACATGAGGCACTTGGAGACAAGGTTTAGTGGTGTTACATTAATGGCCATACGTGATGATCTTAAAGATCTTTTCCAACCTAAATGAATCTTTGTTTCTATGGTTTATTTTTCTGCCAACAGCAACATTAGGGATGGATTTGCCGATTTAAAAGACTCCAAGCAGCAGCGTGTTTGCTGTCTCATCCAATATTTCAGTCCTGTGTTTGATTACCTTCACTACAGAGAGGACATAGTAACTATACTAGAGGGATATTACAGATTTAAGAAATCGCAGTCAATGGCATTGTTCCTCTGCTATAATAGATCTTATTTTAAAATTAATTCTTCCTTCACTTTGTATCTTTCTGCAGGTTTCTGTAGATTTGAAAAACAGAACCATCAGTTTAACCACTGACTTGGGATAATTTAGATTAGATTGCTGAAGGTCATGAAGCCCAACCTGCTCAAAACAGATCCAGCTGGGTTAGGTTGCTCAGTACAGTCAGGTTTTGAACACCTCCAAGAGCAGAGACATCAAAACCTCTCGAGACAACCTGTGCCAATATTTTGCCACCTTTCCTCATCAGGAAAATTTTTCCTGGCATCCATCAGAACTTCATTCATGGAAATTTCTGTCTGCTGCCTATTATTCTACCAATGTGCACCTGTGTGAGCAGTATAAGCCTGTCTTCTCTGTCTCCTCCCATTAGCTAATGAGTAGCAGGACTAACAGCACACCTTACCTGATTGGCTCATGGATCTGCAGCGCCAGATCCACAGTTCTTGCCAGTCTTCAGAAACTTGTTGGATTGCTAGTGCCCTGCCATGCTCCCCGCTCAGGTGGTTAAAGTCAACCATGGGAACCAGGGGCTGCAGTCAACTCCTTTCTTCTCTCTGCCAACTTCTCACAGACCAATAAAGCAAAACCAAAAAAGTGTAGTGAAACTGAAATCACAACTGATGGGCCTTATGAACAGTGACCAGGTTTTTTCAAATTGAAACATTTTAACCACAGCATTTTGATGAACATTTACTGCTCTCTAGTCTTTTACTTCATCTACAAAATGACAGCAACTTTGTAGCAAAACTTCAAAAATCACTCATTCTCACAGTTATGCTAGAAATTCATCATCATCATCACCATCATCATCTCCACAGGTAATAAATTTATGTGTCAGTAGCATACCTCTCTTGATTACAGCTAAAAACATTCCTATCCCACAACCCAGCATTTCAGATGGGCACAGAAAAAGCATTTCTCCACCTTTCTCCCTTTTTTGTATTGGCATTCATGATTTTATCATGGGTATCAACAGGCAAAAAACTATTTTAGCTTTTTACAGGCTAAAAAAAACCAGCTTATCTTTTTTAACTCCATTGAGATCAGACCTTTTTTCTGTTCTTTACATATTTTTTAATGTTTCATTCTTTCTTTGTTTTACTAGGCAAATTTTTTGCAGGTGGTCTTCTACATAACCCTTTTTTTGTTGATGAAATCATGGGATTTGGAAAAACTAGCATGATATTCTTGAATAATTCCTTATTTTTCTCAGTGCCTTTCCACTTAAAATGCATATGCTCAATCAGTTATGCCAACAAATGCTTTAAGCTTTGGAAAGCTTTCCCTATTAAAGTTCCAAATGGCCAGATTTTGGTCAATGCCCTATTTTGTTTGTATAAAAAGAATCTAAATTGACTGTGATCTCTGGTTGCTCAGCAACTGCGCTTTTTTGGGTTTGTAACTAACACTTTCTCATTCAGCAGACTTAAGTCCACTATCAGGTTACCTTATACTTGATACAGGATTTCCTGTTTTGCAAAGAAAACATTATTATTATTTATAGAAACACTAAGGAAATTTGTTATTGGCTGTGGAACATCAGCACCAAAAGGCTCTCTGGTTGAAGTCATCCGTGATATGTTTCTTTCTTGCCTTTTTGACTGCTGGTATTTCCCACATTCCCTATAAATTATTAACTGATGCCTAAAGAATGGCCACTTTTATCTCCTAGAAAGTTGTCCTGAGATATGAAAGACCCTTATTTGTAACCTATCTTTTTTTCAAGTAACTATGAAAACTGAGCTTTCAGGTTTAAGCAATCTTAAAGATACATCTAGAGAGTATGAAGAACTGGAGTAGAGAGATTGGTACATTAGTAGGGACCCTTGGATACAGCACAACACCTACCTCTTTGAGAGGATGAGGTCCAGAGGCAACTTATCTCTGTAACCTGGACACTGCACAGGAGACAGTATGTGTCAGCACTGTGACCTTGTTTGTTTGGGCCCAGACAAACACAGATAAATTGCATCTGTGCACTTCCCTTCCTTCCCCAGCACACATTCAGCTAGCTCAGCTGTCTCTGTACCCACCATCACCCAACCTTCCTGGCACTAAGAGCTCCAGGTTTAATGTGGAAGAGTAAAGTCAGGTATCTCTAAATCTGTCACTGTGATAAAGATCAAAATCTTGCCTCACTCTTCTGTTTTTCTCCTTCCATTCTTCATCTGAGCCTTGGCTTTCTGGAGCAGAGGCCAAGAATGGCCAAAGAATGAATCAGGAATAAGAAAAGCTGACAGCACTAGCTGTCTCATCTTCCTTTTTCTTTTCACCATCAAGTATAGGCACTGTTTTAAATTACACAAAAATAGCTAAAACTCATCAATCTCATTTGTTCAAATGCAGCTTTTCCACATGAATCATTTACTGGGACACAAGTAAGCAATGCCACATGTTTCAAGGTTGCCATTGCCTTGCCACATGCAATGGTGCTCTTACATTATTCATTCAGCCCAAGGTGCACTGGTTTGCATGAAGTCTTACTCCCTCTTTTCTCTCTTTAAAAAATCACATGAAAAAGAAACTATACAACCACCTTTTCATTAAAGAGTCAAAGACAGGAATATTGAGGGAGCAGCTGTTTGCAGGCTGCCCAGCCAAGGAAGGGAAAGTGTCACAATTCAGCCTTCCTGCACTCATTCTTCCTTTTTCTTTCTACCCATCAAGACACCCTAACTAGCTCTAGACACTCCTGATCAAATATTGCAAATGAGGACGCTTCATTAGCTCAGTGTGCCACAAAATCTAACTTCACCTGCCTCTAAGCAGACATATGACCTTACTTCTTGCTAGCCCAAACCAGCTTGCTGTCTGCATCCGAAGTATTTTTCCTTTTTTTTTCTCCACCCAGTGTAACACTTTGGTGTAAGAGAGTGTAGCATCCAACAGTTGTTCAAGAAAACTGGCTTCCCACTTTTACACATAGTGAGTTATTCTAAAAAGTCATGGGCAGGTTTTAACCATCTGTTCATTGAGCTCTGCCATTTAGATACACTTTATACTATTTTTTTATTTTAAAAATCAGTTTCAGAGTAGAAATAACTTTAAAAGCAGAGGCTGAATTTCAAACCCACAAGCATTCAGTCCTGGGGTGTAAATCAGACTCTAACCCCACCAAAAAAAAAAAAAAAACACCACGTAAAAACATTCCCTGTTGCTACAAGCTCTCCTGATTCATCCAGTGTTTCACAAATGTAAAGCTGGTATTCAAGTCCCAGCTTGGAACGAAGACTCTGAACACAAACCTCAACTTTCATTCCTGCAGGAGAAGTTTCCATCCCTCCTGTTTGCAGAGAAAAGTTTGAAAACATGACCTGACTAGGCTCAAGCAAGCTTCTGGGAAGGGAGAAGGAGCTGACTCATGATTTTTTCTACCCAGGGATTGCAGCACTGGGACATTAGCCAGAAGGGAGAAAGAGACTTTGGAGCCTCATTCATTATTACAACTGTGCTGTTACTCTGGAAGATGGCACTCTTTGCTAGAAAGGAGGCCAAGGCAAAATGTTTTGGTTTTGAGGAGAGCTGTAAGTCAGGTGACCTCTCCTCATAATCTAACTTACCTTGGAGAAGGCTGCATTCATTTTGTCACAAACAGAAGATCTCCAGTGCCTGGTTCTTCCTGGTTCATGACAACAAGCAATATTACACCACCACATTTGCCCATGTGTCAGCACCTTCTGAGGGATGTCTGGCTTCTTCTGCCCATCATATTCAGTGGGGTTCACTTCCTAAGGCCAGAATGTTGGCTGTGCTTACCTCAGTGCCATCATTGCTTACAAACTTCCTCCATCAATGGCCCCTAGTGAAATAACCCAAATGGCCCCATCTGTTTGTGTTGGCTGCCTCTGCATAGACTTCAACCTCTTGACAAAACTCACATTAAAAAAACAACCAAACAACTGCTCTATTTTATAAGAACTTCCTAATTTAAAAGCATAAAAGCACCAATACTGTGATATTAAAGGGACAATTGAGTAGGCGTGGTGGTATGTGGCACTGATGTATAATGGTATATCAACTCTAGCCTCATAACTGGCTAGGAAAAACTAGGGAGAAGGAAAATGGTGTAAGCTTCATAAGAATATGAAGAAAAGAAGAAGAAAAAGGAGGGAAAAAAGGAAATGAAGAAGAAGAAGAAGAAGAAGAAGAAGAAGAAGAAGAAGAAGAAGAAGAAGAAGAAGAAGAAGAAGAAGAAGAAGAAGAAGAAGAAAGGAAAGGAGAGGAAAGGAGAGGAAAGGAAAGAGGAAAGGAAAGGAAAGAGGAAAGGAAAGAAAAAGGGAAGGGGAAAGGAAAGAAGAAGGGAAGGGGAAAGGAAAGGAAAGGAAAAGGTAAGGAAAAGGGAAAGGGAAAGGNGAAGAGAAGAGAAGAGAAGAGAAAAGTTGTGAACAAAAAAGATGGAATTTTTAGTATGATATATTGCTGAAGCTTCCAAAGCTGATAAGAATTTCATTGTCCATATTAACACATGCAGAATTAGGCCAATGGAGAACACCCCTAAAAATGTCAATCATCAAGTAAATTCTGTCTGTTTACGTGCTGAAACCAACAGTAACATAATCTTGGATTAAGAAAAACCTTGGCTAGCTAGAAAAAATATGAAACCTACATTTAAACTGTGTATTCTCTGTTTGCAAGAGGAAATGTTGGTAGGAATGGGTGAATGGCAAGAAGTGATGCAAGAGGACTACCTGAGAGCTGACCATTCTGCTCGAGTTCCAGCAGAACAAACTATGAGGGTCTACACTGCTCCTTCAGAGTGCTCTGTACCTCGAGTACTGGCTACATGCTGGATGCTACTTGCTAAGGGTTTGAGACTTGTTTCAATGAGCAGAGGTGCTGTACATGCCCAATATCTGGATTTCTCTTCACAAATTCCATACAGCTTAGCAGCTATCTGGAAATCTGCTTAGGATGAGAAAATGAAGAAGTGAGGAAGGGCAGGAAGGAGAGAAGTAGTGTGTGTGCGTATGTGTCAAGATTTTTTTATGTGCTGCAATTTTTTTTTTTACCAGATTGCATTAATTTTTTGGCATTTCATTTCTCACTGTTATCCTGACCTTTGGGTGTGGTGGGTTCTGAGTTTTGCCCTGTGTGCCTTTAGAAACACTATTCTCTAGTCAAAATTGCTTTTCCATTTCATTGCAGCATTGTGGTTATGAATTTATTTCATAAGGAAAGCGGGTTATTTGGCAATTTAGGTTCATTTTGTGGGTATGGTCCCATGACAGCTTTTTTCTGAGCTAAGTCTTTGTGAGCGGTTATTTCTCTGGTAGTACACCAGTGAGCACCACACCATTCTCCAGACAGGATTTCATTTTATCTCCCATTTTGTGAAATCGCTTATTTCATCTGGGCCACCATCTACACTTTGCTGTGACACTCCTGGGCTCTTCTCAGGGCAAGTGGCTTGGCTACCATCATAACTTGCCTGAAACTTACCTTTCACAGGCATATTTCCCCATCACTGGCACATTTCCCCATCACTGGCACCCTGCAGTATCCCACTGCTCTGTCCAAAACTAGCCCAGGTATCTCTCATTGCATAGCACTTGACTGTGGAGCATAAACCTACCTACCCCAAAGAATCTCTTGCAGCTCTGGAGACAGGACACAGGGAGAAAGGACACAGAAGTTGGCAATAGAAAGCCATTTCAGATGCCACACAAAACATTTTTTATGCCTCATGATCACTCAAGGAGCAAAGAGCACTTCTGTTCAATCACAGAAGCAAGGGAAGGAGTGTATTCATACCTCACATGGCAGGTGTTTATATCGGGAAGGGAGTCTCCCTCTTTGCACTGTGTATTCTCTCTCTTTCCAGAGCACAAATTAGTGCTCGAGCATGATTTCTCTCAGCTGGCTATGGATATGAGGCTAAGGAGAATAGCCTCTTAATTCCAGATACGTCAGGTATGTGTCTGACATGCAGTGATGTGAATGTATCTTTAGACCTGTTGAACCATTTCAGAGTATGAATTTCTTTGCTATCCAAAATCACACCTTCCGCAAGAAAGCACTAGGCAAGCACCCCAAGGTTTGCACTGGTACATGTCTGTTCAGTATGTCCTGAATATATCACAGGAAAAGCAATTCCTAGCCAGTGGATCAGGTCATACCTTGATGAACCAACTCCTTAGACTCAAATGTCTGGAAAACCAACCTGTTTCCCATTAAAATGGGAGGGGGTAGGGGGCATCACTGGCCAAACACCAGGCAGACATCCCTCCAGCAGCAGGGCCTGTGCCTCCAGCACCAGGAATGTGACCTAAGGCAAAGCTTCACCTCCAGCTGCAACGGGAACTGCAACCGTAGCAGAGCCATTATTATGGAGAGGCAGTAAAATCACACACATCACACCACGGTATTACAGGCACAAATTAAATCAGGTCTGAGGCCCTTTAAAAAAATTAAAAAGGCCCATTAGGTTTAATTTAGAATCTCTTTCCTCACAACTACAGAGCAGATTGACAAAACAGACTTTTTAAATCACCTATGAAACTTCAACGAATGACAGGATACCAAAAAGACTCTTTTGTGTTAAAGTGTTAATTACTAAAACATGGCCAAACAGTTAGTTCAATTTACAGCATCACCATTAGAAGGAAGGCTGGAAACAATGTGCGCATTAAAAGGCTATGTTATATGTTCTGTTATTTGGAGAGTCTCTGAAGTGAGAAAAGACAAGTTGTGGAGCCAAAAATTCTCTGCTGGAATGGTGGAAGCTCTTTTTTCTATCAGTACAATCTCATTTATCTGAAATGCTACAGGAAGCAAAAATAATTCGGCCAACAGGAGATTCAAATCACCAAAAGAAATCCTGGGGAAGCAATTCAGCCAAACATTTGAACAGAATGGACAGTTTGGATGAAAATGTCAGTCACTCAGGCTAAGTAGCAGTCCATTATCCTTCATCTTTAGTTTGTGGCTGAACCACTTTTCTTGTAGTTTCCCGTTCAAGGATCATTTGAACGATTTATAAAGCAATTTACAGAAGGTTTCCAAAACATTCAAGAACAGATGGATGTGTACATAGTTGCAGCTTTCAACATTTCCCCTCAAAAGTGTCTCTTCATCTGCCGTGCCTGGAAGACAAGGAAGGGTGTCAAGCTGAAATAGCCACTTTGCTGACTTACAAAATTCACTGCACAGTCAGACAAAGGAGAAAGATACGAAGGTTGCAACTCAGTGATTTATTTCGAAGCACTTAAACACCAATCTGAGATTTGGGTTCATTTTGTAGCAGCATAAATCCATTGAATGGAGACAATAGGATGAGTATTTCTGTATTGACTTGAGCTAAACAAATACAGCATATTAAAAAAAAAAGCAAGCCATACACAAAATACTGTAACATGATTAGCTACATTTTGTATAATTATCTATTATTCACAAAAGAAAAAAATGAAACACACCCAAACTGCCCTCAAGAGCCCAAATCACATCAGCTCTTCTGAACTCTTTTGAGATTTGTGTCATTTACCCTCATCTGGGGATCTGTCCTGGACTCTACATGTATTTCAAAATTTTTTTTTCCCAGCCTTTTTTTTCACTCAGACCTGTTACATACAATAACAAAACAGACTCTGAAGCTGTGTAGAAGTTTTTAGGTCAGTGATTGCAAACTGGTGTGAGGCAAGAGCAGAACCAGATCCCGTGACTTGCTGTAGGGTTTTTTTCCTTCACTCTCCTTCTTTCTTTGATTTACAGCCTCAAGTTCTATTCATCTTCCTCCATTCCCGAGTCCTTAGTAATAACCCTATTTCCTTCGTTCTTTTCTCATAAATAATTCTCCTGAAATAACATGAGGAGATCCTACTTTGCTAGCACAGTCCCCCTCGGAGAAGGCCAGGAGATCAAATACTCCCATTGAAACACCACGGGAAAAGGAGAATTTCAGAGCAGGATTTCATGCAACAGTTTGTAACAACAGGGTGGGACAAGGAAAAGCAATGAACAACTTTATTGTGTGCTCCTATGTAACAAAAAGAGTTAAAAAGCACGTAGACATCACTGAAAATTAATCTCCTCAGTGCTTATTTCCAGTTGACTTTTCTCAATGTCCAAGTGTTATCATCTCAGTGATAGCTACTGTAGCAATATAGAGACAACACTGTACAACAACTGTTTCCTTTAAGTTAGAGTACAATAAAATCAGTCAACTGTGCCACTAATCCACTGCTGCATTGTACGGTGAGACAATGTAGGGAAAGGACTTAACTTAAAATTAATTCTGGGTCAATGGAAAATATCTCTAAAAAAATTTTTTATTAAATGTAGTAACTGCTTTTACTAAATGTATTTTACACTTGATGTAATGCTACACTGCTTTTGCATAAAGTGTTTATTTAATCAGCAATAAAAATGCCCCCATCGTAATATTTGTAGCTAATCTTTGTGGGCTATTTCTGATGATGTGCAACTCTGTGAATGCAAATAGCATTTTTTCAACTTAGTATATTGGTTGAATTAGGACCATCAAAGAGTATAGTAGCAGTAGTTTTGAATAAAAAATACACCTTTGAGAGAGAGGGAGGTAATAACATGTATTTATCCATATGGTATCTAAATGAACCTTCCTTTTTCTTTCTCTCTTCAGAATAGCTTTCAACTCCAATTTCAAGTGCAGAAGTAAGTGACCTGGCAGCAGAAGGCATGTTTGAACATGTTCTCAATGATAAGGACAGTTTCTTAATTTCTCTGAAGGGTCCTCTCTCACCTATATTCAGCCCAGTCAGTTTTAAAAATAAAGATAAATATTGTTTGAAGCACTGCAATTCTGAATGTCTCATTCACCTTTAGGGTACTTTACTGGCGCTTTCCATTTTAAAGAGGCTTTTCTTTTCTCCAGGAGCAGGGGGAGCTGGACCAACAAAAATGCTCTGTATTTGGATGCAGCGAACAGGTGGTAATCAGGGATGTTAAAGGCTCAGTTTAAATACACCAGCAAATGAACTAAATAAGAAGCACAGAAGAAAAATATTCTCTGCTCTCTTTCAGTTATGTTTCTTGACACATTAATATCAATTTAAAACAAATGGACAAACAAATAAACAACAAACCCCAGCAACAAAACTGCTCATTTTAAACTCCCTAAATTGCCAGCACAGGGACAAATTTTCCACTAGTAGCACAGTGTAACTTGATCACAGAATTTTGCCTATTTGTACTGACTGAAGGTCTGTCATATAACCTTCTATTATATGAAGATGTGCTAGTTCTTAAACAATGAGAAGGATATTATACTGATCTAGAAACATCCTTCCTTTCTTAAGAACTTGCCCTCTTCTTTTTGACGTGGATTAGTGCCAGTTCCATCAAATTACCTTTGGGTTTACAGCCAACACAAAAATATAGATGCCAGACCAAGAAGTCGGAGGCAAACAACAATTATTTGTAACAAGAAAGCTTGATTTGTCTCAAGTATAAAGGTTTTTTACCTCCTGCAATGACATCTCCTGGCTCCCTGAGAAAACATTGATTGTCAAAGGCAAAACCGTCTTTTAGCACAGCAGATCTTGAGGAAGAAAAGAAAGTCCAAGGGGAAAGCAAGGAGGTCAAGAAAAATTATTCTGGAGGAAGGATTGGAGGTCTGGTGCTGTTTAGTCTAGAGAAGACACAACTGGTGGGGACGGTATGGCAGAAAAAACCTCACCCTTCCATGCCACACTGAACATAGTAGAAAAAGTAGAGCTGGAATATACCCTAGCTGATACAAATAGCTTTCCAGCCATGGGACATGATTGGATTGGAGACATCTGCCTGCCATGATCTAAGCATGGGACAGGCAGACATCACTCAGGAGCGAGGGTGGCCAGGTCAGCGCAGTCCTTTGCAACTCCATGGAAAGGCAAACAGTGGCTGGAGAGCAAGAGACCGCTCAGTCTGAGTCAGAGCAACACATCTTTTAGAGGATTAAGAGATGATGTAGGAAGTTGAGACTGCAAGTTGCCGACAATGAATACCAGACGGCCGATGAGGAGCTGCCAGCTCATCAAGGACCTGACTCAGCAAACGGCTCTGCTTTCTGCGACTGCCGGCCAGGGGTTTGCTGCTCCCACACTACATTGCATGCCTCAAAAGCCAGAACAACCTCTCTTCTTTCTATTTCCTTTCTTCCTTTTTTTTTTTTTTTTTTTTTAACTGAGGGAAATCCTAAGCCAGTGTCTCCTAAACTGGGAAGGCAGAAGATAAGTGGCAAAGGAGCTGGAGAATCACAGCTCCAGGACTCCCTGTGCTTCATGCCCACCTATAGACACACAACAGTTCTACAGGCATCTGTGGTCTGTAAAACAGCTGCTTGCCAGTCATCCCCCCACCCCAGCTACTGTGGAAACCCTCCTGTGGCAACCACAGTGGCTGTGCTCCTCATCTGCTCCACTTGCCTGTTGCTGGGCAGAGGATCCCTCCCTGCAGCCAGAGTGGGCAGCAGGAGCAGTCCTTTGCCACCCACCTGCTCTTGAGAAGAGGATAAGCTACCCAGACAGAGTACAGACATAGAGGGGAAAGAGAAAAAGGAAAGCGGCTTTAATAGATGGTAGATTACAATAGATGGAAAAAAATGGGCATAAAGTGAGCAAAAAAGTGAGTGGCACGGATCAATGGTTGGTGGCAGTTTTCATCTCCCATGAATGGCAAATGTGCATCCAACACGCCTCCTTGCTTCCTGCCAGCAATGCTAAGGATCTCAGACAGTCTTTTGTTTGCCCTTTCCACCAGCACACAGACACTGGCTGGTCCCATGATCAATATGAAGCTCTGGAAATGGGTTTACATTACTGCCTCTACTGTAAAAACAGCTGAAAAAATGGATTTTCCATGTTGCATGTGAATTCTGCTGTCAATAAAATTTCTCCTCTGAGCTAGAGAAACAAGACTGCCACAGAACATTGTTCAAAAGGAAACAAATTATAAGATCTAGCGGATTTATTCCAGAACAATTATTTGGGCTGTTCCCTGCAGTTTGGACCATGGAGTCCAAGGCACCAGACAGTGTTGCTGTAGTGCCCTAGGTATCAGCACAGGAAACAGCCTGCTGTGAGCTCCCAGGGAATGGATCTGGTTCCTGACAGAAACCTGCCTGTAATACACAGAGACACCTGTAGGTCTCCTCAAGACTCCTGCAGTAAAATGCTTGCTCACTCACTCCAGGTGTTTAATCAGAAAGTTTATTGGTGCATTATTCACAATCTCACCTGTGATATTTGGTCTGTTTTATTATTTGTTTGGTTTTAAATTGTTCATTACAAACTTTAATGCCCTACAGATAAACTTTCAATCAATGTACTACTAAAGATAAACTATTAACATGTTCCTCTTAAGAAGCTATAATAGGGTTAAGTATTTGCATGGCTCATTTATTAGAAAAATGTGTGCAAGTAACTCAAGGAGTTTTCAGTGAGTTACTCTTTATGAGTTAGATTCCATCAAGATTTCTCCTGGCTTCAAGGCTGCAGTAACTGTCCAAGGCTGATCAGCTGCCCAAGCCTTGGTGCCTGCACCAGGCTGATGTGGCTTCTCATGGCAGCTGAGCATGCACAGGGTCTGTGGCCCTGCTCAGCCACCACGCAGCCAAACCCAGCAGATCTCCAAAGCAAGGACTCAAGAAGAGATCCCAGGATCCCAGGTGGCCTCTTTGACACAGTGGTGGTGTGGTATCCCAAAGGAATCCTCAGATGGGCCAAGTCAAGTGTCAGGGAGTGCCAAAGGTGGGTTGAAAGACCCCAGCTCCTCAAGAGCACCGAATTTTTCTGAGCTAAAAGTGACATGGGAAGTTTTCTCACTGAGTGCATCTCTGGATCTTCCACATGGGAAAGAGTCCTGCTCAGCAAGCTTTGCCATTGACCTAACTGCAAGCATTAGAAAGTGGATTTCTCTCTCTCTCTCCCCCCCCTACCCACAACAGATTTTTCTTATTTTTGGACAAGATTTATTTGACCTGAAATAATAATTTTTATTAACCTAGATGTATTCATTCCCATTTTCAAACTGAAATCTTCTTAAATTGGTGCTTAGAAGATGTTTTCAGTTAGAGACTGACTTGTTTTACTTATTTCTTTTATTAGGACTAAGCAGGCCAAACCCAAGTTGTTCTATTTTGGATTAAATAAACCGTTTCAGGTTGACTACCTCCTCTCATGTACTTGAAGTATGAAAAAGAAATAGGCTTTGTTGAAACAAAGATAAATGTATAAAACACTTTCTGGCCCATTTTTCACACAGCTGCAGTCAAAACCTCTCCTACTTGGATTAACTCTTCCCACTTCTCCACACAGCCTGCTATATTCCAAGCACTCGAACAGAAGATGTAAAAACCATCTTCAAGTAAATAAGAGCTACCTGCCAGCTGCAAAACAAAACACTGGAAAGCAGAAACTGATCTCTTTTAAATCTGAAACAGAAATTGCAAGCACTGAAATTTCAGCATGTGGCCCTACCCTTAAAACTGCCTGTGTTGGCTCTGCTTTTGGTAAACCAAGCCACAAACAGAATGCTAAAGCCTTTGGCAAACCTTATCCCTATGGAGCAAATGCAGTGTGAATGACATGGGTGGCCATGTCCTTGGTAGATTATATTGGGGTGGCTTTGCTGAAGTCAAAGATGACACAGCTGGAACAGCAACAGACAAGACCCAGTGCCCTGAGGTCTCTGAACTTTGGGGCAAATATTTAGTGTCCATTCTTCAAAAACTTTGCTCATTTTAAAATGAGATAGTCTCTAACAGCATTTATTCAGAGGCAACTACCAAAACTCTGCCTTCATTGGATGAGTGATTTTCAGCTCCTCATGTGTGTTTTTCACATGCTGGAGAGAATAAATAAGGCTAAATAAATAAGGTTAAAAAGCAATTCTGTTCCCTTAGCAGATGTCAGAGAAATTGCAGCTTACAGCACAGACATACCAAACAAGACAGGTTTCCAGGGGCTATCTTCAGTGTTGTTTGTACATAGAATATGGACTACTGTGAGTGCACTGGTTTAACAGTGATGACAATAAAGTCCTTGGCCACTGGGACCCAGTTTGCATCCCTTTTTTTTTTGGTTTTATTTTTTGGTTTTGTTTTCCTCCATTTCTTAGGGTCCAGCACCAGACCCTGAAGACCACTTAGTTTATAAGAAATCACTCTCTATTGCATCCAGACATCTCTAAGGTCTTTTCCTTTCCTAAGTCTGTTGCTTTTATCAGATCAGCCTTGTTCCAGCTCATGCCCATTGCAAGCAGCCTGTTCTGTGTCCTGTCTCCCTTGCTCCTTCACACAGAATCTGGCTGTTGACTGGGAGTTGCATATCACAGCCCACAGGCTGGAGGGTTTTCTGTTTTTTCAGAAGAGAAAGAATAAATGCCTCATGAATGTCCTCTCCTCCTCTTTCTTCCAGGACCAGTAAGCAGGAGGTCTCTCTGCCAGGTTGATGGGACACTCTGGGCACAGAGCTCCCACACTGTTGGGGAGCACTTTGCCCTTTCTCAGATGGTCTGTTCCCACCACAGCAGCCTGTCTCTGACTGCAGTACCATTCAGATTGGTGTGGCTGAGCCAAAGGCTAACTCAGCAGCTTTTCCCACTATATAAAGCCAGGATGAGCTTGCATTGTGAACACTTTGTACAGTCCTAGATGTTCTTCCACCCACACTGTAACTTAAAAAAGATACAGTGTGAACTGGAGTAGGGTCAGAGGAAAGCAACAAAGAAGGGTCAGAGGCACAGTGCTGTTTGCACACAAGGAACAGCTGAATGCCCCAGAATGCTACAACCTGGAAAGCAGAAGACCTGGAAGTGAAGGAAAGGGTTTAATACAGTCAAAAATCAAGTAATCATGAGAAACATGGAAAGCTTAAGTAGGAAAGCCCATTCACTGTCTTTTCTAGTGCACACTGTGGAGCTTGCAGCTGGTAGCTGGATCAAATCCTATGAAAGAGGGTGGTTTTGCACTGTGTGCACTTTAACTATGGAATGCCAGATTGTACACGGGCTCACAGGGAGACTGGACAAGCAAAAATCCACTGAAGGTGGTTCAGTGTACTACAGAATTTATGGTCCAGGTTGCCCCTGGTCTGTGAATGGTTGGATGCTGGGAAAGCTTCTGTGGAAGTAGCATATACAGTTGGACCCTCATAATAGGCATTCAGCCATTGTTGACCACTGCCAAAAACTTGTCACCAGACTAGACAGACCTTTAGTCTGCCCCAGCATAATTTGCTACCACACATTCCCCACAGAGAATCATGCTTTTCCTTTTTTCTCTGGGATTTCACTGGTATGACATGTAAACACTGATGGACCAAAGTCCTTCCTCTCTTCCCCAGGGTATGGCACACCACACCCAAAACCAGTCCACTCTGCTGGGGATCAAGCCACATTTTCGTGCTGACTTTTGCTCTTCTGTCTTCTCTCTGAAGGACAAAGCTTCTCAGCCCCTCTATGCCATGTCCTAATGCTGTTTTTCCCTGGCCCAGCACGCCCAGAGCTAACTGAAGATTTGTCAACTTCAGAGGAACGTCTTTAGTGGGTAAAAGTATCACCAGGGTGGGAAGGTTAAGCATGACCCCAGAGAGAAGGGATTTCTGCACCACTGCCTCTAAGGACTGGCCAACATAAGCAGCTGGAATAATTTTCTGGACATTCAGCAGTTTTTACCTTGGCTGTTAAAGAGCAGCTTGGGTTAGGGATACCACAGTGGTACCTGCAGCAGCTCTGGAGGCATCATCAGAGCCCTCACAATGGGCTCAGGCAGACAAGTCCTTGCTGGGCCACCCTGGTCCAGGCAGAGCAGGACAATCATGATCTAGTTGGGGGGAAAACATTCATATAAGCTGAATTGACAAATTTCCTGTTGGGTCAGCCCAAACCACTACATTTGACCCAGTGTGAAATACTTATTTTACTTTTGGGAACAAAAGTCTTCTCCCTGTGTTCTGATTCAGTAAAAGGTCTTGTTTTGAAAATGTTCATGGCACAAGTGTGTTTCAAAAAAAATTATTTTCTTCTTTTACATTTAAAGGGGCTTTTCTGACTTCAGCACATTTGACATATTTATTTGCTTTTCCCAGTCCTCCCCACCAAAAAGAAGTGTCACTCAGCTGACCTCACCATGGGATCTCTGGCAAAAAGACTGCAACATGGTGCCATGGTAGTTTTCAAAACACAAATAATCATTACTACAATTAAATAGACCAGTGTT
The DNA here is from genome assembly GCA_013397075.1 of Rhabdornis inornatus. NCBI lineage: Eukaryota > Metazoa > Chordata > Aves > Passeriformes > Rhabdornithidae > Rhabdornis > Rhabdornis inornatus. The sequence goes on from VWZS01009922.1 coordinate 1,420,657, forward strand.
GTGAATGGATCTGATCATAGACTGTTGAAGCCTAACTTGTTCAAACCAGAGGAAGAAGCAGCACAGCCAGTGGGGTACAGGCAGCACCACTGCACTGAATACAGGCAACACCTATTTGTGTCTTGACTCGGTTCACTCCTGGGTTCCAATGCTCCAGGGGAGTTAATGGTCATTTTAGCCTTGTGTACGAAATCAGGTGAGAAACAAGGGCTCCGTGGAGGCAGAAAACACTGTCCTACCCCCCACAGCTCCTCTGCTCCTTGTACCTGAGCACTTTGGCCTCTTCCCCACATCTTAGGAAGAATCTGGTGTTCACCCATGCATGTTCACAGATACGCACTGGTTTCACTAAATTATCCTCGAAAGTGTATTTCATTCAAATTAAATTTGTTTAACAAAGTTAACTTTCTTCAGGCCAATACTATGTTCTTTGGTCTTTTTCAAGTGTGTCCAAAGGCTCTGATTCTCTGTCAACATGAGTTACTAAGAAATCCCAAGAAACTTTGGAAAAAGCTGAGTCTACATTTGAAAAGAACGTGCTAAGCACTTGCCAAAATACCATGCCTAGCCTCAGAGAGATGTCTTAAGAGTGTGCAACATGTGACTGTAGGATCACAAGATACCACAGGTACCCTAAAGCCCTGAGTCCTACAGCACTCCCAGGGTTCCTATAAAAAGTCTGTTTCCTATTCCCATGAAAAGAGCCCGTTGCAGCCCCTTGTCTAGAGTCATGACATCTCTATCCTCCCCAGAGACTCAGCTTCAACATTTCTTGTTTTCACAAAACTGTTCACCATGGTAGCTCACTCTGCAAGTGCACCTAATCACAGTCAGTTAATTCATCAGTTCTGCTGGTCTCATTACTCTCCCTCTCCCCTTTCACAGATAAACCACATTTAATGGCTGTGTTAAATAACAAGTAGCATGACAAAGAATATCTGGCATACTTCAGAAGGGTAATGTCCTACCAGATTTATCTGGGAGTTTAAATCCCATTTTGAAAAAGTTCTCTTGGTTACTGAACTGCTGAATACAAATTCTGTAATAATTTATTTCAGAAGGGGGAAAAAAATGAAAAGTTCTTAGTATTTCATTATTTGTCTATACATTAATATTTTGATTTCAAGTCCTCATCATAAGGTTTTCCTCAGGTGCAACCTGGTGTGTTCTCAAAGTATTTGCCGTGTAAATATGTGTCTCAATTTCCTGTTCCAGGACATAACCACTCCAAGCAAAGACCTCAGCTCAACCTGGCAGTGGCCATGCTAAATCCACCTCCCAATCCTATCTGCAGAGAGGCAATGGCATCCCACCACTGGATGCTGTCCGTAGCTGTGCACCCACATGGCCAGGGCCTGCACGGACAGCAAGCAGCACACTGCATTCAGACCTCACCAAACCCTTTCTGTGTCCACCCAGCATGCCTGCATGCTGCAGAAACATCATTTTCCATTTCTTTGTTTATTTTTCAAAGCCGAGTCTCTGATCTTCTAGGTAGTAATAATTTTCCAGCCATCAAACAGGCATAAGGAGTGTGGTATGTGCCTGCCACAGTCCTAAACCACAACTGAGAGCTCTGAATACTCTCTATCGTTAGCCCCAACATGACACCAAAGCCAGGCTCAGATGCTGAGCCCTCACTGTCTCAGATAAACTTATGTATTTTGCTGTTAACTATTTTTGAAACAGGATGGGAGGATGTGGCAGAAGCCAGACTTGGGGATCTGCCTGAATCTTTTGCTTAAAGCAAGCCCTCCTAAAATATAGAATGGTTTTCACCTTGAAAGTGGAGATTTATTGGAGGATCTTATAATAGATAGGAAGGGGAAATCCACAACCAGAAGGCAAAATTGTTGAAGGATTTTCTCAGAATACAAACTATGCCTAAAATCATGCATTTCTCAGAACCACCTCCCTTCGTTTTTTCAAATAATCTTTTTATCTCTTTTTAATTGCAACAGAATATAACACCTCTAACTAGGAAGCACAGAGAAGGATACGCTGAAAAATGTCAGCATAGGAGACTCTATTACCAAACTTAAATTAAAAATTACTTTGGATCCTTAAACAACGTCTCTCCAGCCTCTGCCATCCTGACTGTGATTTGCTCGTGCCTCCCTCAGATAAGTACATCCCAGTGTGGTGAGTGTATGTCTTCACAGGTTTGTTTTCAGCCACACTCAGTTTGCTTTTTTGAGGGACTGTTTATATTTCCTTTCAAGAGTATTTATCCAAATATCATAAGGTTATACTGTCCCTTGGCATTTTTGCAGTCTTCACTAGTTATCATTGAGCTATTTTGTGTGCTTTCATTGAACAGCTATTTTGTTCCTCACCCAAAGATTTCAAAGCTACCTATCACATGCATCAAACACAACTAAATAAGTGCGTGATGTCTGGAAAACAGTCTAATAGAATTTTTGGTGTAGAGATGACTGTAAGGCAGGAAAAAAAGTAAGAAATTGACTATTAATCAGGCTTTTTTTCTGTAGCATTGCAGCACGAAATGGTGTCAATGTTTTGCCGTGCTTTGGAAGGCTGCCGGCTCCCCATGCTGTGTGCAGGAGAGCCAGAGCCTCCAGCAGGATACTGCTGTGGCTACCCCAGCAAACCACCTGCAACTCACCACCCGCCATGCAACACAGCCCCCGAAATGAGACAGAAATCTGGTGATTTCGTACTTTTATAATCACAGAGATTCCACAGACAGTTGCATCTCCTGTAAAACACACTAGTAATCACAGCCAGCATTTATACCTACAGTCCCCGCCATTTTCACACAGGAATTACATATGCCTACTGCAGAACAGGGTAATCACTGTGGATCAGGATCTGATCTCATTACCCTGCAGTGAATCCAACCTTATTCAGTCACTCACAGCTGGTGCTTTGGACTTGCACCAGTGTCACTGTGATCAAACTCTGCCTCTCTGCCTGGTCCAAAAAGAATATTTAGAAAAACATGCCAAAAGCGTCTTTTCCCCAGTACAGGCACTGGCTAAGAGCATGTCCTACGTTGTTAGAAACCTCTAACCATCTGGTCACACTTATTCCAAATATTACCATCACCTCTGCAAAATTCATACTGTCCTGCAGCATTGGGTGCTCCAGGGGGCACAGTGGGATCAAGCACCACAAGGAACACAATGTCACTGCCTTCAGAATATTTTGGGTCACTGCTCAGCCCAGTTGTTGACCGAGTCTGCACACAAAGATCCTGGCAAGGCTGGAGAGAGAGGCAGAGCCTGCACAACCTACACTTGTCTAGTTTTGTGCAGGAAGTGGCCCCTTTTATCTGAATCAATGCTTCATGTAGGTTAATTACCCTGCTTACAATAGTGGGTTCAGGGATTTGACTGCCTGGGGAGAAAAGTGACACTTCCCTCATTGCCTTAGAAGTACAGATGGAGTATAGGGCATAAGCAGCCTGACTTGATTAGATTTTACACTTGTTTCTGAGAATGAGAATTCTCAGAACTGCCTCAGCTCATGGGCGGTGGAGACTCAGACCTGCCATTACAGCACATCAGGAGCATCAGCTTCTGTCCATCAGACCTTGCAGATTGCAACAAATCACCCTTGCAACCCCTGCTCCTGAGCTTGAGACTAATAGCAGACTTCTTCATGTGTCACTGCTTGAAGGTGCTACTGAGTGAAATCAGATGGGAGTTGGAGGAAGCAAAATAAAAACTGGTATATTTGCATTCACATAGCGTCTAGAGAACTAATTAGCCTTGGTTTTGGTGAACACACTGGGGGGTAATGATACCAATCAGCAAAGCTGACTTGCCATGTCCCTGGAGATCTTCAGTGCAATGAAAGAAAAAAACATTACCTTATGATTTTGACACCAACACAACTCCATGCGTGCTCTCTACACACCACTGTTACTGGTTGGTTGTATAGGAGTTAAAAACTGCCTCTTTCTGAAGTTCCTTTAAGAGTCATGGTCCTGCATCCCCACAATGCTTTTCCCTGTAGGGTACCAGCAGCCATCATCATCTTGAAGTAGCCAGTGCAGTTTGCCATAATTAGGGCCCTAATTAGTGCTGTTGTGGGAGCAGGAGCCCTCAGGAAGCACAGTGCCTCTTAGGGTGCAGTCCCAGGGCAGAAAAGGTGCTACAAGCTGGTGCAGAAGGAGGCTGAGATCATCAGAACCTCAGACAACCTGAACACCGTGAAGATGAGCAATAATGGAATGACACCAACAGGATCACCCACAATGACTGAACAATAACAACTTTTGCTGTAAAATGGAAGTTCCTCAGTATTGAAACACCAAGGAGGACAGAAGTCTGAGTGTGCTGCCAAGTCCCAGGATAAAGATGCTGCAAAGATGCAAGGAAGCCTTGTGCCATTGGGGAACACCAAAAGAGCCATAAAGGTCTGCAAGGCGGAAGTGCCCTAAGGACCTAGCGCCATACAACTAGAGCAACCCTTAAGAGAAATCTGTCATAGCAGAGTCAGGCAGCCAGGAGGAAATCAGGCAGACCAACAAGTTGCCCTGCTGGTAAAATTAAAGTAGAAGCAAGCAAAACATTTTAAAGCAAGTGAATAAATACTGTAAATATCAGAAGAGAAAGGTTTACAGGCTGAGGGCAGTGAAGAGACTGTCATAATGAAGTATAAACAGAAATAGGTGGAGCAGCCCAATAGAGTCCCTGTCTAATCCTTTCACAACACACCACCATAAAAGGTCTTAAAGCAAGGCTGGTCAAAATTTTCCATCCAAACTTCTCTACTGAACAGTAAAAAGAGTACTTTTTTATGATTACTCTGATTTTTTTTTTTGACCCACAACAGCTGCTTTCCATGAACATTTTCAACATTTTGTGGAAAGGCCAAAAATACCCAACCCTCTGTTTTATGGCAACTAAACATTTTCAGACAAAAAAAATACTTACATTTTGGTGAGAATTAAAGAATGGCCTGTAGTTTTGAGACATGACTAATCCCTTTGTTACCAAACAAATACTTCTTGGTATTCCACTTAGAAGTCCAAATTATTCTCTGGGTAAGGGGGGCACTTACCCAGCAGCACTTTAAATATCCAAATTTAAAAAATCAAACTCAGTTCCAGCCTTAAGGGATGGCCAGTGCTGAGATCTTTGTAAAGAAGGAGTATTGGGAGCTGGTCAAAGAGCAAAACCAAGCAGAAAGATGGACTGATTCTGGATAGGATATAAAGAGAAATGGAAAAAAAAAAAGGAAAACCAGTGTGATGGGTTGATGCTGAATGGCTTCCATGTGCCCACCAAAGCTGTCCTATTGCTCCCCTCCTCAGCTGGGCAGGGGAGAGAAAATATAACAAAAGGCTCATGAGTCAAGGAGGAGGAGAGGTCACCAATTACCATTACAGGCAAACCAGACTCCACTTAGGGAAAATTAATTGAATTTTTTAGCGATCAGAAGAGGGTAATGAGGAAAAAAATGTCTTAAAACACTTTCCTATCACCCCTCCTTTCTTCCTCAGCTCAGCTTCACACCCAAATTCTCTACCTGCTTCCATCCAGCAGCACAGGGGGTTGAGGGATGGGGACTGTGGTCAGTTCCTCACAATTTGTCTGCTGCTCCTTGTCTCTCAGTGGGAGGACTCCTCACCCTCTGCCTCTGCTACAGCAGGGTCCACACCAGTGGGTCCCTCCCACAGCAGACAGTCCTTCATGAACTTGTCCAAGGTGGGTCCTTCCCACAGGCTGCACTTCATACTGTGCTGTAGCATGGATCCCTTCTACAGGGAACAGTCCTTTAGGAACAGACTGCTCCAGCACGGGTCTCCCATGGGTTTACAAGTCCTGCCAGGAGCCTGCTCCAGCATGGGCTTCCAACAGGGTGACAACCTCCTCTGGGCATCCCACTGCTCTGCCACAGGATTCTCCACAGGCTGGGTGGATCTCTGCTCCCCTGGAACCTCCACGGGCTGTGGGGAACACTCTTCCTCACCATGGTCTGCACCGGGGGCTGCAGGGGAATCTCTGCTCTGGCACCTGGAGCACCTCCTGCCCTTCCTTCTCCACTGACCTCGGTGCTTGCAGAACTGCTTCTCTCACATTCTTGCTCCTCTCTCCCACTGCAATTGCTCTTGTACAGTAATCATTCCGCTTGTGAACTCTGCTATGCTCGAGATTCCTCTGTCCCCATATCCCAGAGAATCCACTGTCCCTGCTGCTCTCAGCTTTGGCCAGTGGCCAGCCGTGGGTCCATCTTGGAGCTACGTGGCATTGGCTCTGTCAGACATGGGGGAAACTTGTGGCAGCTTTTCAGAGAAGTCACCCCTGTAATGCCCTTGCTACCCAAACCTTGACATGCTAACCCAATACAACCATCAAAAAAGAAAATAATTTAAGCTATTAAGCTGGGAGACACAGTGAGAGAACTGGAGCTCAGATTGGTGGTTTTGTTGTAGGAAGTGTCAAATGGTTTGGTTTTGGATGGCTGAAAAGCAGTTTCCAACTGAGCATCTAAACACTTGGAGACCAAGCAGCTAGAGTCTTGAATACTTGGCCAGTCAGTGGCCCTGTCTGCCTCAATATCTTTGGTTGCTTTATAATGAGACAGAAACGCAGGGTGCATTTTTTGAATCTGCCTTTGCCAGGGCAGGCAATGTCAGGCCAGAGAGGTTTCTCTAGCCTAGTGGAATATCATCCAGTAAAATAAATACATTATTGAAAGAAGTTAAATCAAAGTCTAAAATACTAACATTTATTGCAGGAATCCTATATGGTACTGTATATTAAAAATAGTTATTTGAGGAAACTGTTCAGTTGGACTGGGGCCAACCGTTGTGTTTTTAGTAATAAAGTATTTCATCTCATTTCACCTCTAACTTTTGATCTTGTGGCAGGTATCACCAGAAGATGGCAGGGTAAGCCAAGGCAGCTGTAAATGTCATCATGCATTAGTATAGGACCTAGAGTTAATTTAAACCTATTTATTTGTGTGATTCACTTGCTTTCCTATCACCTAGCAGCTTACTTTACAAATGCAATTGTAGCCTGGGGTAGATTTTTCTCATGAAATTTCAGGTTTAAACACGTTACTGCAAATGATTCCCAGCAGCTGAAGTGATAATAGAGGCCAAGTAGCATAAACTTCTGGAGGATAAAAATACGCTTTCCATGGGTCCCCTATAACTTCTGAAATCTTCACCAAGCCTAAAGAGAACTAAAATGTAACATACCTCTCAAAAAAAACTCAGCCTTCTGTGGAAGCTGAGGAAGACACTGGATGGTCTGGTATCTATGCTAGAGCAGAAAAGGTAGTAAGAAAAACAGTCCTGGAATGAAAAAGACAAAATTGTTGGAGCTCTGTCCAGCCATGTTAAACAGGAGGAGGAGAGGGAATTATCCCCCTGAAAAAGGAGAAAGCAGGTCACACAAGGAATTAAGGTGAATTAATCAGAGATTAGGTAAAAACAATCAAAGCCTGCTTAAAAATCAAATACTTTTGGTCCTGCATCCTGCTGGTAAAGTTGCACAACATGAACTCTGGGAGGGAGCAACATGTTGGGAATGGCACCCTCAGCTCAGCAATGTGGATATCGAGTATTTTGCATGAGAAGCAAGAGCACTCCTGTCAGACAGGGGCACAGTGGTGTCACATTGCATCACAAGGGGTGGTCTGAAAGCAGACCCTGCTCTGGTGCTACAAAGGTTCTGTGTTGGCAGTGACCCGGTCACAGAGACATCGTCATCAGCAGGTGTCCTCCTGAACTGGGGAAAACAGGGAAGGAAGGAAGGAAGGAAGGAAGGAAGGAAGGAAGGAAGGAAGGAAGGAAGGAGGGGCACAGAAGAGGAAGCGGTTGGTTTCCTGAGCATGGATAAAAAGCTGTCTAAGAAAAATCTAATCTTCAGTCTCTTCTTCCTTGAAAAATCTTACCAAATGGGCACATGTTGAAGGATATAGTTTTTGTGAGGTTGGAAGTTCCAGGTAAGCATGGGGAAAGCATCATGCTCGCATTGCATTTCTCTTCAGGTTCAGTGAGGATGTGAAAAAACCAAAGGGAGTCACAGCCAGTGGTGACAGAAGAAGGTTAAGAACAAGTAGACACAAAGGGAGAAAAGGAAAGTATGACTGGGACATGTGGCTCAGTTGAGGGTAAATGGCAAGGCTATGCAATTCCTGAATTTCCTCTGGGACCGATCCCAGTTAATTTACTTTAAAGAAGCTCTTTTCATTTCAGAGTAGTTATTTTGGTTCCCATCCTTGTGCATTAAGTATTATGGCCTTTTCATTAAGAATGTGCACAAATTTCACTCTGTAGTGGCATTCATGTCAGGCTGCAGTGCTGGCAGCAGGTTAACTTCAAGCTCACAAAAAAAGCATTGCTTATTTTCAGTCCCACTGTAGGGTGAAGAAAACATATAGCCCCTTCCGTTGGTTTGCTGCTTAAATAAAACTAAAAGACATTAATGTAAACTGTGAAATACAAAATCTTTAAGTTAATTAATTCTCCTTCACTGACATGAATTTTTAGGCACTTTTCCTTAGAGCAGGATAAATTTTAAAACCTACTTCTGAACTCATTAAGGCCAGTATAAATAAGGAGTAATGGCTCATGCTAATGGTAATACACTTGTGTATAAATTAGCAAAACCAGATTTAGTTTCACTCTAACTGTTTCATGTTGCGCTATGTCTCCTTTCACTCCATCCTCACAGTTGCATTTCAGGAGGTGTTGCTGTGCCTTGCACACTTGCACAATAAGTAAAACTATTAAATAAACAGGGATACAGCAAAAATATGAAGTTTCAGAATATTCAGGAAATCATCATTTCCTGGAGCTGAATAAACATTTTAGAAAAAACTCACCCAGCAGGAAATGAAGCTATCTGAAGTGGCCAGTAGGTTCAGGGGATGTGGAAAGGGGTTTGTTCAGAGGCGTTAAATAAACAGAGTAAAATGCCTTGGGAAATAGTTCCCTTTATTTGCTTTCTGGGCTAACAATGTTCATTTTACATTCAGCCTTCAGCACAAGAGACACAAACAGGCCCCATGCAAGATTACCAAGCCAAGTGCAAGCTGATACACAGCCCTCCTGGTTCTGCAGGCATCCTGAATTGATAGCTAAAGGAGATCTCGCCACCTTGTACAATACCTGTGCATATTAAGTATTAGGCAAATTAGATATTATCAAAATGACCATTTTACTGCTCCCAAACTTAACAGGTCTGCTTATCCCTTGGCCAACCGACCTCCAAGTCACAGGAAACAATACAACCATATATTGATAGAAAAGCCTGTGGCACATCAAAACCTACTAACCAGGAAATGACATCAAACCTTGAGTCTAAAGATCAGTGACACAAAAGGGAAGAAGGCAAATCATGACTTAGATCTTTACCGTCTTCTGTCTCAATACACCTGTGAAGCTGACACAGAATTTCATAAACACTGCACTGGAATATCACAGAATACAAGGACTTTGCTGCATTTTTAAGCTCTAGCCATGCCTCAGGAAAACAGGCATTTCAGTCCAGGTCCTTGAGCCAGAGTCAGGTGGTGAGCACAGACTACAAATTTCCTTGTTTTTTCTCCCACTGTTCTCTCTCCTTCCCTTATATTCCAGTGAGTTTTAACTCCCCACCATGACACTGTGGGGAGAAATAGATGGTCTTGAACTCTGAGTGCTCTTGACTCAGACACCAAGTTTTTCTATGTTTTCTACATGGGTGTCATTCCTATACTGCAGTAAAATCAATAGGTTGGATGGAATTAAGACAGTTAACATGCATAAGGATATCAGACTGGGGATAAAAAATGTTTTCACAACTTTATGTGCCAAAACATTTTAATAAACTTATCCTTATTTTCCATATGCCTCAGTTGCTGGTGTGTAAGGTTGAGGCTGTAACCCCTTTATGCCTGTGGAAGACATGAGTACTTGTGGCACAAGAGCTACACAGTGCTTGTCACCGTGGGTCCCTAGAATTACTTGTTAATAAAACATTAACAGCAGCAATGCCATATGGACCTGCATCTCACTGCTGCTCTGAGGTCTGAGACACCCTTAAGGAATTTTCAAGGAATATGCTCCATTAATGAAGTTGTCCTTCATGGAGCTTCTGGAGAAAAGATGAAAATGTGGATATGAGGAGAAAAACAAGAGAGTCCTGAGAGATTAGGAGGAAGGGCAGAGAAAATGGAGGAGGCAGTGGAGAAACACAGTGAAGAAAGAACTAATGCGTGAAGAAAAAATGACGGGAGAGATTACAGCAAAAGAAGCCAGAAAACATATATTAGGGATTTGGAGAAGAAGCAGAAGTAAGATCTGGATGGACGAGAGAAGGTGGACCAAGAGAGTGAGGGGAAAAAGTTCCAACAGGTCTGATAGCAGAGCTCTGATGAAGCTTCACACATTTCAAATTAGAAATATGGGCCCCTCCCCAGCAAAACCGGGCTTCCACTGCCAGCAAAATTGTTTCCACAGCTGAGACTGCAGTGCCAGCGAATGTCTGCAATCAGCCCATCCAGGTGTTCTGTGATACAGGCTGCACCAGACTCAACCCATCAAAGCAATGGGAATAAATCTGAGGGCCAGGAATTGGGCCCCTGCTTGGCTGCTGCTGTGCAGAAACGAGAACGTAAATAGCCAAAAAAGACATATTTAAGGTATAACTCAACAAAAATAAGAAACAGACCTTTTGATAGCAGACATGCTAACAAATCAAGTTCATGGTATAAGAACCAGCTATCCTGCAGGAGGGACAAGGACTCTGGATGCTGCTGTAGGAGTCTGATATGCCAATTCGCAGACATTCCATCTATTTCACTTTTTAAACTGGACTTACACAAACTATCCTACCTGAACTTTTAACAAACGCCTGCAGAGATTCAAAGCCTGACCAGTTTTCAGTCTCTTGCATCCCAGTGAACACCAGCATGACTTCTGTGGTGGGCCCTTGGTCTCAGCAGGCGAGTGCAGCAATGTCAGTGGTCACTACACCACCAGCGAACTGTGGCACTGCTTCATGTTGTCTCAGGGGAGCCAAAGGCAGGGCACTCAGTGCTGCCTGTTCCACAGCTAGCTGCGTGGACTTTGGGGAGAATTGTTAATCCAGTCAGTTCGACTAAGAGCATGACAATTCAGTCTGATGGAAAAGAGAGAGACACTATGACCCAGATCTGTTTTTTCAAGCATAGTTCCAACACACTGAGTGCATTATATAGCAAGGGGTAGGCGAGATTTGCTATAAACAAAATAGTAACCCAAATCCCAGTGAATACCTTCTCCTGGATCTGTACCAGCAAACAATAAAATTAAGCTGGAAGGTGCTCTCTGGGGCACCACGTCCAACTCACTGCTGCTGCAAGCAACCACGTCATAGAGTCTCCTCATAACCATTAATTCCCTTTTTTATTTTTCTTTTTACTAGGGCATCAGGGTGTTATCTATTTAACTATGTCAAATATTCATCTTTTTATCACTGCAACACAGACAGTTTTGTGAAGGAATCCAGTTCTTGGACCAGAGACGGAACAACATGGCTGCTCACGCATCAGCTTGTCTTGGCCTCTGTCTGGTCTTTGTTTGCACAGGCCTTGAATGTTCACAACATATATTTAAACACAATCAAACCCTGATATGATTCAAATTTATGGGAGTGTTCCACACTAGCAAAACTGAACCAAAGCCTTGCTCTGCTGGAAAAAGATCATTTTAAAGATAACCACCCACTTTCCCAGGAGGCTTTCTGCAATCAACAGCTGAATGACTGTGAGTGAGTGTAACTGGGCTCACATATGGTGCTCAGCATGTGACTGGCAAGATCCCTGCCCTCGTGTTACATGGGACATGGGAAAGCTACCACATCAGGAGATGGTGTTTTCCCCAGCACTCCACAGCACTCCATGTTATGTTTAGGCTGTCCTCCCTCTCTTAGCCCCTTGCCTGGGCTGGGCTCCACTTCAGCTGTGAGGGAAGAGACACAGGAAATTTTTCACTATTGCCCCGTCTTGAATTCTTCTTCACTGCAAACTCTCCTGGAAAAATACCCTCCTGCAGTTACATCAGCACTGTGACCACACTGGAAGTTTGTGGTGGCACCCGGAAGGGGTTAATTTAAGCAAACTGTTGGGTAGTTTTAGAGGAGCACCAGGAAGGACTGAGTCTTGAGCAACTTCCCTTTGTATTTTCTCAGTCCATTCCCTAAAGCTTCTGCAGCAAGGAGCCATGGATCCAAATTGTTTCTGTCAGCTGCCTAATGTATTTGAGGATGGTGCAAATGAGAGGTAACCAAATCCCCTTAGCCTGCTTTCAAATCTGCCCAAACACAGCATGTGAAGTCAGGCAAGACTCCAACTGGACACTGATTTTGCAGCCCTCATGATTTCAGTCTCCCTTGGACTGCACTCACAGCCCCCCAGTGCTGACAGCAGCCCCCTTCTCTGTGTGAGGCAGAGCAAAAAGGATGGTCTACTGATCCCATCCAAAGCAGGAGGCTAGCAATCTCCCTCTTCGAAAGGCCAAATCACAGGCAATGCAAAAGGGAGCCACCTGTCTCCCGAGGAAGCTTGAATCCGCTGTAAAGGAGAGAAAGGAATAAAGGAAAATTTGCCATGAACTTCCAAATGAATTATATGCCTCCTGGGAAGAAGACAGTAAATTTCTTTTGGTAAATCATTAGTCACAAAACACATTTCAGGTTGGCTGATCATTCTCTGAAGTTTGAACAAATCCAATAAACTGGTTTTGCCAAAACAAATGAAGGCTGGGGGGGCAAGGGGGGCAGGGGGGTGTGTTTAATCTATCACAAACAGTTTGTTTAGACACTTTCTGAGCATAAGCCCTTCACATTTTGAAATATTTAACTTTCTGGGTACTTACAATCAAGGTCATGTAAATAAAGGTCATGTAAATAAAATTGGTGGTAGTTAACTTCCCATCCAATAACACAAAATTAATACCCTCAGCTAAAAAATGGAAGATGTAGGTTTGATTCCTTCCTGTGGCTCAAGGAGCTGCACTCACATTCCAGAAAACTCCACTGCCCATAAGTCAGTGCTGGTGTTTCTGCTCTCCTGGATCCTTGTGGATGATACTTCAGAGTCTGCAAGTTAAGTGTTCTTTCTGATTAAAAAGACTGGCTTGAACTAAAGCCCTCTACCCCTTTGGAGGACAGTAGTCACTTAGCCACTTGTTGGCCCCTTTCAGTTGTTCCCAGTCACGTGTGAGGCTCAGGATGCTCCAAGGAGGAGAGCAGTGCCAGGAGGTGAGGATGAGGCCAGGAGCAGAACTGGCAGAGCTGCCTGCAGCAGCACATCACACACTTCTTTGCAACATGGACAGAGGAGTAACCAGGGGTTCCTTTCAAGTCAAAGAGAAGTGCAAGCTACTGCCAGCTTTATTAATTTAATTTTCTTGGCTTTTATCTCAGAAGAGCAAGCAACAAACTTTCCATGACTTTTTACCCCAAAGTTTGGGGTGTTTTTTAACCTCTTTTCTCTATGGCAAATTAAAAATCCTGATGTTGGGACAGTAGAACACGATCTGCATTTTAGTTATTTATTTCAATTACTTTGCAGATCAGCAACAAACTTATAACTTGGTTACCCAGTCCCTCCTTCCTGCCCTCATTTGACCCATTTCCCGTTTATTTAGATGTCTCGTAAAACAGACTGTTTTTTTTCCAAATTATCCCAGGAGCAGTTGTCTTTTTATTTCAGATAAGGCACCAAGGGGGCCTAATTGCTCAACTCATCTGTGGAAAAAACTTAAAACTTAACCTTACTAACATGCAGCTTCCAAATTAATTTCATACATCACTGTCTGCATTTCTAGTAGATAGAATGGAAAACAAAGAATCCATTTGTTTGGCATAAAGATTAAAAACCCAACATAATTTTCCAATTTCATGTTTTCTAACACACTTCATTGTATAGCTGAGGGAGAAATCAGCTGATTTCTCTCATGCCTGACCATATGATCAGGAGACAGCTACTGCAGGTACAGTTCTGTGAGGGAACTCTTTTGAAGTCAGAATTCAAAAAGACTTTCAGGGGTTTAAATGCCTTTTTAATGTGGTCTCTTTTCTGTGTGGAGTACAGTCCATACTTAAAGGGCTTTCTATGTGCCTGTGAGAAATGCCTTTCTTGAAACTAATTTTTCATCTCTGCCCTACAAACTCTGTGCAAAAGCTGAGACCACTCAGTAGATCCTCACATGCTTCAGTGTGTGCTCATCTTAATTGTGGTTCTGTGAGGTCCCAAAACCAACAGATCAGTCTGGATCAGATAATGTAGGTCACAGTCCAAAGGCTGGATGCAAATACCTATTATGAAAGTAACAAAACACTTCTTTTTCTCCTTATTGCCTTTAAAGTCAAGGACATCTGCTTTGCACTGAACTGATTCTACTTTTCACAGGGCAACCTCATTGTATTTTAATTTGGGGGCCATCACTCGGTGAGACTGCTACATGTCCCAGGCAGGTAGCAAGCTTGTGGAGGTCAGGTAGCACCAGGTCCTTGTGTCCCTCCAAACACAGACTGCAATCTTCAGTTTGCAGGACAGGCATCATTGCACTCCAGAAAGTGCCTTCTCAGGGAAATATTAGTAGGCATTGCCTCAGAAAGGGCAGAGGGGTTCCCAACACAGTAAAGTTCGCTGCTGTCTCCTATCATGACATGTCTGGTAGGAGCTGCCTCAGGTGCACGATGTTTTTGGGTAAGGCTTGGTCTTTCCTCCATGGCACCACAGCTGGGAGACAGCTGTCTTGTGCCAAAACACCCCCTGCAATGTGGTGGGCACCATCAGTGAGGCCCATCATGGTGATGGAAATCAGGTGGCTGTATGCCCTTCCTTTGAGCTCTGAGCAACAGCAGAAAGAGTGGGTCTGGAATCACCCATTTCTCCCCTTTCTCACTGACTTTCCTTCCCAGTGTAACCATTCAGGCTGCAGCACACCCCCAGACTACAGGGGGAAAAAGAAAGGAAAAAAAAGGAAAAAAAAATCCAAACACTTTCTGGAACGTTTCAGTTTTCATAGTCTTGTCACCCAGTCCGAGTGCAACAGTCAGAGTAATTATACAACCTTTTAAAATATCACAGTGACATATGAGGTAATGCCACTTTCTGCTCAGGCTCCATTGGGAGCTGCTAGGCTGAGCCCTGCTGTCAGCAGTGTTTGGAGCAAGCACTCATCCACCTTCATTTTCCTGGGGAAACAGGAGTTCCCAGAGCCCAGACAGGACGTCATGGCACAGAAACACCCCTCTGATGTGAAAGTCCCCTTCATTTCTGAATGATTGTTTGATGAAAAGAGGAGTTGCTGTAATTCTGATCTGAGAAGATAAAATATTTTTTATCTGAATAGTTTTGGATCAAGCTGGCTGAGATCAGCTCTGGGAGTGTGTTCAGCCATAGAGAAACACAGAATAAAGCTAGAGCTGTAACATTTTTATAGCCTGATTGCTAACCCCCCTCCACAGATTTTGCCTAAAGTCACCTAGAGTCTCTGAGAAAGCAAACAACATGTTTTCTTTTACTAGACCTGTTAGTTGTTATTTTAGCATTTATTTCACAGTGAGCACATGGAACAAGCAAAGCCTGACTAATCCTACAACCTTTTCTTCTACTCCACTCAACACAGCAAGCCCATCACATCACCCTGGACTGTGGAGGAATGAGAAACTGCCCATTCCACCTCACCCCTCCCCACTCACAGAGGCTAGGAGCCCATCACCCTCATAATTTCTGTGTTTCTCACTGGATATTTCTTCAAATGTGGCCTGGACTTGAAGCTTACATGAAGTGCTGAGGAATAGTCATGTTTGGGGCATGGATCAGCAGACCTAGCAGGAAGGTTTGGTCCTTCCTCTACACAGTCTGCTTCAGTGAACAAGGTCTTTGTCCTATGCAGAGGTGTCAGACGTGTTTAGGCTCTCATAAACAACTCCAAGACTCAGCCTGTGCCTACACCTGAGTATATGTTTGCACACAGACAG
The DNA here is from genome assembly GCA_013397075.1 of Rhabdornis inornatus. Taxonomy (NCBI): domain Eukaryota; kingdom Metazoa; phylum Chordata; class Aves; order Passeriformes; family Rhabdornithidae; genus Rhabdornis; species Rhabdornis inornatus. The sequence goes on from VWZS01009922.1 coordinate 1,436,601, forward strand.
AGAAGCCTGCATCAGGAAAAGGAAAGACTCCTAATTAATAGACAACACTGACACATCTGGGGACACTGAAGAGCTGTGCTCCATGAAGTCCCTGTTCCCCCAAGGAAACAGAATATTTTTAGGTTGAAGAGGACAGATTTGATTATTTACATGATATGTGATTTCTCTGCCCAAATGTCTCCATGGAGATGCCCTTGGAGAGGATTGCCTCTTTGGGTCTGCAGTAAGAGAAAAAAGTATTTTTTAAAACAAGTGACAAAGAGGATCCAGGCAGCTCAAAGATAGTCACTCTTTCCTCGGTTCTTGAAAAAATTAAGGAGCAAGTCTTTATTCAAGACATTTCACTGCAAGTGAAAGGAAAGACAGCAACTGTGAAGAGCCAGCATGGATTAACAAAAGTTGAACTCATCAATAACCTGGACAGGGGAATGTAACAAACCCTCAGCGAGTCTTTTAGTGACACCACATTGGGATGAGCACTGATACACTGGATGTCACCCAAGGACCCAGACAAACTGGAGAAACGGGTCAGAAGGAGCTTCATGAAATGCTACAAAGACAAACGCAAAGTCCTGCACCTGGGTAGCATCTACCCACTGTGTTCAGCACAGACTGGAGTCAACCAGCTGGGGCAGTGCTTTGTGGACATGCTGATCCCGACTGTGGGAATGAGAGCTGTGCACATACTGAGCTGTATTAGCAGAGGTGTAGGCAGCCTTCTGAGGAAAGTGGTTATTGCTCTCTTCTCAGGACCTGCAAAGATACATCTGGAATAGTGGAATAGTGTGTCCCAACTTGGGCCCTGATCAAAAGTAAGGAAAAATTTTTACAGTGATGGTGGTTGAGCATTGGCACAAATTGCCCTCAGAAATCGTGACATCTCCATCCCTAGAGGTACTCAAAATGCAACTGGACAAGACTGAGCAACCTGATCTAACTTCAAAGCTAGCCTTGCTTTCTGCTGAAGGCTGGACTACAAGACCGCCAGAGATCCAGCCTGAATTTTTCCACAATTCTATGATTTATGATAGCTCTCAGCAAATCCTGTGCCATTATGTTGCTGAAAAATGGTCTATACTTTTACAAGGGGAATGTTTCAAGCAGTATCAGCACTTCCTATTAAAAGTTTGGCAAATGCATATGTCAATATTTTTAAAACGTAATTGAACATTGCTGTTTTCATTATTTTCCCCTACTTTCAGGAAGAAAATAGATTATTAGTAAACATGAATTTTCTAAAATTATATCATAAAAATTCTGGCAAAACCCTCTGGAAATACGTTGTAAAAATAAGCAGAAAAAGTATCAATTTCAGATCATAAGGAGTGGAAAGATCTTCAGAATGTCAAAAATAGTGAAATAATTTAACTACCTCTGTAATTTCTATAATGCAATAAACATATGCATTACCTGCTGGGTAAAAACCATGAAGACATTTTCCATTTGAATTAAGCGAATTCAATCCCATAATTTCCATTCTTTGGTGCTCATTTTCCTTAAATTATCTCCTGAAAGAGTTTCTTGGCAAATATGTTCCCTGGAACAATTCACTTCAAATAAATGTTGCACACATTGCAGAAAAAGCAAATTTCACTTTCATAATTGCCCCACATTCTCACTACAAATTGCAGCATGTGAACAGTAGTACTGCACATAACCTTTATGCAGGTCTGGACACATGAGTTTCCAGTAGCAAATATTTCTGATTATCTTCTCATAAACATGCAGGCAGATGAGGCTGGCCCTTCCTTCTTTGTTTATGCTTAGCTATGCCTGCAACACAATGACAGCAATTCCTTCTTCCGATGTTCCTATTGGTGCTGCCAAGAAAAGTGGCAACTTTTATATAACCACTTTATATATCAAAAAGAATTTTTGGGAGCATCTAGGAATCTAACATGCCATCTACCTGAGGAACCAAGAAAGCTCTGAAGTATCAGAGGGGGCACAGTCTGCACCCTTTCCACCTGTATAATTTTGTGGGCTTGCATGAAGTGTTGTTAAGACCTTGAGCAACCTAATATAACTAAATTGTCCTGATCCGAAGGAGCCTTGTAAACTGATTTAGTTTGTGTGATTGCATCATCTCAACATGATATGAATATGACTGTACTTGGATTTTCCTCTACAGAGCTCCAGAGCTTGGGCTGAAGTAATGTCCACCAAAATCATTCCTTATCAGGATGGCCAGTATTGTGTCACTGCTCTTCCATTTTCTCTTTTATTGCCACATCTAAATCTTACCTCTTCCCTTGTAGTAAAAGATTGTTCTTTATTATTGTGTACTAATATACTTCTAGTTATGGATATTAATAAATATGTTAATAACTATGTAATGTCAACACCATGTAATTCTTTTAGTAGATAATACTATAAGGAAAAGAATGGAAATCCTTTCCACTGAACTTATTTAATTCAAATGAAAACACATATGTAGACAACACAGAATTTATGACAAAATGCACACAAACCAAAACTGGGCTTACATCTTTAGGCAGCAAGAATGGACTACTGCTGTCATGTTTCTTCTTCATTCTGAGTATCAGTATTTTTGAACTTCTTTCCTTAAAAATAACCTATTTGTATTATCACCCAGCTTTTCTCCCTAACTCAGTGTATATTTTTTTTCCAAATGTTTACAGCATGTACCAGGCTGCATTAATAAAAATTTGTACCTCCCCTGGATTATTAAGAAAGCCAGTAATTAAGATACGTTTCAGAAACAATCTTTGCAACACCTAAAGGCATTCCAATTTGCTCAGTTTTGTGGCCATTTACCCAGATTTCATGTTATGTGAAATGTTTTTTAAAAATTTGATTTAATTTTTTGGGTAAAGCTTTATTAGACCTAGAGAATGCAGTTCTGAAGTATAAATGCTGTTCTTCAGCTTGCTTTAATAAGTATGATGAAGTCAATATGGTTATGTTTCCTTTCTCCAGCTGAGACTCTGACCTTCAGTATAACATTTACCTCATTTTCTTCTTCCACTAATTAGTCTAGGCTTTAAAAATTGTTTGTCTGGCAACATTTAGTCTTGACAAAACAGTGCAGGTTATTGATCATAATTTTACTGTCTTCTAGATGTTCAAAGATTATTTTCCTTATCAGATGTTGAGTTTTGGATTAAAGTACTTTTAAAAATGGTAATGACTAAAAATATTCTCCTTTTTGAGGATTTCTAGTGTTCTTTTCTTCTCATTCCAGTAATTTCTAAGTGCTTTCAGGTTTTTAAAAAGTAACTGCTTATAGTCTGGTAAGTCCTTTAGCTTGCTAAGACCTAGTTCATATTTCTTAACCTGTTTGTCTTAACCTTAAAGTAACCATATGATGGAATTCTGAAAAATTAGCAACACTTAATTATTTTAGAGAAGAATTTTATAAAGGTATATTCATTGCCTTGATCTTAAATTGCCCCTAATTGTCTGCCTGTTCACAATTCATAGTGGATTGTTTCCTAGGTTTTTAGTCTTGCGTTCTTTAAAAGTAAAGGATTTTATTTACCTTATAGATATAGAAGGGAATAATTTCTCCTCAGAAAGAAAAAAAAAAAANACAGGAGAGGTGCTCTAGTCTCTTAGACATTTTTGTGGCCCTTTTCTGGAGTGTCTCCAGTATATCCATGTCTCTCTNTTCATTTTCTTTAATCTCAATGACTAATTCACAGGACACCCAGTTTACACTTAATTCCACACCAATACCAGTAAAAACCACTTACTGAATATAACAATTTGTGAGTAGTCTTGGCTGGGTTTTCTTACCCTTCCCCCCCACTGTATATTTTATTACTTGCCCCATTGTGATTTGAAGTCACAATCAATGGAACAATCTCTTGTTGAGGCTACATGTGCTCTTCTCAGCTGCAAACTTAATTCTCTTCCACTCATCGCAGAATCACAGAATGGCTGAGGTTGGAAGGGACCTTTGGAGCTCATCTGGTCCAACCCACCTGGTAGAGAAGAGCCATCTAGAGCAAGCTGGCCAGGACCATGTCCAGTTAGCTTCTTACTACCTCCAAAGAGAGACAATCCACAACCTCCCTGCACAACCTGTGCCAGTGGTTGGTCAACCTCACAGCAAACAAACCCGTTTTCTGATGTTCAGAGAGAACCTTCTGTGTTTTAGTTTGGGCCCATAGCCTCTGGTGCTGTCTCTAAGCACCACTAGAAAGAGCCTGGCTGTGTCCTCTTTACCCTTCAAGTATTTAGACACACTGGTAAGGTCTTCCCTTCCCTTCCCTTCCCTTCCCTTCCCTTCCCTTCCCTTCCCTTCCCTTCCCAGGATGAGAGGAAAGGCACCAAATCCCCTCTGGTTTAATCCCCTCTGGTTTTACCCCCTCTTNCTTCCCTTCCCTTCCCTTCCCTTCCCCAACTCTCCCAGCCTGTTCTCACAGGAGAGGTTCTCTAGTCTCTTAGACATTTTTGTGGCCCTTTTCTGGAGTGTCTCCAGTATATCCATGTCTCTCTTCTGAGGAGCCCAGGACTGAACTCAGCACTACAGGTGAATTTCCCCATTCACATCAAAGAGGCCATGGACAATTTTTTTCTGTTGTTTTTCATTAAATTTTGCAGAAATTAATCATGTGTGCACTCCCACAATGAGTAGGAGTTGTAATGAATCAGAGGAATTTTTGGTTGCCAGCCTGCCCATTACTCTCAAATCAGCACTGAGCAACACAACAAACCCCATTAGAGTCAATGGAAAAACCCTGCTGATTTCTGCTGGTGGAAGTTTGATCAGGACCCCTCTGGGTTGTACTGCACCTGGTTAGCTTGAATAAAAACTATTTGCTACAGTTTCTTAGATGGATTAGAAATATTTTTTTCAGTTCATGTAGGAGGATATTTAGATGAGTTTTTAAAGCAATGTTTTCCTCTACTATCCAAGGAAAAGGTGACTGCTGCTCTCACATGTTTACCAGATTTAAATTACTCATCTCTCCTAAGCCCATTGAGAAATAATACGCTTTTTAATGATTTTGCCGAACAGCCAGAATGTAAGCTTTCCTGTGCTACTCCATCAATTACTTCATGGCTATAGTGGAAAGGTTGCTGCACTCAGGGGCCAAAGGGTGATTTACTCAGCACAGTTAGTACAGTTAACTGAATATTTGGCTTATTTAGCAGAAAGACAGGCATCTGCTGACACAGAGGCAACAATTTTTGAAAAGCTGTCTGTGAAGAAATGACTCATGTTTCGGGAAGCCCCTAAAAAAGTCGTAATTAAAGTGAAGGCACTTCAATTTGAAGAATGCAGCCAGTGTAATCTAACAGCAGCAGTGACTTCAGTGGCAGTTTTGGGAAGTATCAGATTTTCTGATCACTTTGGGAGATGTGGAAAGTGAAACTTTAGTGATTGTATAGATGTAATCTCAATTAGCCCAGTTATAATCTTGGATAATTTCTACAAATGCCAGCATTGCTTCATTACAGAGAGGGCACCATCAGCCAGATCCTCTATGCTCTCTTAACTGGAATTCAATCACTTTTTTTTTTCTCTCTCTTTCTCTTTCCTATCATTCAAACTCTTCCTCCAAGAGTTTCTACTGGACAGCTGTCCTGAAGTAATTTCAGTAATCCCTTACATGTTGCAGCAAAGCACTGCTGATTGTGCTAAATATGCTGGGCTGTACAGAAACTAGCAGTAACTCTCTACTTTTGGGCTTCCTCACCCTGAATGCGTCGGACTATGAAAATGTGTTTTCACTGAAAAAAAGCTCCCCAAAAAGATGTTCAGTGGAGGGAGCAAAATGTTCTTGCTCAGACCTAGAATGAAGGACCATAGGCCAGGCTGGATGGGGCTTTGGGTGACCTGATCTAGTGGAAGGTGTCCCTGCTCATGGCAGTGGGGTTGGAACTAAGTGATCTTTGTGTCCCTCCCAGCCCAAACCATTTTATGACTCTCTGACCATACAGCAAGATCCACTTATATATGTATTCTTACCATGCTGGTAGTATTCCTTTAATTGACTAATTGCACAACCTCACTTCAAATAATGTCAGAAAAAACAGATAGTCAGAATAAGATTCATACACTTGTACTGTAATTTAAGGCTTCTGATGTTTGAAAACCTAGCTTTGTGGATACAGGCATCAGATTAATGCAGAGGTTTCTAAAACTGGCACAGCCTCATTAACAATATTGTTATAATTGTCTACTGGCACGTTGGATTACTGCCATGTGCTGAAATAACCAATAAATAACCAATCAATGGACTATCAGGACACAGCCACACATGCACCAAAACAAAGATTAGAGGCTTCAGCTTCCTTCCCCCACAGACATGTGCTATTGGTTCAATTACTACAGCATTCTTCAAGTGGTGCCTATCAGAAATTGAAATAAGGGGCTACGTGGCCATAAGCAGGAACCTTGAGCAATATGACAAAACTTGTTTCATAGGCATGACTGACCCATGGAACTGCATACATTCTCAAAACATAATAAACACAAAGATGAAAGAAGAGATTACAAACTGCAATATTTTTCTTATTAGCTCAGTAAGAAAGCCGCTGATGAGAACTGACTGCAAAAGATGCATGAACAATGAGGAATGAAAACTAGCATTTAAATACTGCATAGGAAAAATATAAAAATTAATTAGTCTCAAGACACAGATCATTAATAGTGAAATCAAGGAAAATTTTCACAGAGATTTTCTCCAAGATGGCAGCTGCTCTTAGGAGTGGATCCAAAGCCTACTGAATTCAATGGAAAGATTTAACTTCAATGGACTTGGGATAATTTCTACTTTTGGCTGAGAGAGTCACATTACTCCAAGTTAAAAGAAAGAAGAATTGGCAAACGATTACTGAGACTACAGCACATTTAGGGTCAAAAGACCTTAGCTGCTAGACCAAATCATCCTTGACATGATTCCACCATATCCAGAGGATTTGCTGAGTCAATTTTCTAGAGACTGATGATGCCATTTGTGTTTTTCAATTAGTTCAGTTTGTAAGTCAGAGTAAAATTTGATCCAGTAGATGCAACCAAACTGAAAAGTTTACTTAATTTAAATACAATAGTGCTTTTGGATTAAATAACTGCAGACGTTTTTCTTAACCCATTAAATGGCTATATTTTATGAGTAACCTCACAGCTATGAAATATAGCTCTCCAATGATATAACTATTCTGTATAACTTTCTTCCCAACAGCTGCTGGTGGGAATTTCACCGTTTCTGAGATTAATACGGTACGCATACATACCATACCTGGAGGGAAAGGGAGAGCAATAGGAAATACAATGAGCTGACTCAAGATATGTTATTTATTTGCACACATTTTTAATGATCTCATATCTCAGAAGTGGTGGAGGGAACCTGAGCCACTTGTGAATTATGAAAGGTCATCAATAACTCATAGCAATATATGACACATCCATTCAGGTCATCCAGACTTACTCCATGCTTGGATCTGTTTATCTAACACCAGTTTTAGTTTAGTCTGTACTGTGTGTTGATTTCATAGTACATCATGTAGCAATGAGATCTCTTGGCTACACTCCCATGTAAGATGACTAAGTTTGAAGTATAAGAGAACCTGAAACAAATTTTCAGAGTATCAGTTGGTTGAACTGAACCACACATATCTACTTCCAATGACATGTTGTGAGCATTAAGTAAAATAACTTAAATATATCAGATTGGTTGTGTGCACGTGCATCTGTAAAAACACTCTCACATTTCATGCAGTTGAAACTCAAAACTTTTCCTCATGCATGTTTCTCTCCCTAAGAAACTGAAATAGCAAACATGCAACAGAGATTACTTTGATAGTAATAGCACAAGACACTCAAGTATTACAGAGATGAGCATAGTAGAAGAATGAAATGAATTGCAATCCAGTTTTTTACTGTCTTAAAAGGAAGCTAAAAGGCACATTTTATTCCCAGTCACGTATCTGAAATTCAGCAATTAGGTATAATCCATATAGAGACAAGGGTATAATTTACTTTGCTATTCTTAAAAACTGTTCAGGCTACAGTTACACATGTTTTAATTATAGCTACTTTGCGACAGCTCTCAGACAATAAACCATATTTGAAAAGGCAGTTCTGAAAAAAAAAAACATGATTTTAAATGGGTTTTGTCCAAGGAATCTTAATCAACTGATACGAAAATATTAAACTCTTCAGCTAGTTCCTCCTGGTAATACTCACGATATCAAACTGACCAGGCAGTGACCATTATTGACTGCTGAAAGTTCATGGCAATACCCTGGGGCAGAGCTCATTTCTTCCAGCCCCAAGCACCCCTGTGGTTATCACTTCATGAGCTAATGTGAGCTCGGTGTGGGAAATACTGGCACGTGGCACACCGTGGGGAGCTGTGGTGAGCACACGTTCTAGGCAGGGCTGCATACTTACAAGTGCTAGCACTGTCATCGCTACTCATGCATGCAAATTCTCAGCACAGATCAGTATCCAACAGCTACATGGCAAGACAGGATGCATTTTAGTGACCTACAGATGTGCTTTTTGGGATGGCTGCAAACATTCAGGCCTTTGGACAAGCACCCCACCTGGCTCTATATCAGCCCAAATGCTACATAAACGATTTTGTAGCGTTCTTGTATCAACTTGGCATGAAAAAAAATTAGTCTCCAAACCAAAATACTCTGAGCACTCCTCACATCACATGTGCTGTTTGAGGCAGACACCAAAGTCATTTATCTGCACAGTTGTTCTCCAACTTGACAAAAGAACCCAAGCCAAAGGGTCTTTGATATCAAGGAAAAATTAATTCCATGCACGCAACTCTTGGTCTTTTCCACTACTTTAATCAAACTCTCATGGTAAGTCATTTCACATTTTATACATGAAATAGAACATTCTGTTTATAAACCAGAACACTGCACAAACATAGTTTTTGTCAGGGCATGAGAGCAGCTCTCAGGCAAACGACAGCACAAAGCAACACTTTCTACAGGCTGCTGGGCACTCCACACCACAAGATAAAGTGAGGGTTACCTGTTTACAGCCAGAAGATGGAAGAAAGCTTGGTCCTATCTTTTGCTGTCAAAATCTTCCCTCAACTTAATGGCAAATGTGCCTACCTAAAAGTGACAGCACACCCTGCAATTAGTTTTCATTTTTTCTTCCTCACCCTTTTAGAAAGTTTCTTGCTTCTTTTCCCTCCTATCACCTCAAAATTGGCTTTAAACATCTAGATTATCAAGTTTCATCAAACTGATTTTATGGTTGGTTGATTGGTTGGAGTTTTTTTCCAAAGAGAACAGCTAACTTTCCCAAAGTTAAAATAAAAGTATTGCTTTCAACAAGACAGCTGAGTGAGTGGCAAAGCACAGTGAATGATCCCTACCACAAATACCCAGAGCTGCAACCCACAAAGCTCAAAACTGCACGATTTTATAACTAAAAGAACCACCAGGTATAAAGCCAGAAGGCAATAGTTACGATGGCTGAGGTTCTGCCAGGAAGTGTTTCTATACCTGACATGTTTCAGAAAGTAAGTGCAGGGTAAAAAACAGGCCTATCTGCTCTTTCAACAGGTTGTCCACTGGTCCTAAGTATTAAAGCCAGCTCAGAAAGTCAGGCTACACTGAATTTGCCTCCTAACCCATCAGAGAACAATCTTCTGGAAACAAACCACCATAATCTACAGAGCTCTAGAGAAGCTCACCCATCAGCTACCAATATTGCTCCTGCCCTGGGGATGAATGGAGGCCATAAGTCTACAGTGCTTCCCACAAGGCTACAACTCTTCAGATCCAGATGTAAAAACTTCAAGTAAAATAAAGAAAAGCAAAGATAATAGCCTACTGTTTTAAGTTAGCACTTCTTCCAGTTATTGTATGAGCACACCAGTCAGATCAAATCCTACAAATCTGATTCTGACATCACCACATTAAATATATTGCACTATCTCTGTCAATTTAAATGAAATCACTGCTGATTTTTCCTACTATTAGATCAGAGTTAGGCAAATGAGCTGTTCAGTATGACTGCAGCAGTCAGGTGCTCTGAGTACAGTGTTGATGGGTCCTATGCACATACTTAAACACAACAAAACAGAATACACCAGAGCCTGACTAACACAGATCTGGCATGAGACCAGGATCTAAGCCTTGTTTTTCTCATTCATACATCACCACCACATTTTTCAAGTGCCACTGTCGTTAAGTTAAGATACAGAGCAAACCATCATTGAAAACCGTTAAGTAAACCTTTTTGGGTCAAAAATATGACCTTTCACACAACTCGGTCTGAAAAGAAGAGCACTTTCCAATGTGGCAAAGGGAATTAAGCAGAAGAATGCAACACACTATCAACAAGTAAATCTAACAGCTTCATCACTAATTAATTTTGATTTCCACAGAATTTATGCTTCACGGCTGACTGCACCTTCAAACAAATCATAACAATGAACTCATCCTTGTATTACCTACAGCCCCACCACAATAACCTCAGTTCCCTTGTTTCTCCTCACCACAGGGCTCCTCAGTCCCCTAACACAACATCCTTATGCCCTTTCTATTCTTTCTTCTCCTAGGTAGATCTTTTATCAGCTTTGTCTAGCTTGCTGGTGGGCTAAGGGACATCAAGACTTTTGTAGGGACCAGGGCTATACAGTTTGACTGGCCAGGATACCCCATGTTGGTTGCTCAACCAGTCAGTCAGGAGTCAAATACTGTTCCACAACAGAGTCCACAAGAGTTCTTCAGGTGCCCTGTGATGAATTCTGCCTCAGTTTTCTTTTTGAAGGAGAAGATAGGACATGGTGAAAGTCACTTAACTGTGGTGCTCTTTCACCATACATCTCACAGACCTTTTGCAGAAATTTGGTATATTGGAGACTTAACCTTCTGTTAAATCTTGATGAAATTGGATTGTGAATTGAAACAATAATAGTGAGGAAAAGAACTGACATACCTGCCCCCAGAGTGACTACATACATAATCTCCCTAGTCTAAGAACTACCACAGATAAGACACAAGCACGTAAAAAGGTGCCACTTCAGTAGAAGGTAGAGATTTGCTCACACAATTTAAAATTCTTCCTGTTGTGCAATTTTCATGTGACTGCTCAAAACAGTAATGGACAGTTCAAGCTGATAGAGAAAATCTGGGAGGTGCAGAGGTAGGTTAGTATTACTCCCCTTCTTTGGCTAAATCACCTTGGCCAATGGAAGGAGACTTTCTTTAGCTGCTCTTCCCCCGTCAAATCTAAAAATAAAAATTATCAGGGCAAAGAATTACCTAGGATCTTTTTGAAGCTTCTTGCAGTGTTCTTGCAGAGGAAGAAAAATTCAACTCACAGATGCACAATCTTCTGTTAACAATAAAGTTTCGATATAAGTCCTGCTGTCAACAATTACCCTTCAGCTCCAGAGCAGCTCTTCCGTGCTCTGGCCTTTGCTTCTCTCCTGAACAATTGCTTGTTCTGCATTCAAGCCATAGGCACTGCAACTATTCCTAGCTACTTTGAATTCTAGTCAATATTTATGATGTCCAATGTTTTCCTCCATTTAATTTGTTTAGGCATTTGTAACAGATGGGTGAATGACAACAGCTGATAAAGATAACAGCAGAAAGGCACACCAGCTGAATAACTTAATTCACAATCCCACTTAAAAATCAGTCCGTTCTGGTTATCATCATCCTCTACTTTGGTTTCAGCATGATTTTTAGCAACCATGCTTCTCACGAAGTCCTGGGCTCAGCAAATAATGCTTAAAAGTTAAACCACTCAAAATGGAAGTAACAATGTTTTGAAATTGTCTACTGCCTCCATCTTTTATACAGCTGTTGCTAAAATGAGGATGGTGTGGAAGCAGAGAGGAAAATGGAACAGGCAATTATTTTTCATGTGTAAATCAGTAAGATTCTATAGAAACATCGTGTATAGTTAGAAAATAAGCATTCCAAGAGTGTACAGCACTTCTTTCCTGTTCATGGTACTTCATGATCATGAAGGTTTGGAAATAACCACATATCCTTTTCATCCCAGCAGGAGCTAAGGCTGTTAGTCAACATGCCAGGATGCTTTACTACCACAGGGAGCTCGGGTCAGTCCATCTGTACTGTTACTTGAAGATGGAGAGTTGTCCTCTTGTAATTAATACATTTCCACCTCTGTCTAATTAAAGAGATCTAGTGCATCCATTCTCATTAAAAAAGAAATGTGGAGCTTTGCAGTTTCTCCAGTTTGGGGCTGTAAAAGAACTTCAAACATCAGAATAATTTTCTAAAAGTAATGAGTTCCCTCGTTCTAGTTGGAGCTACAGCCCTGGTAATAAAGCATCTTTGCTAAAAACTGCTGTCTGCAGACTGATTCATTCTGGTGGCATGAGACAGAGATTCAGACTGTGAGTGCTCTGCAGGGAATCTGTGACAGTCTTTCATCAGCTGCATATTCTTGACTTGTAAAAACAAAAGCAAAGGCGTATTGAGAAGATCATGGAGCCTCATTGCTGGGCTGCAGAGTGTTTTAGCTGAAGATTTCAGACTCAGATACAACAGCGTACTTGAGAAAAGGGTACCATATAAACTTAAAATCAAGCGTGAGATTTCTGTCTCCATTGCTGTCTGTACAAATCAATGAAATCTCAACTATTCTCCCTCGAGGCATCTTGTGGATTTTATTTTTCTCTTAACAGACCCACTCTACTCCTTTGAAGTGGCAAGCGGAGACAGTGGCTTGCCTCTCTGGGGTAATATGCATAATGAATGTGTTCACATATAACTGCCTCCTTTCTTGGCATATCTGCAGGATACTTGCACCAGATTCTCATCCAGATCATACCAGTGTAAATCTTGATTAATTTAGACAGAAATCATTACAGCTGAGGAGAAAAAGTGCCCAACAGGCTCCAGCAGGAGACTGGCCTAAACAAAGTCTGCAAAACTGTTGTAAAGGTACCTCACAGAAATGTCTTCTTCAAAAGGCAATGCCAGGGCACTAAGCTACTAATTTACATGACCTTGCTTGGCTTTCCAAATTAGTCAGAATTAGGAAAGAGGCAGAAGCTTGGGCTACAGCCCACCTTCCCTTTGCTTTGCACCTTCTGACACCGCTGGGCCTCCTGGGAGGAGCAGCAGTTCTGCTCCTTTGAGTGTGGGAACCACAGGCATTTCTGGCACTTGCATGAAGAACTTGCAATACAGTCTCCCCTCTACTCACACCCACATTAAGCACAAAAGACAGTGTTTTCCATCAACACTTATCAAAGTGCCAGTACTTTGAGATGAAAAACTGAGGGAAGAAGGGGAATTCAGCTAAGAAAATCAACCACTGCCTTCAACCCATTGAAAACTCTTCTAAAAGCTTTTTTTCTTCCATATTCTCCACCAGAGTGCCAAACAAACAGTAATTAAAACATATATTATGCGCAAAGGCACAGATTATTCTTCCCACTGGATTTGTTGAGTGGTTCTCCTGTCTCCTTGCATCAGTGTTTCAAACTGTGAGCTTTCTGAGACATGACTTTCATTATCTCTGGGTCATTAGCAGCTCATAACTCAATGTCAGATAATACTGATAAAGAGAGACAAAGGGCAGACCCTTTTCAAATTGTGGAGCCAAACATACTGCACTGCATTGTGTAAAGTCAAAACTGTATGCATTAGTTACCAGGCAGTGACAATGCTGGACACTTGTCTGGCTAAGCAGAGTGGATGGCATGGCACATTGCCTTCAGCAGTGGGATTCACACAACTGCTCGAAGGCATACCCTGACAGCCACGTTGAGTCAAAGATGGGTCTTCAGGGATCTTGGTCACCAGAACAGAACCCATGACTCAGATTAGTTTAGCTGGGCAGAGCTGTAGCTTCACAAAAATAGCCTAAAAATACTACTGAAAACCCCAAACCTTGCATTCCACTGTGATCAATAGGAACCACGACCCGCAGCAATGTGTTTGGACTTCCACTTAACTTTAGGATTTCTGCACCAAATGCAGAAGGTGCCTCCAGCTACTTGGCACTTGCAGGGCTCCATGGGATCTGCCAAAGTCATCTTGGAAAGCAGGCCTAGGATCACTCTTTTAATAATCTCAGTATTTTATAGAGAAAGTTAATTTTTAAAAGTATTCTAGTGACTATGCATTCACAAAGCAGAAGACCAGCCCTGGGGTGCACTGCACCAGATGAACAGCCTGACCCTGAGCAGCCTGAGTCATCTCCCATCTTGGTTTTCATTCAAGCCACATGAATCCCGCATTATATGCAACACCATAAAACCAGTTCAGTAGGAAAGGTTGGAAAAACCCTCCCACACAACCTTATTTTCATGACTATGACTCAAGGTACTCCCCAGTTCAGCAGGGAATGTAGGTTTGAATGTCCTCAGGCTGATGAGGGTGGTATACCCAGCCCACCTACTCCTTAGTTGTAGCACCTAACTCTCAACCTAATATGTAAAGACACTGAAGTTTCCCTGTTGGGGCTTTTTTAACTGAGCAAAGGACTGCTGAATTGAGCATGTTCCTGTCTCATGTTCTCTGTGCAGGGAGCATGACTCTGCAACCACACCCTTCAGGTAACCATGAAAAATACTTTTCTGATAGTTAGGAACATGATGCAGCCCAAAGACTGTTGGTTCTGTCAGCATCCAGAGGCTCTCTGGGACCAAATCAGAGATGGCCTGACAAGGAACCTGCTGAGAGAGTAAGTTTGGGGAATCACAGATTTAATTCACCTAAAACTTTCCAAGGTGGTGGTAATCTTATAATAGATCTGGCATTGTCTGGTTTTCTTGCACTAACCTGAAATATCCTCTTCCAGGGCACTGGGCACTGCTACTTACCAACAAACCTTACCAGTTGCCTGAGGCAGGGCTCCAGTGCTCAGCCATCACGATGTCTCACTTGTAGCTTTTTGGAAGCAACTGAATAAATGACACCAGGGTGTGGAAAATCTCTAGCCCAATCTCCTAAGAAGATGAGTTACTAGGCTGAACTGAGAGCAGTACATGGGTTTTTTTGCCAGAAGATCTTCAAATAACTTTTTCTACATGACTTTTGGAACCTTGTTTTGTCAGCAGAACAAGAAAAAAAGTTCAATATTGCTAATTAGGAATTTTTTTTTTAAATTATCATGTCAATAATTTTTATTAGCACCATTTTATTTATTTTCCTGCAAATGTCTATTGTGCTTTAAAGTCTTCTCAGTTAAATAAACTAAAAAGCAATTTCAGTTGTGATGCTAGACAGACACAGCTGAGCCATGTTTAATCAGTCTTGATTTTGTTGGTAAATATATTTTTAAAATTAAATCCACATCTTTGCAAGGATGCTAGGGAGAAAGGATGAAAATGCAGTATTATACAACCTGCTGAAATTCTCTGTTACTCTAGTGTAACATGTCAATGTGTTAAAATTCTCCTCTCCCACTACATACACTCTGGAACATATCAAGCAGGAAAATGGTTTTGGAAGTTGGAGAAACTCATGATCAAGTTTAGAAATGGGGGAATGAGTCTGCCATTTTCAACATGTAAAATTACACAGACATCTCAATTTAAGTATAAACTCTATGCTAGAGGCACAAAGATAGGTGGCAATTCTACCAGTACTTGGTGAAATATTAACAACACAAATTTGGCTCCCTGATTTCAGAAGAGCAAGGAAAGTGGATTGATTCTCTGAGGGAGTTATGTGACAAGGTTGAGATCTTGATCTGCCCCAAAGCTCAATAGGCTGAGGGTACTACAAAGCACAAAGTGCCAAAGGGGGAGGAGGCTGAATATGGAAACTCTGAGACTCCAGAGATAGTTTCACAGGATCAGAGGAAGGTTTGTGTGAATAGGTTGGCATAAACATAGCTTTGGATGTCAGGCCTATATAATCAAGATGGCAGGAAAGTGATTTGAAACAACAGTGCTTCTATTGAGAAAAGGCACCTTGGATGCTTTAGAAATAGAAAATCTGAAGAAAACCCTGTTTGGAACCATGTGCCTCCTTTTTCATGATAAGGGTCTGCTGCCACCTCCAGCTCAGTTTTCACCATTACTAAGTGTCTTCCGCCTTCAATCTGGTGAAGTAAACACCATGATAATGATCCCAAATGGCCCCACCTGCAGTATGGCAGTGAATAACCTGAAGATCTGAAGCTAAGGCATCCAGGACCCCCCACCACCCTGCCAGGCTGCAGAAATCCCAGTGTTGCTCGCTGGAGGCACTTAATCTCCAGCCAGGGTTGAGAGTGCCATCTCTGCCTGCAGTGCAGGCGGCTCCCAGGTTCCTCATCAGCTCCTGACGTTACCCTGAAAGGCTTTAAGGCTATGTGATCCTTCCCAGAAGAGTCACAATAGAACCAGGGCAGGAGCCGAGTGCTGACAGCCCAAGCACAGCTCATTCTCCATAACGAAAATCACCAGTGAAGACATCATGTAACCACACCTTTCCCCCAACAAACCTTCCCTGTGGCCACAAGGAGATTACAAAGGGTGAACAAACTATTACACATTTCAGTACTGTTTGCAAACAGGTGTGTCTCACATATTATATAACCATGCATGAAGGCAAGAGTTCTGATTGTTTCTGCATTGCAGAAGTAACACTACCAGGAATGAAAACAGCTCTGCTCTGAAGATTTTTGCAGCTGAACGGTCAGATCATGTTTTGTGATTATGAATGACAAGGAGGAGCAGTTCTTTCTTCTTTTCATTTGTAACATCACAGTGGTGTCTCTGTGAAAATACAAGACAGCTATGAATGACAGAGACTGCAAAGCAGGACTGCCATGGGATGGCTGAAAAGCAGAAATGGAGATGGACAGTTAATCCTTATAACAAAGTTCTAAGTCTGACAAAACAGAATTTGGGATTATGGCATAGAAAGAGAAGGTAGGTTCAGAAAGGTCACTGTTTCATTTAACTAATTTGAGGTCAGGGCAAGGTAGGGCAGATGGAAAAAAGAAATGGAAAATGTTCTTTAAATGGTTTTATTAATCATGACAGGACCTAGTGCTGAAGGCAGGAAGAGAAGAACTTTATGCATTTTACTAGCATTTTAAAACAGTCCCACCTTCAGATGAACACAGTAAGGGAGCATTCCTTCAAGCAAGGTATAGTGAGGAAGACCTTAAAAGTAGGTTTCTGGAGCATTCACAGCTTCTTCCTTCATGATTTTCTATATCCATAAGAGAAACACTCTTCAGTAAGGAGCACTGAAGTCTATACTGGTAAATACAGTAGTAATTTAAGGCAGTCTAGTCCCTGTCCCTGAGGGTAGCAAGCAGCAAACAGCCCACATCTGTGTGACTAACTTCACTTCCTCTCCAAAAATGGGTAGCCATTACCAAGGTGTTCATTTGGAGTTTCTCCTCTCCTCCACTAATTCTGGACCTACCAGCCAGACACAGAAAACTGACCAAGGACAAACCCATGCTAAGGACTCTGCTAACAGTTCAGCACTATGGGCAATCACTTTCCCATAGCCTAAGGGGCTGGAAATATGGAGCCACATTCAGCAGCTCTAAGTAGGCAGGATCCCACTGAACCTCACTTCCAAGACAAATTATCGCACAGACAAATTTCATTTCGCTTCACCATCTTCCCCTTTGCTAATAGTTAAGGTGGAGCAACTGGAAGGCTTTCATTTTATGCCAATGGAAAGTTCCAGTGTAAAGGTCCAACTTTAGATCACTGACTAGTGATGTAAATGTCTCTTCTGGACCTGAACTTGCAGTGAAGACTAGTCGGTCTTTTGGGAGCACAGGACTGACTGGCCTTTGCTGTGCTCCTGCTCAGGTGTGGCACCTAGAGGAAATGGGGAAGGGACCCAGCCAGTGGGTCTACAAGTGTGAGAATCAAAAAACTTGAAAAAAAGGTTCTCCCATTAACAGGAGACAAAAAGGTGACAGCTGTCACCATACCCTTGTCATTGCAATAGTAATGCTGTAGTCTCAGTTTTGGGAAAAGGACCCTGTCCCAGCCCCAGTCCATGGAGTGGGGGCCCAGAAAAGCCTGTTTATTCAACTGTTCATCATTTGATCTTCCATATTTCATCTAGCAGAGCACCTATGAAAGGAGATGGGAGCTTTGCCTGAGAGGACTCTGCAGGATTTTAATCTTTCATTTTAATAGTTAAGCAGCTCTGAGTCTCGACCGTCAGCAGGGCTGAGCAGATCTGTGCAGATGGGAGAATGCTCCTTCTTTACTTATGGTAAAATTAAAAAGAAAAAGAAGCTCATACATCATAAAATGTGACAATTCCCAGAGTAGTTCTTTTGGGGCTCCTTCTACCCAAGAGTTGTAGCACTGCCAGGCAAAAGGAGAAATGATCTTAATCACCCAGACCCTAGGAAAACACTATATCTTTTTTGTGAATCGAGTTTAAACAGAAGTTATGCAGGAAGGACCAAGTCAAAAAACACTTTTTCCAGATGTCAGAAAGATTGAAACACACATGAGGGAAAAAAGCAGTGTTACGAACTTTTAGCTTGATATATCTTGTAGGTGAAAGAACTAATGCTGTAAAGAAAATGTTTGTCTAGTGCCGCTGAGTCTGCTCTAGACTATAACACTGGTCAAACAGCACTTTCACCAAGCATTTCTTAGCCACTCTGCTGTTTGAAGAGCAGAAAGTACAGGGAGGAGGAGAAAAAGAAAAACCTAAATGTGAACATTAAGTTCTATTTATTGAGATAAAGATTGAAGAAATAGATATGGATATAGAAAATGCTCTAGAAATATGTTCCTTGTTATAAATAAACCATGTTGCCAGCACTTAAATAAAATAAAAAAAAAATCCCTGTTGAGAGTCACAGGGGAGCAATACCATCGCCGGAATATCTGCTGATGCAGCTGAACTATGCTTAAGACATCTGCTGAGATGAAACTACTTTGTGGCTGGAGGTATTAGGAAAAAGAGAGTTACTTCAACAAAAAAAAAATAGCCAGTGTGTGAAAACAAAACCACAGCAAACTCTAACAGATCACACACTTCTACAACTGTGGCACCACCATACTGTAGTTATTCCATCAATCTGTCTGCCTTGGAATTGAAGCAGAAGATTGTAAAGCAGGCTGATAAATGAAGAAACCTCCCCCACAGCACCACTTTCTGTTGAAACCTCAGATCCTGAACAGACTCGCAAAATATTAAGAGAAAGCGAGGATCAAAAATAAGTGGGATTTGCAGCCAATTTATTCAAAATGAGCGCCTCGTTCACTTTGCTGCCAAAGCTGCGAGTTCAGCCCCGGCGAAGCCTGCCTGGCAGTGCCTGCTGCTGTCACTGCACCCAAAAACCGAGGGCAGCAGCGCCGTGCCCAGCGCTCGCCCCGGGTGGAGCCGCTGCAGGCAGGCAGGGCAGCGGGGAGCGGGCGCCCAGCAGACGGGCATTACTCATGTGACATGCTCCGCTTGACCACGGGGCAGTTTTAAAACAATTTCCGTCACTTGGAGTGGCTCTCACTTCGGATTGAAAGTGGTTTGATGCCGGCTTTGCTGCAGATCATCCTTTAGCGTCTGCAACTACATCAGATCAACTGCTTGACCGCAACATACAAATGCACCTCATTCTAATTAAACTGCTTTGGAAGTCAGCTTCAACAAAACACGAGTTGTTCCTGTACACAAACCATACCTCACCTTTTGAAGGTTGCAGCCTTCCATTTAGTTTTTTATGATGAGTACAATTCTCTGCACTTCTGTCAGGGAAGTAGGAATTCTTGTTTTCACTTTTAGTATGAACTGCTTTACTCCTACTTTTTGAAACGCTGCTTTATGATTACTAACCATCGATCAGGTCTTCAGACAGTAAGGGACAGACTGCCAGACCTCATGCACATGTACATTAGAGATAGAGCTCAGGAATACTGAAGAACAGGTACCCTCTCTCATGTCCAAACTCTCACTTGAAACAGCAAAGCATTACTGCTTCTCCACCTTCTCCCCCCATTCCTTTCTCTTCGATTTCCTCTAAAATTATCACAGCTGTTACACACAGTTGTTGTCTCAGGTGTCACTTAAGAAGCATCTTCACCCCACTTTGCTGTTTTCCCCTGATGCTCCTCCACCAGCATTTAAAAAAATATTTGCCAGCCACCATACAGAGTTCCCAAGTTCCCCTTTCTAGCCAGCCTAATGATATAATTTTCCTCAGTTCTTGGGTTGTCATGGGTTTAAAACACAAATCAACTTTGGGATTATCTTTTATTCCTCTAGAAAAACTGGGGGGGCAGAGGTGTGCGGGGGGGGAGGCACAAAAAAAACCATTTTCTCAAACAGTCATAGTTGGTTCCTTTTTACCTGTACATGAGGGCCAGGCCCAGATGTGTGATGCTTTGCACAGCCAAGAAAGGGTCAGGGCCCCACAGAGGGAGGATTCCACAGATAATTTACTACCCAGTGGCAGTTTTCTTATTGATGAAACAACACATGGAACTTTAACTCCCTGCTAGAGCATTATAGTGAATCAACAGCTCAGAAAATTCTCGGAGTCCCCGTTCACATGGAAAAGCAGTGGTAGCCTCTCTGATTTACCTCTGGTCCCTTAAGTAATAACTCAGTAACTGAGGTAACTTTATTAATACCTACTTGACAGACAAAAAAGGTAATAACAGTCTTGTCACAACAAGTCTCATTGTGGCTTTTGCTTTTCCTCCCTGATGTTACTTTCAGCTCCTGTTTACTGGGAAACCTGACTCATTTGCTACTTTTGTAATACACAGTAATGCAGAGTTGGGGGATTCCCTGAGGGAAGAGCTATTTACAATGTAGTTGTAACCAGAGTTCATACAGTAGTGTGTGTGTATCTGTGTCTGTGTCTGTGTGTGTGTTTGCACACACCCTCTCCTGAATCTAAGGCGGTCTTTTATGGCAGCTTTTGAAAAAAAAATTAGTAAGGACGAAAATAAGCTTCTTATGGGTACTTAAAAGTACTTCCACAAGCAAAATAAGCTGAGAAAGTATAGGCTGTTTTCCCCTGATGTATATGAACTTAAGAAACCTACAGGCCATTAGAAAAAGTGTACAAAAACGCAGCTCTCTCAGGTCAGACGAAACACAAATATTAGCCATCCTAAAATTATTGAAGGAAGAAATGAGATGTTCAGTATTAGGTATGCCTTTTTGATCGCAAATAGAGCATAGGTGACAACATGATGCAGATGGTCTGTATGATGTTTTGATAAACACTTAATAAAAATGCTTCAAGCTCCCATTGTGTTAAGTGATACACAGATGTTCTTGTGGCCATTTCAATGGGCCGGTTCAGTGGGACTCATTTTTAAGCATATCTGTATTGGTTGCTCACATGTGTTCTAGTGCCATGTATAGTCCCTTCAAGCATCAAATGCCAATCCCAAATGCAGAAGGTTTTGAAAATCATTCAAGGAGGTTTTACTTACAGCCTTTGCAGGAGTGCATTCACATCAAGAATAACTTATGACCCAAGACGTCTGTTCCAAAATAAATTTCTTCAGAGGAAACAGGTGATGTCCAACATCATGTCCAACATTGAACATTATTAAAAGAAGTTCTCTTTTTCCCCTACATATTCCCTGCATGATACATATTCCCTGCATGACTTTTGGAGCAGTCATGCAGGGAATATGTACCATGTTCATTGTGAGCAGAGCACATGCTTATCTCTCACATTAGAGAACATCCTATCCCAATGGTCTATTCTTCACTCACCCAAAAGCCCAGAGAGAAGAGAAGGGGTTTTATACAACTTATTGCTGCAAACTGGAAAAATAAAACCCTCATAAAATAAGCAAACAACGCAGAGACAGAGATGTGAAGTATTTCCATGAATACATACATGCTGGTCTTTTCCACCCAAATAAATCTTCTTGCTACCATAACTACTACATTGATTTTACTTCAAAAGATACGGGCATATCTGCAAACATTTTCCCCCACATTTTTGTGGTTTTCTCCCTCTCAACCCATTTTCTGCTATGGAATAAATTTACAAACAATGTGTGTTGTCTCTCAAATGACTGTATGTGAGGGATACCCTGCACAATGAGGCATTTCATATCATTTGGGCCACCCGGTCTGCCCCTGGAGACACATCCTTCTAAAAACTGTGCTTATGTTTCCATTTTTACATAGCATTTGAAGTTCAGAATTTTCTCTTAAATGCTTGGCATAACCTATTCATTACTCCATAGTATACTTCTCATACAAAATAACAGGCAAATAAGAGAAGAGGATCAGAATGGCTTTTATGTCACAGAACATCTAGTATTACCTTTGATTTTAAAATCCTTCTAGCATATTAGAATTTGTTAAATTATTTCAATCAAAAAGCGTTTAGTCCACAGATCTTGATGTGTATAATAGTAACTCACTAGTTCCTGAGAATTAAATGACACCAATTTTTGACAGAGGAAAAATTTTTCAGAGGCTGTGTAGGTGGGGCCTATCACCACCTACCCAGAACAGGGGGTTAAACCACAAAAAAAAAGAAAAAGCTTTAACCATTACAATTTTCTTCTATTTTAGGCTTGTTGGCACATTTGATTGTTCACAGAAGCATTGTTTCAGACTAGGATAGATACAGCTGATAGACACAACTCCACACTATTTCTACTACTTCTGTATGAAATTTAAGGCAAAGCATTAGGGTTCACAAAACTAGCATGCAGTATTTGGGTGCAAGTAACTTTACACCCTATGGACATAAGTATCCTGAACAAGTCCAAAAAGAAGTGGTGATGCAAGTGCTGGGCGTGTTGCTTTGCAACCAGAATTGCTGCAACAGAGCCACTCCAAACAAAAATCCACACATGGTCCTTGTGTGGTTCTTCTTACAGGTGTTCCACTGCTGCAGCCAGCTGGTCCTTCCCCTCTCCCTCCTCCTCCTCCTCCTCCCCCCCAGTGCTGGTGTGTGGGGCCCAGGTTTTGGAGGTGTGTGGAGGCCATGCACAAGCAGGGGCAGCCGCTGGCATCAGCGCCCTGGCCCACCACGGGGCAGGTACCAGGGCAGAGATGCTGGCAGAAGCTCCTGCCCAGAATGCCCATGGCAAGCTGGGGTGCACCTGGCTCCCACCACTACACACAAAGCAGAAGATCAAGGATCTTTGTCTGTGGCTGAGTGCTATTTGAGCCTGTGAGCTTCACATTTTCTAGCTTTTCTCCATGACCACAACACCTAAACCTTAATTTCCTTTTTAATTTGTTAACCAAAGCTGGACACCTGTCTTCTAAAACTTGGATTTGAATTCCCCTTGTGCCCATCTAGTCTCTCACTTCTCCTCTGCTCTTCCTTCTCTCCGACAACACTCCAATGCTCAAATTTAGGAAGATTTATGCTTGAGCTGCTGGAGCTGGCAGCATTATATTAGTAGCAGAAGGTGGTATTCGAGTAAGGGCCAAAGCAACGCAGAATTGCAGAGATGGATACAAGAGCAAACAGAAAAGAAACACCTACCA
The DNA here is from genome assembly GCA_013397075.1 of Rhabdornis inornatus. NCBI lineage: Eukaryota > Metazoa > Chordata > Aves > Passeriformes > Rhabdornithidae > Rhabdornis > Rhabdornis inornatus. Next base: position 1,459,953 of record VWZS01009922.1, read on the forward strand.
TACGGTACTTTGCATCAGAGGTAGCTGTAAATTTTTCACCAAAGCAAGTTTTCGGTGAAAATTGTTATTCTTTGTTTTGACCAAAGATTCTGCATGTGAGGTGTCCACTTTTGCATTTGTCCTTAAAATAAATGTGAACTATCAAACAAAAGATATTACGATAAGCACAGCACATATTCAGTTTTCAGCCAAATTGTGTTTGACAAAAATCTGTCCATTCCCAGTGGAGAAAAGAACCTTTTTTTCACTAAGTCTTATTTTATAAGTCTACAGTATACAATACCTATTGTTTTCTGTGTTGTTAAACCTCTTACCATGGTTCAGTATTGCAGCTGGCTGTCATGCTTGTGTTTGTACACTGGATATCTGTGGGGTAGAATACTTCATTATTTATGTGTATCAATTCCCCATTTGCAAAGGGAACATACCACACTTTGTCTGTTCAGCTGATAAGCATAGCAACTACTGTCTCTTACTGTGCTTGGGTACAGTGCCACTTAAAATGGGCCTTCAGTTTCAATGAGCACTAATGTTGTGCTAATGTCATGCAAACAATTTTGAATAATAGTCTTATTAAATTAATATCTTCTGATCAGCTCCAAAGCAGACAAAGAAACACATGCTCAGGTTATTTTTTTTCCCCAGAAACAGCCCTCATGAAGCAAATCTCCCTGGTTCTCTGACATTGGATGATGTCTATAAATCTTTGCATGTCCATGCTGTTTGCTGAGCAAACAATGAGGACAGGGGTATCCTCTAGGATTATTTGTGCACTAGTGATAGAAATCACATTGATATGAGGCTAACTCAGTACTCATTCTCTCCTGTTCCTCCAACAGCTCCCCAGACTGTTCTCAGTCTCTTTTTTTCCTCCTTTCTCAAAAGGATTTTATTTCTGCACTGTCAGTAGAAATGTCCATTACATAGTGGTGCCATTTTGTGGCAGCTGCTTTAAACATGCTTGCCATCAGCAGATCTGAGCTAAAGTTTGGCATGGAGAGGAGCTGCATTTGCAGGACTGTCATCTCTGTGTGCGCTTCCCAGAACAAACCAGTCTGAATTTACTGTCCCCATTCAGAAGAGAGGGTCTGGCAGGAGAGTCCAGCGAGGCCTCAGCAGTGCTTCCATGTCCCATCCTCACCACAGGGAATGCAAATGTTACTTGTGTGCAGGAGAGCTGGACTTTCCTGCCCAGGTGGTCCTTCATATGGTGACAGGACCCTGAATTCTCAATGCTGCCACTGTACAGCACCAACAGTGTCTCCAGCCACTCGTATCCTGCTGGGTAAGTCCATCTCACAGCATTGCTGGCAGGGAGGTGGAATCCAGCACAGTATGACCATCAGAAAAGGGGAAAGCTTCAGGAACAAAGATGAGGAACAAACTGAGGATGATACAGTCGACTTGCTTTATTCTAGCCCACACTAGGTCATTTCAGGTCCTGATATGGCTCTTCTGCTGGCTTCCCCCTGAACCTGAGCCCTCTCACAATAAGTAGTGCAGACCAAGTTCCAGAGGTGTGCAGAAACAGCGTGGTTTAGGACTCAGCTCTAAACAGAAACTGGAGCAGTTTGGTGCAGGCAAGTGCCTGGATAGCAAGGGATGTTACAGGCATACAGAACTCACTGCCTTCCCTGTGTATCTCAAGTCTAAATATCTGTAGCACTTGGCTTTGGTTGCATCTCTGAACTTTGCCTAAAGCACGTAACACTCATGAATCTGCAAAATTGGACTGAAAGTCTCCAGAGAAGAGGATTACCCAGGAGAATTTTAGTATTTCCTGCTTCCAGTTGGGTTGGAACCAACACAAAAACAGTTATAACAGTATTTGGCTCTGACATGCCTGGCCCCAGCCAAAAGGCAGGAAATTTAGAGGTATGTAAAGATGAAAAAAAAATGACGGGAGATTGGGGTGAGGAACAGAGCTGAGCTTTGGAGAAACTGAAGGGCAAAAAAGATTAAGTTCTGTCAGTTCTTATTTGTTTCTGAAGGATTTTGCTAATCTGCAAGGCTAGGTCCTCCCCTCTGAATAACACCTGGACTTTTGTACAAAAAAAAATCCCTAAAGGCTAGATTTTGGACCCTTGGCACTGTTCTATACCTCCCCAGAACAGAATAAAACTGCCAAGTCAGACTGGGATCTAGCCCAGAGTTTTTATTAATTAAATTATTTATTTAGCTGCTAATTACAGGCTTCCTGGGCCTGAGTCTCTTTACACAAGTACATTTGGAGACCTCTACTGAGTTCAGAGGAAAGCATAATCTCCTCACTGTTCTTCAGCAGATCTGGCAATAGTTAGAAGAACTGCAGCAACCCTGCACTATCACAGATCCATGCACAAATGTAGCACTTCAGACAGAAACCACCTATCAAGGCAAACAGTGGGAACTTGCATTGTGTGCACATCTGGAAATGGAGGGTTTAGATGTATCACTTGCAGATTTTCGCTGCCTGAAACCTCCATCACCAGCATAAAAAACTGCACTTTGTCAAGTGGGAAGTTGGATTTGTACATCTGTGTGGCATGAATGCAGTCTCTCTGACTGCTGGCTTCATTGCACTGTTGTATGCAAAACAGAAAACAGACCCTTGTAAAAGCAAGCAACGACTTCAGTAGTAATCACAAGGCATCACCAGAAGTTTGTAGCTACTTACAGCATGGTGGCCATGCAGATTGCCTGGAAAGCCCTGTGGTTCTGGAGGTGCACAGCAAGGTGCCTCACCATCCTCTCTGGGTCTTGAAGAAGTTCATCCCAGCTGGCACTGCACCCCAGTGCCTGCATCAATCAGCACAGACCCTGCCTGAGGCTGGCTGCTCTGTGGCCACATTGCCACTGGCTTCTTCCCACTCTGATCCCACTCAAAATTTATCTTCTTAGACTAAATCTACATATATTCTGTACTTTTGCCTTTACTCTAGAGATGAATAATCCAGTGTAGACCAGCTGCAAAAAGCTCTCATGTTCTCTCATAACCTGTTGTGTTAAATACCCTGAGCTGTTAATGGTGGTTCACACAGGGGATAAAGGAGCATCTTGATTCAAGATATATGTACCTGCAAAGAGTGAAAGTGCAGCATCAAGGCAGCTGGGCAATTTGCTTCTCCAGCTGGGAGAGAAGGTGGGCAAGCAGAACAGCTCTGGCCAACGTCACTGGTAACCCCAGGCACCAGCTGTATGCCTAGCCTGGATCTCTGGGATCTCTGCAAAGTTCTTGTTCCTGGGTCTTCCCTTCCCACAGCCCTCTGGCAGATGGGACAGCTGATAGTTCTCGACTCTTTGTATATTTTGGTATGAAGCTCAGAAATTTGGCCATCCCACTCTGATGAGTCAGCCCACATGCATCTTGATAACTGGGGATGTTCATCGACTCCTGAAGAGAGGGAATATCTTAATTAGGTTCTCACTAGTCACAAATTTGGAATTGTAACAGAAAATTTTAAAAACTGAGTGTTTCCAATGGGGTTTCATATCCCTGGAAGGTAACTGCATAAATGTTCAAGTAATGGTCATCTAATTAGATATATATTTACCTGAACCCATTCCATTGTGGGAAAAAGAACTTACTTATAAAAATTGGTCTTGAGTGATAGCTTGCTTCAGTTTTAAAGCAGTCACCAAATGAAAATCCTTTTAAAACCAACTCAGTCCCAGTTTTCATTTAACAAGAAAAGGGCAAGCACTTTGAATACCCAGGGCCAAATTAAAAATGAACCTGCTAATAAAAAGAAGAGAAAAACAAAAGCCTTTGGCTTAACTTACAAATAAAAGCATAAATGCCCTTGGTTTAACCTTTCTGTAGCCTCTCACTCACAATATGTTTACATTATCACCCAAATGCTTGAAGAGGAAAACTTTCCCCCACGATTGTGACTCTCTTTTCTGTGGTCCTGCATCCCAGATTCATGTTTCAGAACAGAATATAACTCCCACTGCACATGCTACCAGACCACCCCATTTGTAGCTTTGCTACAAATTTTTGTCAAAGAAAATGGGCAAGGGCTTTGCCTTCAGCTGTCTTTTTTTACTGGCATCTTAACTTTGACATCTTTCACCACCTGGGGCTTAAGAGGCTTCTTGTAATTGAGAAAGGGCAAGTCCAGCACTTTTTTTCCATGATCCTGTGCCATGCAGGTCCCACTTGGTTATCAATGGAAGTGTTATGAAAGTTCAGAAAGGCTAAACACTCGTTAACTACTTACAGGATTTTTTGGCTCAGCAAGTAAATCCTTCAACAGTTCTGCTTGCTTACTCTGCTATCCCGTTAGACAGCATAACTTTGGGGCTAGACAAGAGGAGATTTCACAATCCTGTGCCTTTGCAAGCAGAAAATCCTGAGTGTTTGGGGTGCAATTTTTGCACAGCTGAGATCACACAGTCTCTTCATGCACAACAGTTTTTCCCTTTCCAAAATCAGACTACAACTGTGAGTGTAAAGGATCCTAAGGAGTACAGCAAAACAGATAATAAATGATAATGTCACCCTCCCACATACTCTGGGGGCAGGAAAGCAGGATGGTGGTTGTTGTCACTTCTTTTTCTTGGGGAACGCCTACCTCCTTCATCTTCAGAACACTGGGGTATCAGGGATATAGAACTAGATCTACTGATGCCTGGGGTTAAGGGGAAATTCAGGCAGCATGATCCCTTCGGCCCAAATTAATCTCATTCAAACTCCGGTTTAGTCCCTATGCACCTTTAGACTGAAACACTTTTGAGGTCCAGCAAGAGCTAGGAACACCTTGATTGAGACACAGCAATGGGATTTAGGTTAAATGAGGATTTCTTTGGCCATGAAGTTTAGAAATTAAATCCTTACTGGAAAAGGCAAATTAACATTCACTATAAATATGCATCAGTACTCTTCCATCCCTTTCAGCGAGAAGAGTCCTTCAGCCTGGGCAATAGATTTGCAAATTGCCAACAACAAGGAGAAAGCTTCCACAAACCTCAGTAGCACCTATAGTGTTTCCTTGGCATAGTGAAAGCTGTGGTTATGCTCTCTTCATTCTCTAAGCTTTTCCTCTATGCAGAATTCCTACCATCTGGATCTTCTTCATCCTTCTCATAGCAAATATTCCTATCTTTAGTTTCATACCCACTTCAAACTCAAACTCACCCTTTATATCTTCTACCTTTCGTTCTTCAGTTTGGATTCACATGACTAATATCAGTTCTTTTACTGACTGCTTTTTCCTTCTTATAAAAATGATAGAAAAAAATGTAAGCAAGCATGTGTTGTGGTTTCACCCCAGCCAGCAGCCAAGCACCACGCAGCCGCTCACTGCCCCACCACCAGGACTGGGGAGAGAATCAGAAGGGTGAAAGCTGGACAACTCGTGGGTTGGGATAAAGATAGTTCAATAAGAAAAGCAAAAGCCTCATAGAGCAAAACAAGGAATTAACTGACTACTTCACATGGGCAGGCAGGTGTTCAGCCATCTCCAGGAGAGCAGGGCCCCATCACGTGTAACGGTGACTTGGGAAGACAAATGCCATCACTCCAAATGTCCCCCCTTCCTTCTTCTTCCCCCTCTTTATATACTGAGTATCATTTCATACAGTCTGGAATATCCCTTTGGTAATTTTGGATCATCCATCCCAGCTGTGTCTCCTCACAATCTCTCATGCAGCCCCAAATTCATTACCAGTGTTTCGGTATGAAAAGCAGAAAAGGCCTTGGCTCCACGTAATCCTTGCTCAGCAATTACCAAAACATCTCTATATTATCAGTTCTGTGTTCAGCACAAATCCAAAACACAACCTCATACCAGCCACTATGAAGACAATTAATTCTATCCCAGCCAAAACCAGCACAGTATGAAAAACTATAAAAAAGAAAAATATGTCATTAACTAAAATGTAGGATATTCATTTTAGCCCAGTTTCTTAGTAAAGACAAAGTTAACATTTGCTTTAGTATTTTCAGAGTTTCTGCTTTATAACAGAAGCCACTGATTAATTTCAATAAAATTTGACAGGTGTAGAGAAATCTCAAAATATTAAGTTCCAACAACTTTGAAATGTTATATAGTGCAGCTGAAGATATAATTTTGGCCACTGGGAAATCAGAGTTAAAGAGAGGAGGAAGACCCTAAACAGCCCTTCTGCCTTTGGAAAAGCTGCAATGAGAGCTGACCATCTCTCAGGCCATATGCTATTTTAATAATACTTCCCTAGGTTTCCATTTCCTACCTTTAAGCCACGTGTCTCATTTGTTGGGATTTTTGGGTTTCTTTTCCCTCGTGTTCAGGGAAAGCACTGTTTTCACTTGTTGAATTCTTTTATTTTCCCTTTCATAAGCCAAATATCTGGTCATCCCAATAGTCTTGTGGGGAGTTCGTCATGCATCATGCTGCACAAAATCACAAACTTGGCCTTAATTTTTAGACCATACACATACTGATCTATTGTTTCTGCATATCTGCAGGAGTCTGATATCTGGTAATAAATAGAAAGAGATATCCAAATGTCACATATTTCTTGGAGCTGAAATAGTCCTGGAACTGATCCATTAGTAGAGTTAACTTTGCATTATCCTTTTACATTACAGAGCTGAGACTACTATCAATACATCATGCCCAGTCACGTGAGGGAAAGCAGATGCTTGTCATTTCTTTCCTCACCATCTTGCTGGTACATAAATACTGTTCAAGCATTTGTCTCCCCTTTCTCTCAAGCTAGGATAAGACCTCTGTAAAAAAAACAAGTTTGTCAGGGTGCCATGTGTCTGCTATTTTCCCCCTCAGAGCAAAGCAATAACAACCCAGCTGTGCTGGGGTCAGAGACAAGGTGTGCAGGAACAAAGGCAAGGTATGAACTAATGTGTTGTATGTGATTGCTGTAGCCAGGAGCTGAACTAAGAGACTGAGGTCCTTGACATAAATCCAAGTACTACGTGAACTGTTCCAATCTGGTTAATCTGGTGTCTTGCAAGTTGTGCATATCAGTATAATGTGTGCCTATGCTAGAAAACCAGACCATGCAAGAAAAGAGACCCTTGAGAATGAGGGCTGCTAACACACTGCTAAGTACTCAGTGCAGGCAGACACTGTCATGTTCAGCATTGTGGCAGCTGGTCAGCCCATGGGCTTAACCACAACCAGCTGATGTGATGTTAAACATTACAGTCCCTGTCTGTGTTCAGTGTTTAACAGCGTGTTTAGCATCGTCTTAGTTACCAAGATTCCTCAGGGTTGTGTTTTATCATGATGAAATTTTCCAGTGTGGAAGAGCTCCAAAAGGCTAGTGTTTTACAACCACTGGAACATAAGACAGAACATTAAGTGTCAAAGAAGAATAGATGGGTTTAGCCAGTATGCTTGCCTTGTGGCTATAAAGAGATCTTCCGCCCACACATGATATTGCCACAGGTGCAATTCTGGGCAAAAAGATCATTTAGGAAAGAGGCACTGATAGCAGGCATTTTTCCCTCTGAGGTCCTCTGTTCTGGAGCAGCCTCCACCATCTTTTATGAAAAAACCTCAACCTCACTAACCTGCGGGCATCCTGGCAAGACCCACCTGTTTTTCAGTTCTTATTGGAGATGACAGGTTGAGTTGAATCAAGATTTCAAATTGAGAAAGCCTTTTGTTTTGGCACAGAAACTATTCCAGTAGGGCAAATTAAGATACTTGGATTTTTATCCATAGCTCTGGTGTGTATTTAAAATAATTACCTAAGTGTGGGGAGCCATCATGATGGGTGCTTTTTAAAGAAATGTGGAGAAATAGGAAAAGATAACACATTATGTCGTCATCAACTCCTGGAGTCCGAGTTCTCCACTGAGCCTCTTCCCAGATATTTAAGGAGCTAAGAACTATTCAGACCCAAAATCAACTTTGAAGAAGGTTGTACTTAGGTTGACAAGCAAGTTCTGGATCTCCCTCCTTTATCTATTAGGAAATAAAGTCAGTCTTCAATCAGAACCTTCCTTAACTTTGAGAGATTATGAGTATGCTTCAAAAATGGATTGTTGCCTCCTCTAGTTTTTGTCCCCTGGACAGATGGATTCTAATGTGATTGGTCCTCAGGTTCTTGGCACAGTTGTGCTGCATCGGGTTGCAATGGATCCTTAGATCCTTGACAAAGGCTTCTTAAGGAACTTTGAAGTTCTCCTGCCAAATATTGCAAAGCCTGTGTAACTCTGCAAAATGAAACCTCCAAACAATACATCTAGGTATTTCCTGTGCCCACACTTGTTTAAGAAGCAAAGGAAGAGAATGGAGAATAATCCACTTTCTGGAAACATTGAAGTTCACTAAAAGAGGCAAAATCAGGGAATATAAAATTAAGGCACCACTCACTAGTAGCATGTCATCCCACAAAGCTGATTGGAATTTTAGCGAAAACAAGTTATCTTTAACACATATTTTATTTTTAAAAATCACTGAAAAATGGTAATTCGAAAAATATTTTCTACCCTTACCTTTGCAATCATACTGGCTACGCATAACAGGACAAACCAAAACAAATTGGTATTTACACTGGCATTCTCTGGCTTTTGAGGAAAATAGGAAATGGTACTTGTTGGCTTGATCCAAAGCCTATGAATGACCATGGAATTTTGTCCATTCACTGCATCAGGTATAAGATCAGGCCATACTATTTTAATGCAGTCCCAAGCAAAAGGTAAATAAATTATTACCTTAATCTCTTGCCTATCTCTGTAAATTGACCACGGGAGGTCCAGGAACTGATATTTGCATATTTTGTTTAAATTGGTTTTGCTCATTACTATTTTTTTGGTTGCTTCTTTGGGAATAAGACAACTTTTCATGTAGCTCTGCACATCCCAAAGATCTCTTTCTTTGGGGAGGTCTTTTTAAAAACCCTGAATGTTGGACAGTTGTCTGATGCAGATACAGCAAATTTGTTGTTTCATTTTGGTCCTTTTCAGCAGTTCAGCTGCCAGATAAGACTCACCACAGCACTTTTGTCACTTGTACATCTACGTCAATGTGGCTTCAAATTCTGGAAACCCAAGACATGAAGGCAGACTCTTGTGAATAGCAATGATGTTTCATGCTTTTCAGTGAGGAAAAAAAGTTAGACAGAAGCCAGATGAGACACCCAGCCACCCTTGGTACTCTCAAGAATAGGTCCTGCAAGGGGAGAAAAGGAGTCCGTAGGAAAAGTTCTGGTTTTCTTTTATTTTCTTTAATTAGCATCCCAGACAATTATGAGAAGACAATATGTGATTTATTGAGCAGTTGAGATATTATCAAGGTTTCTATCCCAGCACCATCACATATACTGTTGTGTCCATAAAAAGTATCATCTTCAGGATAGTTTCAGTAAGTGAAAGGCTTGGAAGCTATGTAAGGTAAACAAGACGTTGGTTTGTTGTTTTTATTCCTGGTGTACCCACACTTACAGCTGCCAAAAAGCAGGCAAACTTTTGCCTCCAAAAATAAAAAGTGATTATACTCTGTCTAACCAGCTCTACCCTTAACTGCACCACTGCCTATCACAAAGAGAAGGACAGATATGTATTTTGTGGTATTGTTTTTGGAAACTTTCCATTCAGGAGTTTGCAAGAATAATGTGGGTGTGTTGCTGGTGTAGAGCTGAAGTTTCATGAGTGTGAACTATGGTCCTGTAGAGCACCCCACTGTTATCTTTGCATCTTTCTATGGGCACTGGACTCAGATTTATTTTTTATTCACCAGAATATCACCAGCTCTCTCTAAAGGACTGATTCAGTACCACTGGTGCCTGTAGGAGCCTCTGCAAAGACTCCAAAGGCAGTTACGATCAAGTCCTTTGAGGAATGATGATCATTCCCTAGGAGATCACCTTCAATCAGCAGAGCAAGGGTATTTGCAATTGTCTCCACATTCAGCTATGTTTGCCTGGCCTCAGAACAGTCCCTGTGATCCCTCTTCAACAGCTGCTTTGCCCAGACTTTTTCCACATCATTAACAAAGACAAACTTTGGTCCCATTTTCAGACTTCTGTGCAATTTTGAGTAGGGGTCATATAATAAACCTTGTAACAGGAAGAGCAGGAGCATCAGCATCGCTGGTTTGTTGAGGTATTATTTCTGGCTGAAGGCTGAAATTCCAGCCTGTCTTCATGACACATGTATGTGAACAGATCTAGCGCCATCCAAGTGTGTCTCACGCCTAGTTCTCAAATGGGGAATGAATGGCCTCTTACACTGGACTTTATTTTCATCTAATTTTATTACTGCTACTGGCTTGCTGCCTGAACTTGCCTAAGTCTCTCTCTTCATGCCTATGTTTCTCTCCCTACCTTTCTACAGCTTACCACTTGAGCCCTCCATTGTCGGGCACCAGGGCTTGGGTTTCACAGGGTTCCTAATCTGCTTACAGATGGTTCTGCCCTGACCATCATTTGGAAATCTTGGCGCCATCAAAACACAAAGAGTAAGAGCCCAATATGGGTGATTTCAGGCTTTAATACCACAGCAAGGGAAGAGGCCCTGGATGTGTGCTTTCTTTGCATTAGCACCAGAATTTTCAGTGTCCCTACAGAATCTACAGAATGATGGAGGAACCAAAGTGATCCTGAGTGGTTCCTTCTCTGCCCCTCTTGGTTCTCACCCACCTCTCCCAGCAGACCAGGCAGATGTGCACAGCCACCTGGTGATGTGCAAGATGTAGAGGAGAAGGGAGCTAGATCTCAGCTTTGTGTTTCTCTGTGTTTCAGTTCCCTGCTAGCAGTATGGCACTAACAATGCATAGGCTTCCTGGCTAGTTTGTTATTTGGAGCATCAATTATTTAGAGATTACATATGTTTCTAATACCTTTGGGCTGTTACCCAAAAAGACTGTGCAAATTTCTGAGCTCGAATCAAGTGTAGAATTTATGTGACTAGCAGAGTATTCTCAACAATGTTAGTGGAGATAGCAAAATAAACCCATGCCAGCAACCCAAAGAGCAGTCACAATTCTAACCTCAGGATAAACTGCGAGTTTCACGTATTCTTTGTGAGTAAATCTTTCCTATAATGTTTCTCCAAGTTGTGAAAAATGACCACTCTTTTCCAGGAAAAAAACCCTCCCTTGGTAACAAAATTGTGAGAAATATTCAGAACAGCCAAGTAAAAATTATGGAAAAAAAATTTTAAAATTACTCAAGCAACCCCAAGCCGCAGGTACAGCTGCTTTCTCCAACAGATATCAGTTCTCTAAAGAATGGCATGTTTCATAAATGAAACACTTCTTTCTTGTAAATATGTTAATTTTCTTTTGACAAGCCAGAACTATCTTCCCACATCTGGACTGCCCCAAGCCATGGCAAGGACACCACATTTTTTCAAAGTCTCACCTACTGTCACGCTTTTTACGAATAGCATTGCTTTTTCACTGTATTTTACAGGTCTCAGTTAGCAGAACAGGGCAGCAAAATACTAGCCAATTATCACAGACAAGCAGTTCTGCCTTGCAAAGCCTTTTCCACACTCAAAATTGCACTGGTTTAATTAAAGGTGTGTTTTAAAATCAAATTAGTTAAGCCAGTGCAAACACTGGAATATTTTTAAAGTTGTGTTGTATTGATTTAGCTTAATGTGATCAGGAAATTATTTATACTAAATTGATACAGAGCAGATTTAAATCATTCTGAGTGACCACATCTTGTACCAGTTCAATTAAATAATTTTAGAGTCAATTTTATATGGATTATATCCCACTCTTTTGCCAAGGAGCATGAGCTGAAAGGGGTGAATGAAATAACCATATAAAGGAACCTTATCCATCATTGCAATACTTCAGTGTAAGTCTGCTGTTGTAGAATTGTAGCTGGCCACAGTAGTAAAACTCAGAAGCAGCATAGCTTGATAGTGCCTCCTCTAAGCATTTTGTAAGGTTTCTAATCCTAAAACAGGATGAGCAATTTTGGACATTTGGGTTTTGCTTGGTTTTTTTTAACAGGCCTGGCAGTACTTCTCAGAATAATTTCCTAAGTTGCATATTCATTTTTCATTTTTTTATTTAAAATTTCTGAAAACTATCATTTCAGGCCTAAAGAAAACAATAATATTAAACCTTACTTGACTCCTTTTAAGAATTATTGCTTTCTAATCAAGGTGGACAGTCTTTCCTTTCTTACAGAAATGAGGTAAGCTCATTTTTACGAATAGTGTATTTCCATCCAAGATCTGCTCTTTTCATTCTGCATAGGAAAGAAATTAAGGGGGGGTGTATGGATATTGCATTTTCAAATAAAATTTCCCCAAATTAAATCCTACAGAAGCCTAAGGTCTGAGGGAGGTTTCTTGTGGTGCTTTTACATTGTAAATACTGAGGGTTTAGATTACTTACATAAGATTTAGTCACCAAAAGCACTGGCTGTAACAGAAAAAAAAAAAAAGTGAGAGAGAACTCTGAAACAGCTCTAGCACTGTATATGAGTCACTTGGACTGTGGCAGAGATGTGAATGCTGAGGTGCTGAGGAAGGAGTATCACTGCTTTGCGAGCTTACCAAGGTGCCTTGCACCTCCAGGCAAAATGTGAATAATGTCTGCTGGGCTCACAATGAGCACAGTGCTGCTGAAAAGCAGGCAAGGCACAGCAGTGCTTTGTTGAAACAGGAGGTGACCAGACAGCCCGTGGGTGAAATAGCCCATCCAGCATGGTGGGCAAACAGGAACTGCTGCTGCAGGGTTGGGTGTGGGTGTTGGAGGGTCTGTCCTGGTGACCTGTGCTGGCAGGAAGGAACAGGACATTGTCCAGACAAGTGTGGGCCAATAGAGATGGGCAGAAAAATGAACATAATATTGATAAATCAGGATTTTGGGGGCTTCTCTGCAAATCAGCACAGATAGCTCTGTTACCCACACCCTGGCAAAAAATTGTCATTTATCTCTGGAGGCAGCAAGCATGTTACCATGAACTACAGCAGTTTAAGAAGCTCACATTCACAACTGGGAGCTGGCAATTATTTGCCAAGAAATGCAATCATTACTGTCAGATGATGATGACTTTCCCCCACTTTACCCATTCAGTAACTTTTTGAAGACTGTGTGAAGTCTTTGTGGGGGGGCGGAATGAGGAGCACTGGCTTCCCTCCATCACTGCTACCAAAAAGGGTGTGTATTTTGGCAGTGGTTTTGCTTGGAATATTCAATTCAGATTAATGCAATTTCAACATCTACTATCCCAAGTGTGCGGTGGTGCCACTAAACATTCACATTTCCCTACGATGAAGTGCAGGCTTTGTCATTCAGCACAGGAGTGAAGTGATTCCTATCTGTCTCCCGTGTGTGTACCTTTCAGATTAACTCCACCAAAATCAGTGGCATTACAAGGGTTTAAAAGCAGCAGCAGTGGGAACAGGCCCAATAGAGCAGTAGATTACCAGGCCATTTGAGGCTGTGAACTGTGTTTGGTCATTAAAAATTTTGTTAAATAAAGATGTAGCACCATATTGTGGTTGCAACCACCCAGCCCAGTGCCTTCTCCCCTTGCACAAACATGGGGGCAGCTGCAGGTTGATGGGAGGAGAAAGCCCCTCCCTGGGGCAAAAAAAGCCAAACCTCTCTGCTCTCCCTGCTCAAGGGGGCTATTTTGTCTGGAGCTGTGTGTAAAGCAAGCCCATGCCATGTCAGGATGGAGGCCATCCTGGGACTGTGATGTAGCTTGTCTTTCTTTTTTATCTAATTCATAGCAAGCACAGATGTCACTCTCCACAGCATCAATTGCGGATTTCCTACCCTTTTGAATCTAGTACATTATTTAGAAAAAGCCCTTGGATTGCTGACAATGAATGCACACCTTCTGCTATTTTTCTTCTGTCTCTTGCATGTTAAGTTCGTATGTTGTAAATTCAGTCTACTGCTGAGACTTTCGTTGGTTTCTCATTATATCATCCACATAATTTTGTAGGGATAGATGTCTTCTCCATTCTTGCTGCCTGGTTATTTGTTTGCTTGCTCATTTGCATGTCGCTAACTTTTCAAATTTCATCTCTTTATGAAGGCATTTTCAGTCTTGGGCAGAGGAACATCCTGAAAAGAGTATTCATGCCTAGAAAAAGAGACTAATTTTATCTTGCTGAATCATCAAATCTCTCAGAAAAAATTACAAGCCTTATCCTGCAAGAAACTCCAGATGGACAGACCACATAGGGAATTGCTCCTACACAGATACAGCTTGCTACAGCCTGGGCAGCCCAGCAGTGCCATTTTCCTTTCATCTTGGCCAGCTCAGTGAAAATCCCTGCTCTTGGGCAATCCTGTTTTAGTGTCAGCCTTTGCTCCTCAGCAGCCTCATTCAGCCAGACCTTGCTCTGAGAGCTGTGTAAATATTCAGTTAACAGCAACAATGACCTTCTCAGGGTTTAAGTCCCTTACCTGACTGACTCCTAATTGCCTGCACTACATTTTTGCTTTCCCAAAACCTGGCAGTGTCTTCATGAGACTACAAAAAAGCAGAGCTAGGCAGAGAGCCCAGGAGATGAGCCCTTGTGTTCCCAGTGACTGCACAGGGTACCATTTGCTGTATGGATGCTGTTATACATGTGAATAGACTACTGTTCCATTCCTGTCATTTTAAAATTTATCCATCTGCATGGATCCTTTCAGGCACAATATTTCATATCCAGGTGGTTTTCTTTGTGCTTTCATGATAATAAAATATTATGGGGGAGCAGCGAAATATCTGCCACTGCCTCTAAAAATGTTGATTGTTTTCAGACTATATTTCTGGTAGAAATAGCCTGGTGTATGCACAGCATGTCAGAAGGCAAGTGAACGTGTGTCAGGCAGAAGAACTACCATTTAAAACACATAAAAGAAGTAATTTTTTAACAAAAATACTATGTGAAATACTTTTAAAAGTAAGTTCTGGTTTCTTTTGCATTTTTAAAGCATAAGACAATCCATCTCTTTTCTCTTCATGTTCTGTCTCTGGTTAGCCATAAAGAGCAAGTTCACTGTCAAAAAAATACCCAAAAAAACCTCACCATAGATAGGAAAATTAAGCAAGAAAAAAAGCCTTTGTCCTGCTCATTACTTTGTCACATTGACAAAGTTTTGTGATGTTACCTGAACAGCCACCCTTCTGGTTTTTTCCCAGGGACTGTTTCATGTCAATGCCTAGTTTGGTGCTGTACCAGTGAAGCAGAGCATCCTCAGCTCCTGAGGCTCTGAGCCCCTCCTCTGTGCTTGGGCATTCCCTCACGCCAATGCAGGGTTGTCATCTGGAGCGAAAGGCTGTGCATCCCAGAGCTTCTTGGGAAGTGGGAATGTGCTTCTGTATATACAGTGGTTGCTAAATCTAGTGGTGAGTTACTGTGCAGACTTTCTGACCAGCTGTAGCTTGCTATTTGTATGACTCTGTTATTCCTGGCTCATGCTTTATTTTAGGGACATTAACCTGCCTATGTGCTTCTGCTGGTGACTTACTGGTAACCTTCTGTGCTATGCCAAGCTCAAGATTCCTCCATAAAAGACTCTTTGTGACTCTTCATTTCAAACCTGTTTTGCTGTTTGCTTCTTCATGTCTCCTTCTCTTTCCTGCCCTCTCCCACACCCTCTCTCTTTCTCTTTTTCACCCTCTTGGCTCTTACTCTCTGTTTTTTGTTTCTCTGTCAGAGAGGGCATCCACACCAGGAGCTGGGTAAGGACTTATCACCTGTAAGCTCTGCACTGCCAAAACCCATCAGCAGTTTGCTGAGAGAACCAGTGACCATCTCCCTATCCACAGAAAAGCCCAGACAGCAGCCTCTCCCTAAACTGTGAACCAGGGCTCCAACAGAAAGCCTCAATTTGTCTAGGTCCCTGCTGTGGGTTGGAAAGAGAATAGGTAACTAGGCAAACCTCCTCAACCCACCATCACCAGCACTAGCAACAGGTTGGATGTAATTCTCAGGCTGAAACAGGGCAGGGCAGCAGATACAAATCCTGATGTCAGATGGAGTCACTTCAGGATGCTCCCTCCATCCCTCCCACCATCAATGTTATAAGCAACCTGACTCCTTCCTCATTAAAGCTAGGAAGAGGAAAGAGAGGAGCAGAGAGGAGGGAAGAGAAGGGGAGATTGTCAAGAAAAAAAGCAAGCGAGGAATTAAGCAAGAAAGATACAAGATAAAGAAAGAAACACATAAAAATGCATGTTACTCTTAGTTTATTTAATGTCCCTTTTTGTCTCTCTTTCTAGTTAAATCACACTAACGTGATCCACATTTTCTCTGGTTTTACAGGCCGTCACTGGAATTTTTTCACTCCTGATCATTCAGCACCTTTTCTAAATCTTCTAAATCAAAACATTTTCCTCCAAATTACAAATTACCTTTTAGAGCATTTCTCCCAAAGTGTAACCATGTGTGGTTGAACATGATAAAAAAAATATGTGGAAATACAGCACTGGGCAAGGTACAGAGAACCATATCAAACTAGCAGTGCTTTCAGTGAAACATTTGATGCTAAAGGCACCTGACAGCCACAAGGCTTTTGGTGTTGGATAGTTGTTTACCAGGGAAAAATGTCAGGTGACAGTAGGTCAGCATCAGGAGGACTTAGGCCTGTCATGCTGCTAACCTTTTATGAACCTGGAGACAGTCATTTCTCCTTTCTGTGACTTTTTGCCATTTTTCTGCTTCCCTCAACAGGAGTCCTCAAAGTAGGGACATGAATATTTCATATTTATACACTGCCTAAAACGTGGATTAAACACTGGATTAAAGACTGTATTGCAAACACTATATCATTGCACCACAATATTGCAAATCAGTTTGCAAACACAAATTACCCTTTGTAGCATAATTCAGGGGTGGAAGGAGCTGTATGGGCTTGAAGGGAAAGCACAGTCACCAAGTCCTGCATACTCCTGGCTGGCCAAGGAAAACTTACGGAAAATAACACATGTGGTAGGGCTGCACATAGGATTTTTCACCCACAAACCTTCTTGCTGCCCTTGGTTGGGCTGTGACTGAGCAGGATTGGTGGCAATAATTCCCCATCTCCCTGATTTCTGCTTTCCAAGCTGCTAAGCCCTACATTTCACTATCTAAATAATTTATGTGCAAAAGCACAATATTCTGTCAGTCTCCTAACAGGCGTCTCTGTTTCACATCTCTTTATTAACAGGAGAATTTATGGCATGAGACTTTAACCCCAAAATTGATAACCAGCATGTATTAGTTGCAACTAGCAAGCAGCAGCCTTCTGCCTGATGTTCAAAGCTCATTTTGGGCCATTCACACACATACATATACACAATTTTCTTCTGTCTGCTAGCATTCACAGTTTAAGCTGTTATTCATCTACAACATCCATGGTTCCCTGTTATCCACCGAGGGATTATCTGTCCAGGAATAAAGCCTGAGCTGTGAAGATTTTCACCTTGTTGGAGCGTGTGTGACACCTCCTCTTCCAGCAGACTCACTGGATTTCTGCTCAGGCTGCTCTTCCCAACCCTCTGTACTCTACAGTGCCTAAAGCAAATACGTAGGAACTAAGTGTCCCTAATACAATTACAAGTGAAATTGGGATGAACTTGTCCAACTTGGGCTCTCATGGGCTGCTCTTCACTTAGAACACAAGAAAATGGGCAGCTAGAGGAAGAGTGAGTGGGATTTTCTGAAACTAATGAAAGAGATTAAATTTCCTTTTTGTTTGTTTGGGTTTTTTTAAGCCAAAGGAATAGGCTCTGACCTGGTGGAAATTCCATGACTCAGGAAAAATTGGCAAGACCCTGACATGCTTCAAATTTCTGACCCATTTGAGCATTCCCATCAGTGTCATCATCACAGAGCCGGTCATCCAGCTAGGGAAGGAAAACCATACCAATGTGGCTTACAGTTAGTAACATTTTTCAAACAGTTTCAAGTGAAATAGCAATGTGCTTGGAGAGTTTTCAGGGTGAAATATATCAACAAAATTATTCAGTAGGAATAATTCTCACAGAACTATTTACTGTCACACATTAGTATCAGGAAGTAGAAAAGGACATATGGGATAGAGAGCCAGAGAGAAAGAAAAGAAGGCAAATCTCCTCCCACACACTCCAAAGATGCACCATTTCTGCATTGCTTCAAACTGAAAAGAACCCAATAATTATGATTTTACATTTTCAAATGAACTAAGCCCAGTACCACACAAATAGCCTCACTGTAGTAATATGTTGCTAGCCACTCATCCTAACCCTGAACACACTCTCCAGAAACTGATCCAGCAGACTACTACACTAATTCGGGTTGTGGCTAGCCTTCATCTGTTGAGTTTTCATTAACTCTGTATCACCCAGGTCTTCATTAAACCTACTACTCTTTTTATCTTTCGATGTGCTCATACTGACATGTCTCAAATGGTCAAAACCCAGACTGAATGCTCATAAAATGGGAGAAGATTCAGGGACACCAGCTAAGAGTCTGATTTGTATAGGCTCATGAAAGGATAGCATCTTACAGATTTTTATTCATGTAAATAAATGAGCCTGCTATGGTTTTGCCAGGAACAAAGCTGCTGGGTGGCCTTCCTGTGAGCAAGAGTTGGCTCCTGGGATAGATGGTCCAAGTGCCTGCAATGCAGGCCAACCTGAGCTCTGTTCCCAATGAGAAATGGAGCAAGATTCAACTTGCTTGACTAGTACTTTTCAAGAGTTGTAAGACCTTCTCCTAGGAAGCACCTCATGTGTACATTGGTGTAACAGAATTCAGAAATGCACAAGGCCAGAGCAAAGCTCAGGCTGACTCACTGAAGCCAGTTCTGCAGAGGCTTTGTCACTCCACCCCTCCAGTGAATGGACACAGAAGGGCATTCAACTTGGAAGATGATAAAGACTTTTTAGTTCAGTGAACCTGTCTATGCAAAAGGCTGTTGTAGTAAAACTGCTCTTGCATGAAATCTTGTTCCAAACCAAAGTTCATGTAGCAATGAGAAAACTACATGAAGACCAGGTCCTGAACACATGCTTCAGTCAATGCATGCAAAGAAATATTTTGATGTCATAGGACTTGCTCTCAGGAGTTACTCTACTCATGTGCACAGGCACTGGGCACAAAGCATTTGTCTTGCAGCAGAACAATGAGTTCACAATCCCACAGTGGGAACAATTCTGGTTTATGTACATTTTCTTTTATTTTTGAAGCAATATATCAGCTTTTTCAGTGTCTCCCTGAAAAAGGAGATTTCTGTCTGATAGAGCACAGCAACAAAAGGGAACACAGAGATTTTTATGGCTTTTGTCATCTTTTAATATGATTTTATGAACTGTGGTTATAGCAGTTGCAAACCATAGCCATTGCTTTCTGCTTTGTTTCTACTTATCAGATGCAAAGCCAAAACTAAAAGAAAAGCTAACATGTTTGACATGCTTCATCCTGTGCAAGAGAACAGACTATAACAGTTTGGAAGAAAACACTGAATTAAAAAAATAAGGAAAGAAAGAAAAAGAAAGGAAAGCTCTTGTTTTTATAGAATTATTATTTGAAAGCCATGGTATATGACTCTGAAGCTGAGTGGTGTAGCTGTACATTGCACAGACTAGTGTATGCCTCTGACATGGTAAACACTGATATCTCCTTATAATGATGTGTTAATGTAAAGGAAGCGATTTTGCAAAATTTTATGCCTTATTAAGGAAATGATTCAAGCCCAGGAAATGTGCGGGTTAAGTACTTGCTTTCATAAACATGGGTTATGGTGGAAAAAAAGATTTTAGATATTATGTGGAAAAATGCAGTAAAAAGCGCTGAATTAGCCCATTCCATTACATTGAATTGTTCAGCAATTATGGTCATCCCCCAGCCTAGAAAATTAAAGTATATGATGAAAACCCAATCTAAAGATATCCACTGCTGTGCTACTGAAGACATAGCATCTCATGCTTTTGAGTCACTTCGGGCTTCAATGACCAAAGCTATCGAAGGAATAAGTTTAAACTAGCTATAGCCCCAGTCTGGGGCTGCCCTCTGTTCTTTCCTTTCACTTCTCAGACCACTCACACAACTAGGAATTGCAGAAGATTTTCAGGGGCTCAGATGTGTTCTTCATAAGCAGATCTCATACAAAATGCTCCGTTGCAAAGCAAGAGCAGCATTCTTGCGCCCTTCATTCCAGAAGGCAGGATCAGACCACCAGGCAGTGTGATGGGGATGGCCTGTCTTGATGCAGAAGGAAACTGTGTTGGGTGGGGTGGAAGAAATAATTTCCAAATATTCATTTGAACTTGCAAGCCACTTTGTATTTCATGGCTTTCCCTAGGCCATCACTGTTGCCTCGCCACAGACGTGTCAGTGCTGGGGTGTGTAAATGAGCACTCAGGGAAAGCACACTCTTCATGCACATGCTTGAGCAGTGTCTGCAAGTCCCTTCCAGGCTGAATCTCTACATGACATTGATCTTTTCAGTGCTATTTATGATCTAGTATTTACTAGAGACATGCACACCTACCCGGTATTAACTTAGCAGATTTTTCAGTTCCAAAAGCCACTCGCTAACCCTTCTTTCTTGCTTTCTCTTGGTTGTCTCACCCCAAAGTTTAGAAGCAATAACTTTAGCCAAATTCTTTTTTCCTAAATTTAAAAATAATAATGTGTCTCCTCAGTATAAAATGTCTGTCTCCTCCACTCCCAGCCTCCTGGGGTTGCCGTGGGCATGGTCTGTAAATTAAGTGGAGGCACTCAGCCCTCAGCTCAGCTCTAGTCAAACATTAGCTGCAGTGTTTACCCTTGTGTAATCTTCAGTTTTGCATTAATTTAATACTGCTCAGCACTTTTTAACAGATTCAGCAAATCCGTGGCACATAGTGTTTTGTGTCTGTATCTCCCCCATGAAACCAGGTTTTGATTTTTAACCAAACTTATCAAAGTAAACTCCTCACAATACTCTCCCTCTACTTTGATCTTTACATAATTTAAAAAAAAATATGTTGCTTTATGTGGTAATTCAGCTATACTCTGAGGGTTTTTTCCCCTCAACTTCAAAGACAGCAAGCAGGAAATTGTTTTAATTTTTCTTTCACATTTCACAAACAACATGTTCTAGTTGGTTTTGAGCAGCAGAAGGTAGTAAGCATCTCCCAATTAATAATTCTCAGGTAATATAATGGCCTCTTGAAAGCAGAGATCTCAAGAAGTTCAGTTCATAACACAGGCAAATAAAATACTCTTGGAAGGTCTGGCTAAAGGACAGTCAAAATTAGAATAGGCACATGTCATCATTTTTAATCAGTCTTCTCTCTTTGAACCACCTTCTGAGCAAATAAAACAAACAGAAACCTTGGAGCACGTATTTGGAAAGCCACTCACCTCCTGGCTTCAAAACTGCAAAATCCCACTGAGCTGGAAAAATCAGCAACTAATGCCACCCAACCTGGAGATCTCACCCCAGCCCCATTACAGTTAATCCCACTGAGAACAGGGAAGGGATTTTGTTAAAGCAAAGACAGAAGTAAAGTCAAAACCAGACCTGGGACTTTTTAGCTGATCCAGTCAATAACGATCCACCATTTCATACCCACCGAGGACACTTGTATGACTCCCACCACACAGAAGAGTGGGCAATCAGGCTCTTGCATCAGCATTTGAATTGCATGATCTTTTCTGGACTGGTGAGGTATTTCAGCACATGCATCATCCCACCTACACCTATATTAGTAACTCTGCAAGGATCAATAGCTGTGTGCTGAAAGGTTGCTAGCTCTTTGTGCTTTCATCACGTGGGGGCTCAAGAAGTGCCTGGAGAAGAGCAGGAGGAGCTGGAGGCAGTGGGGACCATTTTCACCCATGTCACAATACCCTGGTGAGAAGTTCTGGCAGCAGCAAGGGCACTTAGGCTGCGGTTAGAGGCACAAAGTCCAAGAAAAAGAGCTGCTTGAGCTCCACCACTTCCCCTTGCAGCTGATTTTTCATCACATCTCCCTTGCTGTTCTGCTCCCACCCCAAGGACTTGACATGTCTGAGCGTGGCCCTCAGGGAGGGGGGCTGCACTCAGTCTAAATTTAGCACAAATAGCAAAAATCGCAGTGCAAACAAGAGAGAACACAGGGCTTGCTGTTCCTTCATGAGACAATTCCCTTCAGCTTACTGACACACATCTCTTCCTTTCTGTCCCGTTTAGGGAAGTGTACAAATACATGTACAGCCAGGAGCTGGGAGTGCTGAGCCGGTTCTGCTGGACGGTACCGGCCGGCTCAGCGCTCTCCCGGAACCCCCTTGATCTGCTCAGAGCCTGTCTGAGGCTCTGCCCAAGCCAAAGAGATTAAGGAAAAGTCAGTGAGAATTTGGGCACGCCTGGCTCCAACAAGCCGTTTGCACCAAGTCACAAAGAGAAAACCTTGGAAGTGTTTCCAAAAATACAGGCCACTCGTGTGAGTTAAGCCTGCAAGGGAGCCTAACATGCAGACTTTCCCCATAATCAGGGTTTACCTCAACTCTGTTTATTCTGTAAATTCTAGTTTCTCTACAGAAACAGCTCATCACCCTACACCCTGGCTTGACAAACGTGCAGAAGGCTTTTGTAAAGAGTTAGAACAACCCAGCTGTTTCTTTAATGAAAACTGTTGTTAGCAAACTATCTCATAATTTTCCCCAAGTATTTTTGGGGAAAAAAAAACATTAATAATAATTATATACAATGAGAAGCTGCCAAATTGATGGTACTGAAAAGGATGGGAGTATCTCAGGCCATAGACAATTACCAGCGTGAACAGTAGCAGCATAGCTGTCCCCACAGCCTCTGGTGAGGGAGCAGAGGAAGGAACCCAGGCTTTATCCTGGATGAAAGTGAATTATGCAGAGCAAGACATTTGCCAGTGTGCTTTCACTTTTATTTTTTTTTACTTCTGATTTGAGGAGTGAATTTTTACAGGGTGCTTATGATTTCAGAGATTTTCTTTCTCAGAATTGTTGAACAACTCTTGGCCTACATCTCATCCACAAGCTATTCACACTGAGATTGCACAGTTGAACAGAGTGAGGGGGGTTAGATCTGGATGCAGGTTGGGGCTGGAGGCCACCAAAAGCAAGGGAAAGAACTCAGCTGGAAGTGGAAGCTGGACAGCTTCCACTCCAGGGCCCAGCCCAAAGACCAGAATTATGCCACGTGTCCCTTAGCTGATGAGAGAAGGCGAGAGCTCAGTGTCCATGCAATGCAAGCTGAGTTTGTGGTTTCTGTGCTCACTGATCAGTGTCAGTCCATCCATGCAGTGATATCACATTGGCTGTGCTGCATCCCCACAGCTACCAATGGAAGTACAGAATGTACAAGCAGATGTAGCCACCAGGCTCATTATTGTTCTGACCCTATCACTTTTGTAATCAAATGTCAGGACTGAATACCTGTATTCATTTCTTCAGCATTCACTTGGCTATCGAGCTGAGTTTCCATTGAAGAGGGGCATGAACAGCAGCAGCACGAATTAAGCTCTCAAAATAAATCAGTCAAATATTTATGAGAAAATAGATACACACTATTTTTTTGTCTTGTTTGATGTTACTACAGGATTGACCCACAAAAACAGAGTGGAGGAGAGATAGTGATTTTCCTGCAGTAGTATGGCTAATAAATCAAGGGCAACACAACCTGGACCAAATTCAAACCACCATAGGCTGTTCCCTCTATTACTGCCAAACCCTGAGCCACTCAGTTCTTCTCTGTGTCACCCCCCAAAAATATGTTTAGATTCCAAGCACAAGGCTTAATTGTTTATTAAAGAAGTAGTTATGATGGGGAAATAATGCTGTTGTAGACGAATAAGCAGGAGGGTTTTACAAGATGCAGTAAAATTTATCATCATCTCCTCCAGATCAACTCCCTCGCTCCTTTGTTCTTTTTTTTCTGCTTTTGCTTTAATTCTTATTGAAATAGAAGTCACTTCTCTGTCTGTGGACAGGATGGTATGCAAAACCCACACAGGATGAGTGCATTGTATTGATATCATGAAAAAAGATCAGCTTTCCTTTTATTCATAGCCCTCTGAGACCTCTGATTAAACATGTGGCCTTGTTTAACCTCTGCTTTATTCTCCCAGTGCAGCTGGTGTAATTACAAACCAAACATATTTTACACCCTCTTGTAGTGAATTGATGTATCTCCTGTTAAATGGAATAAAGTCATGCATGGAAACTGAAGTGAATGTTTCCCTTTGAGGGTAAAAGACTGAGACTGGTACCTAACTATCTATTCCATGTAATGATACCCATGAAAGCAAACAAAAGTCTGCAGTCACATACTTTGGCTGTTCAGATCTTAGCAGCAGGTTTATGTGACCAAAGTAATCTCTCCATCGTGTCCTGTGGAGTTGTACCTGGGGCAGACTCACACTAATAAACTACTAATGTCAGAATCATAAAATTCTCAATAATGGAGCAAGGTACAAAAAACCCTGGCTTGTTCCTAAATCTGCAGTGCTCACATCATGTATATCTTTATTCAGTGATGCAGGATGAGTCACAAAAATGTTAGCTCAAGATATATTTTAAACTCCTGAGCTAGCACTGTCCTGAGAAGAAAATTCTAATTTTGCTTCCTGTGGGCATACTTTTGAGAGCAGATTATAAATCTGAGTAGTGAAAATTGCTCTCTCCTTTTTTCCACACAGGCAGTTTTGGAAGATCAGTATTTTTCACTGTGAAAACAGCAAATTGCCCACACAATTTACATGCACACCCAAAACCACACACTCCAAATCCCATGCTCCTGTTCTCCACCCTTGCAGTGTGTCACTCTCTTTTCTTCTCTGATTGGTCAAAGCTTGGCTTTGTGAGATTGTCCCTAGGTTTGCAACAACAAATCTAGATCTTTCTACTGAGGCAGAAAACATTCGCTTTCTAAAACCAGCAGTGCCTGTTCCATTCCTGCCTGGATGCAGTCAGGATCACACATCCATTCTGGGTGTTTCAGCTGGAAAGATGCACTGAGACCATTTTGAATGTCTAGCGTGATTGTCAGAAACAGGTCTGGAGAAATCTGGTCCCGTTGTGGGACACAAGGCAGCACCAAACAAATTAGAAATTCCAAAGGGAGTAGCACAGCTGCCTTCCCATGCTGCCCTATCCAGGCTGTCTTGCAAGCTCTGCCTCTGCCAGCGCAACTACTCTTCTCCTGGGAACCCCTTCCTTCCTTTTAGACCCAGCTCAAGGTGAACACCTCTGTCCCACCTTCAATCCCACATCCTCATCTCCTGTTTACTTGACACGTCCTGTTTTTGTCTTTTGGAGTATATCAAGTAATTCTCTTAAAAAATTAAATCCATGTATGATTTTGGGAATTGCTGGTTTCAAAGACTGCTCCCTCTGGAAAGCACAGGCAAGATGACATCTGCTGTAATTTCCTACAGTACTGCTGTGTTGTCTTCCAGTAGTCTTCCAGAATAAGTATCACAGAAGAGTCGAGGTTGGAAGATATTTTGGAAGATCATCTAGTCTGTAATGCTCTGGTCTCTTGACCATCTCTGTGGTCCTTCACTGGACTCTCTCCACTATGTTCCTGTCTCTCTTTTACTGAGGAGCCCAGAACTGGACATAGTTCACTTCATGAGAAAGCCATATTTTCAGTGAAAAGCAACAACAAAAGACATATGTCAGACAATGAATTCAATTCAGGTCTATTGGCTGGATGAATATAGCTGACACGCACAGAACAGAAATGTCTCCTTGGAGGGAGTTAAAGCACATCCTCCTCTTTTAACCAACAACACATCAAAGGTAATGGTAAAATGGGTTTGCTTTCTAACAAGAGGAGGTTACTAGGTCATGGGCTCCATTCCTAGAGCATTTGTCTGTAGTTTTCAAAATTTGCCAGAAGCAGTGGATTCGACCAGATTCCAGGGGAGGTCAGTCCCCAGCAAGCAAATTCATTTGTGCATTTGAGCTTGTTATCTGCCTTTTTGGCATCTCTTATGTACGAAGGCTTACTCTCTGGCCGCTCCACATCAATGAAAATGGGACCATAAGGCTGCCTAGGAGCCACTGCCCATGTCTGAGGTTAGCTGTCTGTACTGCTCGACTGCTAGTACCCTGTGAGATTTTTCAGACCAGTCAAGCCACAGACAAGTTTCAGAGACCTTGAAGAGGCCACAATGAACACACAGCATGAAAAGTTTGGGCATGGCATTTGTCCCATGACACCTAGCACTTCCTCACTCAATTTCCAGGCGTGATTCAGGGGTTAACATGAGCAAGGGGCTGTTCAGGTGGGAAATTTGGACAGGTGCCTCTTTTGGGTAGATGAAACAGTCCAATATGTAAGCAGGCCATTCTATAGCAGTAAATGGTCTAAAGGACATTTAATTTACCACAATAGAGACACATCAAGATAAGCCACAGCAGTGTTTCCAGTGGTCCCAACCCCTAGGGATGTTGGTCCACATTGCAAAACCCCCGTGAGAGGCAGCACATCTGAGTCCCCAGTAGACTTGTGGCACCAGCAAAGAGGCATGCATCTGATCCAGAGACGGGCAGAGGAGGTGCAGCATGGAGTACTCCAGAGCCAGCAAGTGTGCATCTCCATTACCACAGGCATGAATGCAATATTTCACTTCCAACCCACCCCCTTCCTCTTTAACATAACACATTTGAAATGGAGGGTGGATATTACAGAGGTTTTAGTCATGCTATGTCAACCTAGACCCACCCTGTCACCAGCCCTGAGCATATTCCCAGGCAGGAGGAAAAACACCAACAGCTTTTTAGAAAGATGTTTCAGCCTACCTTGGGCCTCAGATCACATTCTGAGATCTTTCTCCACTGAGTCCTGAGGAGTCTTGGGCGGCTACCACCATATCTCCAGTATGGAGGTAGAAGAGAGAGATAAACCTTACAGATAAATCTAAGGCTCATTTCTGAGTGATATCAACTAGGAAAGGGCTCTCCTCTCCTGCAAATCCAGAACATGCACTCCCCACAGCTTGCAGACCAGTTGTACAAACAGTGCATGGCATCCTTGCCACCTTTCATCCTACAAAGAGTCTGACCAGAACAACCAATCCCCTCTGAATCCTGGATCTAGTTGAGGTTAGGTTTCCATGTCTCACCTTTTGTATTGGAAACTCCACACATGCTTGTTGGGAGATGTCTGGGCAATGTATGATCTGACTGCTTCTTAAAGTGGGGGTTTCAAAACCTGCCCATACTGGCCCTATTCTGCTTCCATTTAGTAGCACAAAGGTTTTCAAATCCATCATCTTTTTCCAGTAATTAGTGTGTAATGGTATTCAGGCAGTATATCATAATTAGCTTCTCCCTTGTGACCCTTCTCTGCCACACACAGATTCAGAACATCTTTATTTTCTTCTGAAAGGCATTAATCTTTACAATCAGGCATTTTGGTTTCTTTTTCTCCCCTATCCCCACCCCAACAGAAACTATCTTCTCACGAGTCAGTTAGGCAAATCTACAGAGAGTTTCCAGAATGTAAACCTGAAATCCAGTAGCATTTCAAAACAGACCTGCCTGTAGTCAGTGCAAATGTTTTCCCCTGTTTGAGCCACTTTCTGTAGTACATGATGTTATGAGCTCATGCAGTACTTTCTGCACAGTTTACCCCTGAGTAACTTAGTCTGATCTCTGCTGATAGGTGACCTTTTTTTTCTTTTTAAATGTGTGTGTTTGGGAGATGGAAAGAATGCTCTGAGTTTTTAAGATACTTTATGGTTTAGTTGAACCGGATGTTTTGTGTGGCCATCACACCTATCACTAGTGGAGTCTGGTGTTATCCTGGGAAGAGAAGGGTTAATTTGCTTGAGTCCAGCCACTAGGCATAAGAGAAGAAGGGGAACTGTGATTTCAGGGGACTATTCCTATTTACACCATACATCAAATGATAAGCTTTCCCAAAACACACCACCCTTCTGCTGTGGAGCCTAGGGAGGTTTTGGGGGATCAGATTAAACAGGGCTGGACCCTGGCTCTGCCTCTCATTGCTGGATGTTCATTATGTGCCTAATGTTCTTTGCTCTTGAAATTTATTTCAAGGTCAGAGAAACTTACCTTCTGTGTATATTGGGTTGAGGCATGTTTTGTTAGGAAAATTTATAAGATGGCTTGTTTTAACAGTTGTTGCTGTAGATTGATTGGGTAATATTTACTCATGCTATAATTATCTTATTTCATAGCAGTGAATGTAAGAAGGCAGCTAAGCATGCTGAAACCAGAATAACAGAAATCAGGAGATTTGCAGCAGGAGGCAAGGTGTTGTACTGTATATACTGTTGTGTCTTGTTATTTATATCAAGCTAAACTTGTTTTTCCAGCTATTTGTGCAAATGACCAG
Organism: Rhabdornis inornatus; assembly: GCA_013397075.1. Taxonomy (NCBI): domain Eukaryota; kingdom Metazoa; phylum Chordata; class Aves; order Passeriformes; family Rhabdornithidae; genus Rhabdornis; species Rhabdornis inornatus. The sequence goes on from VWZS01009922.1 coordinate 1,488,137, forward strand.
CTACCCAATAAATTACATCATTTCCAGCACTGAATGGCACCATGACATGTTAACTAGGAATTTAAGCACCAGAAAATAATCTTGACTGACTTGAAAGTGCAGCTATAAAAGCCAAATGAAAGCTAATTTTCTGGGGCAGGATGGGGAGGGGGATAGGTAGGAAACAGGCAGGAGGAGGAAAGGAGGGAGCAGGGTTGGGAGACAGACAAAAAGAAAGCCTCACGCTCAACCAAATTCACAGACACAAGTTTTAAAATTCTAAGTCTATAAATATATTCCCTGTAAATATTCATTTGTAGGTTGATCAGTCTCTCCTTCCTTGGGCAAGCCAACTCTGAGCCCTTGTCAAGTTTTCAGGTGTAGATGAACATCTGACTGGAGGTGAACTGCAAAGAGCTGGTGCAAATATAAATATGTGGCAAAAGCCACCAAAGGGAACTGTAAAAGCAGACATGCATCCCTCACTTTTTATTTCAAGCCTTTTGTATATAGGAGCAAGCCAGCATGGAAAGAAACAAGAATTCAAGAATTACCTTGCTTTGGGGGTTTTTTCACATAGGCAGTTACAACCTACTTAAAGCTGCCAGGGAAGCAAAAAACCTCATAAAGACACCATGGTCTGAGCCAGCAAGACAAGGACTGACTGACCTGCCACCAGCAGGCACTTGGGCAAGGCTGAGTGTGTCACCAGGCACATTGGCTGCCCAGGACATCCAGCCCAGGTGGGGTTGGATCCTGATGGACCTTCCTGCAGTCCACTTGCCCTGGGTTTCTTCATCTAGGGCTCACCCTGACATGCAGTGGGGCAGTGAGAAGGATCCCTGAGCTATGCAAGACAAGAGGGAGCCTCTTCTGCTGTGGTGGAATCCCTGTAGGTGGTCCCAAGGCAACAGCCTGGGAATGAAGTGACAAGAAGGATCTGTGCATGAAGGAAAACTCTCTCCTCTCATCCTATAGCAGTTTTATTTCCATTTCCCAAACCACAGTTTGCTCTGCAAATGAAGGGGATCACTTCAAACCAAAGCTCGTGTAAGCATTGGCTAATTTCAGCCTAAGAATTGAGAATCCCACAGTTGTGCTGCCTGCTTGCCTGCCTCTTTTTTAGCCTTCCCTTCCTCTCAGTACACACACCCTAATAAATTTTGATTCCAGTTTCAACTAACATGAAGTGAGGGAATAGATGAGAGACTTGAATTTGTGATCCCAGTAAGGCAAGGGAGCTCCAAACTCAGCTGTTATCCTTGGCAGTGACTGCACAGGCAGCCAGCACAGCCTTTCTAGCTGGCAAGTGAGCATGCAGACAGGCTACAAATGTGAGATCAGCTTTCTGCTGGAGGGGAGCTGGGGTAAGCCAGGGCTATCATGACAGGGTCAAGGCATTTGTAGTCAAAGGATGCGAGTTCGTATGAGACAAACCATTACTGACTGAAAAACCCAGGGAGTATAAAATGGCACAACAGGAACTATTCTTGGTAGTTCGGTTTCCTTTTTACTTTTTGGCACAATCACTTACAAGGACAGAGGTGGCAGTGCAATACCTCTGGGAATCCTTGGACACCTATCGTGGCTGGAAACAGGGTGTGTGCTTCCTTCACAGATTGCACAAATGAGCACATTGCCTTTGGTCTTCACCAATTTCTCACCCAGGCATCCAAGCAAAGAGAAACTGGATCTTCACACCATGGTGAAAAATGGGAGAGCCTGAAGGCTCTGAGCTTAACCAAGCTCAGACCAGTTGGTGTCCCAAGAACCACAGTATCTTGCATCTTTCATTGTCTTTCCTCTGAAATCCACATGTTCACATGCCATAACATCCTGGCATGGGTAGATTTACAAGCTTCCTCTGTCCTTCTGTGTCTCAGACAGCAGGGTGCTCAGAGAAACCAGTGCCACACACACTTTCAAGTCAGCCCTGCCACTTACCACACATGCTGCCATCTCTGTAGGCAAGGACGCTGACTGCACTGCACCAGGTCCTGCTTTCAGCTCCTTTTCTCCAGGGTCAGTAGGTTCCCTCCAGTGCAAGTGAGAGCACAAAAGGTGGCCCTTTGTCAGTGGATTTTGGGGCTCTTTAATGGGATTAAGCCAGTTCCACCCAGTGCTGGTTGCTACAAAGGCTTTTTCTCCTGTCTCAATGACGTGTTACATCTTAACGTGTGTGGTCATATCTGCAGTCGATTTGTGCAGCTCTTTGTTCTTTGCACATGTTTTTATTGCCTGGGGGGCACGCAGCAACCAGCCAGCGAGCTTTTGTGGTGCCCAGTTCATTCAACTGTTTACTCAGTTAATGCACTGCAGCCAAAATAAGAATCTGCAATATCAATTCACTGAAAGTAAAGCTGAATGACAATCACAGAGCACTTTTAAGATTGGCAGGACATAAAGGATGCAACATTGCCAGAAGTGTAGCCAAAGTACCTTTCATTTAACTTTAGCAACCTATTTGCTTGTCAGGTAGATGTTTAGCCCCCTCCTTGATAAAAACACATGAGAAGCAGCACAATGAAAGGGCAGTTCCTCCCCTCTCCCTTAGACATCTACTGAGGCTGAGATTAAGCATCATGTAGAGGTTCCTCTGTCACCCTCCATTCCCATCAATGATGGAAGGAGCCTCACACAAATGATTTTTCAGTGGCCAGTGCCAGAGTTAGTGCATCATCCCAGGTATCGCATTGCACAGGACTGTTCAGGATTCAGAAACCTCAGAGTTCTCCTCTGATAAGCCCCCAAACCACTGCTGGAGGATGTGCACATTTGGTTAATTATGACCTGAGGTACATATGGATATTTTGCTAGAAGTAGTGCAGAAGTGAAACGCTCTCTTTCCTGCCAGCCATGGGTATATGCTGTTCCTTGGCCACAGACCATTTATCATAAGATCATGAATTGGCAAGCACCCTGACAAAGGTACTGGCCATCCAGCAGGGCATGAAGTGTCTCCCAACACTGGCACACAACATTATTCTAGCTCAAACAACTTTCACCAACATTTCCTCGTAAATAGTATACAACAACCTAGTTTGAGTTAGTGCATCCAAATTTGGGGAAATATTCAGGGAGGCATCATCAAGAAAACAAGGAGTCTGAAGCATTTGGAATGCTTTATACCAGAGGAATAATTGAAATTTTCAAAACATTTGTAGAAATATATTTTTAATAGAAATTGATTTTTAAAAAATCTTGTTAATATCATCATCCATAAAATTCAGGGGTAATATTTATGTTTTACCACTGTTGTGAAGAGAACTAAAAATTCCCCTGCCTGAAAACAAGAATTCATTTGTGTGCTGGCAGTCAGAAAAGTTCATTCCTCTATTTTAGTTTTGAACTCCTTTGTGTTCTGACCACTCTTTTCTCTGCTTTTCTCTTTGTAATTTCTCTCCAGTTTTTCAAATTAAAAAAATGGGAAGATATTAACTTAAAAGTTATGGGATTAATTTGATTCTTTCCTACCTTTTTTTAATCATATTTTCCTTTTCTCCAGGAAAGAAAGGCGAAAAATATTGTTAAAGGATCATGAAATATTATCTGTAATTCTAAATATCAAGCATGTGACATTCTTTTAGGGGTTTTATAGCAGGTAACAACACTTTGCCTGTGCCTGCCCCATTCTGGGAGAGCTGAACTGTGTACTCCAATTTTCAGTGGTGTCCTATCCAAAGAGAAACCTTCTCAGCAGTCCAGAACAGAAGGGTCTGGTGGTGTGAAAGCAGCTCAGCACCTCCGTGCCATCCAAAAGCCCATGAGTAACTGAGCAGGGAATGCTGAGGGCAACCTGGTGTGGGGCAGGGCTGCCTGTGCCTTCTCTCTGTTGGGTGTGCCCAGGTTTGGCTGGCTTGGCCACGCCCTGCTGCTCTGGCTGGAGCCCAAGGGTTGGGGTTTCCACCCAAACCTCTGGCACGTGTGCTCTCCAGTAACAGCAGCCACTCCAGAAAGCACCCTCAGACCATAAAGGTTAAGATGTAATAATCAATTGGAAACTCTCTGGCACTGCTTTTCTGCACACTCAATCCTCCATACCAGATTAGCACACCAAAGCCTCTGAGCAAATGTAATGACTCCTTCCCTGTGCTCCCTCCTCTCAGCAAACTTATGGCTTGAAAACCTATAAATGTGCTATTTCAGCTGTTTTAAAGAGCTTATCATGGTTTTCTGAAAGTCTGGACTCAAGACTCCGGATCCCCTTCATAATAACATTTAATGCTACCATTATGTAATTGAATCCATTTTGTCTGTGTGGTGGGAATATTATTAAACAGTAATTCATTTCACTGTCTTGATGCACTTGGACTTTTAGGTCCAAGTCTGGAATGACAAAAGGGGAAAGGAAAGGAAAGGAAAGGAAAGGAAAGGAAAGGAAAGGAAAGGAAAGGAAAGGAAAGGAAAGGAAAGGAAAGGAAAGGAAAGGAAAGGAATCCAACACCTTCCATTACCAGACTGATTTTTTTCCATAAAGAGGAATTATCAGTTCTTTTATCACCCCTGTTCTTATATTTCATATTTTTTACCATGTGTGCACAAAGCTCATAGGGCTCCTATTCATTTGTCAGAACTTCATCCTTTCCTGATATGGGGAGGTTCTTCATTATCCCGATTTGCTGAGTCTGAACTTTTTTGCCAGAGAATCTTTGGAAATGCAATCATGTCAGGGATGGTACTTTTTTACATCTGTTGCCCCCTCCATATTAAGTGCTTGGCTTGTGGCCAGACATCTTACAAGTAGCCATATTATTATTGAAACCACATGCTCATTAGTGAAGCTGGCACTAGCTCAACAACCACTGTCCGAGGCTAACATTATACTCCATTATATCCCAGACAACAGGACAGAGTAGCACACAGTTTGTTCAGAAGAACAGTCTCAGTTGAAAAAATCTGAATCTTAAACTGTCAGAAATGCAATCCATTTTCTGTCTCTTTGTATGTAGGCTCTGGTAGTTCAGGGAGAGATATGCTTTGAAAGAAAATACTGTACCACTAACTTATCTTCTTGATTTTTAATTTCAAGGTTGCAGGGACAGCAGGAGTTCCTGGGCCCTTCTCTATTGGGTTTAATCACTTTATCCCTTGAGAGGCAAGCAAGAGTATTTCACTTAATATACAGGAATGACTCATGATCATTGCTTTCAATTAGAAATGTCCTCTGGGATTTCTGGGAACGGTGTCCTCTTGAGTGTGGGAGGGGAAAGAGAGTAAGAGAGAGAAACAGAATCAGACCAACTTTTCCAAGAAATGCATTTCAGAGTGGGTAAGATACCACTTTCTCTCATACATCCAAGTAATTTGCCTTGCCCAACGTAATTACTGGCACTGCTCTCTAGATACCATTTTCTGAGAGTAAACCAAGGATTCATGTGAACTACATCTTGCATTGGACCCTCTGCTTGTTTTTCTATGATAACCATATAAAACAGTGCTCACTAACATCATAAACCTCACAGGCTGGAAAATGGACTGGGATGTTTTCAGCATTTCTTTTCCTGCTGGAAATAGCTGCAGATGAAGGTCAGTTCCTGTTTCTCCTGCTGTAGCAGGTATTACACCAATGGCTGTGTGCTTAAAGTCTCAGGTGCAGTATAATATTTCTCAAAGACTTCTGGACTGACTTAAGTTCAGTGATTTCTCACAGCAGTAATCTTATTCTATTAAACTACTTCCATGCTGGTGACCTGGACTTACAGAAATACACAGGGTTGAGTTTAACAGTTTTTAAGGTGCATACAAAAAAGCAAGACTATCCCACCCCCCCATCTGAACTGGGGATGAAAACACTTTCAGGGGAGGAAAACACTTTCCTTGGTTTTAAGGGTATCCATTCTTGCATGAAAGTACTGTGTCCTGTTCCCAGAAGCAGGGATAAAGTTGCATTTATCATAACTTTGAAGCGAAATAAAGGCTTATATAACAAAAGGCCATTATAAATTCCCGCAGTTTCAAGTTTTATAGAGGCAAGACAAATTTCCAAATACAGACTATAAGAAGATAACAAATAAGCCCCTTTCCTTTAAGGAAGGGAAGGGTTAACCCTAACAAATGACATACTAAATTTAGAGTCATTTTTGCATGTGGTTGCATGTCTAGTTGGAACGAGTCTGCCAAAACTCATTTTACTTATGACCCTTTACAGCTAGCAGAGAAAGAGGTCCATTGTTTTCTTTGTATTAGTGAGATTAAAAACACAGTCCCCCCAGCTGAAAAGGCGAGCACTGGAAGCACTGTCTGAGGCAAAAAGAAGCATTTTTAATTCTCAATAAACCACATACAAACACACATCTATGTGTGTGCATCCAACACATGCAAGCATGTGTACTTCCTAGAGGGCTGGATCTCGCTCTGTAAGCAGCTACATGCCATGTGGGTGAAAACAAAATGAGACAAAGAGGGATATGTCTCTTGCTGGCCACCCTTGCTTCAAATGCTGCAGCAGAGTCTTCCCCTCGGCCCTGAGGAGGTACCTTGTGCAGAGAGTCTGTTACCACATCTCGACCAGATGTGACTGGGGAGAGATGCAGATGTGCCACCACCCTTCTGGCACAAGTAGCAGGCAGCAAAGCAAATGTGTTGGGGACATCTGCTCTCCCTCTCTGGAGCAGCAGCACATTGTGCACACTGAGGAAAGTTCTATGGGTGTAGCCAGACTCAGCTAAGAGGCTTTCGCCCACCTCATTTTTGGCAAGCACCTGCTGAGGATGGGGTAGGTTGGATGTAGATGTCTGTATCTGACCTAGATAGCACAGGGCTTATTTGGCATTGGGGCAGAGGGGAGAAACAGACAATTTTGAACACATTTCATCTTAATCTAACCCAGAACTAGGTCTCTATGGGCTCTTGGGAGAGCTAGATGACTAACACAGGCGGAACGCCTCTACTCTTGACATCAGCAGTAGCCAGGATGAATCTTGCCCTGGATATTTCATTGCTCTTCATACTTCTTTGAAACAAGTAGTCTTTGCTGCCTGTCTGCTCCTAATGAGGAGCTGGCCTTCACCCTCCCAAATCTTGCTCTAGCTGGCAAAACTCCTGGAACAGCTCCTCCAGGGTACAACCAGCTAGAAAAGGAGTCGGTCTTACCTGAAAAATAGCAGAACAGGTGCAGAGTTTTTCTGTGGGGAGCACAGTGGCTGAACAGCAGGACTGTAATAACTGTCTCTACCTAAACAGCTCTCCAGTTCTCTGTCAGTGGTAGAAAACTCACTTCTCTTTCCTCACAGGTTCAGAATATTTTTCTTCTGGTTGCAAGAGGTACACAGCTAGACAAAGTACTTGGTTTTCCTTTGAGCTGTTGAGAACTCTCAGTGACATTGGATGTGTCCTTCCCAGAGGTTGAATCCTCTTGTACGTGTAATGCTGTCCTAGAAACAAGTACAGAAAACAACATCTTACATCACACCAGCTGAAATGGATGGGAGAAAACAGATGAGATGCAGGAGTTGTTCGTTACGTCAGAAAGGCAGGCAGCAAACTTCAAAAATAAAACTGGAATGAAAACAATTGTTCTGAATTTGGCTATTTTAATCAGTGAGGTGGTTTGAGAGAGAAGATGGTCTCTACTAGTTGTGCAAAAAGTTATGCTGCTGAGAAGACAGATCCCTTTGAGACAGACACTCAAAGACAGAGAAGTAATTATCACCAATATAACACCAAAGGGTTAGTTGGAAAGAACTGGAAAATTACAATGTGCACAAACCAACTTCTCAAGTACTTTAGGCAGAATTTAGTCACCCATGTCCAAATATGTGATCCACAAAGGATTTGCTTAATCCTTTAGATGTCTGAGAGTCTGTAAGCGCTTAAGTTTGCACAGGAAAGCTTAGTTTGGCGTCAACATTTCTGCTACAAAGCATGCCCAATGGAACCATGATACTGGCTGAGCCAAATACTTCACCTCTGCCAGAGACTGTGAGATTCACGACTTGTGCCTCAGTTCAAAGGGGCTGGATCCAGTAAATATATTCAAAGTACACCTACAGTTTCCTGATAATCATAAAAGCTTGAGATGCTTTCATTAGCAGGGGTGGTGACCAGAATCTTATATGTAACAGCTTAGCAGTTACACTGTGATTTCCTCAAAACACAAGGAAGAGGTAAGTTCCTTTGTCTTTGGGTGGTCAGATTCCATATCACCCACTTCCATGAAGGTGTCCTAGCCACACATCTGTGGACTGCATCAATTGCTTGTCAGGTGGAGCAGCTCCCACATCTCCTGACGAAGATAAGCCTCCTACTCCAACAGAAAAATGAGAGTTCATGAGGCTAGAGAGAGGACAGGACAGGTTCTGCAGTCTTCTGCTCTGGACAGTTTCCCCAGAAACAGAGATTCCTGAACTCATGCTCTTGAAAGATTTAGGTTCATCTCAGCCAAACCAACAGGACTGCTCCGTGTACACAGCTGCAGAGTTGCAGGACCCTAAGAGCTTTTTTGGCTCAAATTTCGGCACCTGGTGACAGTTTAAATCATACATTAGGCATCCACATCCTTCTCTGGATTTTGGCCTAGGGGCCCTATAGTTATTTATCCATGTCAGGGGCATCTATGGACCAAGAGGTCTTGGGAGCTGTGGATATTCCCACTGACAAGGACCTACCACACAGTTAGGTCCTGTCCCTGATGCCTCATTACTCTGTATTTCCCTTATGCCAAACTCAACAGCCCAACAAAGTAGAGCCAGTTGCCAGTGGTTTCAAAGGGTGCTGATGGCGGCAATCCTCGAAGTGCTGGCACAGAGAAGACCTCTCCCTCGTCTCCATCCTCCTGAGACACTGTCCTTTCACTTCAGATGGTTGCCAGTGCCTGATCATGGACACTAAACAGTTTCCAAATACATAGAAACTAGGTTCAGTAAACAAAATAAAACTTTTACCTGTCTCCTACCAAGTTTAGAGTAGCTTAGGGTTTTTTTTCAATTTATTTATTCATAGTAAAGATCCCACGGGTGTTTCTGCTATGGATAAATTTCAGCCTCTTTCATGTCCTCTATCTTCCTGATCTCAGTGATAACCCAGAATAATGACTTTCATAAGGTAAATACCTGTTGTGCTACTGTTTATAAATTTTAATTTGCTGTTTCACTGTGTTCCCCTGAGATTTCTTTTTTGTGCATGTGTGTAAGGAAAAATGGTAAAGAAGAGCATCTGATTTATCTTCTCAGGTCTATTAACTAGCTTGGATAGGTCTAGCATGTAATTTTTCATTTCCTCTCCAAATGATCCCAACCTTTTCAGTCTTTATTCATATGGAAGTCATTCCATGCCTCCAATGTTTTTTTATTGTCCACTTCCCTATCTAGTTTTACTGTTTTCTCTCCAGAGCAGGGAGACCAGTGGAGAGCCTGCCATTCCAGGCAGCTGGAGGAGTACCATTTATGCCATGACACAGTGGGATCCGGCAGTCTCAAACTGTGAATTCCATTTTGTATCTGAGCCTCCATTTTGCACAACATGTTGAATGTGTTTAACCCTGAGCCAAGATGTGGAAACATGCTCCTGTACTGACAAGGCTGTCAAGGAAAGGTATTAGACACTACCCGAGAAAGCCATTTCGTGGAAGTCTGGACTCAACCACTGCAATTGGCTTCCAACTGTTGGCCCAAACCCAAAGGAAAAATAGATTTTAAACAGAAGGTGCTGGCATGCCTGGTGGATCTGCAGCTTCACAATCTCTGCACATGGCAAGAGGAAAGACATTTTGCTTAGCTGGAGATACTGCTCTCAGCAGACCTAGCTGCCTATTGCCACGTGACGAGCTGCTGCTAGGAAAAAACCTCCTCTTCTGACCAATGGACAGATTCTTTAAAAAGTGAGGTTGTGTGGAGAGACAGGTGGAGAATCCAGACATTTGTCATGTGGAAGATTTTATAGTGGCTTTAAAAAAAAAAAAGGGAAAATAACATACAGCAAAGGAGAATCACCAGACTAGCTAGAAATTAAAGGAGACTGGACTTCCTGTGAGTTAAGCACAAATTTGATCTGGTCTACTGGACCAGAGTACTGGACACTACTTTGTATGGTGGAATCCCTCATATTTTACATTATGGCTTTTACTCCCACTGACATTTTCTCTGTTGTTTTGATTTGTAGCTGCTGTGCAATTCTTTTAATCACTGCTGCACACAATCTGTCTTTGAATTAACCAAGGCTCTTCCAGTCAGTCACAGCATTATATCTTGCTTTTCCAACATGGTCCATGTGGCAGGACATGGGCTGGCCCTGCTCCTATGATGTTTCCATCCAGTCACACACTGCCCTTTCAGAGGAGACACTGTGTAGAGAGTACTGTCCCACCAGATGTGTCAGCATCCTGCATCCAGAGGCTTGGCTGGTGCTTGCACCTCCACTTCTTGCCACCCCATTTCATCTCCCCAGGGCATTGAAGGCACCTGTGCAGCTTCATGCCTGCAGAGCACAGCACAGACAGATGTGCTACTGTCAGCAGAACATGCAGGTAGGCATAGTTTGTAAATAGGAAAGAGCTCTACCTGCAGAAAGTGGAGTCTGCCACCCACTGAAGGCCTGCTGGAGTTCTGGGCAGAACTCTTGAAGCTCTGGGTGGAGTGTCACACTGTGCTGGGGAAGGAGATGGCTTGTAGGCACTGTCATCTGTGCACCTAAGAACCAGCTCAGATCAATCGCCTCAGGAAAACATCCTCATGCCCATCTAAATTTTTCTGTACTTAATTCTGAGCCTTTTATTTATCTTGTTGCCCTCTCACATTACGAAGAAGATCCTCTGAATACTCCATGATGTTCCAGACCTGCAAGACCCACCCTACCTCCATCCTTGCCTTGTCCTGCCACATCACCACCAATGTCAATAGTCAACTAAGTGCATGACAAAGAACAACAAAACTGTTCAGCTAGAAAGATGGGGAAACATAGGGGAAGGGGTCACCTCAAGGCTTCGTAAAAGCTGAATCAACACAGAAGTGAAAGAGCAAGTGCTCTGGACATTAGGAAAGGCAAAGGGATTGAGGCTTGGATAGAAGAGCAATAGAGAAAGCAGAAAGTGTTTTTTCAAATAGCAGGGGCAAACAGGAAGAGTAGAGGCAATGGTAATTGATGTCATTCCCTGTAGTGGGAAGTTGTTCTTGGCTCTTTTTATTAGTGTGTTATATGTTCTGCACACATAACAAATAAATATTTATTTTCCCTTCACCACAAGGTATTTTCTTTCTTTGTAGTGGGGCTGAATAATTGTTTCTAAAACACCTATACTAATGAGTGACTGACTGGCCAGTGGCTATTTCACTCTTCACTGTTCACTTTTTTCCCTCTAAGCTAACAAATCGATGAGTAAGTCCTCCCTCTTACATACCAAGAACTGGAGATTCTATTCAAATCACTGGATTTACCAAATTGAAGCAGGTGAAGAACAACAATAAAAAGCAAGGTAATGAATCACAATGCGCACTTATTTGGACATTTCTCATCAGTTTGTAATTATTGAATATGCCACTGTATAGTTTATAGAAGAAGTAAAGCCTCCATTATGCAAGTCAAAAATACTGCAGTTTGCCTGTCACTAGGTACTTGGTGACACACAGTGTGAAGCTAACTTTTCTGCTCTCCTGCCTTGTGTCAGGCAGTGTAAAGGAGAAAGGATCCTTCATCCTCTGGTATGGTTTACGTTACATAGGAGGGCTGGGAAAGGAAAGTACAGCTTAAAAGTTCCTGTGTCTGCAGGGAATGCCAGGACAGAAAATGAGGTGATGCTCTTCTGGTCATGCCATTAATGGGATCATCCTCATGAACAGACAAAAGTCACTGGACTACAACTGTGAAAACACTGGGGAGAGGAGGGGGTGGTGAAATGAATTGGTGATTAACAGTCACTTCAGGTGCCTCACTCCAGAATTCAGACCCATAAAATGCCATTGAGCTTTTGGATAGCTCTAGGGGCAGTTCAGAGTTGTTCTTTCCCAGAAGTACTTGTTTCTCCAGGCATATTGGATAAATCCATCTTGTCTCAAATGTGGGTGGAAGAAGCAGCAATCGTAACTGTACCACTGCCTCCTTTGTGTCCAAGCTTAGTGGGAAGACTATTTATCACATTTATAAGAAAGAGGGTTCAGGGTCCTTTTCTAAATTAATTCAAGTCTCCTTGGAAGGAATTCAGACACTTGATCTGTGACCTGACCAGGAGGCAATGAGATTGATTCTCCTAATCCCTACAATCCAGCTAATATATCCTGGCTACAGAGAGATGTAGGGATAGCACAGCAAGCAAAATTGGTGGTTTTTCTTCTTGCATATGTCACATGCTTTGGATAAAAGATGGAATAGGGAACACTCTCTTTTTCAAATTATTCACTTGCTTTTTTTCTCAAGAAAGGATTTGAGGGCTAGTCCCAAACCAATAATTCAAATTCCAGTCTATCACATCATCACAGATGTGATGTGGCAGCATCAGAGGCAGCAGTCATTTCTCCTCCATTTACAGTCTGATTTGCTAAACTGGAGACTGCAGGACTTGTCACATCCACATGCTCAGTTTGGCAGAAGAAATAAGCCCAGTGCCCTCAGTATGACAACCTTCACTGCAAGAGACTCCAATCTGCTGCATCAGAGCATGAACTTGCACTAGGGTTTCTCACATCCCTAATAACTAGAGACTACTGAGTGTCTCTTCTTTCCCCCTGATTCTCCAAGATGCTATCTTGTCTTTGTTCTGACCAGCAGGGGGTTAATTTTTGCAGTAGCCAGGAGGGGGCATGGACCCAGAGGTTATCCTATACCACCTCATTGCTGGGAGTGGGGGAAAGGGACTCTTCCAGTCACTAAGAGTGGCAGAGGGAGGAGTGGGGTATCGCCAGTTCCGAGGAATCCCGTGTGAATTATTTGCATATCCTGTACAGTTTGATATTTACAATACTTGATATTAACAATGTTGCTGTTACTGTTCGCTCTCATATCTCATTGCTGCTTCTAGTAAATTGTTCTTAGTTTGTGAATTTCACCTTTTTTGCCTCCAGTTCTCCTCTCCAGCCTGCTGCAGGGGAAGAGAGCGGAATGAGTGAGTGAGCAGCATGAGGAGAATCTCTGTGGGAGCACTAAGTTTGGGAGTGCCATTCCAAAACAACTACTTACCTGTATCCCGACACAGGGAAGCTGGAGAGGACCCATGTCCCCAAAATACTGTGGAGAGGGGCAATGGGTCCTGCCCTGGCTATTCTCCAGCTGCTGTATGGTGACTGAATTTGTCCTAGATCTAAAGTCAGTAGTGCCTGACTCTCTGTTAGGTTAAAGTTACCCTATAAGCTTAGCAATGTAAAGATCTTCAAAGTATAATTTATAAGGTACCTGAAGGTGTTTACTTACACTGCCTTTGGTGTGAATGGGAATCAGGCTCGTAGGCTCTGTAGGTTGTTAGGGCTTGTGTAAGGAAACACTCATACTTGGTTTGAGCAAACTACTACTAGCCAAGGAATCACAAGCAATAATTTTCATTTGGTGGAAGTGAAATAGCTCACACTCATTAGACCAGACAATCCTCATCAGGGGTGCAAGGGCTGTAACCAGCTTGTCTGTAGTATAGATTTCTAACTTCGTGCAGTTTCCAGTTGCTGGTGAAAACTCATACAGAGTTGCCAGACAACATTTATCAGCCCACACAATGAAAAAATATTAATTCTATGGAGAAAAAATTTTGGCACATATTTTTCAATTAAACCTGATGAGGAGGATGAGGGGTAAATATCTGTCTTCCCTGCAGTCTCTATCACCTACAAGGGAGTAGGGACCTGTTTGACACAGGAACACTTTGCTCCAATAGTTACCTAGTAACTAGTAAAGTTACTAGTAAAGTAAAGATCTAGTAAAGATCTAGTAAAGACAATAACAGGATTAAATGTAGCATTTGAGATTTGAGATGAATAGGTTATTTTATGTTTTGAAAGCTAAGCAACATAGCTTTACCATGTACAGAACAGACCAGAACTTGGCTGCAGTCAGTGCCTTGAGGAATAGACTCCTTCTGGCAATCCTATTCAATAGTGCAAGAAACACCTAACCATCCTAACTGAGAAAGCTTTTTCCAAAAAGGTATTGTAGGGAAGGGACAAAACCTTTCCAAGCCCATCTTTACTCTGAAGAATCCTTCCACTTTGCTCTGTTCACTGAATCACACACTCGTAAAAAACTCCAAACCTCCTATTGACTCATTTAGAAACTGTCAGAAAACCTTGGCATGTCCCTGTTTAATCAAACAATTGCCTTAAGAAATAAGGTCTATTATCATTTTAAGTTCTGTCAGATGCAGCAAACATATTTGAGTCCAAACCACATTATAGTGTGGGTATGCCTTACATTGAATCAAATACCCTAGTGTTTTCATAATGTGTTTTACACATGAAGTGATGATGACACAACCTTTTTTCACGTACTATAAAGAGTCTGCAGATGAATCAATGCACAGAAGCCAGAAAACATCTACATCTATGCTTAGGAATAGGTTTATCATTCTCTCACATCAGTTGTACAACTACAATGAAATTAATTAGGAGCAGAATAATGCCAAAGCTGCAGCATAAGCTTGTCAGTTCAGTTCTACATGAGGTCCTGAAAACATTCATTCAGTATGGTCAGAAATTTGGCCTGACTCACATTTGCAGATCCTCTTGCTTTCAGTTTTTGTGAATACTTGAACACGATACTGCTGCAGCAAGATCTGGTCACCCAAAATCACCTAAAATTAATAATGCAGAATATTTGTGCAAAGTCAAGTTGAGACATGTAATGGAGAGAAATTGCATTGGAAAAAAATATTCTGAACGTTAAACACAGTCGTTTAGGGATCATTCTTTGCACACAGCCAAAAGGGCTTGAATTTCAAGTATCAATATGCTCATGACCAACTGATTGCAAACAAGTTACAGACCAAGAATTATTCATAGAAATTATCTGATGAATCACTCCAAATAAATTTCAATAGTGAGCAAATGAATGAAAATTGTGGTCAGATGATGGAAACTTTGTGAACAGAAGAGAGGAGGTGAAATTTATTGAGTTTCTTATTAGGAACTATTTTCCCAGATTCCCCTGCTACCATACAGTAACAGAAAAGCTGCAGGAAGCATCTGTGGAGCAGATGAAAAAGTAGGCAGAGGAGTTCTTGTCCTGTTCTCCTGCCACAAAACCCATTCAGCCAGTGCAGCTATGGTAAAAATATAGCTGCTTTCGCACTGCCAGTGCAGAGCAATGTAGGAATTGTAGTAGTGTAGAGCAATGTGCAGAGCGTGAAGGAAACTGTATTTTTCACTTTTACTAATTTTTTTTTTCATTTTGCCTGTTGAAGAACACAAATCATTTTTAAAATACCCAATCCTCTGAGCACCACCTTTTAAAATGTCTTTCAAGCTTGTTACTACAGAATATCTCAGCTGATTCAGCAGAGTCCTGGCAGGTTTAAAGTGGCATAAACAAGACCAAAATATGGTCATTAGTGGAATTCAAGCAATTTCTACCCAAGTAATTGCTACCCAGGAAAAGAATTTGGATCCTGTGCTGAATGCATATGCACCCCAGTTATTTTTGATTGAGTGACTAATAGGGAATATATACACTGTCTCTGGAGCTCAGATCCAGTTCTTCAAAAGACTCAGCATTTCTCATGTTTACTTTCACTACATGGTACCTCTTTCCTTCATCTAAGATTCTTGGCTCTGTAAAAGTATCTATGCATAAGGAAGGGAGATTATATCACTGTTAATAATAAAACTACAACGCAAAAATACAGCAAGCACTTTGGTTTATGAGTGCAAATAAAACATTTCACTTCAACACACTGAGGACAGATTTATTTTCACTTGCTTCTTTATGAAATGGCTCCCCATACTGCCACATACATTTGCACATAAGTGCAGGCAGAATAGGAAAGAAATCGTCCTGGTTCTTGGTTGCCCCCAGAACTGACAGAGTTAATGTATGGTCCAAGAAGAGTTTTCCAATGGAATTTTAACCTTTTCTTCCAACAGAGATTCATGGATTTGATTCCTGTCATTGCTGAAGCCAACAACAAAACTATTGTTTATTTCTGTGGGAAAAGGATCAGGTCCCTTATTTGCAATTTTGGCTTTTTTCAGAATAGTGTATTTTTTTATTAAAAGGAAATAAATCCCTATCTGCATTTAATCACACAACTAGCATGAAAATGAACTCAATGAATAAAAATGTCAGGAGTGGGAAATGATAGGGTTCTCTCTTAGCCAAGTTTTCTGTCTAAAATTAGCCTGCCTTTCTGGATTTACTGCTGTTATTAAGTGAATGTCCTTTTGACAATAAAGCAGTGCTTCTTGGATTTAGACAGTGTTGTGAAGAATATGATAAAGTGCTCTGTGATGTATGACTTTGATTGACTCAGGGGACCTTACTGTTTCGATGCTGTGGTCTGTTCTTTGTTTGCTAGATGAAGATTTTCTGTTCATTTAATACTCAGTTCAGGACTAGAAGTTGGAGAAGGATGTGTGTAAAGATGTAGAGTACCTTGTTTCTGCCATACTAACATGATGAATTATAGTGTATTAAGAAAGTGTTGACACATGTGGGAATAGACTCTTGACATGCTTGCCAGTAATTAAGGAACATTGTATGTAAAGTCACTAAAAAAGTTGGAGGCTTATTCTTTGTTATAGGGATGTTTTGCCAAGTGCTGTTATTCATAGTCTTGATGGAAAATACTTGTATCTTCAAAATTGTTGTGGTTCACACAATAATGAAGGCAACAGAAAGAGATTCATTAGTATGAATTTTTTCAATGTTTCCAATAGCTGGATAGGTAATCATTTTCCTGCCAGAGAGGAAAAAGTGTTCTAAGACCAGTGCCTCACTGATAAATTACCTGACCATTACCTAAGCAGTCACAGGCTTGAGGAGCTGCTCCTCAAGTGTAAGGGACTCTGCATCCTCTGCACAAACACTCCAAGCTGCCTGTCCCTGAAACCTGCTCTTCACATGCAGCTCCTCACAGTCATGGCCAGGGCCATAACTTCCCCACCTCTCTCCCAGCCTGAGAGCATGCCAAGGGCAGCCTCCATGCCTGCAGGAGGCAGCAGATGAGGGCCTTACCGGGGGTTGCAGCTGCCCTCCCTGGGCCCCCTGTGGATCATAGGGGCTAAGTCACTGTCTTAGAACACAGCCCTCATGCCCTCTGCAAGATGCCACCTACTAGCCCTGGTCCATTTCCATGTACCCCATGCAGCTCCAGGGGGCTCATTTCCTCCAAGCTTTATACCAGTAAGATAAACATGTTAGTCCACTAGACACCTTGTGCAGGGCATAGATCTAGCTGTCCACACAACGTGTTGTATCGTGCTGCTACCCCTCACTCATTCTGGAGAAATTTGTCCATTTCTCTATGCTCCAGCTGGATGAACCTGTCTCTTTTCTACAACTTAAGCACTGCTTCTGCTGACATGAGGCTCTCATATGCCCCAAGATATATTTAAAGCTCTCTTTGGCTTTTTTCCTTTCATCGGTGAAAGGTGAGTGCCCCTCCATCATTTTGAGGGGCAGGGTTTGGCAGGGAATTAGCACAGTACCAGTTTCCTTAGCTTTCCCCAGGGAGCCTGTTGAGTTCATTGTAATGCAGCCCGAGCCTATCCTCCCTTTCTTGCTTTATGATATTTTGTTTCCTTTCCTTCTGAATAATTTTCTTGAAGACTGAAAAGCAATCATGAGATATTTCAGCCAACTCCCTGCTAAATCCTAAGATATGCCCTATTTAGATAGTTTTTTAATGTGTAATGCATACATTTAGCAGAAAGATTTTACTGAGGGAGTTTGCAATTAGTCTTTGGTAAACGCTGAAAAATTTGGTCTGCAGAGAGAATTTACTACTTGATTCAAAATTACAATACACCACTGAAGGACAGACATTAGACAGACAGAACAGAGCTTGTAGGCTGACAGTTACTCAAGCATTTGGTATGAATAAATGCATATCTCTCAATGTGAAATTTCTCAGCAAGACTGTGTGCAAGCGTGGCTGCTGAATACACATCACCATACTTAGCCAGTCAGACAGCACCAGTATCAGTTCCAAAAAGCTCACGGAAATACGCCCCAGTGAGTGCTGCAGGGCTGTGCTGCATGCGCCCATGCTGGCACACTTTGACTCCCTGGAAAATGTGATATTCTATGATTCAAAACCATCCTTGGATGTTGAGGGTAACACCATTCATTTATAAAGCAAGTGACAGGTTCACAGACAGCACAACTAAGCATCAAAGCTCTCAGAAGACAAAAGTAAACTGGAAATTATTTCAAGGGCACTTTTTAATCTTTCTTTCTTTTCTACCTTCTGGTACACTCTTCAATATCAGAATTTTCCTCAGATTTCCCTACAGTACTGTGCTTAAACATGAATTCTTTTGATTTATCCAAAATATTTAGTTCAATGAATTGTATTATTTACATTTTTCCAAGTCCTTTTATATCTTTTCATTGGCCATCACAGCCTCCACAGAGTGTACCAGCCAAATATATAAACTCTACATATGTTTCTACTAGAGCAACTAGACTTGCAATTAAGTCCAATTAGTTTTTACTCTCAAGAATTTAATCACATCCATCATAGCACATTCAGTAAATCAGAGTTTTTCTTTCCTACCTCATTAGAGATTTACTTTAACATTCAGCTCCTGGGACTGTATGAACCTTTCAGCTCTTTAAGGAAATGATAAAGAGAAAAGGATGAAGAATAAAATAAAATCCCAAATGGTGTAACAGAGAGAAGTGGGGAATGATACCACTGCTTCTCACAATACCAGATCCAAAGGGCATCCATTAAACCATGAAGCAAACAAAGATGTAGTTTTACATGCAAAGTCCTGTAACTGGTTGCTAAAGAGGTTTGTGGAAGGCAAAGGTATAAAAGTGGTCAAAAAGGGATTACCCGGATTAGTGGAGAATAGGCCATTTGTGGCTATAAAAATGATGGCTTAGCTGCAACCTGAGACAGACTGTGGGAAGGGTGGTGGGGGGAAGCATCCCTCCAGCCTGCCCTGCTCTCTGCTCTTCCAACTCAGCCAACTCTGCCATCCAAAACCTGTTAGGTTATGGCAACTTCTGGTCTAACCCAACCAGACTGGAAGCCCCATCTCTCCTGTATTTTCATAATGAAGGTGGTTTTTTTGATGGCTCATTGTGCAAAGATGCTAAACTTTTTTAATAAAAAGAATGAAACTTAATCTAGACTGTTATGCTGTGGAAAGGCTGAAGACGTGCTCTCATCTACAGCACTAGACTCCTTTTTTGATCATGTTTAACAAGACATAGAAGACATTTAAAAGGTTCCAAATGCTGCAAAGAAAATGATTCAAAGAATTAATAGTGTGGGAGGGAATTTCTACAGGAGATATAAGTAAAAAAAGAATAAACAGGACCATTTATTTTACAATGGACAAAGGAAAACATATGGTAGAGATATACAAAAAGTGCAGTGTGTGTAGAAGTCCAAGAAAATGTTTCTATCCATACTCTTCTACACTAAAAAAGAAATGCACTCAATATGAAGCAAAATGCAACAAGTGAAAGAAGACAGATTTGTTTGCAATGCCTAAATACCTTCTAAAGATTACTGCTACCACACATCTTTGAAATAAATATATCCATGGCACACAGATTTAACTGTTTTCTTAGGGAAGAACTTTTTCTATTCTGTTTCCTCTTAAAGAGTTCCAGCCCTGTTTCCACTTGATTAAAAAAAAAAAAAGTAGTGTCATTGACATTTTTCATTTTTCAAATTGAATTTCAAAATGCATTTTCAAGCCAAGTTTTTTTAACAGCCAGAATGAAAGTTAAGGAAGAATCTTATTTCCTGTCAGATGGCATTGGTTTTCATATTTTTTTTGTCTGGTATTGGGCTGTTTCACTTTTTATGGGAAAACAGATTTTTCTCAAAATTGGCTACACACAAAAACAACCGTACTGTTGCAATGTAACTTTCAAAAAATAATTTTGAATTTTATTTTCACAAAAATTAAAGTGAAAACAAAAGAGTGTGATGCATGAGGGAGATTTTCATGACATCCAGTTAACCTTCTAGAAATATCCATCAAATTAAATGCTTTGAATTCACTTTAGTTCAGAAGTTTCAAGAAAGAGCTTTAAAAGGAACAGTAGGAGCATGCACATTGAGAAGTGGTGATGCAGAAGGGAAGAACTGCAAATGGATATGGCTCTGTTTATCAGCCTTCCTTTAATGACTGGTTGATGTGTTCCTAGAGAATAAGCAGGTATAAATAGACTTAGCACAGAATACTGAGTTAAGAGTAACCTCAGTAGAAGTGTTGTAGCTGCTGTCAGTGATTCTGGGATATTAGTGTAGTTGAGCTATTAGTAAAATACAGCTTAGTGATTCCTATATTTCTAGCAGATATTTATGTCTAGTTTGGAGTTTGATCAAGTAAACCTCATTCAAGTGAAAAACCACTGTCCAACCAACAAAGAAATGCTGGTGCATCATCCTCTGGTGCTAACACTTGGACTTTATTGGGTAAAAACTTCAGTTGAAGGTGGCAAAAGTTCTGCCTGGGTAAACTCCGAGTGAGGACTTCCAGGTCTGTCCCAATGGGACTGCTCTCAGGAGTAAGGGTTGAATTGTTATACCACAAAATACCAGCTGTAGTTACGTTAACCAGGATAAAGTTTCAAGGGATATCCAATCTCCATGCCTCAATGTAAAGCTAATCACCAGCTGGACTACAGAACAAATTTCCCCTCTGGTATAATATCACACAATTATATACATTATGAGGGTTTAAAATCTGGCATTGGCTGTGCTATTGTTGGAACTTGGATAACCACTCCAGTTCCAACAAGAGGCCATTCATCTACACTAATTTGTAGGTTAGGGAAGGTTTTAAAATAGGAAGTCTTTTCTTATGCAAATAGGGACCTGGTAAGAAAGCAGGGGCCTGCAGGCAGTGATCTGGAGCATCACCAGATCACAGAGGATGAGCGCCAACTTGCCCGCACACCAGGGCAACCTTTAAAACCAGGCTTTCATGGCACCATAATGTAATGAAAGCCTGAAGGCTGGGTCTCTGCACAAGGATGAGTTTAATTTAGATTTTGTATCCAGCTTTTAAAATACTGCTAACAACCCTCCAGTCCAGAGAACTGGAAAGAAGGAATAAAACCAGAGAAATTAATCCTAACAAATTGTTCTCCCAATCAACTGTTTTCCTTTTCATTGCTTTCCCTAGATTCATACATGACTGTATTTGAAGTATTCAGCAAACTCTGTGCAAACAATGAGCACTTTCGCTTTTGATCCATGACTGTGGGTTGTTTCAGGGCTGTGCGTTGGATATGTAAGACACATGGCCTTGGTTTGTTTTCTACAAGCTGAGTTTAGCCCAAGGCTACTCTGGAGAAAAAGACTTTCCTCTCTGCCTTATTTTTTAAAGCTATATCTCTTCTTGAAATCAGAGAATTTCTCTCCTCAATGACCAGGGAGCTGGCTCCTTCCTTTCCTTCCTGGCTCCTTTCAGTTTTGAATTTTCCAGTGGAGCAGTCATTCCCCTGTACAAATCTTGCATATAATGTCCACTGTATATGAGCTTCCTGCACTCAGTCATGTCATGCAAAATCTCTTGAACCCTTTGGGTACTGTCCTGGGGTGATCACATTCCTACATCACTGGTAGCTTTTGGGAACACCCTGCAAGACTGACATGAAGGGGCAGGATAGACTCATAGAGGCACAGAATCTTTTATGTTGGAAAAGACCTCTAAGTCCATCAGATGCAACCACTAACCCAGCACTGCCAAGTCCACCACTAAACCATGTCCCTAATTACCACACCTATGTGATGATGAACACAAACTCCTGTTCTTCCAGCCTGAGCCTTTTACATCACAATCAAGCTCAATAGGAGTTTCCTCAGTAAATACTAATGCACGGGTTTTCCATTGTTTCTTAACAGGTGAATCCAGGTCTCAGAGAAACCAGGACAAGTGGAAGATTTTTAACACCTTGTAGTCCCTTAGACAATGACCCCAAAACAGGCTTCCAGCAGGCACTTCCCACACAGACACCACACTGATGACCACCAAAAACATCCTCTGCTGACAAATATCAGCATGGGGCACCTTGAACTGTTTTCTCTGTAGCTGGTGTCTCAAAGCAGCCTTTGAACTGAAATCACCCTATGGCTTTGCAGCTGTGCTGGTCAGCCTATGGTCTCATGTGCTGTAAGCTGGCATTGCAAGCCTGAGTGTGATCACAGTTACCATCTCTTGTTGAAGAGACATGAGAGAAGCAGAGCTCACCAGACCCCAGGCACAGACACAGTGATCTGTAGATCTTGGTTTAATAAATATTTTCTCGTGGCCCCACCCCTTTTGTTGGATGGCTGAAAGTAAAACCTCAGCTTTGTGTCATCAATCTAAACCATTAACACATATATAATTTAATAATTTTGAAGTTGTCAACAGCCTAGATTTGTCATGTGGGAGATTTGGATATTTCATGCAGGTAAGTAGGGTGTCAAACATGCTTGCAAGATGAGCAGACTGAACTTCAAACACAATTTCACATCTTCCCCATGGCTATGATTTGCGGGGGAGTATCGCTCTGTGGGACTGCAACACACGAGTCACACTTCCAGCTCCAGATATTTCTGCTCTTAAACACTGGGAACTCTTGCTGTTCTTTCTTCTTCTACCTACTTAAGAAAAACAACCAACCTTCCAGAATAAAATGTAAATGCTGTGGAAAACACTCTGATAGGTGAAAAAAATAATGCAATGCCTTTAGTAGCCTAGTGTCAATGCATCAAGTATGTATTCCTAGCTTTTATCACTAAGGTTATAATCATATCAGATGTTATAAAGACAATTCCCATAGGTATAAGACAATAATCAGAGTAGACAAAAAAGATAAGGCCTTTGCGAGCAATGCAGAATAGCGCTGTTTTGCAGTTAGGTGGAAAACGGTGTCTTGATGGGTACATTGGATAATATTCCATTCTAATTCAATATTTTATGTTCCCAAACTCAGCAGGGTGGTTTTAGACAGCAGCTACAAAGGTTCACCATCTTACACAACTTTTCCAATGTCGTACACTCCTGCTAATGTCCCAGTTCAGCATGGCACAACATGCCAGCTAGAAAGGCAGCGTAGCACATAATAAACACAGGAAGAAATGAGAAATCCCCAGAGGAACTCAATGGAGAGTGCCCTTACAGTGAGGATCTTTTACAGGAGGCCTGTTTTTATTTGCTTTCATTATTTAATATATTTATCTGTGATCCAGTATAAAAAATAAAAATCTGTATCCATTTCTTGCAAAGTGTGCAGATGACACAAAAATCATATAGTGGTAAACAATGAGAAAAGCAGATCTGTTCTACATGCAATCTAATTTGAATGGTAACTTGACCTCTTTAGGGAAAAAAAAAAAACAACATATTTTAATGCACAGTTAAACATGACTCTGAATATCTGAGATAGTTTGTACACTGAAGAACTGGACTATATTTTAGAAAGAGAGGATTAGAAAAGGATTTAGGATTTAGGATTTATCATGGCTGATAACGAGCCGAGCTGCACAAGAGTTCTTCATTCAATGCAAAAAAACAGACAAAAACAAAAAATGGGATCTTGGTATTTGCAATCAGGAAAATATAAAACACAAGGATGGAAAGGCAGATGCTCACTGTTCTTTGGAATATTAATAGTGAAAGGAGCGCAGGTCCAGCTTCAAGGTTCACATTTTAAAAAGTACTATGGACAAACAGGAAGGAGTTCAAGAAAGAAATGCAAATATACTGGCAAAAGCTGTTAGTGTGTTCCTAAAAAAAGTAAATCTCAATTCATTTAATTTATGCAATAGGAGGAAAAATGGTGATTTATCTGTGGTTTATGATAGGGCTGGCTGGGTATTCTGTCTCAACAACAGAAAATGAAATTTCCACAAAAATTTCTATAAAGAAAAAATAATGTTAATTTTCCTTCAAGACAAGCAAAATTAAATAGTTCACTGTAAGCCACTCTGCTTCTCTTTTTTTTCCTGTTGAAGGAAACTTTAAACTTCACCTCCTTGTGAACACATTTATCGGTGCTATAGGTACCTGTTTTCTCCTACAGGCCAGCCACAGAGTAATTTGTCACTTAATTCAGAGTTGTATATAACATTACAGGAGCTGTAGTCCAGCCAAGAAGCCTCTGCCTAAATTGAATAAGGATAGTGTTTGTTCAGGCTGTAACTCCCATGAGCAATGCAGCATTATGGGAAAATATTTATTTTTAATATTGAACTGACACAAAAGAAAGCCCTGGACAATCCATTTAGTACATTCAAACAACAAGGGTCCTACATTAAAGAAAATGATAATTTTATTTAGATTGGTTTGTTTGTTTGTATGTTTCCATTCTGGGTTTCCTTTATGTTAGTAAGGCTTTTCTCTGTGTGTCATCTGGAGTGAAAACAAATGTTGACAAGTCGCATCTGCCCACTGTGTGAAAATACCAAATTTTGCTCGGTTTTTGCTTGCAAGTAGCTGTATTATATTTCCTATACCAGGGGGATCTCTGAATTAGTAGACAGAGACGCGACATCCAGCAGGTGGAATCTGACACTATATTAATCTGAACTAGATAAATGCCAAGATTTTAACTAGAGAGGGAATTAAGCACTGCAGCAATTTATCTAGGAATGGGATAGACCCTCTTCTATGTGTGTTATTTAAAGATGGGCAATCTTCCTATCTGTTCTAGCCAGCGATTCCACAATCCCACAGACTGTGTTGTAATAGATAATAACAACAATCCCTCCAGCCATAACATCTGAAAATGTAGGAAGCATGATTGCACGGAGAGAAACTGCTAGAAACCCTCAGTCTTCAGGACCAAAGTAGAGGGATGGTTACATTACACCACGGGAACACCTTTCCTTGTCCATCCATAATACAGCTTCATTAAATTATGTAATTAAATATTTCATAGAAATGCCTTTTAATTGGTCTGTGGTTTGAAGCCTGACTTAAGTTTAACATTGGAATTGGTACTGTGTACCTTGCACTCAAGGAGCCTTTGCCTTGCTTTCTCACTTTTCTGATACTCTGTTCCAAAACAAATAAATAACCTTGCAAATGGCTTATTCTGGTTCCCAGACCAAAGGAGGACAATTAAAGTCTTATGAAAGTGTTTTTAAATTATAGTTTTAATTAGCATAGAAGTATTAAATGAGAATGCTGTATGGCCACTTAGTAAAAACGGCAATGAAAACAATGCAGTCAACATCTCTCACTTCCAACAGTGTCACTCTGTCAGCTGACTCCTGTTTTCTGGAGGACGTTGACAAAATGGGCAGAAATGAAAGCCTGCAATAAGAAGAGTGGGATATTCTAAGCTCAAATTAATCCATCCAGAGAACAGGAAAACCTCTTTCAGTAACAACATAGGCCTTCTGTAAGGCCAGTAATAGCAGACTTCATCAACTGACAACAGTCTGCTGAACACAAAGGAAGTGTGACTTTTCCTTTTTCTTTGTTGACGCTCAATAGCTTTGTTTCTGCTTGTCGGTCAGTTTGTTTACAAGAAAAACCTCTTGAGCAAAGGGTACCTTTCCTTGTGCAGCATATTCCAATGTACCCTCCACAAGGACTCTGCACTGCTGTGCTGCCTGATAGCCTTCCACATGACAAAGTGTTGGGGTTATATGTCCAGCAGTGCAGCAGGGGCTAGTTAAGGTTTCCAGATACACAGCACTCAAGCAGGGACCAGCCTCACCATAGGTTTTCCCTCCGCTATTGCCAAATGACAAAATGTTAAAAGCTCAGCAGCACGCAGCACCATTAAACTGACTGATGGCAAGAAGTCATCAGAAAACACAGTTCTGTAAATCTTTCCCTGCACACATAAAATCTGGTCTCAGATTTCCCTGCCCCCTCCATGTATTTCATAATTTCCCAGGAAGCCTAAACAAATTGCATTGCATTTGAAGCACTACCTCACAAAACAAAGACCTCAACATCTTATTATTCAAACACTTGAGCAACGTTCATTATGAATTCTCACAACTAATTTCTCCCTTTTTGAAGCACTGTAGGAAAATAACAGTCTCCCACTTTAAAGACATGGAAACAAAGGGAAAAAAGAGGCTGATGTCACCAGGGTTTTGGAGACAGAGCTTATGTGAGATGCAACTAGAGGCGAAGGCTCACGTATCTGGGAAAAACTCTCCCAAATATCCATGAGAGATCTTCACCCACAGCTGAGGAAACAATGAAAACTCAAAATTTCCCGGGTTTGGTCTCACTCTGTGCTCAGCGCCGGCTGTTCTAAAATTAGACCTGTTTTACAGACTTGGCTTCAGCTGCTGCAGGAAGCAGAGGCAGTACATGCCAGTCCTGCAAATGTATTATTAATAATAGTGGGGAGGCAGTCCCAGGCTGGGGGCAGCCCCACGTGCCAGCAAAGGCACTGTAGACAGTCCCCATGAGGACACACTCTCCATCTGCAATGACTGAATGGAGCAGGGGTCGAGCAGTGCAAATGTTGTTATGATTAGCCCTCACAGGGGATTTTTTTTATACAAGCTGTCCATTTGTTTGGCAAATCTGAAGTGGCCAGCAGAAATGTATCACCATCAGTGATGCTCCTGTTGGAAAGACTTACTCAGGCGCACTGTGGTGTGTTTAGGAGGAGAGGTCCCTCCTGGAGAAATCATAAACTACTCTAGGTCCCACAGGAAGGTAGAAAATAAGGCACATTTTCTTGTGTGACCTGACAGCCAGTTTAACTCCAGGCAGAGTTTTGGTTAGTGCAAGCAGTTCTCAATTGAGCTTGCAGCCCTAACAAGTCGAAAGAAAGACATTTGTACATGAGTCATTGGGTCAGCCTTTGCTCGTGCTCCTGCCCCAGGGTGGATGCTGGCAAGACCTGTGCAAAGGCTGGTTGGGCTCTGCTCACAGCACTGCCTACACTGCCAGAGCATCCCCTACACTGCCCAGGGCATAGACATATCCACAGGGATGCAAGGAAGGAGGGGGCAGGCACCCATCAGTGCTCTGGGGCTCCCTTTCCTGTTCTCACCTCTCATGAGATTTGGCCTTGTCATCTGTCATCAGCATTTCCTCCTGGTCCCTGTGATGCCTGGTAGGAAAGGAGGACCCAAAAGATCCCCACACCTCCTGCTGCTAGGGGAAAACAGCAGCATATTTTGCATCACTCTAAGTGTGGGAGCTCTCTGAAAACCAGCATTTCTCCAAGGAACAGCCCCACTTCTCCAAGGAACACCTTCTCCCTAGAGAAAGCTGGCTCCACATTGCTTTCAATTACTTCAGTAACAAAAACAAATAACTCGGCCCCATGAAACTGACTGTCATCAAACTAAGAAATTAACTTTTTCTGCAGTGCTATTAAGAGCACATAATGTTTCTAGTCCCTACTGTGAAAAATGCAAGCTTTCCTGAGGTTCAGTAAAGAAGAACTAGTTTAGCCTCTGGTCCCCAGAAGCAGCATAAAGAATCCCCCAGTTCCCAGCCCCTTGCTTTAGAAACTTTGGCTCAATTGCTAAGCCAGAGCCCAGGCACTGAACATAAAAAAATACCTCCAAGCATTCAGTAAACAATGTCTGTCCCCAAAATAGCTTTCTAGTTTTCATGTAATGTACTTCCATGCATCAGCTTATGTGACCTTGAACTGGTATCATTTCTCACTTGGGAATTCCTCCCTAGTATTTGTTGCTACAGCTCTTGAAATATGAAGAATGAAGTGCTGGACTCTTACACTCCTTTGTTTCTTCCTTTCATTTGTTTGGGCCTTGATGGGGAACACATATGACTGCATATGTCATTACAGGCAGACAATCTGATAATCACTAGCTGATAGGACAGCAACTCCAAAAACCCTGTCTGTAGCCAGTTCATTCTCTTCCTGTAACATCATGAAACTGCAGGGGTCAGGGATAAAGACACTGATATTTTTTCATATTTTTTCAAAAATGCTGCAGTGCCCACCACACTCAAGACTTTTGAAAGAGATATTTTGGAGCATTTCACATAATTTTTTATGTTATTTACAATGACTACCTAAAATCTCTTTACAGAGATCTCCACAGTAGGTTGATTCTGTGGATTTGAGACATACATTCTGATGGTCCTTGTGGGTCTTAAACAGGTGCTGGTTTTCACAAAGCAGTTGTACATCTTGCCAAGGTGCAAAGATGGGGTCCCAGAAGTCCCATTACCATTTCTGCTGTAGGAAAGGCAAAGTCAGCTATCAGCCACATCCTCTTTGTGCAGAGGGGCCATGCTTCTTGGCAGAGATGTTCTGTGGCACTGAGTCACAGGAGTGAATGGATGTGGAGGAGGTACAGCAGCTGTTCTTCCCATGCACTTCCTTACCATCACCTCTTTCAAGGCCTTCTGTTGCTGTCCTAGCTCCTTGTTTGCTTTCCACTCGTGCAGTGAACTATAAGACAGCTATAGAACCACAAAGGGCCTAAAAGAGCCATTCTCCTGTGATGGTAGGGGACCAAAACCGACAAAGATGATGATGAGATACAAGAGATGCAGTACCTGAGCAGTGGGGAGGCACAAAGTCTGCCAGACCAGCCTCCTGCCAGTGTTTGCAGCATGTGCAGCAGTGTGCAGGGAGGGCAAGGCAGGGGCTGCACGGCAGCTCTGATGAAAGCACCTGCCACTCGTGTGAAAGCTGACACTCAATGCTTGCGGTGTCCCTGCCACGCCGGATCCCAAGGCCCTGGTTTACTGCAGGAGCTGTGAAAGACAGCCTCGGGCTCCACAGCAGGAAAAAATACAAGGGATCAAGTATACAGAGGCACCTCATAAAGTACCCCTTCAAACCACATGCGGATTTACAAGAGGGAAGTGAGTGGCCCTCGGGGGGCTTTTACTTGCCTATTAGCACTGGCCAGTGCAGGGTGCACGCCCAGAGCCTGGGATGGAACTGTCTGCACAGCCCCATGACTTCTTTCAAGTGCAGACAGGCAGCTGCACACACACCTCTAGGCTGCAGCAGGGCACGGCTCCTGCACCGGGTCAGGCAACAGCATCCTCCAATTTCTATCCACCAACTTCCTTAACATTCCTGTCCTGCACTGGGAAGACACCGAATCATCCCGAGGGGTGATTTGGGGCAGCGCACTGACAGCCAGGGATGTCATCTGCTCTCAAATTCCCCAGGTAAATGTGGGGCTGGGGAACAAGCACGACCCCGTCAAGCAAAACATCAGAGCCTGGCAACAGGTAAAGGCTGAAGGCATAGGAAGAAGAAGTAAAAAAATAAGGCAAGGAAAAAAGGAAGAGCACAGAGGAATAGAAGAGGTATGGAAAAGTGCATGGCTGAAGTGTGGATCTCCTTTGCAGAGACAGGGCAAGAAAAGTGATCCCTCTGGATCATAGCGGGTTGCACAGGAAGAAGAAACGTAAAGGAAGGAGAAACATAAAATAAGGGGGGGAAAAAGAGAGATGGGGAGAGGTAGAGGAGAAGAAGGGATCTGACTAAGGGAAGAAAAAGATAGCATCAGAGCAAACAAATTCAGGAGAAAGAAGGAAAACTATGTACTGGAGGAGCTGAGTAGGAGAGCAGAGCTGGAGGAAATAAGCATCCAAATGAAGAGAGATTAACGCAGAATGCTCCCAAAGGAAATGAACTGGGCACTCTGAAACAGTGTCAGACATAAATAAATCAAACAGGAACATTTGGACACTTGGAAAAATGAGAGGAAAAATACAGGGTGATATACTATAGCAGGAAAAATGTGGGGTGGCAAGAGAAAAGAAGGAAAAACTCCTAAGACAGAGAAAAAGAGGGAGTGAGCCAGATAATCCAAGCAGTCCCAACATATATACATGCACACTTTGAGGTGTTTGCTCTAACGAGCAGTTAGGACAGCAAAGAAAGTACAGAGCAATGCAATCACATCATTTATATGGGCAAGTGGGGATTTTGCAAGCTGGAAGATATATGCACACAATAATTATGGGTGAAAGTTGGGAGGCCAATAATTACAGCAGTAAATCATAATCCTTTTAATATATTATCAGTTTGATACCCAAGCAATAAATGCATATGCATAAGGGGTTTGTGCTTTAGAAGTGGCAGGAAACTCGACTGTGAAAACAAAGGGAATGGAGAAGCTCAGTTCTCCCTCTCTTTTGAGTGAGAGAGTGTAATGAAATCCACTCCTTCTCTCTCCCCCATCTCTGTCACGACCATCATTACTAGACTTGGCTGGGAGTTTCACAGTGCAGTTATTTTCTAATGGGAATGCACTTACTACAAAACTGAAATTTTCCACAAGAAGATTTCGATTTTGCTGTAGAGAAAAATCCTATGAGAAAAATTTGAACCAAGTGTTTCATTTTGGGTCACTTCAACCCCAGCCAAAATTTAAAAAAAAATCAATATGAAAGCTTTTATTACACTACTATTTGTGGAACCTGGACATTTTCAGATGGGAATAAAACTTCTTTAAAATTTAACAAACCAGTTTACTCAAAATTTTGTTAACAGTCATTGTATCTGTAGCTTTGTAGTGGGAGATACTCTGCATGAGCGTGCATGTGCATATCCATCCCCCCATATGCCAACAAACAAGTGAATAAAATTGAGGGGGAAAGAGGGAATAAACAAACATACAGATTTTATCCTCATTTTGAGCTGATTGCAAATGAAAGCCATTGGGTAGCTGCTCTACTAGGCCATCTGTGTATTTCTTTTTTTCTGAAGGGATTTGGTGATCCTCTGGCACGGAGGGAGAAGGGAAAGTTGTTAAGCAGTAATTTAGAGCACATATGTAATAAGAAACACGAGTCTATGTTCTGAAATGGTGAAGAGTAGGGTATCTACCATAATTTTTATGAAGCAGTTCCAGTGATTAAATATTCTTTTCGTTTAAAAATATGTTGCTTTCTTCTTGTCTCTGGCTGCCCGGTTTCATCTTCCAGCAGTTGGACTAGATCACATCCTTTGTCTGTTGGAGCAAAAGAGTGAACTGTGACAGAATTTCTGTTCCCTATGTACATATTTATAGATTGTGATCAAGTCACCTCTTAATCTTTTCTTTGTTAAACAAACAGAGCAAGCTCCTCAGGCCTATCACAGTAAGACATATTTTCCAGACCTTTCATTATTCACATGGCTTTCCTCTCTGAACTCTCTCCAATTCATCCAGCACCCTTCTCCAGTTGGGGAAATCAGCATTAAGAACACCCCACACTGGTGCCAAAGGCAGATGTAGCCTTCTGCTTCCTATTTAGCAGTCTCAGGACCAGCTCTTTGGAGGACAGCCTTTCTCAGCAACTCCTGCTTGACTCACACACAAACACCTCAATCCCACCTTCTTTGTCGATTTAATGGCCAGATCCACTGAACACTTGCATGTGGTGCAGGAGAGAGGTTTAGAGGTGAGTTGTGGTGCCCTCCTCCCAACCCCATGTATTGTATAGGGGTGCAGGTCACCCACTTGGATTTGATTTGGGGGAACTGAATCCCTGCCAGGGGAAAACAGTCAGGAAGCTGCTTCCCACACGCATCCCAGCCACTGCCTCAGGCATTAGGATCTGAATGAGCAACTGATGATTAGTCTGGGGAACTGAACTAAGTCTGATTTGACATCAAACACCGCACCACATGTACAGAGCCCAGTGTGAGCTGCTTTAATCTGCTACTCCACTCCTATTCAGCCAAATCACTTGCTAATGAAGATACGGTTAGTTATGAAATCCTACTTAAAAAAAACCAAAAAACAAATAAAAACCCCGTCCTTTGTTGATTTCATCTTCTTAAGTTTTCATGTCTATATTTCACTATTTTTTCCACCTGTGTTACTTTTTAGGAATAATTAAATGTAAATTTCAAGAAAAACATCTTGAATGGCAGAAGACCAGCCATCACTTGTTTCAGGACTCCATTCAAAACATCAAGCAAATTATAAATTTCCACTGGCAACTGCATCTTCAGACCAATCAGCGTGCCAGCATTTAACCCACCTTCAGTGTGACATGTCGATTTCATATCTGTATACTTAATATTTCTAATGAAGGAAATACTATTTTCATAATCAAATTTACATGTGTCAAGCTTAATGCCATACAGAATTCAAAGTACATTACATCAAATACTATTAGCTGCATTTACCATAACAGTCTTGTTTTTAAAATATATTAAGTTAGCTGCATAAACATTTATAAAAAGGGTTTGTGTTTTTTTAATTATAATCTCTTTCACAGAGTTAGTAGCAATCTGACAACAACTTTCTCTAAGGCCAAAAAAAGTCAAATGCACATGATTGGTGTTCTCATCCTATATGTGTCATACAAATAAGACTGTATCTTTCCAGTTCTCTCAAACTTTCCTAGTGTTCAATGTCTTCTAGAAAACCATTATTTATAGTCAAAGGAGTTTTTTGACTTGTTCTTTTCAAACTTGTGGACAGAAGTTGTTCAAGCCTCTCATTTAACATACCTACTTTAGTAGCGCTGTTAAAATATTTTCTTGAATTATTGTTGTAGTGGAAAATACATCACCACTATTGCGGGATTATATATTTTCAACTGGCTTTTTCCAACCAACACAGAAAGCTATTCTTGTCTTCCCTGTGTTAGTATAAATAATTCTACCATTTTTATCCACTAAGAGAAGCAGCACTGATAGGTTCTCTTCCCTTAAGTACATCAAAAACTTCTTGTCCTTAATTTGTATGATCTTTAAGGGCAAACACCTCTACTTACACTTCTCTTGTCTCCTTTGCAAATTTATCACCATTCCTATCTTCTGATTTAAATTATTTTTGGTTGTGTCATTCTTTCTTTCAAGTGTTACATGTGGGTTTTTGCATAGTAGAACAGCTTTCACTTTAGCTATGTTGTTTTGGTTTTTAACAACTATGACTTTTTAGTAAAATGTTTTTAAACAGTTTGCAATTATCATTCACGTTTTCCTGTTTAAATTCTCCCAGTAGATCTGACTTATAATTGTTTTCAGCTTTTCAAAACTGGCCTTTTAAAGAACCAAGATCTATACTACTGGTTCACATTTTACCCTTTTTGCACACAGATATAATCAAGGCATGATATTCTGCACATAAGCAGACATTTGCTTCAGTTCTGTAATCAATTTATCTATATATATCATAATTAGGTCAGGTTTTTGCTGAAAAAATAAAATCTCTATTCAGTCATAAGGGAGGATGGACTCAAGGCTCTGATTCTCATTTAGCAGAGAAGCCTGGACCCCTGTGGTCTTGGGTGAGCATCCTAATCCCTGAATAATGACCCTTTGAACCCACTCTCCTAGCAAATCTAGCCTTTGTTTTCCAATTTTATTCTGACTTTTAAAAATAGAGTTTTAAAATCTGCTAGATTGTACTTCATTTTTGTGGTCAAAGTTGCATATTCATTTTCTTTTTATTCACACTTAGAATGAGAAAAATATTCAGACTGCCTCAAGGAGATATTTTATTTAAGTCACAAAGAAAAAGAAACAAACATACTTCTCTAATTTTTGCCATCCACTTCATATTCTACTTGTCTATATTCTATCTTGCCCAGCTTTGGTGCCACTGCATGAAATACACACCCAGTTACCCAACACTGGTGGGTCAGGAATGACAGAACTTGTTGGCATCATGTCCTTGGGCAGCTTCATTCTTTACTTGCTTGGGTGTTTGATTTTCTACTAAGCAAAAATGTATTGTTCCTTGTTTTCAATTTCTTATTCATTATGACTTTAATACTCTCCTGGCTATTCAAACCAACCCCTGCATCAGTAAATTGTTTACCTTTCCAATTAGTAAATTATATCCAACCTTTACCTGCTTTTCTTCTTGGAGAAGGCAGACAAACATCCTCAAAGCCATCCTTCCATCTCCAATACGGTCAGCTTGCAGCACCCAGCTGTGTGTTACATCCCAGCCACTCTCTTCAGGTTGCCTCTCTCTGCTTTAGGGATCCAAACGTATGTCCCAGAAGGCCACCTAACAAATTCAGGGCTGTCGTCACAGAGCCTTTTTCTTTGAATCCAGGGTAATGAAACTGAACAAGACCAGTGGTTTAAGACATCCTCGGTTTCTCCAAGTCCCTTGAGGTCTGTAATTGCTTCTGCTGCCCAGTGCCATCCCCTTCTGATCCTCCAGCACATCATTCATACAAAGGCCCTCTTTACTAGATGGTCCTCTCCCTTCAGTGGGGCTACATTCACTTCTGACAGTGATTCTCAGAGATTCTATTACACATGCCTGCCTCAATGGACACAGTCATTACTTTCAGATGGATAACTTGCACTCATCATCTATGTTTTTGTCATTTCTGGCTTAGTCCTGCAGCACATCCTTCACATGGGGCTACATTGCAATTTAATTGGAAGCAGGTTGTGGTACAGAAGGTAATCACACACCTGGGATGTGCATCTCTGCTCTGGGACCTGGGTCGACTACTTTTGAGTGGCCTGACTGATTTGAATATGATGGTTTGGGCACAGGAAGTCCAGAGCCTCCAGGGAAGATCCTTCCTAAGACAAATACTCAGTCATGTATCTCTCAGAGATGCAGGCATTAGAAACATTGAGACTGGATTATGTTCCCTTCAATATAATAGAGAAGGTATAGCCAGCAAGATACTCACAAAAAATCTTCCAGGGCTTCATAAATCCCTTCCTGTAGTCTGACACCACCTGTATTTATTGACTTTTAGACATGCTACAAGACCCACGTGTTGGATCAGCTCTTTGAGGAGTCTTAAAAGGACTGGTTGATGAATGGGGCTCCAGTGTTTATTTACTTCAGTTTGGTAGAAGCAATGAGTCAATTATATTGCATTTTGGTTTTGCAGTTCTAAATTGCAGAGTGCTTACAGCCTATGAAGGAACATATTTTGTTTATTTTAAATATCTGAAAAAAAAAATTGAATAAATAAAATAATGCAGTTGGTGTAAGATTTATGATGTCCTGAATTTTCCATGATTTTAAGTGGTTGGTTTTGTACATGACGTGTTAGTCAAGTATGCAGCCTAATACCAGTCTTGTCTGGCTTTTGAAACAAAAGGTCTTTTGTTGTGGTGAATCACAGAGAAAGTTTGCAGGTCCTGTTTTCATGATGACACGAGCAAGAATTCCCATAAAGTCCCATCACCCTTTCTGGAGAGGAAAAGTTAGGATTCATACAACAGATATGCTGCTCTCTCTCAGAGTCAAAAAGCCCAACAATGAAAAAAGAAAAATAATTGCTGAATAACTTCACTTTTTGCCATAATTTTCCACATAAGGTATCCAATATGTCATTCAGCAATGAACAGACAGAACCATAAAGTCTCTCAACACCATTCATCCAGTTACGTGCCCCATTAATTTTCCAATCAAATTAACTAACAACAAACTGACTGACTTCTAAGACAAGCTCAGAACTGAAAATTCTCTTTGTCTTGGTAATGTTGAGAGTAGATTTATGAAAAATACTCTTACTTAATAAAATAAACTGAATAGGTACTAGAACACATCATTCATGGATGTGGTACAGTCCTATGTATGTTAACATCTTCAAAGCAGATACCCACTTTAGCCAACTCTTTGCTTAAGTGTTCCAATAAAATATATCCTGAAGTCACTGGGAACCTTTCCTCTTGCTTCGGTGAACATTGGAGTAGCTTCTAAAAAGTTATCAAGGCTCAACAAATGAGCTTTTAGAGGCTTTTCTGACTGTTAAGACAAGCTTTCCTTTAAAATAAATTTTGATGTCAGGAAAGCTTCCTAACACATTACCAAGAGGGCCATTAAATGTTTGGCTAATCACAAATCCCTCCACACCAAACAGAAACCTTCTAATACACTAAATAGCTATAGTTAGGTTTGGGAAAGTCTTATTTAAAGCACTTTAAGGTAAATATGGAAATTAAGATATTAGAAAAGCAGTGTTTTGGGTGAGTTATTAACCGAGGTAATCCAGGCCTCCTTACCCATGTGCCACCATATGCTCTACGTTCTTCCTTAAACTTATCCTAATGTGTTTTCCTTAAGGCTCTTTTCCACTTCCTTAGTTCATGAAATAAAGCAACATTAGCTCGTCTCAGTGTTAACAGATGTTGTGAGGAATTATTTTAAAGTCACTTGTATCCTGTATCTCTCCGTATCTTTCAGCTCGATTGCAGCAATTTTTTTTTGCCCTGGATGTTTTGCCCAGGAAAAATCCCAAACTGTGGGGATTTACACCACACCCTCACTACCATTAAATAAACCTAGCATGAAGCTAAATCAATGCAGTCCAAGTATTTTTATAAATTTTAGAAGTCTTTTCACATCCTCAGTTCTTCCTTGAACTGGCAGAGATCCAGTTTGGGACACAGTCCATACACTTTATACTGTTCATGTACAGCTCTGATTTGGAAAATCAGAGAGTGTAGAACCCCAGAGCAGAGAGAAATTATTAGACTCACCACTCCCTGCTTTACAGACATGATAAAAAATCTGAAGTTTCAGGAGCAGAGCAAGAAGCTCTAGTGGAAGTTTTTATATTACTATTACTATTACTATTACTATTACTATTACTATTACTATTACTATTATTACTCACTTTCTTTCAGGGGTATTCCTGCCCAAATACAGTTTCCTAGAAGAGAAATTGCAGTAGTTAAGTACTTAGTTCAGTAGAGAAAAGAAGAAGAAACACATAAAGGCAAAGTTTTAGAAGTGTGCTTCCAGTAAATTCAATTGAGCACCCAAAATGTTGGCTATGTGATGTTGACATGACAACAACAACACTAAGGAACTTTCTTGGTAGGCATGGACCAAAAGTTCAGTGAAGTAGGTGGGAAACAAATCACGTGGACTTCAATGGGCTGCTGTTTGAACCTCACTGGTTTCAGATGAGGGAACATCTTATTTAAAGTTTTTAATGCCACTAAAAAAACCCAAACAAACAAATATCTGAATGGGACTGGGAACAGATCATACTTTCCTCCAATTTAGGCTTCCAACAATTCCTCCAACATGAACAGCAGGACTGGAGCACATTCATGTTAGGGCAGAATTTGGCCCACTGATGTCAGCCATTTGAATACACATACAATATGCTGTAAAAGCAAGTATTTATGAAGACTGGACCGTGAAT
Source organism: Rhabdornis inornatus (assembly GCA_013397075.1). Classification (NCBI taxonomy): domain Eukaryota; kingdom Metazoa; phylum Chordata; class Aves; order Passeriformes; family Rhabdornithidae; genus Rhabdornis; species Rhabdornis inornatus. The sequence continues at coordinate 1,525,207 of VWZS01009922.1, forward strand.
GTGAGGAGAAGGGGCTGAATCATATTCTCATCATGAATGAGTGATGACACCCTTTTATCCAAACAAAAGAACTAATGTCTACTGGAAGGATAGCCTGAGGCAGGATTGCTTTAGGAGAACAAAGGCACTTGGTTTGTTGGAGCATATGCAGTAAGAGTGCTGACAGATCAAGCAAAAAACACAGTTTAGCTAAAGAAGGACATTTAGATCTGCCCTGTGGATGGGACCAGGGGTCTGGCATTTACAGATTACACATTGGCTAATGAAACAGAAACTGGTGACAAAAGTTTGATAACAATAGTAAGAGGGGGAGAAAAGGGATCGTGAACTGTGCAGTTCTCACATGTGGTCACTGAGGCAGAAATATGGGTCACACTCAAAGTCCCACAAGATATGCAGGGAAGCAGTAATAGGTCTGATGGATGAGAGCAGAAAAGTATTTCAATTTGCATTATGATGTCTTCAGCGGCACTTCAGCTGCAGAAAGATATATTGGGAAAGAGAAGGCATCAGAGCAGTCTTTAGCTCAGGGTGAAATTGCTCCAAAAATTCAAATTGTGATTTATATGTGAGCAGCAAGCAGTCAAGATATTTCCTAAGGAACTCTTTCACTCAGGTGAAAGGCATGGCCCCCTGTTCCTCCTGGTCTGCTCTATCACTCTGCTTTGGCTCCAGCAGCCTCTGTGAGAGGACCAGTAGGAGCAGAACAGGAAGCTCTGCTGGACAAGGGCTTCATCCGTACACACCACACACTCTGAGGAAATTCCAGTGCCCACCTCCATGCCCATATAGGAACACCAGCAATTCCAGATCATGCATCCTGGCCCCAAAGCTCACTTCCACCTTGCTAAAAAGAGTTGTCTGAAGACACAGGCAAGAGCTGCATACTTTTAGTCCAATATATGGCATTTCTTTTGACAGAAGATTGCATGGTATCCTGCAGTGCTGGTCATCCTGGCAGGCTGTTGGGTTTGCAAGCCACCCTCAGACATTTCATGCCTGGCTGTGTGACTGCACACTTGTTCCTCAGGAGCACTTGCTTGGGGAATGAGGGCCTCCAAGCCCACACCCCAAGAATTCAGCATTTGTATGATTTATGTATGCATTTTACACCATGTATGGGATACATATATGTAATGTAGCCATGGCCCTGCCCTCCCCAGATGACAACATCGCAGTGCAAACATCACGGCATCACTGATGCCAAAACACAAACACCATAAAACAATCATCACGCTATTGGGGCTATAAACATCACAACATCAACCCGGGCCCTAACAGCCTTAATTCATTCCTTTAGGCAATCCTCCAGGAAAAAATGACAAAAAAAAAAAAAAGAAGGGGGGGGGGGGAGGGAGAACAAAAAAGGCAGGGTGGTGGGTGGGTGGCATGTGCAGGTGGGGAGTGTGGGCACCCAAACAGCACCCTCCCCCTGGGGTCCCCAGGGGTATTTGCACTTTATTAAAACTGGCTCTTCTCATCCCTGATTCATGCATCTCAAATCAGGATAAAATCCTGTAACCACATTAGTCAATCCAGACATATTCGTCCATTACTTAATGCATTACTCAGATTTCAGTAACAGAAGGTATGTGATCTAGAGTCAAGTTCTGTTATGCTTGGATGAAAATAAAAACACTAAAAAAAGTTTGTGGTAACTGCACCTGTGAGACAAGATTCACTGATTTTGGGAATGATGGCTATGAGTTTTCTAGCAAGTAATTTAAAAAATACATGTCTCCATTTACATTAACAGCTTTGTTCTGATGATCAAGTCAAAGGCCCAATTGACTAGCAATGAGCTACCTCTGTCAACAGAAAGCAAAGAGACATTTTCCTCATCATTATTTCAGCAACTAGGTTTGGTCCTGTCCAGTTTTTCCTACAGTAGCAGGATAGCATAGAGGATCTGTGGCTCTTCATTAGGAAACCAAAACAGACAGGGGAAAAGCCAAAGTTAAGGCAAGAAAATAATGCCCATTGTTTCATGGTCCAATTTGGAGAGAGAGGGAAAAAAAAGTCTATAGCTGAGTATTTTTATTCCAACTCAAATTTATCTATCAGAGCTTGTGTGGGCAGAAGCATAACATGCTTTTTTGCCAAGAAACATCTCCTAAAAGTTGCATGTGATTTGAAAACAAAGAGAATAAATTTCAAAAAGGTAACAAACCTCCACTGCTTCTCGCCCACTCTTGGTTTGACACCCAGTTTGGGCTTTAGTGAATCCTTTGAGTCATCGTCCATGGTTCTCAGCAGCACGATTGCTGGCTTCTCCCTGTGGCCACTTTGGCTGGAGGTATCCCTGCCACAGGATACAGAGGTGTTTGCTGCTTTGCTGTTGCAGCTCAGGAACTCTCCTTGGCCTCTCATGCCGTGTCACCAAGGACAGAACCAGATACATGAAGACAGATGTTTTTCCAGTGTTGCTATCCTGGTTCCTGCCCTAACTTCCTTATCTCTCCTCTCCAATCCAACAGGGCAGCAGCTCTGAGGCACTCAGTAAGGGTGAAGGGAATGAGATACTTAAGAACTTTAAGGGACTCATGCAGGGCAAGAGGAAATTTCCTGATCCTCAGCACCTTGGCCCACCTGTGCAGTGCTGCTCTTCCAGGGGAATGCTAGGAGAGAATTTGATGAAATCTAAATCAGGGCTAGAAGTCCCCTGAGTCCCACCATTATTCACACGCCTTGAGAGCCCTGCATCCTACCACCCCTGCACCCAGCTTGGTACCTCCTCTGCTAACCCTGCCTGATCTAGTCTGCTCTGGCCCACTTGTGGGAACTAAATGTCTTGCTTACCCCAGGCTCAAGACAGCCCTTGTGGCTAGTCCACACTCTTCTTGTTCAGTATAGATCAAATCAAAGAGCATATGGATTAAATGAGAGAAGATGATCAACACTGACAGCAAGAAGTAAACCTAAGGTCATCATTATGCTTATATCAAATAAACACCCCCAAATATAGCAAAGGCCAGGAAATCTGATGGAGCTCAGCTCCATCTTTCATCCTATCACCCTCTCCTCAGCATCTTTGCAGGCACTGAGCAGAGGAATTCAGCACAACCACACCCTGTGGTCCTGGCTTCTGACCTCTTCCTGGAAGTGCCCACAAGTAGGGAACTTCAGTAAGCACGCAGCTCACTGAAATTTCCTGTCAGGGTGACACATGCCACTCAGAGCCAGTAACAGGGACCCCTTGAGGCTGATTGTAAATGTCAGTGTAGAAATACCCCGAGAGTGTTTGGGAGGAAAGCCAGGAGGTGAGTTTGTGGGACTTCATATCTGCAGCCTTGTCGATGTGTGTGTTGAAATCTCCCAGGATGACAAGTCAGGGTATTTCATCGCCATTGTCAACAAGGTATCAGTGAACTCCTTTATGAACCCTTTAGTCTGTAGAGGTCTGTAAATGAGCATAAAACTCTATGTTAGCTTTGGCTCAGGTTTCTATTGTCAGATGAATGAATTCAAACCTTACTCTCAGCCTCCATTAGAGCTGCCAAATCCCACCCAGAGGAACTATCTGGGGCAGCAAACTGCTTTATCAAACCTCTGTGCCCCTGCACTTAGCTGAACTTTTTGCCAAGTGCTGTGCATGATCTCCTTGCTTTGCAGAAAAAATCATGCACATCCAGGAAGGTTCGCAAACAGCACAGATCCTTTCTAATCCTGTTCATCGAGCGACAGGAGACTTCCCACCCTGGGGCACTCTGTATTCACTCATCAAGGGCTATCAAACTCTCCCATGACTGTAATCAAAGTGCATGGGCTGCGGCTTCAGCAGCTCACCTGCAGCAACTTAACCTGGAAATGTTGGATTTTTTCCCCCAGTGTGCATCTGGCTGTATGTTTCTGACTGGTTAGTTTCTTCCTTACCTTGCTCTAAAGTCCTGTCACAGCTGAAGACTCAGTGCTCAGGTGGGTAGCACAGAAAATTGTCTCTTTTTAAATTTTTTTTTGGTTTTTTGGTTTTTGGTTTTGTGGGGTTTTTTTTGTTTGTTTTTTGGGTTTTTTTGTTTGGTTGGGGTTTTTTTTAAACTTTTTTTTCTTTTGGGGTGTGTCTTTTTCACATCTCCTGAGATAGCAGAAGTACTCTAAATCTTTTAAAGCCTTTTGACTTTTACAACTCCATTGTCATCTAGGAGAAGCCACTGCTCCCTGTAGTTCTGGCAGACTACTGGATCCTCTCAGAAGAGCCCAGACTATTTGAGGGCACTTTCCTGAGACCAATTCTGCCCTTATTTGCATCTTCCCTAGGTCTGCCCAAGGATTGTTTGTGTCCTACCCAGGCGAGTATGTGGAGCCCTAGATAATGGAACCAACAGTAAGAATGTGAGTGCCAGCAGTATCCACAACTCCTGATAAACAGAAAACCAGGGCCACCCCTGGCTAAATGAGCAGACAGTGACCTTGCTGCTAAGAGAAGAAAAACATCCCTTTTCTTGCTCATAACACACGGGCTATATGTAAAAATAGCCACCAGTCATCAGCAGCATGCTGCTCACATGTGTGGGCAATATGAGAACAAGTTTGTTTCCAAGCCCCCTTTCTCCTATTAGTTCCTCATCTTTGATTTTATGTGGGTTATCCAAGGATGAAGGTTATCTGAGGACTTATTTTCAGCAACAGATATTTTTAAAGGGCTGGAGGTTATCTGAGGTTTAGCTTGGAAATAACAGTACTTTGGAGAGTTTGCAGCCCCGCCTAGTATCATTTAATTGAAGATATGCCCACATGCACAACTAGTCAATTCACTCTGGTAATTTAACAGCGTTGTTGAATTCTTCACTGATGCAATGGTTTCATTTGCCAGCTTTTATAAATAACACTTTCTAAAAATCTCTGTTTACCCAGTACATCCTGGCTAACAGTGTTTTGGCACAGGGTACTCGTTCCTTCATCATTCTGTAGCAAGACCTCAGCAAAGCAATCTACACAGACATGAAGCTGTCAGCCCCTACAGAACTCCAGTTCAAAACACCGAGTAAAATCTTCCTCAATAGCATTCATTATCAAATCTTACTAAACCCACTCTTCAGCTTCAACTTTGCCCTCCCAAAAGATTCAAATTAACAGTCTCAGGTTTTCTCTTCAAGGCACCCAGTGGTCACAGACTGTGTCATCCAAAGTTCACATTAAGCTGTAGGAAGAAGGCTGGTTAACATGTGCACTCTTGGCATATTAAAACTACCCACAACAGGGCAAAAGCCTGTCTGGGCACAGAGCTTTCCTATAGACAGATCCTAAAATGTGCAACAGACTCACCAAAAAACTAAGGGGCTGGATGAATTGCATTGCAAACAAGTACTCTGTAAGACAGTACCCACTTGTTTACCTTCTTTTTCTTACTAAAAATCCAAAGAAATACTGATGAAAGAAAACAGAAATTGGAAAGACTGAGGTGCCATCTGACAGACTCCTATTCTCCATGTCCCTGACAAGAGGAGGAGGGAGCTGCAAGGATCAGAGTTAGTCACCTTGCCCAAAGCCAGCTGGATGGGGCTGGGAAGTCCTGATGACGAGACCAAGCTTGCCCCAGGCAGGTTTCACAGCACTGTGTGGTAGTGCATCACAGGCCATGGAATGAGCTGGAAGAAACTTCTCCTGCAATGCTTCAGGCAACTTCTAAAACTATAAAAACAACCGCAAACTGAGACCTTGTGTCCCCATCACCTGCACGTAAGCAAACATCGGCAACTTGCCCTTTCCATCGAAACCCGTGGCTGCCTTTGTTTTACTTGAGCTGCTGAAGAGAGGACATCAATGTGGTTAGAAATAGCATATTGAGAGGTCAAGAATTCAATCTGTTCTAGAGAGGCCTACCGCTGGTTTTCTTGGCAGGGCTCGCAGGGGCTGCTGTCAGCCAGTCCCCAGGAAGCATTCTCACTCGCGGAGCAAGGGCGGTGCGAATGGCCAACGTTCAGCCTTGGCTGCTGAACCAGAGGAAGGTTTGCAAAATGTCAGCTTGGATCAACTTAAATCACTTTTCCAAGGCACAAAGGGATGGATGGGAAACTGAAAAGTGTCCTTTACTTCTGTTTCACATCTCACAGTTTCATTTTCAGTTACTGGAATGAAGTATAGAGGAAACGGCCAGGCAAGTCCTGTACCTTCTCTATGCCATAGCCCAGCTCTTAAAGAGTCCAAGATATGAGTAATCCAAATTCATTTATTTTTCCCCATTTGTACTTCCCCATACATTTCACAAGAGTGTCTCAGAAACCTTCTTCATGGCTTTCTCATGGCTTTCTTGCCATGGCCCACCAGTCAAAGCCAGCTGGTCCGCAGGATAGCCTGAAGATTCTCTTTCCAGGGTACACCATGCAGAATGTACTCATTGGGGCTGGAAACGTGGGTTCAGAGCCACTCAGACACCACTGCAAGTGATGCTTGGCTGCCTCATACATTCCGTGCACGCTCTATTTACTTTGTGATTGCATGAGGGTGTTAAGACATCGCCATGAATTTCAGGAGTGCCCCCTTGCACGCACAGCTTCAAGCACATGGATTCATGATTCACTCAAGATGACTGCAGTCACATGAATGGAGTGTCTTGTTTCATCTTGCTTTCTTTTAAATTTCAACTGGAGGGAGACAGTCCATCCCAAAGCCCCAGGCTTTGGCCCACTGCTCCACACGTCTGAAATCTGATGACTGTGTTTGGTTTAAGGCTGGCTGCAACCTGCAAAGACTTAAAGAATTTAAGCCTTGCTGGAGTCCAGTTCCACAGGCTACTAAACTGCAACATCTAGTCAGAAATAGCCTTTCGGGTTTGCTATGTATGATGCTGGGATTGTGCAAGCCCTTGCATTATTCTCCAAAGGAGAAATATAAATGGACTCAAAAGCAAAATACCTTTCTAAGAGCAAAGCATACTGCTGAAGGCACAAGTATAGGGAAGAGCAACATTAATTGCAAAATAAGTCTTCAATATGTGCTGTGAGGAAGTTGTTCAGCATCAAGAGAGGCCAAAGAAACAGATTTCCCTTCAGAAAAGATGCCATGGTGCTGTGTTCGGTGTTCAACATCCCCATGCCCTGGGCAGCAACAAGAAATCCTTAATATTAATCCACTAAAGGCACAGAAATTGCTTTCCTAAGTTACAAAAACAGCCTGGGCTCCAGGGGATTCCCTGTCCCTCTGAGCACTTTGTGCCCATCTGTGTTGCAGATAGCAATCATTATCTCATCCAAGAGAAAATGAGCAGCGTTTGCAAAGAAAAGGCAGAAGAACAGCAGCCTTTGCCAAACCAAAGAGGGGCCACCAATAAGAAGATGGTTATTTTTCAATAAGGGCCTATTTTTACTAAAATGTGAAAATGTGTGTCATTGTGAGCAGCCACACAAACACAAATATCGGCATCCATGTGACATATGACCTTTGTTCCTATGGAGATTTTGTTCAAAAGAAAAATATGTATCACTGACTCAGTATGTTTTCTTAGTGTGTAATGCTTATATTATCATAACAGTATCTTACAGCATCACTACAGTAAGCTTGTGTCAGCACTTCCATTGCAACTAACCCTCTTCAGGATTGTCTGGATGAAGTAGGATATGTAAAGGACTGTTTAGGGGCAGAGTTTCAGTCTTAATTTTGAAAGCATTTGTTTTGTTTAATCAGAAGATGTACAGGCTTCTTGGCCTCACATTTGATCAATCGTGACTTAAATCCTATTCTGGGCAGTAGTGGTTTTTGTGGATGGGATTATGGCTATCTTTTCATAACCATAACTAGGAAAGGAATCTTGCCAAATAACATGATTGTAACATTAGTTTTGCAGTATGAACTGCTGTTCCTGAAGACCCAGCTCTTGGCTTTTGTGAACTTCTGAGGAAATCCTGGTTAGCTTTTGTTTATTTGTTTGCTGCTCTGTAGAAGAAGTAAAAAACTCAGTTTCTGAGAGAAGACAGGGCACATTAACTTTAAAGATTCTAATACCCCAGGTCAAATGTAAGAACAGAAATGGCATTCATTTAAACTAATATTTTCAGCCTGTAACTTTTCATGGTTATACATTGAATATATATATTCAACTGATATATATATTATATAGAAGATCTACATCTATAAATACAATTTATATATATATTCAGGCTTATAGTCAAATAAATATATTTAACAAGTATGTTCAGGCTTCAAAGGTTATAGGCCTGTCACAAGATTTGTGACATTCAACAAAGTTTAACTGACAGTGTTAACAGTGTACTTAAGCAGAAAAGTCAGAAAACCCTGCAGTCCAACCTACAAAACCACTGTAATTGAATCAGGGTTTCTGGCTTGAAGTATGATTACAAGTTACAGAAAGAACAGAAGTTGCACCCATGGCAGCCCAGGCTTTTTGTTGGGTTTGAGTACAACGCACATGTTCAACAAAGAGGCAATCCAGTATTAGGAGTGTTTGTGGACAGACAGGACAGACAACTGGAAGTCACTGGAGCATAAAAGGGTGTGCCTTTACTCTGATGTGTATCAGAAAAGAAATTTCCCCATAAACTAAACAGTTCTTTCTCAGCCTATAACAACAAGAGAGCAGAATATGAGGTTTTACATAATTTGGGGGATAGTTTTCTATATAAATCTCTAAAGCCAAAACAATGGAGACAGTAGTAAAAGTCATATATAGTCACTATTGAGAGTGTATGACAAGCCTAAATATTTTTCTAATACTCCGTATTGTGCTAGTGAGTGGTAGATGTAGCATGTATGCAGAGCTGCTTCACTGTGAGAAAGCCTTTATCTGACATCAGAGAGGACTTCATGCATCTTTAGTGGTATTTCAAATTACAGCCTCAAATATTTTTTAAAACACAGGAGAGACACATTGGGAGGTACACACAGGTGTTATTATTTCCTTCTTTGTGGATGTTCTCTTGGGGTAGGAGAATAAATGAACTGTTTTCCTTTAGAAAGAGAGGTGGAGAGAGATATTTCTAAGTGAATGGAAAAAAACCCAACATTGAGTGCAATTAGCAGATCTAGAGGAGCAGTATAAAACCTACATTATGTTCATAATACGTCAGTGTAAAGGCACACGACTCTCCTGATAGACTGCAAAAGGTTTGTTGTGCTGCAAATTAAAATAACATCACAGACCAAGGAGGACGTGTGCACAACCAGCCGTGAGCAAAAGCACCTGTCCCCTACCAAGGATGTGCAAAGAGGGCAGCAAGCAAGCTCTCATTTCTCCTTCTCAGGCTGGAGCACTAACACAAAGGGGGGGCAAACTCTAACTCCTCAGATATGGAGAAAAAGGTACTTGCTATCTCTGTAACAGAAAATAATTCAGAGGCGTGGAGCTAGATCCCAAGGTGTCAAACATGCTGCTCACAGCCAAGTGCCAGATCCAGGACGTGGCTGGAAGTCCTCACAAACACCCATTTGCCCCCTGTTTCCTCCTCCCTTTTTCCACCCTCAGCACATTGGTCTTTCTGGGCTGGTTTTCAGAGGTGCCTGTGGATTGAAGGGGCAGCCTAAGCACCTGACTTCAGCAGTCTGGATTGCCCATCTGGGGTTGTGCAGCTCCCAAGCTATCTGTCAAAAAAAAAGCAAGTCTAGCTCTCGTCCTGCTCCCTTGCAGGGAAAGGGAACACTTGGCTTCAAAATAAAGAGCTGGAGAAACACAGACTTATTCTCAGAACCCAGTCATGTCTGTAGCACCTTTACAACTGATTCCTTCCCCTTTAACACCATTTCTTGAAAAATCCCTGTTCTTTTCCCTCCTTGGTAATTTCATGGCTGTGAATCTCCCCCTAAAAAGAAAATAATGCACATGGCAGTCTTCTTGGTTGTAGTGGCTTTGACTTGCCAAGTGTTTTCATGCACATTAACAAAGCAAAAACTGAAAACTGGCACAGCTTTCTCTTAGTTCAGTTTGTCTTTTTAATACTTGTCCTGTGGACTCAAGCCTTACTGTCAGGTCTATTCTTTATGAGATGGAAAGAAGCTCTTCTATTCTTATAATGGGTTTCATTGCAAAGCAAAGCCACTTCTCTGCATTTATTTAAGTGCAGAGCTAGAATAGAGACCAGCATGATGAATTTTAAACAGAGTTCACATCTGGTCCAGAAACCACAATCAATTTATTGCTGTATCTGAAACATTTTCAGCATCTGTCATATAATATATTTTCACACGTTTCTAACAAGACATTTTCTTGGACATAACATAGACAGGTATATCTGTCAGTTCAATTTCATGCAAACGAAATAGAAGAATTTTTGGCATGGTTTATTATACTGTCTTTGGAGCAGTGCAACTATCATATGAAAAGGGTATTATTTAAGGATGCCAGAAGCTCAGCAATTTCTTCCAAAATGTGGAACTACTGACTACACAGCAGATTTTTTTTTTTTTTTATCTATGCTTTCTTTTTTTCCATTTTGATAGAATCCATTATCCAATGAATTTGAGAGAGAGGTGCATACCTAATATTATAAAACCTATCTTAGCTGATTCTGGGAACTCTCACATTTTATGTTAAAGTGGCATCTTCCACTCATGATGGCCATTTAATCACAACTTTATTCAAAGTTTTATTAAAAATTAAATGGCTATACAAATCCTATTAAAATTCTTAAGAGCTTCACATTTTCACCCAAACCTGTCATGGGCTTTCCCACACAGAACCACAGATGTATCACATAGCCTGGCAGCACTGCAGCCCTATAAATAGGTACGCCAACTTGCCCCCATATTGGCCCCAGAACAACCATTTACCACCTCATTTTTGGCTACATAAACTGCCTCTAAGCACTTTCTCGTTTGAAAACCCTGGGGTTCCTGTAAGAGCATCAGCAGACAAAGTCCTGCACTCCTCACCCTTTCTCCTGTGCGCACTTAATACCGTCTGTAGCCATTACTTCTCTGATTAGACAGATAGAAGAAAATCAGGGATCTCATGTCCTAGTGACAGTTTATTTGGCTTGTTTGCCCTTTATTATCCCAATTAAATTGAGAGAAGTTTGCCAGGGCATACTGGGGTACGTGCACAAGCGAGCAAGCTTGTGCTTTTGCTGTAAGCACACTTGAGAAATGGAGAATCATATGGGCCTGCTGCACAACAGTCCCCACCATGGGAGGAAGACTGAGATGATTTGATTAAACATCTGTTCCTATTAAATTAATGTCTGTCATAATTAGGGGTGATATTTATCTCCTTGACACAAGAAGGAGGACCATACTTGACTATTGCAACCAGGTAAAACAACCGGATCCCTTCTGGGCAGAAGGTTTTTGGTCTTTTGAAACTGGCTTTAGCATTGGCTATAAAACTGAGCAGATTAACCTGTAGCTGCAGAAAACACTCAGGCAAAATCAACAGAGGAGGGGAGGTTTGTAAGCAGTGACTGTCCAAGGCTGTTCACCCCACGGGGGGGACGTGAATGGAGACCCTGGTGCCACAAGGCTTGGTGTCCCTATGCAACAGAGCACCATGGGCTGGAGGGCCACAGCTGAGTGACAGACACAGATTCTGGTGATCCCATACCAGTATTTCCTTATTTTCTTAGCTTTGCAGAAGTCTTTCCATCACTGGACAAAAAGGAAAATCTTGTGAGGACAGAAGTAGAAATCAGTATCCTCTTCTGCACCCCCATGAGTCTTGTGCCTCAGGGAGGCTCAGCAGCTTGTTCTCCCATCCCAAAATATGTGTAGGAAGCGACAGTGCAGCAGAGACCAAGGCAGGACAAGGTGGGTACCATTTTGCTGGGCTGTGGTGTTCTCAAGCTTATTGTCATCTCTGAGTTTCTCCCCCAGGAGCTCTAGATAAGGCTTGGCTCTAACGTGGAGCTTGAAAAAAATGTCAATTTGATTTCTATTGCATTTTAATTTGCAATAAATGCTTTATTGACTTTATTGATAAGGCTGTGACAGTTTGAAAGTTTGTTTTTATGAAGCTGATATATTTATATGATTTAAAGACCTTGTGCTCAAAACGAAACTTAGAAACCTGATTCATACTATCACTCTTTTATTTTTCTCCACTATGAATCCAGGTTAATCTCTCAAGATATTTCATGTGGGCTTGGTTCCACCATAAATATAAGTGTATTTCCAGTGAATATGCCACATGAAACTTGCCAGCTCCTTTGAAGAAGTTTAACCATTTGACCACTAAACTGCATAGCAGGTATATTGTGCTGAGAAACTCTGTGTCTTATGTGTGTCTAATAAAGGTATGTTTCAAATTAAAGTGCTGGTATCTTAGTGAGACACTGTTCTTAAAAGAAGCCCATAGAAGTTACAATGGCACAGGCCAGCAAAGGGTTAAAGAAGCATACCTCCTACTGTGGCATGCCCTGAATTAATAAGAAATATAATTTCTTCAAGAGACAAATTGGGTGATATCTAAAGCTTACTTCAAATACAGCTTTTCAATATTTATTTCTAATTGTTTTAGCCTTAAAAAGAGGACTTCACCTGTGATTCTGAAGAGCTCTACTGTCCCCATTTAATTGCAATGTGTCAAAATAACTGCACACTGGCTTTAAGTACCAAGTTACTCAATGAAGTGCAGGACTGACGGAGTTACAGAAAATCACCTGTGGAAAGAGCAGATTTTTATCTTTTTCAAAACACTGTGATATGTGTCTCCAAGATTTATAATTTCCCTAGAAGCTGGAAATCCAACTTTCTGCAAAGGCACGGATAAGTCAATGACTGCTCTGCAACAAGAAAGCCAAATCTTTGGAAGAAAACAGACTCTTGAGGAAGTGGAACACATCTATTTACACATCTGCAGTCATTTGGGACAACTGACGTTAAAAAAAGAAAATTCTCACATTTTTCTCCCACTTAAGTCATAAATAGTTGAGACAAGGTCCTCACCTGCCTTAAATTTTGCTAGTGTGCTGCAAAGAGGTCACAGGCAGGCAGGGAGTGACTTGAGAAGCAGATGGAGACAGGGGCTGCAGATGGATGGTACGGAGTGGCAGGAGACAGCTGAGGGGGTGAGCACATCCCCCGGCACGTCCCATGGGCAGGCGTCAGGTGAGCAGCACAGCCAGCGTGAAATCCTGGCACTCCAGTGGCAGCCGTTCCTAATGGCCAGGCTGGGATTTGAAAGCCAAGGCTGAGCCGGCGTCGTAAAGCACATGAGCAGTGCCAGGCTGTATCAGATTAGAAGCTGCACAGTCATGTTTAGGGTTGCAAGTATTTCAAATCAAAATGCAATGATCAATTTTCTCCTCTCTCCAAATGTGCAGTTCTGCAACATGTTTCTACTGTCTCAACCATAAATATTGATGCTGAACATATGTTTATTATGACAATCTGCAGGCATCTTGTGCTTTAATTCTGCAGCGGTAACTCAGCTGTCTCCAATACCACACAACAGTCATAGTTTAGTATTAGCAAACCTGGCACCCTGTATTTCTTCAGCTATTATTCCTTGCTGTTCGTACACATTACGCTTGTTTCCTGTCACTGCACATCTTGAAGTCATAGGAAATGCATGTGAGTACCCAATGTGTCTGTGATGAGCCAAGTTTGTGAGTTAAAGCAAGACCCCTTTTAGACATCTTTCCAAAAAATAATATGGCCCATACATCTCCAATCTCAAAATGTGACATAATTTATCATATCCAGAATTATGAGTGAATAGGAGCAAAAGAGGCAAAAACTCATTGTATGGCCTTTGCCAGAAAGCTCCATAAAATTGCTTCTATTGCAGCTTCTAACCAAAAGGCAAATTAACCACCGCATCCAAACCACCCCTCATCAGCCCTGGGTAGGCCAGCTCACTTTCTCTACCACCAGCAGGTTTTGGCTGGTTGTCAGGCTGGGTTTGGTCCCAGTGAGTATTGCCTGTCCCTCTAACTTCCAACAGAGGATGCCTCGAAGCTGCCTCAGGCTGTAAACCTCAAAGGCTCAAAGAGAAGGATGGACTTTGTATTACTGCCTACAGCTCTGTCTGATTTGCCACAACTGTTTGACAAATGTTGCTCCTTCATAGGAGAGAGAGGTTTAGCTAAGTCACCACTGAAGACATCCATGTCCGGCTGAAACACAACAGAGAATATTTTTTTAATTTTTTTTTCCATAAGCAAATAATTAGATTTTTTTCATCTCACTAGCCAAAACTTGTCTCGGGTTGACCAAAACCAAATAATTTTCAGTGTCCCCACCCAAACCAAAGCACTTAAAACCTTCAATCTAACAAAAGGTTTATTTCAAACAGAAGTAAATACAAAGCCTTTTGTTTTCCTGGGGAGTGGAGAGGGGAAGGGGAAGTTCTTTATTATTTTTCAATTAAGGCTAGATTAGCCTCTAAAAATAGAAATCTCAAACAAGCACAAGAATTATTCTTTTTCGAATATTGAGTCAAAATGACTTTAAAGTGCATTTTCAGCAAGAAAAAAAAACAACTAAATTTCATCCAGATCAACTTTGAACCATTGCTTTCAGGAAAAGAAAAAAAAAGCCCTTTGCTCTGCTGTCACTCAATCTGCAGCCCATAAATGAATGGGATCAACATCACAGTTGGGAGCAGTCTGCATAATCCTTGTGAAACAGTGAGCTTGCAAAGCAGCATGGTCATGGTTTTCCATGTAATCAATGGGTGAACCAGTGTTTTCCAAGAGAAAAAGGACAGAGCTGGCTTCCTACTGCTTACTGTTTCCATGAGGAGCATCCTTAGTGTCTCCAATTCCTGTGATGAGCCTGTTTTTAAAGTTATTAATGTTTTGGTGAAATATCATCATTTTGTGTATCTAAGCATTGAATATTAAATACTGAACACTTTATCTCTCTTCCTCTTTCCTTTCCAACTGGTAAACACCAATGGGACACAAGATGGCAGTAGGTTTTCTGGTTTTCCTTTTTTAACTGACGGGTGAGGTGGTTGTTAGTCTGAAGAAGTCTCATCCTGCATCAACTCGGAATTAATTGTGTGAACATACCTGGCAATTATCCAGTAACGAGCAGAGAACAGAAATACAGAGAAGGCCTGTTTCTCCTCACTTACTCCGATCTGTGTATGGGCATAATGGTGCTGTCACCCAACACATCTGGCAAATCTCATCACAGTGTCAGGCAATATCTATATCCACCTCAGCTCTGCTCAGACACAGACACACACAGTTAGAGGAGATGTCTCCCAGCCATAGACACTTCAGTGGCTAATGTGCGAAACAAATACAGTAGCATTCTGTGCATGCTCCCCATTCCCAAATAGTCCATATATTTTATTCAATAATCATGTAATGCCAAAGGCGTAAGGCCTCCCAGAGTCCTGAATTTCTGGCTGAGACATATAGTCCCCAGGCTGGCTTGGGAAGCACCCTCCTTCTGTGGCCAGGTTTGGGTGCCGGGGATGCTACAGGGGTGACTTCAGTGAGAGGCCACCAGAAGCTTCCCCCATGTCCAGCAGAGCCAATGCCAGACAGCTCCAGGACTGACCCTCTGCTGGCCAAGGCTGAGGCCAGCAGGAGTGATAGTAACACCTCTGTGGTAACATATTTAAGAAGGAGAAAAAAAAAAAAAAGATGGCTTTTTTTTTAATCCTCTCTTCCAGAGAGAGGAGTGAAAATGTATGAGAGGAGAAACTCTGAGGGTCAAACAAGTACAGTCTTCCTTCCTACAGCCTGATCAGGGGAAATGAAGGACACTTGTTGGTGGCCTTCTGCACCAACAGAGATGGAGCCATGGTGCTGAGGGATTGATGTTGTATGCACAGATCCCTTCATAGTGAGTGGAAATGAACCTACCAGACCATGGTCCTCTTAACATCCAGAGGGACATCTCCTGTGCTGAGCAGTGACACAACAACATCCAACCCAGTCGAGAGGGAAGCAGTTCTGGGCAAATACAGCAGTGTCACTCTGGGATGCACTAGTCAAAATCCAGTGAAGTCATAGTAATAGCACTTTCTAAGAATGAAAAACAGGGCGCAAGTTTTGAGGACCTGTCTAGGATTTGGACACCTAAATTCAACTATGCTTTCTTTTTAACCAACTAAACCATCAGCTGCTCATTTGAACCTCTGGGCCCAGAATTCCAACACTCATCAGCCAATAGAGGTCTGTCAACTGATCCCAGAGGGATAAGAATGAGCACCAAAACTTCCAGGCTTTGACAACTGCCATCTCAGGGTGGATCCATACTTCAGGAAGTATATTAATCATAACAGATTATGATTGGAGCTGTACTAAAGTATCAAGCCACTATTGGAGTACTTTAGCCACTATGAACTGCACAGCAGAAGCAGCTATAAACAGTAATGAGATAGATGGACCTAAAACTGTTGTAAGGGGGTTATCTGGTCTGATTGGTTCCTGTAAAAGTTGAGTAACAGGGAATGAAAATAAAAAACCAAACAGTTTTCCAAAGGACCTCTGCTAGCAGTAATGTGGATCCCTCTATCTCTGCATCTCTGCTGACTTCTCCAGTGTGCTCTCAGACATTTCATTCCCCAGTTCAGCCCTACTTCACTACATTTCCTTTGTGCAACATGAAGAAAAGAGATGTAAAAGATACATAAATCCGAGCTGGGAAGCTTCTGAAAGCTCTTAGCCAGATGACTACTTGAGCTGATTTTGTCCTGGGCAAATCATGCCTTCCAAAACACAATTTCTGCCACTGGGAAAAAGCTATCAGTGAAGTGCTGCTGGAATTGAAACATAAGTCCGCAGTCCCAGTAAGAGGCAAAGAATTTATGAACAATTTATCTTTTTTTTTTTCCCACAAACTGTCCTTTCCACATCAAACCTCAGACATGACAGCAATATAAAGAAAACTTCCAGATCTATAGCAATGTGTTACAACAGAGCAAGCTGCTTTTCAGGGCCGGAAGTCTGGCTCTTTAAGAAAGCACCAGCACTAAAAACCTGTTTTAAAGATTATAAAAAGCACACTCGAGCCAATTTGCTCCAAAATGTGAAATCAAATAGACTGTGTAAGTTCAGTATCACTAAGGCTGGTGAATAATCAGTGGAATGAAATCTCTGCCCAGAAAAATACCCTGTCTATGTGTAGACACCCCTGAACAGATGGGACCCAGAAAGGTCCATGACATCTAGAGATGAAAATAGCTTTTACAAAAAAAAAAAGGCAGGATCACAGGCCTGATTCTGATCTCACCTTGCTGTAAATCATAAGTCACTCCATTCAGGCTGGAAGTTAAGTGAAATCAATTTAAGGCACTTAATTTTTAAGGAAGGATAATTATCTTATGCCCTCCTTTCCAATTTGAAGCAGCCTATCAAGAATCCAGCTGGCTTCAGGCTGTAAAAGAGCAATTCTCTGGATGAAACCAACCCTTCTCCCTCCTTTAAATCCCCTGCCCTCTAGTAAAACACTTTAATAATGTGTAAGAGCTATTTTTGTTGGGGTATGCCCAGTTGTCCCAGACATAATATAGACTGTCTCCCAGTCCAAAATCAACTCAGGTGGCCACTGTGAAGCTGTGAAGTCAGAGACATGAAGCATGGGAGCACCAGAAGTACCTTCCAGAACAAAAGGTATCTCTTTCCCTTTTCTGTGTCAATTCACCTGCAGCCAATGGAGATTCCACTAGGAAATAGCTGCCTGGCCTGTTGTTGGACTCTGAAGACATCTGTCTCTGAAGGGCTCTGTATTTAGGTAACAATCCATTTTTGAAACAACTCAATTTCTTTGTGGAAAATTTACAAAATTACTCCAAGATATATTTCTTCCTACATCTGTCAGGGTAATGTTACACATCCTGATGTGCATGAGAGATGAGCAGGGTCACAGATGTGTCTTGGTTTCGAGCCAGATACTACCAATGTTAAAATGTACAGCTTCCGTGTCCGTTCCAGCATCCAAACTAAAACTGTGAAAAAATGTGCAAACCTCTCATTTGCCTGATTGCAATAGCATTAAACCTTCTCCAAGCAGGGTTAATTCTATCTTTTTAATTTAAATGAAAATGTTCTCCTTTTCCCATGTGGGCTTGTAAAGTCATGGGAACATATTCTGCTGCCTTCCTGACATAAATCAATGGATATATTGGAGGGTCAGGCCAAAAAATATATACATTCCTTGCCCTTCAGCTCTATTTCACCCATAAGCATTTGCCCACATCCTGGAACAGAAGAAATGTTTTCTTTCCATTGAATTTCCGACTTTCATATTTCTGCAGAAGTTGGCCATCATCACACAGTTGATATTAACAACTTAACCCAGAATCTGTTAGGGAAAGAAACTCTTTTAACAGAATGACAATTATAATTCATCGAAAAATACCTACAATCAGAATAAAGTGAAATACAAAGGAACGTTTTTCTTGAGGATACTGTCGAATACAAACTCCTTTCCAGTCTGACTCTCCTTCAAGCATACCACTCTTTAATAGGTAATTCTTATTCAGCCAGTTTATTCATCCTAATCCTGTTCATAACATGAACAAAATCATTGCTTTGAATATAACAAAAGAATAAAGATCTATGGAAAATCATACATTTCTTGGCCAAGAATGCGTAAACTCTGACAGTTTATAAATTCAGGCTGCTGGAAAGTGCAAGTTTATGGTCCTCACTAAACTACCACATACAAAGTTACAGGAAAATGTTAAAAAAATGTATGCTAGAAGGAGAGAAAATCAAAATTTAAATTAATTGCATGTAACATGCTATAAGATATATCTGTCATTCCTGTGGACCACTGTTCGTCTGGGGACCTGTGCATGCCCAGCAAACCTCAGGGCATGATTCTTTTCCATACCTTCCATAACAAGTATATTTCTGCCAAAAGTAACGTTCTCCACTGTCTTATTTTCAAACCTATACTGAGCAAAACTTTAAAAGTTTCTAAAGTGCACCCCAAATTGTTCTGTGACTGTGATGTATCATCTTTCTGCTGTCAAAGGAACATGTATGACTCTGGCCATGTTAGTATAAGATAGAAGTTTTACTGAATTCACCTTTAAAGCAACCCTCACAATAGCAACCCTCACACCCCCTTGCCCCAAGGTAGAGAATGGCGTCTCAGGAAAATCATCATCAGGATTCATCACAGTGCTTAGGCAGGTTTTGATGCTCAACCCTGCTGGACAACTCTCCCTAACAGTCTCACATGATGATCTGAAGGACCCCACAGACTAAAATGTCACTCTTGGAAATAAAATGTAATCATGTACTCTGATCAGCTCTAATCTCTGTTATTTCTTAATTGACCTCACACTTTGCAGTTTGGACAGCCCTTTTAGCAAGGTGAATGCAAATACAGCAGCACTGTTTCTAGACAGTGTGTCACTGCATCAATAATGGTCACTTAGGGACATTTCTCTTTAAATAGAAAGTTTCCAGGCACTAAACAGGTTGTCTGAGATATTTTATTTTATGTGTATTATTATGTATTACTACTTTGATTTTTTTTTCCTATTTTCCTTGACATTTTTACTCTTCTCAGAGGTACACAATGAAAGGATAACAGAAGCTGTAACATATTACAAAATCTATTTGGATATTAGAGAAGAAGATTTTATGATGAAGGAGGTCTGACATTAGCACAGAGGTTGCAGAGCCTCTATCCTCGGAGATATTAAGAATTTGACAGGACATGACTCTGAGAAATCTGCTCTAATAGAGCTGGAGCTCAAAGTCAGACCTGCTGTACATGGTGGTTGGCCCACATGACGTTCAGACATCCTGTTCACCCAAGATTATTCTATTAACAGTTCTGTGTGAATGTTCTCCTTTAACCTTAATGGTCGTGGTCCCCCCATTTAATTTTTCAGCTCTTGACAGGTTTTCTCAAAGGTCTTCTCTACTGTTTCTGTGGTTTTGATGCCTTGAGGAAAGACAAGAAGTCATCTAGGTTTGCATATGAGCCCATCAGGTCAGACACTTGTGTTTCACTGCTGTAGCATGTCCATCCCTGGGCTGACACCAGACCCAGATCTCACTTAGGTGCAGCTACCCAGCAGCTGTGGCCAGGAGGCTGTGCAAGGGGCCCTGGTTCCCCACAAGCTTCCAAGGGCTCAGGAGAAGCTGAGCGTCCAACATCAGCCCACATCCTAGACATCCATCACGAGATGGTGAAAGCCAGTGGGTTTGGGCTGCCCTTCTCTGGCATGGCATCAAGCTGAAGCAGCTGCTCAGCAAAAGTCTGAAGGCAGACTGTTTTTATTATGGTAAAAAAATTCCCCATGACACATGTCAGTGTCCAGATCTGGTGAGAGCTAAGGGACAGCTCAGATAGAAGGTAAGCTGAGAGCATAGCCATACCCCAGCACACCTGGGGACCTGGGTAGTACTAGAGAAATTACTTTCTTTTTCCTTAATAAAGCAAAATAATTTATTTCCTGGCCTTTGCGCTTCTAGTACAAGCTGTGTAAATGGATTTGTTTGTTTGTTTTGTAGTTTTATAGCTGGACACTTTTGTAATTAAGGGTGTTTTTAAGTGATATATGTATAAAATCGGAGTGGGCAAGTGGAAAAAATAAACAGAAGGAAAGTTTTTAAGAAGTTATTTGAATTGGCTGTGATATTCTTCCCCACTAGCTAGTGAGGTTTTAATTAGCATTGAAAATCATAAGTAACTGGAGATGAAAGAGCCCTATTAGGTCATCCAGTCCAGTTCCCTGCCAGTTCAGAATTGTGCCCAACAGTGTATTTCCCAGTGTTTTGTCAAGTCCAGCACTAAGCCTGTTCATTACATGAATAATATGCTCTTTTGAAGTAGCAGGAGGGAAACTGCTCACAAACCATATCCAGGCACTTTCTTACAGTTTGTAACAAAAAAAAAAAGAAAAAGATAAGTGAAGATTCAAGCCCGTATAGAAATTTATATGCAGGACTCCACATGGGGTATTTACTCTCATTATTCCTATAGGGGAGCTCACACGTGGCTGCATAAATATGAACGATGGACTAAATGTCATAGCAAGGATTGCGGGAAAAGTGTTTAACTGCTTCACTGAAATTATTCTAAAGGGGCCCAAAAGAGGGAGAGAGGAGGAGCTGCAAAGTCTTCACTCAACTCCTCCTGGCCTAGGTCAGACTTCATCCCGCAGGAATATCTTGCATAGCTCATTTGAGTTTTTAAAGAAAAATTTGAGCAATAATTAAAAAACAAACCAACAAGCAAAGAAAAGCCCTCTAGAGCATATGTCTCAGGTGACAAATCCCATAAAACAAGCAAGCAGCAGTGAGCTGTCAAACAGAGGTGAAGGTTTCTCTTAGACCAATGAGTCAAACCAGAGATCAGGGGAGCTAGTACAAAAACTACAGTTTGGCAGATGGGGACAAGGGATCCTTCCCTATCCAGTAGGCAGGCATCAGTAGGATTTCTTTAAAATACCTGTGATATTTTTCTAATTAAAATGTCTTGCATAGAATACAATTCTTTATATGTCATTATAGTAAAAATTACAGACAGTGAACTGTGACATCAATCAAAAAGACATCAGCATGAACCAAAAAAGCCATTTTTAACATGTAGCCTACTTAAATACAGTTTTATAGAGACATAGTTCTGCAAACAAAACCGAACAAATGCTACAGAAAATCTTTCCAGTCAGGGAGGCAGGCAGGCAGGCAGGCAGGCAGGCAGGCAGGCAGGCAGAAAGAAAGAAAGAAAGAAAGAAAGAAAGAAAGAAAGAAAGAAAGATTAGAAAGTAATTTGGCTGGCGATTCAAAATTAAGAAACAAAAATATAGATGACTTAAGGACCTTCTTAGTCAGCCAAAAGCACATTGCCATAATCAGGAAAGATAATGACATTTTCTAAAATGCCATCCTGATGAATTTAGACATAAAGAACCAATAAATGACAGAAAGGTGAGGAAAGAAGAGAGCAAATAATGTAAACTAAAACTCAGAATATGTAAAGTTAATATGGAAATCAGAAGATATCAGGATAAACTACACCTAATAATAATAATAAAGGATAAAACCTTGCTATATTTTAAAAGTCATTCTAGACAATATCTGATTTGCAGAAAAATATATAAGGAGGCAGGAGTGTTGGGTGTCTGGTTCTGGCCTATACATGGAAGGCATGGTAACACGTAAACAACATGTAAATAACATAACATTCATAACACCAGAATATTATAAGAAACACTTGATTCTATCACAATAAGAAGGATGTTGAAGATCTACTAAAGGTAATAATTTTTATATGGAAAGGCCCATAGAATATACATCTATAAGTCCTTAGACTTCTGCTTAAGGTAGCAATTAGGCAACTTACATTCAATTTTGATGCCTCTTTGAACACTGGATACGTTCCAGAAGTTTAAAGCGCATAGTGATGTGCCAAAACACAGAAAGGACAGGCCATTACATGGAAGTAGCCACAATCTGGGTAAGCAGATGTTAACCCTGGACATAATTTAAAAGTTGGTAACGAGTAAAGAATGGGATGACAGGGATATAATTATTTGCCTTCAGTACAGTTTCACAAGGAACAGGTCTTGTCATCCTAAAAAATCAGTTGGACTAATGTTTATTAGGTTGTTAAAAGTGCAGCTGAAGTATGGCTCAGCTTCTAGGGCGTGTTCATCTCCCTAAAATTAGCATTATATGCAGTCAGTAAAGGCTGCAGTAACTGAACCAAGTGCTGGCTTCAGTACATATCCAAATGTAGTTATCAGCGGGCAAATTTTCCATGTGGGTGCACCTGATGGGGAGATCTTCTGTGATCAGAGCTGGCCTGTACATCATCCAGCTCGCTTTTCATCAGTGGCTTGGGAGTAATAAAGTAAGAATGTTTTAAAGCAATCAAATGCAGAGCTGCACGCCTGACCAGTGATACAGAGCAATGTGAGGGTATGACAGTCCTAAGCTCTTTGTATTTTTCATGAAATTTTTTCCTCATCAAACAGCTTTAACCCATAACTATGTGATGATTAGGTCAAGCAGAAGAGTTCCCAAAGGAGACAAGAGCTCCAGCTCCGCAGCATGATGAGAGTATTCAGCTGCTGTATGGTCAGATGGCATAGCTGATGATTTAGCAATATGGCTCCCACAGAAGAGGTGTAACAACAGCAAAATCCACTCAAGAGTGTCTTACTCAGGCTACAGGGATGGAGATTCAAGCCTTTGGCAGAGGTCCATCTTCTCATTTTTCAGGAGAGGACCACAATTAACTTGCTTTCTGCGAGCGCTCTGCAGAATGAGAAAGTTCTTTAAACCTCTCAGATGTAAGAATTTACCAAGCAGGAATAAGTTTTCCACAAATTCAATCACTCCCTCCCCTTACAAATCATAAAATAGCAAGCTAGGGCTAGAGAACAGCGTGTGCCTGGGCATTGCCCACAAATGGGTGGTGAGACAATGCTCACAGCAGACATACATCCAGGTCTAGGATTTTAAAATTTTCCCTGTATTTCGTCAAGACAGAAAGATTTTCTGCAGTTCTGCCACTTGTCTTCTTAAAGGGATAGTCAAGCACCTGAGAAGACAATTATAAATTTTTTCTGTGTTTTTAAAATTAAATACAAATATCCTTGTTGGAGAAAATCATAAAGCACAATCTGTTTGTGTTACATTTTTAACAGCTAGAGAAAGGACTGGGATGTGTCCTGATAACAGCGTATATAAATACCTCCACGGAGACAAAATACCATATTCAAAATGGCTGTGTCACCTGGCAGGAAAGGCATAACATGAACCAAAGTCTGGATTCAGTTTCCAGCCAAATTCAAATAGGAAACTAAGCACAATTTTAAATCATTGTTACAAACTACCAAGAGAGCATCAGAGACTGTGGCCCTGGATGTCTTCAAATCCAGGTTGGATATGATTCTGGGTTCTGTGATTTAGCCAACTCTGACATTATTTGGCTCAGTAGGAGGCTGACTGGGTGAAATTTAATGGCTTGTGATGTACAGGGGGTCAGACTGACTGTTCTAATGGTCCCCTCTGGCCTTAAATTTTGTGGAAAACTCCAGCTAACCAGCAAAGCAAGTGTAAACAGCCCAGTGGTTGCAATGTATTGCTCCAAGCACAGCTGACAAACTTTAAATAATTAATTATTATCAAATCCTGTCTTAATCACAAACAGAAAAACAGAGGGGAAGAGGGAGTTAGCCCCTGAGAATAGTTCGCTTGGCCTTAAGACAGAGAAAAATTGCATCAAACTCCCAAGGAAAAAAAGGTGTGCAAGTCTTTTTACAGAATCAAACCTAGATTTTACAAGTAGAAAAATGGCTTACACACTTAAAAGTCCACTTATTGCTTGGCATAGAGCTATTCCTTTCTACACTGAGTGCTGGCACACTTCAAGGGCACTGAGGATCCGATTACTATCCTACAAAGTCTAGGGGTTGGCTGAACAACTCCAGAGTAACTCAAATACCAGGGAACCTGGCCTATTCCCTATCCATAAAATACATAGAAAATGATCCCACTCCCTGACATTTTTTCAGCTGGGACAGCTGCTATAACAGCTCAGAGCTTTTCAATCTCTGTACAGAGCTCATGTATAACCTCTTCAAGATCTCAGCCTGGAACCACTTTTCTTCCAAGCCTATTTCACTGGAGCAACCAGAAGTGTTCAGGGAAAAGCTGTTTGATAGCCTCTGAAGGGAGAGCATTAAATCAATGAAGAATTTAAAAGGTGGGGAGGGGAACAGGGGAAGGGGAGTGGGATAGAAAGATTTATAGCAAAAAACAACATACAACTTGAATCCAGTCCAAGAGGAGCCACAGGGGGCTGGTGCCAGTCATCACTGATGAAAGCATTTGGATTTGTCAAGGAGAAAGATGCTATGTAAAAATTGCATTCAAAGCTCCAGTGAAATTGCATTAAGAGGCTGGTCCCTTGGAGCTTTGCCTGAGCAATGGCTCCAGGTTTGTGCACTCTGGGTGCATTCCGACCCCCTTCCTCATGCCCCATTCCTCTCCAGCAGCCCTGCAGCTCCTGCTAGGGCAACACTCCCCTCAAATCCAATTTAGTCTGCAGGGAAATGCTGTGTTTAGAGAATCAGTTGCTTCAATACTCACTGCTGGATTTAACTGTTTAGCAATGTTTTCCAGCCACTTGACTCCCTCCATCACCCAGCCCAGCCAGAGGGCTTAGCCTCTTTGGAGTGTTTCTTTATATGTTTTTTTGCTCAGTGGAAATTTGCTGTAGTTATGATGTGACTCAAAATCCTGCCCATGTGTCTGCTCTTGGGGCAGAAAGCCCCACAGCCCACCTCTCCCTGGGACAGGGCTCAGCAAGTGGCTGCAAGAGCTGCTTCCCACCCTTCTCCTAAACCCTGCCAGCCCCTCAGTGCCCCTGGCACCCACTTCCACAGCATCAGGGAACAGGAAGACTAGCAATTTGTAGTACATTAGTAGTAAATGTAGTTTGCTTGATTTAAGGGGCAGATGGCATCCCCTCTAGTATTTGGCATGGGGATGTTACCCTTGGCTGTGCTCACACTCAAGGGCAGAAGTTTCCATCAGCAACTTAAAAGCCTTATAATGGAAACAAAAAAGGCAGAGTCAATATGAAATCTCCACCAGTGAAATCTGAAGCATTCAGCAAGGGAATGCAAAACACAAAACAGCAAACACTCTTCCAGCTAGCTGTACACTGTTATCTATTGACCAAAACAGTCAGTCAATGTTCAGGGAGTTAATCTTCCCCATGGGCTGGAGAAATTAATTCCTGTGTCAGTTATTTCACAGTATCACAGTATTTCTTTGATGCAATACTACTAAGTTTGAAAGACTGTAAATAGAGTCTTATTTCATGGGACAAACTGGGAATCAAGCCTTTCTTCAATTACATTAAACCAAAAATGCTTCACATCTTCTTCTCGGGCCAATGACGTGAGGCCTTCCTCATTGTCTTCTTCAACGTGCTGTTGTGCCCCATGTGCTGAGCAGTGACACTCTGAATCAGCCCAGACCACTCCAGAAAGGGCTGGCAGCCCATCCCAGGACAGTGGCTTGGCAGCTCCAAACTGGGAAGAGGCTCCTGCTGTTTCAGGCCCCCCAGCCCAAAATACACCTCCCCATATTCACCCCAAATAAGGGAAGGGCAGACTGTCAATGACAACCAGGGCAGCAACCTCAGCCCCACAGGTTCCTGCTCTGCCCCTCCACACCCCAGGCACTGGGCTGCTCCACTGGCCTCCAGCCATCTGGCCTGTCACAAGGATAAATGAACACCATCCTGCAAGCATTCCAGGGTAGAGCAGGGACTTTTTTGGAGGCATTCATGAGATGCAAAATTTTTTCACCCACTGCTGTAACCCTGCAGCACCACTTCAGCTGCAAAGACATGTGCACCACACCTACATCCTTTGGGAATTTTACTTCACTGAACTTCCTAAAATGCCACTCTGATAATCTTCCAGGTTTCAGTCCTGAGGGTAGAAAGTTTGAGGTCTTGCCTGGCTCACATGGACAGGTTCTCAGAGACCTTCAAGAGGAATGACTTCAAACTGAGGGAGGTAGCTTTAGGCTGGATATTAGGAAGAAATTCTGTACTGTAAGGGTGGTGATGCCCTGGCACAGGTTGCACAGAGAAGCTGTGGATGTCCCATGCCTGACGGTGTCCAAGGCCAGGTTGGATAGGGGATTGAGCAACCTGGTCTAGTGGAAGGTGCCCATGACAGGAGGGTTCCTTCCAACCCAAACCATTCTGTGATTTACATCAGGCCCAATTCTGCATGATCAGCCCAGGTTTTACACAACAGGCAAATGTAACTCCTGGTTTCCATAGGATCTTTTGGCTTATTGAGTTGCAGCCATGATGAGAACCATGCTCCCTCTGGAGAAGAAGCTGTGCTATTTGCGCCGCAAGACCCATAGCTGTCACACACTGTGGCCTAAAGAATCTGCAACACAGCTCCAGCAATGTGAGAGATAAACCCAGGCTTTAGGCATGACTTCATTTCTTGCTGCTTTTTTCTATCTGACTTGCAGCGTCACCATTGGCATAAACAGCCCTGACTTCTCCATCAGCTATTTCCTTCTTTGCTTCCTCCTGCACCAAGTGCATGTTTTTCACATTTGTACAGTATTTGCAAGCTCAGAAAAGCTCATCTGACTGTGACTGAAACTCTGGCACACAGCTTGATATTTTTTCCCCTTTTACTGAACTAATTTTTGAACAATATGCTGCCAAATTTACTTTTCCCCCCTTCCTTCTATATAAACAATATTCCTCTTCCAAATATTTCTTACACATTTGATAAAATATGTTGCATACGTTAGATGACTTTGGCTCAATTTTATAAAGAATTGGCATAATGCAATATACTAACTCAACTTTGATTCACTAAAAAAGTATGTCATTAAGAGCTGTATATACTTCTGAATTTAGTGTACAGCCATGATTGACTGTTTCAGTGGTAAGTGATGAAGGCATGGCCAAATATAAATAAAAGCTGTACACCACCTTTCAAATACACGCCTTTTATTTATTTTATAGGAATGGATTAGGTTCTAAAGTTTTCAGGAGGTGTTGCTTTACCAGTGGCACTTCTGCAAGTACAGCAGTGTTAACCTTGGTTCCTTGGCCAGATGCCAGTGTGGTTAATTATACTCTGCACACTGTGAAATTCCCACATAATTTTCAATTAAGGAAGTTATTTGCCACTTCTCCCACTCCTTGAAAATTATTGGTAAGATCTGCTGCATACAAAATGGCTGCTGTGCTCCATCCCAAGAGTGGCTGTGTGTTAGCCAACACTCATGAACAAAGATGATGTGGAAATAAATAAGCTTAGTCTTTTATTCTAATCATTGTCAATAGAGATTCTTTGGTCTTATGCTTCATAGACAAAAAAAAAAGAAGGTCAGAGGCTGGGAACATAAAGATGTCTAAATGCATGCATCACCTCACTCTAAACAGTTAGAATGGTTTGGAGTTGATCTGCACCCAAACTTTAACTTCAGTAAGTGAATTGTTTGCATTAAAAGTCACCTTTTTGCTGTCAAACCCTAGAGAGGGTGACAGAAGGATTACATCTGGCTATTAAAGTCTCCCCAAGAAGAGGAAACATTCAAGCTGACTTTCACACTGCCCTTTCAAGGACATCTCCAGCCTGGGTGGCCTCTGGCAACGGTGAACATACTGCTTTCTGGCCATCATATATATCTTCAGGCACAGCCAGAGTTGCTTTGCTCTTGTCATCCCAGAAGACTCTGGTCTTGTTTTCCAGTCCATCCGCTAGTCCAGGAGGTTGCTGTTGTTCATGATGATTGGGGAAAGGAAGTGGAAGGAAGACTATTTCTGGGGCTATGACCCAAGGCCAATACCTTGAATTCCATGCCAGATAGTCAATACCATGCCTTGTTTAGCCAATGAGGAGCCTTTTCCAACATGACCAGGTTGAGCATTCCACATCCCTCATGCCTTGCACCTTCAGCATTCACTGACAAGGTTGGGTGATGCTCAGAGAGGATGCTGCCAGGATCTTTGGGAGCTTCAGCTCTCACAGAACACAAATCACAAAGGGAAATCTCCTCCCACTTCAGTACTGGGGGAAGGATGCATACTGTATTGTGCTTAGTCAAACCAAGGCTGGCCTTGGCCACAGGCTCAGTGAATATGTGTCCTGCAAGGACAGGGCTGTATCTGAACTCCCATTCCTAAACCACCACATTCTTCCCAGTCCTTGGCTACAGCCGCTTGCTCCTTTCCATCTCTGCCTAGCCTTAAGACACTGGAGTATTCATTCTTCCTTTCCAGTCCTTCCAAGTTTCACTAACTCCCTTACTATTAAATGAACACTTTTCACAAGCTCTTCTTTCCCTATTCTCCATGCTTTCTATAACCCCTTGTCACCAATACAAGCTGCCATCTTCAACATCTCCACTAATTTTCGGACATCCCTGTCCTTTCTCGTCAGAAACACATCTTGTGAATTAAAACAAGAAAAATCTTTGCTCTCTCCTGCATTTTTCTCCAACTCTGGCTGAAGATTCCCCTATACTGGAGGAGTAGCTGTTCCCTCTCTTTCCAACACCTTTGTGGCACAGACATGGTACTCTGTACACTGGATAATCTGCCAAAATGTCTCCATCAAATGTGTGACCCTCCTGTCTATCCCAGTGTACATACAAATATATGCGTACAAGTCCTCTGTCCTGAAACACCATCCCAAAATTGCCATGCTGCCAAAGTCTGTTCTTGCAAGGCAGCTTGTGAGCAGATGCCTCACCCTTTCACTTTTGCCCAGAGGTCACACCTGAGCACTCCCCCCTTGACACTACTGAACTGTCACCTCTTGACTGTGGCAACATGACTCATTATTTCTAGGATTTTACACAGGTAAATGAAATGATCTTCAGGAGGAGCTGACAGAAGCCATCAACTCAGTGAGCAAAGTGTGATGAAGAGTCTAACTTAGCCTTTTTTTCTACTGATAATGTCCTCACCATCTCATTTCTTAAAATCTTTTCAGAAGTAGCTTATTCCATGTCTTTGTCAGCATAAGGAAGGTCTCCCACATTTTATTATGGATTGCTAAAATTGAGGTTAGCTATGCCAAAAGTACTTTTCCAAATACAGTCACTGTTTTGAAGGCCAAATTGTTCAATAATGGCCTACATCTGTCAAACAGGGGCACTACCACTGACCAAGTGATAAATTTAATCCACGAGAAAGCTCAGAGCACATAAACTATATTGTTCCCCATCCGACTAAGCTAGAGAGCAGTTAACTCGCTGTGAAGCCGTTATTTTATAACATCTGAAAAAATGTTCATAATAACGATTCTGTGGAGGCCGTTTTAGAAGTGGGTATAATATTGGAGTGCCTGTGGTAGTGACCCCCTAGGAAGAGCCCCTTGTAAACCATTCATAAACAACATGGAGAGGGGGAGCTCTGTGTGTGGTCTTGACTTGATCTTGCAACTTTGGGAGCTGAACAGCTCAAGGTGGATCCATTTCATAATCACTTTATTTGTTTTGAAATCTCTCAGCATCCTTCAGATGACCTTCATAGGAGTGTGAGTCAAGAACTTTAATTATTATTGTACATAAATCTAATGCTTATCACAGAGAGGCCCTCAATCTCTGTTGGAACCTCTATGTATTACTGCAATAAAAACAGAGCAATACTCCCACTAATTACAAAATGAGTATTTAATCTCTCTGTCAGTAAGTCTGATGCTGCCAGCATGGCTTACAGAACTTCCCTGGTAACTGGCAGACAATAAATTCTACAAATGCTACGTGACAGACATCTATTTTGAATATCTGTCTCAGCTCCTTGACTTCCCATGAGTTTCTCAAAATAACTTGGTAAACAACCTGCTAACACGGATAGTGGGAGCACTGCTAAAATTGGTTCCTACTTGTCCACACAAGTCCTGGGATTCCAGGACTTTGGCAGTCCGAGTTTTTGTGGTCATGCCGCGCATATGAAGTAACATATACTGCAGTTTCTTGGCTAACCTGGGCTAACGGTGGCATTCAGACCACCCTACCTCGTAATTTCAAAAAGGTCACCTCGAAGGCCACTGGTGCGGACACAGGAAGAGACAGTGTTCTTATTTTATACAGCTGTGTTGCAGAAAGTCCCAACAGTGGAGGGAAATAACAGGTAACTGTTGAGCCAATATTTTTTAAGAGCTTGGTTGTAGAAGCAGGAACCCAACCTTGCAAAGTTTGATATTCCCATTATATCAGAAAGGGGAGTGTTTTGAATAGGCTTTTTATATCTCTGAAAAAGTTTGGCTGCCACTTCACAGAACAAATAAGGAGGTGGTGTCCTTGCCAGAAGAAGGTAAAATCTAATTTCAAACTTGTGTAAGAAAATGTTATCAACTGAATATGTAGAGGGGAAGAAAGTACAGAGTTTACTTGAAGGAGTAGTATGTGGGCCTTGCCACAGCAGGATGGGATATCATCATTTCTGCTAAAAATACAAATAAAATCCCTTCACAGAGATATAAAACTTCTTAAAGACCTGAATGAAAATAGAAAGAAGAAATATTTACTCAAAGGACAGTAAATGCAATCTAATCCTTCCCTGCTTATCTTTTCAGTGCATAATCAATACAGTCAACATAGAAATAAAAACTGTTACAATTATGGCAATTGTTTCTTTTGCAGCAAAGTCTGACATCATCTAATGGGAGGTTAATTAATAGTTAACTTGGAGAGCACAATTACCTAGTGAAACCACATTATTAAACCTCTGGCTGTAACCAGCTTGTAACTTGAGAAGAATTTGCTCATATCTGGCTCTGGCCCATGTTGGAGACTGGGGACTTTAGTGGCTGCTGACTCCTGGCAGTGCAGCCACATGGTGTACATCCAGCATGGAATTCTCCTGGTTGAGATCTAAACATCAGTTACATATACACAGGATTGACTCAAAGGAACAGCAAACCAGTCTGCAGCTCTGCAGGAGAGGATGATCAGGTGAAACATGAACTCTGTTTTCACACTTGGGGCTTTTCTAATTACTGGTGTGGTGCCTCAGAGGTAAATGATTTGGAAGATACACCCTCAGCCCAAGCCCATTGTGCTGGGGCTTCCCAGTGATGCTACAACTGTGACTCTTGCCCTGAAGTGCACAGGCTGAGGCACAGATTTCTTGCTGGGTGACCTGATGCAGTCATATCATCCCACGGGGTTTGTGACCCACATCTCACTATTTCAGGTCTCAGCCTGAGACTTGAGAGAGGGTGCAAACACTGAGACAGGGGCATCTCTCAGTGTTTGCACAACCTCTGACAGAAAAGGAGATGTCTTGCTTATTAAAACTAGCTAAAAAGTTACTCCTCATAATTTCAACACCTAAGACCCAGAGAGTTAGTGGACCTTTGAAAAAGCATGAATACTCTCTGTGTCTATACTGCTAAGACAATCAGTGCCTGGAAGAAGTCCTGTGTCCTGGAAAGAGGGATCATCCCTACTGTTAAGCTGTTGGAGTGACCCGATTACAGCACAGTTTGGGCCAGTGCCAGCTGGAGTGTCCCCCTGCAGTTTCCAGGCACAGTTTGGGAGCCAGAGGGTGTCCAGGAGTGGGTGGTCCACAGGCATCCACCCTGCTCCACATGATGAGCTCCTCTGCCCTCCCAGGCACTGTGTGCTTGGCCTCATGGGGGTCAGACCCAGGCATGTTTCATGGACTAACACAGACACAGCTTCAACTCCCAGAAGAAAAAGCTGGCTTTAAGATGTCAAACGATATAAAAAAAGAGCAGATATGCTTAGTACTTGATGATTAAAAAAAGAGTTAAATCAAACCCTTTCCAAAGCTAAATAGTGGATTTCACTGAGGACAGAAAATTGTCTTCATTGAAATACTGCTAGATGACTTTTTTGCACAAATATATGTAAAAGTAATTTTATCTTGATTTCAAAAGGATTTTTTTTTGTTGGTTGGTTGGTTTTTGTTTTCAGAAGCAAGCGTGGTTTTGCTTTCACATTCTCCATTTCTCTCTGCTCTGTCTTTCTCCACTGAAATAAAAAACCAGGGAACTGGACTGAAGGGAACAGAAGATCTTTGGGATTCTGCTGTCATTTGTTTTTCTCCAGAAGATGCTAGGGAGGAATAAAACATTTCTCCTGCCAAAGAAGAAACAGCCACAAAATCTGGCTGCTCAAAGGATGGAAAATGAGAATGAGAATTTCTGGAAAAGAATTCTGATAGGCATAGGGCAGAGAGAGGTAAGGCATTGGAAGCGAGGTTGCGTGTAATGGTTGACTGGAGATGAAATCCATCTGGAGCTGACCAGCTGCTTTGAGTGTTTGCTCAAGCTGTACCAACATGACTCAAACAATGAGTCTTCTGCTGGTGCAGGTCCAACCTCAATTCTATAGCTCAGTCTGCACTCTCTGGATGTCTGCATCTTTAACAAAAAAATAATCATCAAGGTGAAAAGAAAGGTTTAATTGGGCATATGGCACCCTCAAATGGGGAGGACTGAGACAGAGCCTTCTTTCTATAGCGAGGAATTTTGTTTAATTTCCTTGGGTAAAAGACACATGCACTGTATAGCAAAAACAAATAGGAAATAGTGTGATGTTGGTCAATAAAACAAAGAGGAAAATCCAGAAAGACAAGAAAGGGTGGATACTAGTATATGATATTAATCAAATCAGTTAAGACCAATTCAATCAATGAAGTCACATGCTTCAGATTTATTTCATTTGCTAACTAAATCCTGGCACAATCTGGAGTGATTAAGTTTATATACAGACATTTTTCAGGGGAAATCAGAAGTACTAAGCACAGTCTCAGGCCAGTTCCAGTCTATTTGCATTTCATATGGGAGAAGACACAACATAATATGTCACCTACAGAATTTGGTTCACTGATAGAACTCTAGATCCCTTTTGTTCTGATCATGAATTCATTTCATTTGGCATTGCACTAATTTGACAAACTGAAGGGTAATTCACTTCAAAAAAAGAAAGATTTTTTTTTTTTAATTTAAAGATAACTGTCAAGTTCCCCAGTGCTTTGCAAAGCATAAAATTGAGTCCATTTCTCCCATTTCTAATTTGCAAGTCCATCTCTGTATTTAGCCCAGCAGCATTGCTATGCAAACGCTTGCACGGGGCACTAAGAGCCGTAGGCCTGAACAAAAAGCCCTGGAGACAGTGCCCTGGAGCTGAGACATTGTTAAGCATTTTGCCATTTGTGGCTGGTTGTGCTCACATGGTGCTCTGTTCCAGTTATTCAACTGGAATCACCAGCTGAGACTGAAACCCTAGTTGCTATGTGGTCTGCATCCTGAGAGAATAGAGGATTTCATACTACACCACATTTTGTAAGCATTAATTTGTTGCATACAAAAAAATATATAAATATTATTTTTCTTCATGTAAGTTTTAGAATGTCAAAGAGCCAGAGCTAATTAAGGTTCAATGACAGATTTGATAATTTCAAGTTTGCTTGTTGGGTTTTTTTCAGTTGTGTTTTAAAGAAGAAAAGCGATGGCCATTATGTCCTAATTTGTAAACACTTTTTTTGATGGCTGAGACTGGAAAGTATGTTAGTGTTGTTTGTCCTGTCAAAGGCTTTGGAATGGTTTGAAGTCTATTGAGTTACATCTGCTGCTATTTATTGGGGGTGGAGTAGTTACCCTGTTTCTAACACAGTTTATAAAAGGAAGGAAAATTTTAAACTCTGCAATTAGAATTTAATTAGGGGGCTTTTTCCTCCTAACAAAAATTATTTAAGCCTTTCTTTGAACTTCCAAAAAGAATATGTATCTTGTAACCCAGAAACCCAAAATGTCCTTCAGTTTTGTGTCTTGCTTGTGGTTGCAAATTCTTGCAGATGTTCAAGTTCAGAAGTGGACTAACAGCAGGAGAGCTAAGCTCAGAGACCACATTTCTGTCCTTTGCACGTTCTTACACCATGTAGGCGCCCAAATGTCTTCCCAGGAGCACCCATTAGGGCAGTGAGCTGCTTCCCACATGTGCTGCTCACAGGACAGCACCCAAACCCAACACACGGATCTCTTCTGTGGCAGTTTTAAGCACAGAGCTGGAAAACCATGGTCTGCCTGTCACCCCCACAGACACCAGCAATCCACAATTATTAACTTGGTTTTACTCTCACAACACCTTAGAGAAGAAGGAAAATTTCATACCTGTTGTACTGGAAACTGAGCCAAGGATTGAAACCAGGTTTGCTGAATACCATCTTAATACCCTGCCCTGTCTGCTGTTTGTCAGCTTTGACGGCATACCTGCTGCTGTGCCAAAGCCAGGACTAAAGCAAAACCTTCTCTTTCCATCTTCCTTTCCTGCAGAGTAGACACAAAAAGGGACAACCCACCATCTGTGCTTTCGAGCGCTTCACAAGTCTGCCAGCACTGGGATTTCAGTGTGCAGTTAAATAAGACAGAGTCTTCCCAGGTAAAAAAGCCAGAAGTGTTGGAAATTACTCCATTCTTAAGGGACAACCAAGAAAGAGGCAGAGACAGAGCACAAAGCAGGTACTGAAGAGACCATAGAGACTGATACCAGCAGCAGAGCTGAAGAGTTCTAGGGGATACAAGGAGAAGAGCTTTTCTCCCAGTATTTAATGAAAGCACACTCTCGGAACAAAAATGACAATGTAACAGTCAGAGCCATAAAGCAGGGGATATACACTAAGCAATTATGTGGGAACATCAAAGGTGGCAAAGGGACTCGGGGATAAAGAAAACAGAAGGAGAGGGGCATCTCAAACCTTAGTCTCTTTCCAAGTGGGAAAACTTAGCTATAAAGGAAGGAGAGTGTCAGCTTAGGGAGGTGAGACACAAATTATGAAGTCATGTCTCTTCAGTGCCGCTGCCTCAGCTTCCTAAGATTAAGGGGGAAAATTCCTCTGTGATATTCAAACTTTACTGAGAAACATAGAGCAGTGCTTTCATCACTTCATTGTGAAACACCTCTTCTAAAATGTACAACAGCACAGACAAATTTTAAAATAATCTGCAGCAAAAATCATGCAGATCACATATTTGTTGTCTTTGAAACCAGTAGGGATCCAGCCTCCTGATAAATCTAGAAGTAAATATTTATAGCAATAGCAGTAAAAGTCAAATTTATTTTCCCCTTGCAAAAAAGCAAATGCCAGGGGAAAAAATGGTTAATGAAATCATGGGAAAAAATATGCTGTAGTAGTAATTTGTGGGAGCTATAATGCAGGTCTCCTGTGACTCTTTCCTCTTCTACACTCTGAATTCCCTTATTATTCTGCATTTCACATACACCACAGACTTTGCTCTTGCAGATAGGAAAAGGAAATCCCCTATGGTCCATGATATAGGAGGAAGTTCTTCCTACTATTTTCATCTTTGATAGAACTAGTTCAGAATACAATGAAAAATTATTTTTAAAAACTTTAGTTTAGCTAACCTGAATTACAGCAGTACTATTTTTTTACCTGCAACTATTTCAGTCCTGGTGAATGCACTTTGGCCTTCTAACAAAATAATAGATAGGAAGCTCACACAGAAAACTGATGGTTTCACTGAAACACCAGCATTCTGGGAGTGGTCATTGTGAAGTGCCAACAAGCACTGGTAAGTATTTTGCTTTTAGCATTACTATCAGGTGAAGATATGTGAGAGGAATCTAGCCCACCACCTCTATCACAGCCTGAGCTAGCCACAAAAACATTTTGCATTAGTTATTATGCTAATGGACAATTTAGTTGTTGAAGTATGAGAAGTGAGTACAATTCAATTTCCTTTTATCTTTGTTTTTGCCTCTTTTAATTTGTTTTTATAATTATTGCAGTAGTAATGGTGCTCAGCACTAACACTGATAATAGTTTAAAAACTATTCCCTTGTTTTCCAGATTCTCAGCCTTTCCTTGGCCTTTCCTTGGCCTTTCCTTGGCCTTTATGCCATTGGTGGCATAAAAAAAAAATCTATAAAAATCTATTGCAAGAGATAGTACAAGCCATCCATCTTCCATGCCACATTAGAAATATCTGTAGGACACAGGAGGTAGGTGGGATGTGTCACAAAAGCTAAGCTCAACTTCCAACAAGCTTTAGGAAGCCTTTAGGAAATTACAGAGTCCAGGAAAAGCAATGGGTGGCATGAAGCCTTACTTACCTCTTTTCCTCACCTAGCCCTTGCATTACTTTGGGTAAAACCTTAGTATCCACCAGCCACACTTGAAAACTCCTACATTACACTCTTAACAGACTCAGAATTGTAAAGATATTCCTCTTAAAGAGCTGCTGGGAACAGCCCAAACAGCCCAGGAAACCAAGTCCAAAATACATTTATTTCTTGCTGAAATAGGCATCCTTGATACGTTTTTAGGAACCATCAGAAAGTACTGCTTTCTGAACTGCATTCCTTGAAAACAGTGCTTTATTTTTAGAGAGTTTTCGAATTTAAATGTGCTCAAATATACCCAAACCCAAACAGCTTGCAAAAATCAAGACAGAATATCACAGCAGTTTATTAGAGAAGGTGATGAGTGTTAGATAACAAGTGATCCATTAAATATTTTAGTCTTCAGTGTAATGAATACTTCAAAACAGTCACATGAAAGTTAACAGTCACCAAAGAAAGTGGCATATGCTTACACAGGAGGAACAACAGGAAATACATTTAACACACTTTATTAGTAAAATCAAAAAAGCATTGAAATTCCAGCATGTTAGCATACTCACAAACTCCGTGACTTTGCAAGAATCAAATGACTTATTAAAAACTCGGCTCTTGCAGAAGCAGCTCCTTCTTTAACTGTTTGTGTTCTGCTTAGTTTTAAAAAGCTTCTCATCCATGTAGTCTATGTGACAGCCTTGAAATTCCTTTTTCTCTTGAGTGATCCCAGATTTGCTTTATTTCTACATTGCAGTGCCCTCTTAGCCACGGACCTGCCAAGCCTTCCCTTTGTAAGGATGTCATAAGTAATGGACTGACCGGGAGTCTTGCAACTCCAACATCTCATCCACTTCACAAGTGTACAAGATGATACATTTGTGTGCTAAAGAATTAATGCACTTTACTTCTCAAAGAACCACAGACCTCCTTCTCAGAATTTATCAATAAACCTTTGGCTCCAGAATCACTCCTGTTATTCCAGATATACCTACGTCTGTTAAAAAAATTAAGAAATATTTTTGACGGGCATCTCAGGATCCCATTCCTGGGTTAATAATTCAGCATTAAGTGTTGTGATGTAACAGACACTGTCACATAATCCTCAAAGGTCATAGTCTCACTGTAATTTGGAGCCTTTAAGTGAGACAGGATATCAGTTTTAGGAAGCATGCAGATATGCTTTGTTTCACTTTTATGGAAAAACTCTCCAATCTGTGATGGTTGTGACAACCTATTCTGGACCCGGGGATGTAAGCCTTTCTCTCTCACCCATCTCTTCTGGAGCTTGAGGATGCTCATGATTCAAGGATGAGGATAGCAATCATTAGCTCCACATTAGGATAACAACCACAAAACAAGATTCATACTTCAAGCTTCATTTGTATTTATCAAGTCCCTTCATAAGCTTCGGCTCAACAGCTTTGAGGACTGGACAGGATTTCCTCTGGCCATGCTAGGAGAAGTTTGCTGTCCCTGCTTCCCCTGATGCAGTGCACCAACACCTATCAATCTTAAGCTGTACAATCACAGCAGAGAAGAAGCTTCCCATTCTGCCAACAGCACTGAGTTTTGACAAGAGGAATATTCCTTCCCATCCTGGAAAGTGATTAAAATGTGACAGTGATGAACAGGAGATTGGGCATAATCTCTGTGAAATCTATGAAATGTGTGTTGGCTCTGGAATCCAAGTACATTTACTCAGTTTTCAGAGAGTTTGGTTACTCCTTTCTCAGTCACTGATTACTAATTAACAGGGTAAATGAATGTGACAATTGGCTCCTACTGTGCTTGCTTGAAGACAACACCTCTTGGAAAGGATCAGTTACATTTATTACCGAGGGACAGCTGGATCAGGTATATTGGGTCGGGCTGAGACGGAGTGCATTTTCCCATAGTACCCTCACAGTGCTGTGCTTTCTATTTGTAACTAAACAGGCGTTGATAACACACCAGTGTTTTGGCTTCTGCTGGGCAGTGCTGGCACAGCATCAGCACTGTCTCTCCAACGTTCTGCCTCCCATCAGTAGGCTGGGGGTGGCTAGATCTTGGTGGCAGACACAGCCAGGACAGCTGACCCCAACTGACCAGAGATATTCCATACCATGTGACACTGGCTCAGCAATAAGAACTAAGAGAGAGGAGGAGAAGGAGGCAGAGCATTCATTATTACAGTGCTTTTTATTCCAGGGCAATCAGGACATATAATGAAGGCCTACTTCCCAGGAAGTGGCTGGGCATCACCTGCTATTGGAAGCAGAGAATAAATCTTCTGTATTCCTCTGCTTCGGCACACAACCTTTGCTTTTCTTTTATTAAACTGCCTTTATCTTGACCCACAAGTTTTTGCCATCTTATTTTCTTCCTTCTCCATCCTGCTGAGGGCAGAGAGTATGATAAAATAACTTGGTGGTATCCAGCCAATGTCAACCCACCACATCAGGAAATCTGGTTTGGTTTGTAAAAGGTATGAGACGTAGGTTGAGAAAGTTTGAGGCTGTTACATCTCTCTTGGTTTAAACTAAAAATCTGAGTTTTTAGCCATGTTTCCACAGTCTCATGTCACTACATCATTCCTTTGAATCCATCACAGAAAATGGAAATGCTGCTTCATACCACATCTGTGTTGTAAGTGATAAGATGGGGTGAGCTGACATCCCCAGAGAGAGAATGGCACAGGGGCAATGGCACCTCTGCAAAGAAGCACTTCAGTTGTGGGGTAATGTAACAATAATTTAGGTCCTACTTGACTTTCTCTTTTCTCTTTTGTCATTATGTCCTAATCCAGCCCCATAATTTCTTGCAGTTCTAGTTCTTCTCCTGGATTATTAAAACTGCACTTTCAGTTTATTCATGACTTATCATTTTTTCTAGCTTCTAATAGACAAACATGACCAACCCAATGCTTCCCCAGATATCTATGGCACGGTTTTAACATTCTGAGGATTCGTATTCTCCAGAGAAATCAACAAGCTCTGCAGGTACGTCCTTTCAGGTAATTGTAGAGAGCAATAAGGTCCTCCTGAGCCTCCTTTTCTCCAGACTAAATAACCCCAGTTCCTTCAGTCACTCCTCATCAGACCTGTGCTCCAGACCCTTCCCCAAAACCACTACTCTTCTCAAGACATGTGCCAACACCTCCATGTTCTTCTTTTAGTGAGGGACCCAAAAGTGAGCACAGTACTCAAGGTGTGGCCTCACCAGTGCCATGTACAGCAGCCAGTCACTGTCCTGGTCACTCATACATATAAGTACACAGAGCAGTTTTTCAGAGAGATACAAGGTCAGGTTCATAAGAGGCTGCCTTAATGCTCTTTCCATCTCTGCAGTTATTCTACAGAAAAAAATGTATAAGGGTTAAGTATGAAAAAGAAATTACAGAGTCCTGTAAAATTTTGGAGAAGACATCCAATGCATGTGAAATATATGTACTTCTATTCTGTTCTTTGTCATTTCACTGCTATCCATAGTGATGTGCTGAGCACAAGTTCAATGTTCATTGACATCCAACAATGAAAAACCATTAATCAAACCTTATAAAGAATAAGGAAAATGTAGAAGCCATAAAAAAGAAAAGCTTGACTTCTCCAAATTTATTTTCTTCCTCTATATAAATCAGAGTTCAGTTTACACTAATTGTTGTGGGTTGAATGTAAAAGGTATGGCTAAGCAGCCACTGAATGTTTGAGCTTATTTCAAATATTTGGACATATTTGGTAAGATTTTCAGACCCTGCTCCTTCTCTGTCTCTTCTGCTCTGTGGGAAGGCTGTTTCCTAACAGCTTGACAGCCCTCTTTAGATTTCCCCTGCATTGAGTTGAAGTGGGTACAGGACACAGCTGGGGCTCTGAGCCAGCCTTACACTTTCAGGGCTTTATTTAATCACTTTCCTTCCCTTCCCTCTTATCCAGATGGCTCATAAATGACAGAGAAATGACATTTAATATCTTATCTGCATTCTTTATAAGTAGTAGATTGGGAGTTCCTGGTGTCGTTCCTGACAGAAGAGAAGAATCCACATAGTAAATCCTTTTCCATCACTAGGACTATATTTTTAAGTTGAAGAACATTGTGTAATCCATATCATCTCTAAGATGATCTTTCTTCAGTATTTCTTCAGTTTTTGTCCTCAGCTCAAGCTAACAATGCAGAAATTAAGAAAGCTTCTTCTAGCCAGTGATATGTCTACTAGGGGGAGACATGAAAGATTTTAATTTCCACAGCTATTGTTAGAGCAACTTCTGAGGAGGGCTAGATGAGGTTACTAGGAAAGCAATAGCAGGATTATCTTCACCCAGAGAAAAACTATTGCTGAATCATAGGAAGGTCTAAATCCAGCCCTGATGCACAGGCAGAAGGGAGCAGCATCTGGTCTTCACATCACAGAGGGTAACTGTCTCAGTGGCTTCTTGCACAGAAACAAAAAAATGTTTCACTGTGGTAATGCATATCTTGCAGTAAATGAATATACTGAAACAGAGGCAGCTTGGGTAGGGAAGGTTCCTGTGCCATATGAGACCATTTATTCATCCCTTCATCTGGTGCCTTTCTTTAGTTACTGCCTTTCTTCCTGCGTCATCTCAGCCAGGGAATGGGTGTGGGTAAGAAAGGAAAGCCCCACGGCTGCACCGTTGCCCAAAGGGGGAAGAGAGAAGAAAGGAAAAGGGAAAACAGCTGAGTCTGTTGGGACCCCTCCATCCCTGTTACATTTTGACTCAGAGGTCGTCTACCCAAATTAACAAAGCCAAAAAAATATATCTGAGGAGCCTGTTCCTGCAACTGCAGATTCATTCAATGAACTTGTGCAATTTGTTAAAATCTTCTGCATCCAACATACTCTGTTTGTAAAATTAATCTAGGAGGTGCTGTTCTTTAGAAAGAATTTTCTAAACCTCATATGAAAAGTACTTAGCTGTATGTCTCATTTTTACCCGTGCAGCTGTCCTGTTCAATTTATTTCTTCCTGGAGAAAGTGGGCTCTACAAAATAAGATAATACATTTTCTTGGCTGTATTCCTCTTAACACATGAATACAGTCCCCAGCTCCATTGAACATTGTAGCAGACAAGCAGAAGACATTGTTTGCAAAGTATTTTTGTCTTAGACAAGCGGAGGAAATTAATTGTTTTTCCATACAGTCCTTTAGTCAACAGTGAGCTCACGCAAAGTATTGAAACCACACCCCTTCATAATATACATATATCATACTTTATCTGTATTTTATCTATTCTGCACTTCAGCAGCCGACTCTAAAACCCTTCAAGAGTCACAGATTTTGACTGACTTTGGATTAGACCATAGATATCTTAGCTATCACATAGCCAGTCAACTGCATGAATTTCCACTATTATCTGAAAACAAGAGCCTCACTTAGAAATGGGGAAAATGTTCATGCTTTGTTCTCTAGCTCTGTTCTACAGACCCATGCACATCTGCTCACAAAGAGCAGGTGCCACATGTCACCCCAAATATACAGTGCTCACCTGAAGTTTTAAGCTGCTAGCAAAATATTGTTAAGAGACAACATAAAAAGTAGTCAAGAAGAATTTTCTGCAGCTCACAGTGAACTCCACTGGTCTTACAAAATCCAGAGACCACCTTACTTGTACCTGAGCACCCGTGTCTGCTACCTGATTGGCAAATCAGGTCTAGATCCAGCAGCTGGAAAATGGTGGATAGTGATGAGCTATTCCATATTGCCATGGAAGCATCTCGAGAAGGAAAATGCAGATAACAGAATGGGACAGGGGTTACAAAACCCATCCCTTGGTCTCATAATGTAATG
The DNA here is from genome assembly GCA_013397075.1 of Rhabdornis inornatus. Classification (NCBI taxonomy): domain Eukaryota; kingdom Metazoa; phylum Chordata; class Aves; order Passeriformes; family Rhabdornithidae; genus Rhabdornis; species Rhabdornis inornatus. Next base: position 1,567,423 of record VWZS01009922.1, read on the forward strand.
TGCTCTGGATATCACAATCTTAATACAGCACTCTGCTATACCACAATGTCCACAGCACTGAATTCTCCTAAGACTTCAGTCCCATCAACACATCATGAAAACAACAAATTTCCCTTGAAATCAATACACATAAATAGCTGCTTGTGGTTAACCAGGCTGCCACAGCTCCTTGCACCTCAGTGAGGAATAGCTTTTTCTGTAAGCATAGGAAAATGCCAGGTGAAATATTAAAACCTTGTGCCACAGTGAGATATAAGAGGTCTTTTCCAAAGAAACCAAACTTTTGCAGAGCTCATCAGCACTTCTGGAGCCTGACACTGTCCAAAGGCACCAACTTGAAATGCAGGCTCCCCTTGGTGAAGTGGGATGGGTGGGAAGTGTTCACGAAAAAGTAAGACTGAGGTCCAAGAATTAGGCACTAATTTAGGATCTACAGTATTAATTAAATCCTTTTGTGACACAGGCAGTCACAGACACTGGAATTTGTCTTACAAACCTCTCTTAAGGATAGTGCTAAAGTTTCTAGACTACTTTTGTTGTGTGGAGGCTCCAGGTCCCAGTAGTACATCATGAGGATAGATCCAATCCTCCATTTAACATGGATGCTGTGGCAGAATACCTATTGCAAAGATTAATTATCTTTTTGTTCTTTTGGAGAGTGTTTCTGTTTCTTTTGAATGTACCATTGAATACTTGAGGTTCCCATGTCAATGCCAAACACTAGCATACCCAGTAGCAAAAGATTTACATAGAGCTGGTACACAGTGGAAAAAGAAGGTGGATCTTGAAAGGCAAAGGATTTTTGCCTTACTAGTAAAGGCAGAACAAACCACAGCCTGCTCTATGGAGCTGGTCTTTTGGATGCCAGCTTTGGGTTTTTAAGTGAATACAATGGAATTTCTTTCTGTAAGACAAAACCAGAGGGCATGATCTGGTGGCCACAGGGTAAACACAAAAGCAAATCACAGCGGATACCCTCTTCAAAACTGATGGACACATTTCAAGGGCTGTGCCCTTTACTCCCTTGCATCTCAACAATCTCTGAGCAGCAGGCAGAGAAGGAAAACTGGGTGTGATATGCTCTTTCAGCCAGGAGAAGAGAAGGATTATCACAATATGGAGGTTGAAAGTGGCTGACCCACCATCCCAGCCCTCCAATAGCTCCAACAGCTGATTACCTTCTTTGTGATGAAGCAGCCACAGCATACATGGGGAGAACACCATGGCCCAGAGATGCCTGGCATACAGAGCTGTGCATCACCCTTGCAGAACCACTCCAGCCCAATTCCCAAACCTCTCCTCATCTCCCTGCACCAAAAAGACTGCATCACCACAGTTTGATGCAAACCACACCTTCAATATTTTGGCCAGCTACAGGATGTATTTGACCAGGATGTATTACTGTCAGTTTACAGATACCAGGCATTCTGAGAGTAGTTACCAAGAAGCTGGCACATTGAGAAAGCTGTCATTTTCCCTGGACTTTAACAGAAGAAAGGATTTTATGCTTTCACCTTTAGCTTTTCTACTTTTCTTTGCTTCACTGCAAAACCATGTGAAGGCCCAACACAGTAACTGCAGTTTTAGCAGTACTTGCTGATCCAATTTCTCCTGCCTATTTTCCACTTGCCTTAAATTCTAGAGACTTTATCTAACCCTGCTATAGGTTTAAACCACAGAGAACACTTTGGGGAGGCACTTAGTTGTTTGTTTTTCTTACTTCTCCTCCCTCTGAAAGGGGAAGAAAGGGCATAGAGGAAGGATGAAGCACTGGACAATTTTAACTATAGCTAAGGCAGATGCAGTCCCTCTCTTATAGCTTATACACATGTAATTGGTAACAGTGCTTGGACCTTGGACTAAAACTACAAATTTCCTCTTATTTAGCCAGTCCTTCCCCCCCACACACACACCCGCCCAAAAGGCCCTAATCTAAATCAGATCTGGGTATTCAGGAAACGTACAGGCCGCTACAATGAGAGAAGCATTGGCGAGTCATCCAGAAACTCAATTTCCTTCCTAAAGGAGTAGCACAACAGGGTTTATTTTGTAAGTAGAAAAAAAATTCCTTTTTGGTTGCCTACACAAAGTTTGCTGTCTCTTTGGCTGAGCCTCTCTGAAGCATCCAGGAGCTGAGGACAACTGGTTCACTCTTTAATGATTTTTTTATCACTACCTCATTCACTTCCAAATGTGGAAAAAAATCTAGCATCACACTGCTAACACCAAATAAAAACTTTAGTCATTTCCACCCTCTCAACAATAAAGAGAGAAAAGTGATGATAGTAGAATTTTATTGGCTTTATTTAAACAGGCTTCTTCTCCCCCAACAATACTGTGATGCTACTATAAAACTTTTCTGACACGTTACTTTAAACATTAGCACATGCACATGCCAGCTCTGCACTTCAGGAGCAGCAGCTCCATGCCAAGAGCTATTAGTCACATTAAGAAGTCTCTTCACAATACGGCAGATAGAGACAACTGTGTCTGAGTCCTCGTGCCTTCGGTGCTGCCCTGTGCCCTGACACTCCCCTGGCTGTGGCCACCTTGTACAGGGCAGCTCAGAGAGGTTTTCTGCCAGCAGCTGGGGGCATGAGAGGTTTTGGGGAGCAGGAACTTTCTTTCCCCTGGTTTTAAGGTGGATGCCTCTGCAGAGCTCCACAGGGATTGCTGCAGCCAGCTGAGGACAAGTGATGAGAGAAGGGAAGAACAATGAAGTTAAGCAAACAAATGTCTCGTCTAGGTCTGGGGAACTTCTAGTCTAAATACATCACTATCCTCCTTTGGTATACATGTGTGTGCTGCTCCTCAGGACAAATGGGGCCTTTCTTTTCAGACCCTTTGACTTCAGCAAGGATTGCACAGCTGCGATGATGACTTGTCTCCTCTTATTAAAACCACTTCTTACAAGTGTCGGTTGTGTCTCCATATTCCTCTGAGTCGCTTCTTCAGAGGAAAGAGAAAAACAGAAAATATTTTAAGATCTGATCTATCATCTTTATGCACTTTTATCTATATTTAACCCGGTATGGGGTGAGAAAAAAACATCCAATGTTATTAAAAATTGTGATTTATTAAATAACCATTCTGGGTGTTTATCTGTCTACATTTTTCCCCATGTACGGGTAAAAGCAAGAGAATCTGAAATAGTCAGAGCACTCCTAAGTAAAGACACAGCCTAGATAAAGAAGAATATTCCAAAAGAGACAGAGAGGGAGGCAGCATCCAGAGGGAATCAAACAAACCACATACATGACTGAAGACAAGTCTTAATCATACCTATAAAAATAGTATTATCAGTGGGCTGATTTTTGTTTGTTTCTTTTATTTTTGCATTTAAAACAAGCACATTCTCCTGCTGATCTCAGACAGTGCCAGTTTGTAACATAACACACATGCTGAAATACAAGATGGAGAATGTGTACACACACTGCATAAGAGAAGCTACAATCTGCAAAAGTGAATGTTACATCCATATATCAATTGAAATGACCTACAAATCAGGGAGTAATCGTTTCGAAACAATCTCACATGAATTCACCTTCACAAGATTAGAGGCTGATGTCACCAGGAGGGTGAAGTCATCAGCAATGACTTAAGCTAATGGGAAAATGCCAGAAAAACTTGATCAGTCTGTTGAGAAGAGCTTAACCTCTTCCAAGCAACAAAGAATGCTGAGAACTATTTACCTCTTTTGTTTGCAGCATTTCCTGAGTGGGTTTTAGCACAGGAAAGCTCAGGGTTGACTAATGGGGACAGGGAATGAAATCTCCTTCCTACAGTGTGGCTGGTGATCGCTGTTTGGAAATGTTAAAGCCATATGTCTGAATTCAAGTCGAACTTCAAGACAGAGAAAACTGGCAGTAAGCTATGGGGATAATTTTGTGATGTACAGTCGATTCCAGCAACACTAACTCATGGGAGTAGTCCCTGCTCATTTTAGGTCACCGACACAGCGGGATTCGGCAAGGGGACTTGGGCTCAGCTTTACATTCATTAGAGACAAAGATTTAGAGCAGAGACATGGCCTGTGGTCACTATGGCAGGCTTTTCCCAGACATCACAAGCAAACCAAGCTGCCCATAGCCGCACGTGGTGGGGCTGACACCAGGCCATACCAGGCAGCTGTGCCAGCCCAACACGCGCTGGGTGTCTCCCTGAGGTAATAGCAGAGCACATGATTTAGAGTCAGTGGCATTAGAAACGATTGGAGTCATCGCGGAAAGTACAGATATTTTTGTTTGACTGTGTAATGCGTGCCTGTGTGGGAGTGGTGTGAGCTTGTTCTATTTCCAGCCTGTGAATACCGAGGTGTGACAAGCCCGCTGCTCCTTCGGCAAATGGCAGTGCCGCTCCCTGGCGACTGCAAGGAGCTTGGGCACAGCGCAGACCTGAAAGAGAGCTGAAACCAAGAGCTGGGCCTGGCCCCGGGTGCCACAAAGCTCACTGGCTCCTTGTGCTTGGATTCAGTGCCGGCTGCTTTTGCTCTTGATGTGGATATTTGTGATGCACGCAGTCAATGTGGCACCTCAGGCAGCTCTTTAACAGCATTGAGGAGAGCCCCTGAGCCCCACCTCAGCAAGCTACAACTCCACACACAGCTGCAGAGCCCAGGTGGGCTCCGACTCTAATGAAGCCAACTCCGCTCTGCTCTGATTCCCTGGAAATAGGATTAGAGCTTGGCCCTCTGTCTATCTGAAATGTTTCTCATGTTTTAAAGCCAAGTGTTTTCTTTAACCCCTTCTTACTCTGCAGCACTCTTACAACTCATGTACTTCATAAAGCTTGAAAGAGAAAAGCATTCTCTCATGAAACAAGTCTACACTTTGAGTTGAAATGCTGAAGGTTAGAGGTTGAAAGGTCCTCTAACAGTACACGCTGGTTGAATTACAAAAATGGAGATGCACAACTGCAGCCAACATGACATATCAATCCTGAAAGAACTTTAGTCATGATCTTTCCAGAATGGCTCAGCTGATAGCCTGTAGGCCAGATGTTGCTAAGTAGGTTAGCCCATCACCTTTTCAACAAAGGAGTTAAAGGATGGATATTTGGACAACAGGCAGAGGCAAATCTCCCCAGTGCCTGCCCAGCTCTCAGATCTGCCACCATCACAGGCATGTGGGACTCCAGCCTGCTCCTGAAAGACAAGCAGAGAAGGCGGGGCTGCCAGTTCCTCTGGCCAGGTCGCTGCAGCTCACAAGGAGAAAGGGATCACAGAAATAATTTGCAGCCCTTTTGGCCATCAAAATGAATTCACCTGCATTTAAAAGATCTATGTTTTAGCTTCAAATGGCCTCATGTTTAACAGCATGTTTTCCCAAGCGGGAAGTATTTATGCAAGAAAATAATCTATAGCTTCAGCAAAAGGACTCTACAAGATTTTAGGGCCAGTTTGTCCTGGTTTCGCAGGACCCACACTGGACCAGACAGAGAAGTATTGAGTGGTTCAGCAGTATACTGCAGGCAGATATAATATCCTTCCTCTTTCCCTTTCCACTTCACTCTCCACTCTGGCAGATCAGTTCCAAAGCAATTTCTCCACCCTGAAAATGGGTTGACTATGAACTGACCATAGTCATTTGTGCAGTAGTAGAAGACATCTTCCACACAGGTAACCCCTGACTGTTTTGAAGAAATTAAGAATCCATGGATTGGGATGTAGCTCTGGTTTTGCACTTTCTATTTTGGCCTTACATTGCTTACATTTGCTTCTTACCTAGGCAAAGTGTCTGTTTTCCTGATGGCACTGAAGGGAAAGAAAATTTCTCAGTGTCCAAGAGGCAAATTTTGAGCTACATAACATGCTTACAATAAACAACAGGTCAGGGCAGAGCTAGGAGTATTGCTAAGGTTCCCAAGGAGTGAGAACTACTATGCCTTCATCCCAAACCCAGCCTGACTCTCTATCCAAAGGAGAGTGTTCCAGTAGGGCTTACTGAACTAGCACAGTTGGATGCTTCATCTACAAATCTCTGCTTAGGACCCCACTTGATTAGGGTCCTAATCAAGGGTCCTAATCAAGTGTTATACAGTCAAATGAAAAAAGAGCCTCTGAATTCTGCAGTGCCATAGTTGGACAGAAGTGCAGCGCCCTGAACTCCCTTTACAACAAATGAAGGTGAGGGAGCTCCTCCACAGCTCATTGCCTCAGAGGGCTTCCTCAGCCTCTGAAAATGCCTAGTTCTTTCCAGCCATTTCAGAGGAGCCTGGCAGGGACTGAGCTCCTGATGGAGGTGGCACAGGTAAGCACCTGAAGTTTGTTGGGGGGTGACCAGCACTTCCTGCCCTGGGAAAGCAGCCAGCACACACTTTGCTCTCACAGACTGGGACGAGGGGTTGTGGTTACCAGTTCCTCAAGAGACACTCTGAGCTTTTCCTTCTAATAGAGAACTCTGTTGCGACCATGTACCTCCTGGGGTAAAGGGAAGAGCGGAGGTAATTCTACCTTTCTCATAAACCTTACTGTGCCTTATGTAGCAACCCGTACTGGCAGCTTATAAAAAATATCAAGACCTTATATTCTGTAAACCAAGTCCCAAAAAGGAAAATTTCTACAATCTTAATTACAATTTGCTGTAGGAGGTCCAATTCCAGCCAGTTTTCCAAAGCTTGTGGCAGCTGACTTATTATTCTAGCACGCTTGATGGAAATACAAAATTGCATATCTTTCTTTGTAAGATGACTTCTCGGGCTCTGGCTCTCACTGGCTGTCAGTGGATTATATATTGGATTTTTCTGTCAGCATGTAATAAAAAGGAAGTTTTAAAAAAAATTAAAGCAATACATGAAACTAATTCCATTCATATTAGGTATTTTAAAACCCACCAGCTAGTTTTGGGCTGCCCATGTATGGATAACTGAATGAAAAGTACAAGGTCTTCAGCCCCTCACAGAGCTATGCAAGAGCTGGCCATTAATTTCATTTTTATGCTACCAGGGAGAACTGGGGATTTCCTGCTACCAGCAGTGCTCACACACTGTAAAGGATCAGCTCTAGATTTTGGCCACCTTAAATACACTGGGTAACTGGCAGGAGAAGCTTACACTGTGTTTTCTCCCAATGCATTCATCAGAAGGCTTTCCCCATGTTGACTGGATGAGATTAGCCAGAGAAACACCAGGAAATTACTGGGGGGATGTCTTCCCCTTCTTCTTTCTCCTTCCCCACTACCGCAAGCTTCTTATAGCAGAGCAGAACCATAAATGTCTGTCCTAAATGCCTTAGCAGTGTCCTTCTCAGAGCTTGCCACCCACCATGTCAGGCTATTTAACCTACCAATGGGTGACACTATCCAGTCTTCACCAAACAGAACCCCCACAAGCAAATTCAGCTGTTCTGGCCTCTGGCAGATCCAACAGGATGCAGTGCACACCACTGCACATCATGCAGCACAAGGAACATCTTTTTCAACTACTGCAATCATCTCATTCCCAGTCCCCACATCATACAGGAAACAGCTTTCATACAACCAGTAAAATTGATAACGTGTCTGCTTGAGAAGGCGGCACCAAAATGGTTAAGCAAGTTGATAGAGCTACTTTGCTGGTAAGATTTTAGAGAACTGGAAAGGGTAGAAGAGTTAGCCCAGCCACATGTATCTACATTCTGACTCAGGAGAAGATTTTCAGTTATATTATTAGAACATGCCTGAATTAACAGAGCTACTTAAAAATTATCCACAGCTCATACTGTATCTAGGTCTGTACAAATAATCTGTTCTTCAGTCTCTTGATAAACAAACGACAATGAATAGGAACAAAACCATTTTGAGTCAAAAATTATTAAAGTGCAATTTAATTCCTGTACTTAGAGTTAGGTACTTTTATAAACAAAATGCCATTTTGGAAACAAAAAGCATTTTATTTAGGAAACAGCCTTTAAAATTTTTTAAAGGATTCAGCTGTTTTTCAGCGAAAATAATTTAATGAGGTCAACACAAATTTTGCCAGCAGCTTCAGAACCTAAATCTACTTTTGTTTTTCACATTTTGTTTTTTTGGGGTTTTTTTTGCATATGTATTGAAAGACCAAAACATTTCCCTCAGCCCTGGTTGCAGCTTTAGTCCTAAAAGATGTCCATTTTTCACTTCCCTGTGGTGGACGTGGCATATTTTTCTTTACTTGCTCTTTATATCTTTGGCGATATTGGGGAATTTGAATAGTAAACACTGAAAAGAAAAGCTTGCTATTTGTTATCTGATCTTTAATCCCAGCTTTCCCCGTCGTACATTTTGTCTAGGGAGCTATGTTTTTCAAAAACATAAGGGAAACTCATCTGCTAATCTGTCAACAAGCTATTCATCTGTAATGTCTGCTCTACATTTGTTTTGCTATGTCACTATGCACCGAATGTTTGATGCAGATGTTTTGACACAAGTGGTAGAGCAAAATGAAATTTGTTGTTTCCTGACGACGCCACCCTCAAAAGATTTATATAAACAACAAAATCTGCCCTAATTTTTGAAAATAACGGAGTACTCCATGACGACGTGTGGCTTCCCAATACCTCCAGTCAAGGTGTTGCCTGGCTGTTGTAAGGAAATTACACCAGCAAATCTTTTGTACCTTCTAAAAAGATACACAAGAATGATTTCACTCTGATTTCCACATTTATGTTGGAATCCAATACACAGCTTCTGTTAGAGAAAAGTAGAAAAGATAGTTTGCAACAGGCACCTCCCAGATGAGAACTAGTACAAACACTCAAAGCCAGAACTGAAACGCTCCTGTCTGTTCCCATATGTTGCACCAGTAATTGTGCCAGACATCTCACCACCTGAGAACGGATGGAAAGACATCTGCTTCCTTTCAGACAGCACCTTACACCAAGCCCTGGGCTCCTGCTCACTCAATCCACTTTAACTGCTTCCACTTCAGGAGAGGAGAAGGAAAAAAAAAACAAATCCCTCTTTCCAGCAAATATTACATGGGCAGTGTGACTCATCTAGAAATGGTTGGTAGGACACTCAAAACCAAAGTTTCAGGTTCAGATTACATTGTCAACAGGCCAGTATATATTTTAAGGGATATGTAAAGGTATATGAAGCCAAATCACCTGGGTTAGGCTGAGAGGCTGGATAACCTGTTGCAGTCTTTATTTGAGACACCCTGATGTATGTAGGAACGTGCCATGGCCACATTACCTGCTAGTGGGTGGGATCCTGGCATTCACATCCACTATAGAAGGGGTGGATGGGTGCATGTGCCTGGCCCAAGATCCCAAGCCAGCCTGCCTTCTTCCCTTCCATGTAGCTCCCAGGGCAAAAGCCACATCTGAGGGCTGTGCTCAGCAGTCCCCACTACCAGCAGGGCTGGCAGGTGAGTTTGGACTCAAGAACAAGCTCAGCTCCCCTGCTTATGTGTTTGCACAGGCACATCATAAGGTTAGTTCATCACATTGAATTTTACTTATAGGCCCCTTAAAGCCACTGGGTTGAGACAGGCTCCCCCTGGGATCAATGTCTTCCCTTAGGGACCTAAATTTAAAGTAGATCACATCCTAAAGCACCTCTTTCTCTGCAGGCTCTTGAAAACCCCTACCAACCGTCTTAGACCAGGTGTCTAAATGTAGATGGAATCAGCTCAGCCATAGTACCAGCACCACTAGTATATATATATGTATATACATACATATATATATATATATATATATACATATATATGTGTGTGTGTGTGCGTTTCTAACCATCTTCACACAAAAAGATCCTCAAAAATATTTTGTTTTAGATTTACAGCAGGGAGAGCTCTGTCAGAGTCACAATATGAAGCCTGGATGAGGTGCCCTCAGAAGCCATAGAGGAATGGGCCTCTAGGCATGAGAAAACCCTCAACCTGTAGAGGCATAAAATGAATCCACAACTGTGAAGATGATGCCACCTGGACTACTTCCAGAGGCATGAGGACCATCATAAATTACCATGTGGCTGCCAGCCAAGAGCTTGCAGCTGAGGCAGGTTTTCTGCTATCCAGCTGGGAGGATGAAGCACATCAGGAGAGGCAGACTGGGAGCCAGGGAAACAAGGAGAAAAAAACAGGAGAGCAAAGGACTAATGACTTCTAGCACTGAGTCTCATTGTATGACTAGATTCAGTAGCTAGAAAATGCAGCAGTACTTTTACTACTTTACACCACTTTATCCTCTGATTCGGATAAGCTTTTCAAGTCATTGCATCTCCTCATTTCTGTAAGCATGACCGTGCTTGACTCTGTTTCATATCCTATTTTTACATCCACATTTTCTCAGTGTGCTCATTACATGAAAAAAAAAAAAAAAAAAAGCCAAAAAGCCATTTTCTGGAACCACCATGTGAGAGTTGCAGAGAATGAGGCTGCCTTTGTTTACTTCTTCTTGAGCTAGGTGACTACAAGGATAGAGAGCCATATGTCTCTTGAGACCAACCACTGAATAGGTTTTTACTGTAAAAATGTATTATGAGACCTTGGAGGAAGAACTACCGACTTTCTAGCTGCCTTACCTGCTCTCATGCCAGCTGCTCTTGTGATTTATATGTATGATACACAGGTGCTGATAATATCAAATATGTCCATCCTCTTCATACAACTGTTATTACTGCAGCTTATCCAAGAAGTGTGCATTAACAGGGGAAGGATCCATGGTTATCTGAAATGTGATAGCAAGCACAGCTTTTCTGTTCAGGGATTTTTAGTTATTTCCTCATCCCTAAATCTGCTCATGTAATTTTGGAGACTCTGGATTTTCAGTTCCCTGTCATACTGCACAGCCAGTTCAAGGCAGCAAAATTAAAGGGGTGCTCTGTCTGCTTCAGCCATTTCAGTCTGAGAATGATTTGGTTTCAAATCAGAAAAATCAACTCAGATCCATTAAAGAGAACCATCCATGTGACTGCTAAATAACTTAAAGATGAAATTAAGAACTAGCAGATGGCACAAGAAGTTGTATGTGGCTTCATAAGCACCAATTTAATCCCAAAATTTGTAAAGACACCAATCATGTAAATCAAGATGAAGTTGTTCTGCACAAATCAGCCCTTTCCTGGATGTGTTTTAAGTCTGAACTGTTTGAATTGCTTTGCATCTCTGTGGCTCGTATGGGGAGGAAGTATTTAGCCCCAGGAAAAAAGGCCAGTGTCCAGGTGCACTTTCAGCAGTCAAGAGAATGGCTGTGCATGGCACAGTGCTTTTCTATGGGCCAAATAGTGCTGATCTTTATTCCTATTGCCATGCTGCATTGTAGACTCCTGTCTACTGTGTCATCCTCTGACATGTCTTTCAGCACTTCACCTCCTCTTGGAAACCTGCATTTGCAGTCCTTTTTCAGTGTCTGCTGCCCAGAATTCATTCCATTTCAATATTCCCTCTCCATGCATCAATGGGTCCTGAAGGTAATCCTTCTACCTCCGTGGGTCCAGGGAGTTTTTAATTCTTCTGACTGAATGGGTACATCTGCTTTAGGTTTTCACTTTGGATTGGGAGCATGCTTTGAAGTGAAACTCCAGGCTGTCCCCACATAATGTGCCTTTGGTTCACATCACAGAATGGGCTAAGAGCACATGAACTGGATTCCTTTCAAACCAAGCTTGCAGAAATTATGCCTATGGAGCCAACCTGCCCCATCAGCCAATGGATGTGCTGTGAATAGCCCAGACTAGAGCCAGCCTGGAGTAAACTTCCCTGGAGCATGTCTGTTATGGGTGTCAGGGCCTCAGCCACAACTCTTTTGCTTTACAAACCTCCTGTTGATCTACACTGCCTGCTAATATAGACACAGTCAGCAAATGCTATAGGAAGTCCAGGCTAGATTCTGAGACTAAAATCTTTAAAATGGGTGTAAAAAAATCTTACTTAAAGCAATAGAAAAGACATCTGGCTGTTGATATATAAATCTTATCTTTGTGCGAATACAGTTAACCTGCAATGCAAGCGTTCCCAGAAGCACAGCTTATTTCTGGTGTAACCTGAGTTTACATTTGGTCTTTTACTAGTATAAATATTTTAGTAAAAGAGGCCAGATCACAAATGGCACAGTTCTTATGGTAAACTTTTAAGTCTAAACTGTTTTCAGAGTGAGTGAGATTCAGTCCTTCATCCACAGTCTAAGTGACTGGCATGAGACCACTGCAAAACTGAAGCCGGAGATCAAGGCTGGGCAGAACATCAGAAGGATGCTCCTTGCTGGAGGAGAGACAAATCTGTGACCTTTCCTGTAGACCTCTAAAGCCTCGGTGATTACAGAACAGGTGATTTGTGTGCTAAAATTTTAAGTGTAAATGTTGGTCTCCTAAGAGCTATTAGAAAAGTCAGCGTGGAGAAAATTCCCCCTTTGCCTTTGGGGAAACCAGTAAGTGTGATAATTCCACAAAATTAGCACGTAATGAAATATTCACTTGTAAGACACAAGAAACGTTGTGGTGTACAACATTTTGGGATTGGGCCTGCCTTCTTTTTCACTGGTTTCATGCTGATGTGATGCTTGCTTGCTATAATACAGCTGCTTCTGATTTGCAGCACTGCAAGCGTTAAGTCTGGCTTCTTAGGTGTATGGAAATTTCGGAAGGCATGAGGCCAGTGGGTAAACAGATTTACTCAAGGATAACACTGATCTCTTTGAAACACAGTGTGCTTCATCCCGTTTCTGTTATAAAATGAAAGTCACAAAAAAAAAGAAACAACTCCATCTCCATTTACAGGAAAATATTTTACATGATGTGACACCATTGGGAACTGGCAGCTCTCTCTGTTCAAATCAATCAATCTAATACCTTTTCATAATCATTCCCTGTATTACTGCCACCACGCCTTCTATTCCAAGCAACTAAGGCTTTGATCTAAGAACAAATTCCTCTTGAAAAAGCCAGCTGTTAATGTGTAAGCTCATATGTTGACGATGTGCTTAAATGCTTTCCCAAACTGGTCCCTGGAACTGGCGGAACACAACGTAGAAAGTCCAGTGCATCATTTTTAGAGCAGACATCCTCATTGCACACATTGGCCTCAGACCAGTTTCTTTGCTTAAAATTTTGGTTTTCCAAATCAGAGGACTGAAATAATAACTGATGGTCATCTGCACTGTACAAATAAAGAAGGTCAAAACACCACATAGAATAAAATGAACAGTGTATGCCTCGAAAGCAATACCCAAAACACGTGGAAGATGCTTGCTCTACTGTGGATTTCCAATATATTTTCAAGCAGACAAAGGGTGTATGTAAATGTAATTTACCACTGAAAAACCATTTAGCTGTTCTGCTAAGGATGAATTGTTGTGAACACTGCAGAAGATTTCTGAATTTTGAAACAACTTTCATATAGCTTTGAGGTTCCTGAGAGGGTCTTGTCTGCTGTAACAACTTCATACAGTGAGTTTGCATCTCCTTATATGACTTTTATTTTGTATTATTATTGTGAATTATTCATGTTTTGTTGATTTCAAAAAGCCCCAGGAATGGTCTAGGACCCCATTATGTGAGGATTATACAGGCACAGAAGAACATGCACAGCAGTGTTAAAAGTAATCCTCAAGTTGCACTTTGTCTGAATATGCTGTATTTGGAGATTACTTTGTAAGCATTTTTTCCAAGCATCTACCACTCAGATAATGCACTGAAATACCTTTGGGGAGTCTCTGCATGACAACATGCATTCGTGTTAGACACAGTAAATTTAAAGCTCTCTCCCGTATTACACAATAGTATTAGGCCCTTTGAGTTCTGTTAAAATGAGAATGTCTCAGGACTGTTGTTCTTCTGCTAAGCATATTTTAAAGCCTAAATGAAATAAAATTATGTAATGAACTACATACTCTTAGAATTTAATTATGTAGTTGTGTCATATTAAACTATGAGCAGGGTTTCTAAAAAAAGTCAGACTCAGAAATAATTCTCCATTTACGATTCACACTAACATGTTTTATCGTTAGCAGTGCAGATCAAAGAAGGAACATGTAGAAAAGCTGGAGAGTGTTTCTTTGCACACTGGAATGAGAGTTTTGTGAACATAAAGCACAAGAGAAGCCTCTTTATTTAGATGCCTATTTAGTAGCTGAGTCACGTACGTATTGTTGGACATGAAGGAGAGTTTTAGAACAACCTCACAAAATCTTACCTCCCTGGGGTATTTTTTTTAATTGAAAATATCAGCAGTGTTTTCATTATTATAGCAAAGGACAGGCAGTGAGTTCTGTACCTTGGCTGGCTTATGACCATGATAATTTTGCAGAAATGCTTTAGGATAACATATCAAACAGAAAACAAGCAATTCACTAGCTCTTCCAATTTTTACTCAAGTGTGTGCCTGCAGTGCTCTCTGCCAGCATGTCTGAGCCCCTTTCTGCCTCATATATGCATTTCCCCTGCACCAGAGGCAGCAGTGCCATTGCATACATCACCAGCACAGAGAGGCAGACAAAGCACCACAGCATGCCAAGAGCCATACCTGCACTCAAAACAGGGACAGGAATCTCCATTCCTTCCACTGTCTCTCCCCTCTTCCCAGGTGTCACCTTCCAGAAAAGGGTGAATGTCCTCAGTGCTGGGGCAGTGTTTTCCTTCACTCCAATGTCTCCGGTCTGCGACAGGATGGTGCTGCAGCAGCAAAAGGGAAACCAGCTCCAGCTCAAAGTGTTGAAGCCTCCAGGAGCTCATGTCAGTGAGGCATGGGGAATGAGGAGCCACCATGAGGTGATGGAAACTCTGACCAAGGGCACCTGCTAGGATGCTGAACTTCTCAGGACCCTATCCCCACAGCAGATCCCATCCAAAAAGACCTTGACTCAACTGGGAGGAATGCTGCCGGACTAATAAAAAGGCATCGTATTTGTAACAAGCTCTTCTTACCTCTGTGGCATGAGAAGAGCTTCAAGGACTCAGGCCAACCAGAGCAGCAACTCCAGCAGGGACAGGCTGAAACTTCCTTTGCCATGGGGCATCTGAATCTGCAGCTTTCCCCATCCCACCTGGGTCGCCAGGGGGACTAAGTCTGCATGGACACCTCAAGATGTGGGAGTCCTAAGGATTTATGCAGGTGGATGATGACAGATTGACCTTCATTATGTACTCCTTTTGTAATAACTCTTAATTCACCCTTTGTCTACCTGACCACTAATAAGCAGGGAGCTAATGCTAACTCTTTCTTGAGAGGCAGCATAGTACAGACATTTTGTTGTATACCCATACATAGCTGATCTTTTTCCTCTTGTGCGTCATCTTGCAGTGAATTCCTGGTCCCTGTGTGTCTGCTCTTCTGCAAGCATTGACTTTTTCATGACTCAGTCACCCGCATTTTAAAATCTTCATGCAAGTCTTCTCAGCTACCCGTAGTTCTACTATCCTATACAATCTTTAATCACTCATAAACGTTGATACCTTGTTGCATACATTTTACTAGGTCATTCATGAAGATGATGACCTACACAAGTGCCTTATGGATATCTTCAGGTAGTCTTTCTCCATTGAGTAAATAAATAACTTTTCCTTGTCCTCTTTCTCAACTTTTAATCAAACTTCAACCTCAACTTACAGCTTTGAGAGTTGTGAATTAAGGTTTTTTGAAAAATTAAATCCACTATTTTAACCATATAGGATCTGCCTGCTGCCTGTCTGTGGGCGAGGAATCCTAAATTTTAGGTTTGGCCCTAGCCAGAGTCTTGAAAGAAACTGCACATTTAAAGCAAATGTTTTTATATTTGCTGTCTTCATATAGTCCCTGGGGGAATCATAACAATAAACAAGCAAAGCAAAATTTTCGCTTTGGCCTGAAGAATGACTTTCAACTTCACATGTGCCAAGTTTTGTGAACAAGTTTATTCTCCCGGTTATGTCAGCATGCAGCATAGATGTCTAGTTACCTGATTTGTGGGGGTAATCGGGTACTCAAATGACCTAAACTGTGCAATTACTGGTGCTGGCAGATTACATATGGGAAACTAAGACCAGGCCATAAAAATTTGATCTATTGTGTCCATAGTCATAATAAAACCGTTATGGTTGGTGATTGATTATAGGAATATTAAAATGCAGAAAAAGAAAAAAAAAAAAAGCTGCTTTAAATTGCATTGTATTCTCGTGTTCAGAGAAAAAATGATTGCTGTTATCTTGACATGTTTATCACTTTGAGGCTGAGCCAGTCGCTATTGTGTGAGTTCATTTTGTCCCATAGCTGACAAATTCTATCATGTACTATAAAAATCATTATGGCTCACTTTTGCAGCTGCAATAAAACAGGAAAGCAAATACAGTAACCATTTATATTTAGGACTTTAGTCCTAATGCACGTCCAGCAAAACTGACTGAAGTTTAGGCAGAAAACAAGATAGATCCTCAACCTGGATGCACAGATTTTATTCCAGAATTATCTCAATGGCAATCATTAATATTTGTGTAAGAAAAAGAGCAAACAGAAACAGAGGCAATATATTGACCTCATGTAGTGCTGATCTCATTTGTTTGCCAGGGACTTCTCTGCGTTTTTTAGCATTTTTACTTCTTTCTTTTGGAGGGAGCCTTGGAGGACTGAAAGTGTCCCCTGGCTGCACCTCCTATGTGAATTTTCTCCCCACGGCACATTTTGCAGCTACACTTTCTGCAGAAGTGTTCTCCCTCAGGGCCTTCTTCCCTCAGCCCTGTTATGTGGGTATGTGCAGGCTGCTGCCACAGCTCCAGTGTGGTGCTCAAACCCCAATCCCCCAGCTGTCCCCATAGCCTGATGTATGCCCAGATTCTGCTCTACCATGCACCAACTGCTCCCTCACCAAAGGATGCCAGGGTTCATTTGGATACTTCAGCCAGGGGTAGGATAAATTTGCTTTAGAGATGTCCAGTCCTTGCACATTTTCCCTGTAGACATGCATCAATTCAGTGGTATGGTCAATCATACCAGCAGCAACTCCTACTTTTGTGGAAGTGATGTGGGGTTTGTTGTATGCCTCAGTTCTACTCCTCATCCAGCACCAGATGTACATCATCTTGGTGTCAATTTGCACCTTCCCTTAACAGCCTGCTGCCAGACTCCCACCCTTTAGACTGAGGGACTGAAACAGTTGAGCAATCTCACATACCCCACTTTTAGCTTTTTTCCTCATTCATCGTGCTTGAAAATGCTTGAAATATCTCTTGGGTTTGATCACAGAAACTAAAAGAGGAATATTTCACACTCCTCATTTAGCTTTCACAGAAAAAAAGTCAGATCAAAACTGTAACATGGCCATGGACACCTGCAGCATTAGAAGATGCAGATGGCCTTTGTTTGCATTTATAAATACACAGGTGTGCTTCAAGAAGTGAGAACTATGGATTTCATCTGTTTTTCTCAGTTCAGGATGCTGTAATTTCCAACCTCTAAAAGCATGCCAAGCAAACAGTAAAGATAAATACACAACATTGAACTACAACAGGGGACTTCAGGGCCCATCTCAATACTTCACATCAGTGTCTTCGTGGACTCACATCCCATCAAGGGTATACATGAGGACTGGTTTGGTCAGATGACCGAATTTGGCACCATGCAGGATCAGTCATGAGACACCATCCTTGGAAGACCCAACCTCATTTATGATGGGCTGGAAAAATATAAGACAAATATTTTACCCGGGACACTTCTTCCATGCTTAAACACACCCCCAGATGATTCAACAAAGCCTCAGTCAAATTCTCTCAAAGCCACTGTTCATGGTTGATGTTAACTGTCCATAAACATTACCAGTTCAGGAGCCTGAGCACCAAGATACGTGTAGGTAGGCTGAGTTGATACATTGCCACAAAGTACTGAAGGTCCATCTGAAAAATAGAAAAGAATTCCACCTCAGGAGAAATAAAGACATTTACAGCCTAATGCATCAAGCAATGCCAGAAGACCTAGCAAGGATCAGCTCCCAGCATCTTATCTAGTAACCCTTTGCTCAGAACAGCTTTTAACCAGAACAAAACAAAAAGTACTTCTATGCTCTTTCCCTTTCTTTTTCTGGGAGCCCCAGGAATATAACCACATGAAGTGCTTCAGCACTGATTGGCAAGTTTTTGTATTGATTGGCTTCAGAGGCTGATTAGATAAGACAGAGTCAACTAATGAGAGCCACTACAAAAATCTACTGGAGTGTTATCTGCAGAGATAAACTCCCCAAACTCCCAAGACAGTCTATTTAGTAGATCTTTTATCTAAACATATCCTGATATTGTTGACAGTATTGTGCACAAACAAAACATGGGATACTAACAAAAGGGCTTTGTTTAAAAAAAGGTAACTACTGTCTTGAAGAGAAAAGAAAGCAAATAGCCTGGACTTTAAACACAGAAGTAAGAAGTGGGAGACTGGTATTAACACCTGCTATCCCTTATCTGTAATTCAAGCTCTCCTTCACCCTCAAATCATAAAAAGTAAACTCTAGGATAGTTTTGTTAAATGCCTCACATCCTATCATACTGACCACGTTAGCCATAACCTCCTTCAGATGAGCAGCTGGATATTGATGCCCTGTCTTGAAAAAAATGCTTTTCTTAAGCTGTGTTCTCTGCTTATCTTCCTTCTTTTTACTTTATCATGTTATTTTTTTAGCTATTGTACTGGATCTGCCTGAAGCCCTCCCTCAGTTTTCACACAGCTCTTTTGGAAGTGAAAAATCTTGCTGACTCGGTAGGGGTTTTGGCTGATTAAAAGCCAAGTAAGGGAGGCAAGGCAAATCCAGAGTTTGTGCTTCAGCCTTTCCCTGCTCAGTCCTGCTCAGCTTTGGAACCCACCGTTCCAAAACTCTGTGTTTTCCATAGTGTGGAAATACCAGCTGTTGGAAGTGATTTGCGGGTATACAGGACATGAGGGGAACGTCCTGTGATACATGACCTGTTGGGATCTGTCAGATGCACAGCATTCATTTAAGGCAGATGTCCAGGAAAGAATCCAGCCCAGCCTTGGGCTTGTGCATCAACCTGAAATAAATAATAAGTCTAAGGAGGAAAAAAGGAGTTTGAACACACTGTGTGCTCTGAATTTCCTCAGAGGGGCTTGCCTGGGAGAAGCAAGAAGCATTCCTCACCCTGCTCTGGCTCACACTGACAGGAGGTTAAGCTGCAGGGATATTCCAGTATACTGAACTAGGCAAGGGGTTTTCAGAGCTCTTATCTATTTTAAAATAAACATTCCAGTGTGTATTGTTATCATATTTTGTCGTGCTCTCATAACTTAGAAAAAAAAATAGAGGCTTCTGAATATCAGTGGCAGGGGGTAAATGTATAGAATCTGGCTCACATACCAAAAAAATAATTTTTTTCTGTTCACTCTTCTATTCAACTTTTTATCTAAAAACAACTTTAGATCCCAAGAATACAACTGCTCCTTGAGACTCATGCAAAAGGCTTATTATTAAGCATACATGGCAAGGCAGATGGCAGCCACATCTAGTATTCTTCGGTTTAGGGTTGTCATTGCACAAAATAAAGGTCTCTCACCTAATATCTTAACTCTAGAAAGTCCAAACTACCCAAGAAAACTTTCAAATTGTTTCACGCAGCCTTTGCCTTCATTTACAATACTGCTTGCCAAAAAATACAGTTTTCTGTGCATCCCAGAATCTGCTCACAGGCCTTATGGCACCAGATCTGGAATGCTGATGCTCCCTGCAGAGCTCACACGGTACAGTCATGGTTTGGGTTTTTATGGAGATTAAGTAGTATATGAATTCCTTAGATAACAAAGCAGCAGCAAAGCCAAGTGAACTTCGACTGTCTCAAAACAAGAATGCCAGGGAACAACCAACTGGCTGTGCAAGAGCATCCTACCCTTGGCCACTTCTAAAATCCAGGTAGCTGAGCAGATAAGCAAAGCTATGTTACCATTTAGTTCTTAGCAAAGCAGCAGCACACATTCAAAGCTGTTGTTATCTTAACAATCCTATAATAAAAGTTCTGCCTTCCTGGACAGTGCAAAGGTTATCAGCTTGTTTCTGAAACACAAATTCGCTATAAATCTTCAAGAGAGCTGGAACAACTGAGGTGTCACTTTTGCAGGTGCCAAGGGGAGAGAAGGGCTGGTCTCCAGAATGCCATGCAACTAGTGAAGGGGCCAAACTCCAGCCTCATGTTCCCTTCAGAGGGAAAATGTTGACCTGTGTGCGCCAATTCACATAGGTTATCATGTCTAAAGGAGAAAGCCTACTGGAAATCTCAGGGATTTGTGTCTTCGCTTGGCTATCTCTTGAGTCCTTTGACTTGAAAATGGGAGCTCCTTGTGAGACCATGTATTTATAAGTCACTAATATTAAGTTTATCCTGGATTTTGGTCTTCATTTTGTCTTTTCCTACCTAGAGGATGGGCAGGTTTTCAAGGGCTTAATGCCTAGGTAGGGGTAAAGAAAAGGGGCATCCAAGTACTAAGAGGTCTTCACAAATCAGTATTTTCCTACTTACTTTGGTGCCCTGGCAGGAGCTGGGCAATTCTGAATACCTGCAAAGAGTTGTGTACTCTGAGTCCTTTAGGAAAACCTGTCCCTTAAGACTATGTAATTGTTGAATGTTTTATAATTGTCCATGGCTTTGAATTGTGACTAATGAAAAAACCTAAGGATTTCCTGGGCCACTGAACTTTGAAAGCTGCTATAGTTTTTTCTAATTACTTCTTTACAACTAAGTTGCAAGTTTCAGCTATCTGTGCATATGATTTATTAATGAGACAAAAAAATTCAAATATAAATTTAAGTGAAACCCAAGAACACATAACATAGTTTTTCTAAAATTTAAAGCAATTGGTTAAGTGCTCAAGGACTTTGCACCTTTGATATGGATGAGTCAGTTCTAACACAATGCATTAGCAAAGATTAGTTTCATATGCTAACACTGAGTCACACACTAAAAAAATGAAAAACACCCTCTATTTTTTGTCCAGGAGTGCTTTGCATCCTGAATTGGACAGAACAAATGAAGACAAGAGTCTGTCTGCAATCTTTACTCAAAAGAAACAGAGCTGAAGTTGAAATTGGCTCTGTAGATAGCAGCTAGTAGTAGGAGAATGGGAATTGCATCAGGTCATATTTAAACCATGTATCCCATGATGAATTTATTCACAGCCAACAAAAACAAGATTCTAACATTTTGTTCTCATATAGGCTGTGTGCTTTAGGGGAGACTAAAAATTCATCTCTTGAAGAAGCAAGGCACCACTGGACTTTGTTTTCCTTCCAGACTTGCATTCTTGCCTTAAAGCAATTGTATTCATTGACCCATATTCATGAGTTGCTTCACTTGGGCATACTGAAAAAAAATTGAACACTTCTGCTACCGAGTGTGCCCTTTCCATGTGGAAAATCATTAAAATCTCAAAGACATTTCAGGTCTGATGGGAGGTGTCTTTCACTAAGTTTAATAAAACCATACATATGAGGAAATGTTGACAGAATGTTTCTCAGCTGTAAATCACCCACAAATGTGAAATTGTTCCGTGTTAATGGTGGTGCTGCTTTAAAAAATATTTACTGATGGTTTATCTCCTGAAGTCACATAGGTACTGATTCTGTTTCCCTCATTTCTGCATCCTCTTTGTACAATAAAATATCTTCTCTGAGAACTTTTGATGTATTGAATCCCATCTTTTCTTACAACTATTTTTGTTTATATCTCTGTTCATTGACACACTTTGATTCTCATGGAAAACAATTAGATTACCATCTGATTATGTGTTCTCTTGGCATCTAGTGTAGACCTCTTTATACACAAAGGATGCAATGGAGAGTGCATATTCACATTTGTGTGCGTCCTGCTTGCTGTATTCAAATACAGTAATTAAGGTGGACTACCACTGTGACATGCAGCTATGTGGATATCTATTGTAGTGTATCTATTCTATCTATGGCAGTGTTCAAGGTAAGGTTGGAAGGGAGTTTGAGCAACCTGGTCAAGTGGAAGTTGTCCCTGCTTGTGACAGGGGGCTTGGAATTAGATAATCTTTAAGGTCCCTTCCAACTTAAACTATTACATGATTCCCCCTTTGCTCTGATTTACACTGATTCTGAAGCTAAGCTGCTTAGATGAGAAGTAAAAGTGGGGCTTTATATATTATAATGCTGTAAAGTGAAAAAAAAAAGGAAAAATCAGTGCATAATTTAATTATGGTGTGGAGGTTTTGATTGAGAACAATTTGTTTTGATAAGTAAGAAGGAATTTCTTTAGCATGTCCCTTTCCAGAATGGGCTTTTGAGACAGAAGATAACCTGAATAAATTTGCTCAGCATGGGCAGCAATTCTCCTGAAGCAACATGAACACTTTTTTCATTAGAGGCTGTATAAAAGCACCCAACAATCAAAGGAAAATGCAAGAATCACATCAGTCAATCTCTTGCATTTAGACTGCTAAGGGGATGGAATATTTCCAGAACTCTGTCCAAATCTCTGAGTACTTGCCTAATTTTTGAATTCTTACTGGAGCAAATTCTGTTTGCACTAGAACAGAGTTCATTATGTCAGCTGTGCACATCACCCACACAGCTGCATATCCCACCTCTGCAGGGACAGGCTGTCAGCAAGCACCTGAAGATGTAGCTCTGTCTTTCTACACCTATTTCTGTATTTTATTAATAATGTTGTGCTGTGGCCAACAAAATGGGAAACAGGCCGGAGCACAGCTTTGATGGCTAGTCATCTGACAGAATTTGGGTTAAACCCTTTGCAGCTTCTGGAGGCAAGAGTAAAAAAGATTGTCTCCCAGCTCAGGCTGTTGAACTCAGCTTTAAAAATCTATACCTATCCCTGCTGTTGCTGCAGGTTTTCTGTGTAATGTCAAATTAATGAGACCAAACTTGTCACTCGAGTTCACTAATGACTTGCACCTTTTTCCCTGCACGCATAGTTTGGTACTCAGAAGTCCAAAACATTAAGCACTCACAAATGCAAACGAAGCCAGTGGAAAGATGCCTGAATATACTTGTATTATGTAATGCTGGCCACAGCAGAGGTAGGCTGGGGCATTCATTGCAGAAGACACAGAGTCACACCTCGATTAGTGGGGGTGAAAGAGCTCACACAAAAGCAGTTGTTTCTTGAGGAAGGCAGCCAAAGAAAAAAGTCATCACCTGATCCAGTGACCAACGTTAGAGGCAGTAGTTGATTTTGCAAGAACAGCAAAGACCTTTTAATCTGCTTTTAATACACCATGGCCTCTGTGCATTTGAGTCCATCAGCTGAGTATTTCTCTCTCTTCAGCACGAAGACTGCCACAGACACCACAAAAGGTGACAGATGGAAAAGTTGTACTCTGCTATGTAAGGAAAATTCAGTCTCCTATATGACCCTTGCAAATATTATCTATGTTAGACTGAAATTGCTCTTACCAAAGATCAAGCTGAACTCCTCTCATGCACTACCTCTATTCTTCTCCTGAAGAAGCAAGCCATAGGAAAATCAGCTCAGAGCTGAGAAGTGGAACTCAAATTGCACTGATGTAGGAGGGGCCATTATTCATAAAGGCCGAGCATTTAATCAATGTGGCAACAGTTGTCTCCCAGCTGTAATAGCTTATGTAGCATGGAAAAAAGTAGTCAAATTCCCAAGGGATTCAGGCTTTGAGAGTGGTTTACACTGAACCTCCAGAGCCTCCACAGCTCTCAGATCTTTACCAGTGCCTGATCAAGGTCTTTATCTTAATCAACGAAGCCACCAACGGATTAAAACCAAACATCTTCATGACAGGCTGAGGCGAGTCTCATTTACTTGGGCATGCAATAGCAATGCCAAAACTTTTCTGCCATAACCAGAAGCAGGAAGCAGTGCATAAAAGCTCAGATTTTAAAAGGATATTAACATAAATATGAAAAATAAAATTTGAACACCCAAAAAGAGCAACTCCATAAGTCCCAGAGCAGTGAGGGCTGCAGCTCCCTAGTCTGTGTGCACTGGGTTTCTGAAAGCAACATTACCTCATTATCCCTGAATAATATCAAAGAAGGTCAGAACAGAAAAAAAAGAAGATGAAAAGTCTACATTTTTCTAGTGAGTCAATTGATCAATAAAATCAAAATATCACAAAAGTACAATTCCCCAGGCTTCCCCAGCACGATTTCTGCATTAGAGTTGAAGCAGGGTCTCATTTTGGCATTTAGGAAGACACTAAAAGTATGGCCCTGGTATCTACTCATGCATCAAGGAGAATATCCAAAGGGTGTTTCAGCAGCACCTTGGTGAAATAAAATACTTGACATCCAACTGAGAACTCTCAGCTGCACCATTTAGCACTGGGACTTTTTAAAACCGCATAAATTAGCAGGGTGTAATTGCAAATATGATCCAAGAACAGTCTGAAATTAGTTCTTGCTGAGTCTGAAGTGGGGTTAGGATGACATGTTTCCCTGACTTCTGGAAACAAGGAGAAAATTTAACCATTTTTTTTCCCGGCCAGATTTTCCTAACCTAGTATTCAATAATTTTCCTACACTTCCCTGAGACCTGAAAACCTTTATGCAGAAAAACACTTCAAGACACTTCTTTTGCTTTCTTTCAGAAGAATGTCTGTTCAGCCTCTAGCAGTCCATTACAGAACCAGGCCCTGCATAGGGAAGGAAAGATTAGGGCTTTAATGAGTACTTTGTCCAAGGGATTGATTTTTGGTAATGGAATCTCTTTTGGTTATTTTTTATTTCCTTCCCCTTGTTATTTCTGTATTTTTATCCTTTTTTTTTTTCCCTCTTCTGGTATGTATTCCAGACCCTGGATCCCATATTTAGTTTCCTGAACTTCTCCAATATTTGTTCTAGCCATCCTGGTAGTCTGCCATGAGTATCAGTTTCCTTCCTTCTAGTTAAGAGGGCAGGGAGGGAGGAAAACTGTTCGCAGGCCAAGCAGCAGTGCCACTCTGGAGATCATTTGGTGGGTTGTGCAGCCCGAGAATGAATCATTGCTTGCAACACTTAAATCTTCCTCCATTTCTCACTTTCCCTTTTCTAGGGAGCAAGGAAGAGGTGGTGCCAGAGGCTGCTACATTTCGTAAGGCGTGA
Source organism: Rhabdornis inornatus (assembly GCA_013397075.1). Taxonomy (NCBI): domain Eukaryota; kingdom Metazoa; phylum Chordata; class Aves; order Passeriformes; family Rhabdornithidae; genus Rhabdornis; species Rhabdornis inornatus. Next base: position 1,592,369 of record VWZS01009922.1, read on the forward strand.
AGTAGAAGTAAACAGTTAAGATTAAAATACCTTGATTGTTATTCAATACCCAGGAAGATAATATGACATAATACATGTCAATTACTGGAATTACTCATTTTTAGCAGTAATTGCTAATTTTTAGTAGATTTTTTGCAAATTAAACCACGAAACCTATGTAGCAGCTGTAGCCTGCTTCCCACAAGATGCCTCCACTTCTCTACTATACCCCTAAATGACTAATGTTGATTGCTGAAATTTCCTCTGTTAATCCATGCTAATTTTTTCATTCTCCATCTGCATCCACTGCTTGGTATTTTTTCCCAAGAAGCTGTCTTTTCAGAACATGACTTAATAACCCCGTCTTTCAGCTTGAAATTGTTCTCACAAGCACATCAGTTTTCTTTCAGGTTATGCTCCCAATCTTGCTGTAGACCCTTAGATGACCACCCTAAATACATGGAAATCATAGGCAGTGCCTTAACATTTCACCTGCATTTAGTCCTTCATAGAAACCCTTCCTTCAGTCCTAAAGGTGTAAGTTTAGGAACAGGGAGATGCAATGCTCACAGCCACTGCAGCACAGACAACGTCCACAGCCAGTTTGTCTGTGGTACCACTGCTTATAGGGACTTCACACTTCCCAGCACAGGCTCAGTCCTGCCCCCATCGACTTTTGTAGGAAAAGGGTACAGTCTCAAAGGAAGCGTGTTCCATGTCTCATCTTTCAGGGGTCAGTGCTTAAACTCACAAATCCGTCCTCTTTGACATTCTAATCTCTGGTTGTAAAATGGATTTAGTGGTTTAACATTAAAATTTCAGGCACAGTTAAGGAAGGGATTGCAAAAGAGTTAATAAGCAAAATAGTTTAACAAACTTTGGCAGAGAAAATTTAAAAGCTCAATCAATCTCCTGACCAGAAGAGTTTAGCCCTGGATTTGCCAGTGCTTCCAGCCCAGCACCTGGACACATCAAGCTATCACAAAGAAAGTAACCCAAGGTTCCTATTTTGTCTTTTGTCACTCTATATTTTTATTAAATGTAATGAACAGGCCCATTACACCAAAAAAGTAAAGTCGTTCATTGCTGTCTGTACAGTGGGCATCTGGCCACAACATCTCCCTGTTGCTCTGCTCTGCAGTGACTGCTTGAAAGATTGTGTTTATTGTTCTACACCACCCTAAACGTACCTGCACACATCCACACATGATCCGCACATCATCATACTGCATTACAGGAAACTACAGTAAAAGAGATAATGCCACACCAAACCCCCTCCAAAGTGACTGGACTCTTCACATACAGCCAGGTGTACTTAGGTACATGAGAAATGCACATGCATGACCTTTAGCAACACTTACAGCAGGTTAACAAAACAAACACAAGAATCTGAACTCCTGCAGGAGATTGAAAACTTTAAATAATTTAAATTTATGAAAGTAAAATGAAATCTCATTTTTGAATGCAGAGATATTGCAGGTCAAAAACTACAAGGAGATTTTTGATCTGGACAAACAGAGCAAGAAGCAAATGTGCACCTGATCTATTAAGCAAGACAGTAGATGCACTTCTGCATCCACCATTCACTTTTTGGTTCAGAGACACAGGAGATAATTTTGTTCTTGTAAGCATACACTCCCGCAATTTGTTCACCCTAACAGCCAGGTTCAGGATTGCAAGCGAGAGCACCACTTGATTCAGGTTGATTAACTCACTGGTGGCACAGTATTAAGTGTTTATACCCAATGACAAGTCACACACTCGGTGCCACAATGAGAGGGCAGTGTTACCAGGTCTGTACTCAGCTCATGCATGTTTTCACTAGGGTGACTCCTTTTTCTCTGCTTCATTCTGTGTTAGTTAATAAAATAAAATAGGGAAAATGAAAAAAAAAGAAATATTATAGGAAAGAAAGAAGATACAATGAACAAGGACAACAATATAGTGCTAAGCCTAGGGCACTGCAGCACAGGTTGATATGTACTTAAGACTCCAAGCCATGGAAGGAAGGAAAGCAGAAGGAAGGAAGGAAGCTAACACAGTTTGTGGCAAATACTATTTCTGAATGACTTGCCTTTCATGTCCAAATGTGAAGCTTCTTAAAAGGCCTGGTTTTCAGAATGCATGAAAAATTTCTTTTATTCAAAGAGTGTGTCATGATGGGCTCGTGGGTGCGGTAAGTCCTTAAATCACCAAACCATCCCATCTGAGAATCTTTTGTCTATATATTTTTCAACACTAGAAAGAGTCCACTCATTCCTGCTATGTCCCACAGTAAATAATCTCTCTTTCCTTTTTTAAGATTTTTTTCCCTAATCCTATGGAGTTTGAAGACAGACATAAATTAATATCCTGTTAAATAGCCTGCTCTCTGCCATGTATAACATCACTCATGCACTGGGAAAATAAAAGTCCATCATCCTGTATCTACACCATATCCTGCCTTTCTTGGCAAAAGAAAAAATCTGACTGGCACATATCTGTGGCCAAAGATGACAGACACCACAGCCACCCCATCCAATGTCAAGGACCTTATGGAGCCTTGGGGAGATGGCAATCCAATAAATCACATGGGCCTGTTCCAACAATTAGAGACAATCAAAGATGGAGGCGTTTTGGAGGAGGTGTGCAGAGCGAAGTGGGAAAGAGACAGGAAGGAGTAAGAGCCAGGATAATTGTTTGGGAAAAAAAAAGAAGGAGAGAAAAATGCATATTTTACTGTTTCATGAGGTGAGTTGGTGGGTGTGAGTGCACATGTGCATGTGTGCCTCTACCCTCTCCTGGAAAGCAAAGGAACTGCTGACCTTGGCCTGCTACAACAAGAGCCAAAAACAGCTCCTTGCAAGCAGCCCATTGCACCAGGCAAACCAGCACTGCTCAGCTGGCAGTGTGCGAGCTGGAGCACCCACCTTCCTGTACTGCCTGGGTGCCAGCCTGTGCTGTCCTTCTGATGCCTCTGGGAAGCCCTGTTTCCGACTTTTTCAGTCCCTCTTTTCCCAAAATCCCCCTGGTCCTGTCCTAATGCACCAGGCAGGCACGTAGAACTAGCAGCACCATCTCCCACAGGTCAAAAAGGAGGAATTTGAGGGGGATGAAAACGGTGCTCCTTACAGTAGGTTGTAACTGTGCACTTGTGCATCGCTAAGCCTGTAAACCAGAGGAAAAGTAAAAAGGACTATGAGTTCATTAAAACACCATGCTCGGAAGGGCAAGGGGTAGAAGAGGCTCTTGCTATCCTAAAGCAGTTCTCCACCTCTAAGGAGATGAACAGCCAAGACCTTCTGTCCCAGAGGACTAGAACCACAGACAGCCCTTGTCTAGAGTGCTGATTATCCAAATATCACCACGCAGTGGAAAATAAAGCTACACATCAGCTCAGTTTACACATGGGATACCTGTTCCTGGAAGAAGCATGGCATCAGCCTTGCCTCATTGGGGGTGCAAGCACAGCAAGAAGAAAGATGACAAAAGCTACATGTGCAGGGAAAAGAGAAGACAAGAAAGAGTGAGCACACTGGGTTTTAAACAGTATTTAAGAATATTTGTGTCTGAGTTTCAGTTTTGAGGCGTATCCCCAGTAAGTGGCTGCCATACCAGTGTTTATACCAGTGGTTCATTTAGCCTCTGATCTAAATGCAGTGCGCTCTATTTTCTTTGTAAATTCATCTTGCATTATGGCATATCTGCTTACATTTTAAAACTATCTAAGGAGTAAATAACTTGCTCTTTTTGACAGGCATGCTGGGAGTTTCAGTCTGTTACCCATTTGCTTTAAATATCAGGCTGTAAAACTGTGCTTGTGTTTTTTGCTGACGTCGTTGTTAATGATGCGCTGTGCCTATTCTCTGGTTATGGAGGAATTCTCACATTATTTCTGGGGTAAGCTAATAATGAATGTTACTCAGAACAAATCTTATGTTTGTGGTTGACTTGCTGCCAGTGTAGGAAATCATGTTACGACCATTATCTCACTCTACCTCCTCCCTCTCAAGTGCAAACTTTTAATATTCATTCCAACATAATCTGTATCTAAATAAGCAGAGCCTATTTGGTGTGCAGTACACTGCACCAACTCCATTTAATAGTGTCAATGTGTCATTCATACTGAGAGGAAACCATCCCAGCAACTCATCTACCCAGGTTTTCTGGGGCGCAGCACTTCATTTCTTACGTTCAGCTCTATACCCTTCACCACTTTGCAAAATTTCCTTCAGCAATTCTCATCAAATGAACCTACCTTAAATGTGCTCATTTAAATAGATCTTGTTGCAATTATTTAGCATTAGAACAAAGAAAGAAACAATGTAGACATCACATAGGTTATACTTGTCACACTGCAAACACCTCAGTAGAGTGAAACAGAGTAGTTCACTTCGAAGTCTTTAAAAATAGAGCCTTCAGGAACAACGAAATATGTCTGGAATAGAAGTATTGCAATTAAGGTCTTGTTCACACTAATGATTGGAATAGCATTGAAAAACAGTCTAACAGACTGCATTCAAGCTCTGTTAAGTGGTTGCCTTCACATTTGGGATCCAACCCGCCAGGGCCTTCAGAGCTTGACTTTTCTCTGATGTGGTTACCAAACAGTGGAACATTTCTAGCATGACCAAAACTTAGTCATGCCTCAGTAACTTAACTCAGATTCCACATCTTCAAGCCTGAAAGTAGTTTGAGGGGCACAATTTCATCCATGCCATCCATAAAACGAAATTTAACCCTGCTTTCAGATTGCCTTGGATGTTGTGGTATGCATACATCACCTACCCTGCTTATGCACACCGTGCTGTCAAAGAGGCCATAAATCCTGTGACTGCAGCCATCCAGTTATGGCATGTGAGAATTTTCCTTTAAAAAATCCTCTCCAGTGTTAGCACAGTCGAACTTGTATCCTCCCCATTGTTAGAATCAAGGCTTTCAAATAGTCACATAATACAAGTAACAGGGGCAAAACCACTATCTACTTTTACGATGGAACGTGATCAGTGTGTGAAAGGTCCATATGATGTGGTGACGACAGCAGAAGGAGACAGGACTGAGTGACTCAAGCTTTCCTTCCAGGTCCCTGTTAGTGTGAGGGTTCCCAGGGGCTCTTCTCCTGCTATAAGATAGCACAGTTATTTCCACTGACGCGTAGTTATATCCAGCTCGGTGAAAACTGAGCTCGTTCCTTGATTTGCTCCTCTCTGAACATCAGGTGAGTTATGGCAGGGGGAAAAAAAGATATTTCCTTTCCTCCTCATCTCACTGCCTACTTGCCAGTGGCAATATTCAAGTCCAGAAAACAGCTTCTTGATGACTTAGAGTGGCAAGACCTCAAAAAAAAAAGACAGACAGTAAAAGCAGAGTATCTGTCTGAATATGATCTAAGGATTTTTTTTTTCCATCTACACTTTTCCCTTTCTCTAACTTAGGTCCAGGTTTCCCTCACACCTAAAATGGGTGTGCTGTTTGAAGGGGGTCGAAACAACCTTTTTCTCTAGTTAGAAAACAGCAGGTCAAGAAGTAATAGACTTTAGTGAGAACCTTGTCGACATCACAACACCTTCCCAGCTAGCAGACCTCCTCCACAACTGACCTTGGAGCCTCTTCATGTTACTACTTGATTTTTAAAACCCTGGTCCTATACAGCCAAAGAAAATAAGAGGAAGAACCAGATTCAAACATGTTGGTGAAGCACTGCATCAGCACATACAGAATCATGCTTTAAACAACTGTCACTGAGGTCACTGCCTAAAAGTGGCACTGTTCTGCCAGTAAAAAGCCAATTCATTGTGATACAGTAGATGGCATAAAAGAAGGCAAAAAATTAAATTAAAAAGAACCCTTGAAGTCTTATTTTACAATTTCAGGCTGTTTCATGGACCACTGCTTTTAAAAAGTCTGTGATTGTGGGAAGTGAGGTGTGGAGAGGGATGAGTGTTTTTATAGCCAAGCGCAATAGAGAGTGGTATTGAGAAATAGAAGATGTAATTCCACAATGGATTAAGCAGAGAAATTTTTACACACATAAGGTGTTGGAAGGGTGAACCATAAAGAGAGAGAATTTAGTAAGTTACAACAACATTTTCTGAACATTAACTACTTACAGGCCAGTAGTACACAAGCTTCCCCTTTGCTGTATTATTAAAAGTGTACCACTTCCACATACAAGATGAACAGACTTCAAAGGAGATGTCCATGAGCAGTCAGGGTAATTTCAGGTTTTTCAATTAAAAAAAAGTGCACAGGAGAGGCCTCATTAAAGTTCTAGACCATCCCTTGGAGAAAACATTTTTCTGGAGGGTAATACATTTTTGTGTGTGGCACACCAGCACCTAATCCACTTTCTTTTCCACCAAGTGAGTGTTCTCTGGGAGTTTTCCCTTGGAATGTCTAGCAGCACAGAGCCAGAAATCCCCTCTGTCTCAGCACCCTGACCCAGCTCCATGCTGCCCATCCTCCCTTGCTGTGTTTCTCCAGCTCCTCATGATCTTGTGCCTTTATCTCATTAGCCAACTTGCTCTATCTGCCCACGGAATTCTCTGCCTGATGAAAACCTCCTGCATGCAGCTTTTCCTGGTCTCGACGCTTGTCTCCTCTCAGACATGTAGACATAATATGGTCTGAGGAGATCTATTTCTTCTTTGAGGTCCAGTCTTATCTCCCAGACAGTGGTTTATGCAGTGGGTTCCCTGGGGAACTTTCCTCTTTGCACGTGGAGCCATTCCCTTGGCTAAAAGCTAATGAATGTGGCACGTCTCCAGACTGCGCCATGAAGACAGGCAGGAAGGATGCACAGCTAGGCAGGCTTCTTGTGCACTTAGGCGTCTACTCTGAAGCATGGAGAGGTACTTCACTTCCCAAATGGGTGGAGTATCCCAACCCCTCTGCAAGGACCTCTCATATGGACAGTTTGACTTTTCCCCATGTCTTCAAGGTGCACTTGAAGGGGCATTTCATGGCTGAAGTCCAAAGCCTGTATCTCTCCCTCATCAGCATCACACTGCTATCACCAGTCCCTCAGCATTGTTCCCGTTGTGGGCAGTGTTAATGACCCATTGGCTGCAGTACAAAAACACCAAGGATTTGTTCCTAGGTCTACACGGAAGGGAACCAGGCAGGAGGTGCTGTGCTTTGGCTGAGCTCAGGGTGGCTTGCTCCATTCTTCAGAGCCATTGGCCCTTTTGTGCAAGTTCCCCATGGTTTTTTGGGGGCTCTGGGGTGTAGTTTGGACTCCAGTTGCTCACAACTCTTTCCCCCACACTGTGTAAGTTCAGTCTCTACAGTAGCTCTGGGGAAGCCAGTGCCCTGTTTTGCACGAGCTGGAAAGTTCAGGCCAGACACAGACCTCTTCCAGTTTGGAAATGTTGACATCTGGGATTTGACTGAGGGGCATTTCTTGCTATAAGCTGCCCTTGGCTGTACTCATAGAGGCTTGGCAACAAGCAGTCTCTGCCAGGGAAGAAGAGCAGCTCAGAGGTGGTTTCTGTGGGGACACAGGGGCTGCTGGTGTAGGGTTGTCCTCCTGAGGACTGGAAGGAACAGCTGGAGACATCAGATGCTGCATGAAGGACCTTCAGGGTGTGGGATCTAAAACCAGCTGTATCAGTTTAACTTGCCTATTTACACATCCCAAGCCCAATAAATAACATTGCCCAACACAAGGTCCTCCCTTCTTGATACAGAACTACATGGTGGCAGCAAGTCCCCCAAATCACTCACTGGGTCACCTGGCCCTCTCTGGGCAGAGACACAGCACCCATTGCTCAGGACTCCAACTGCTGCAGCAATTACCTATCTTCAGAGTACTTCCTCCTGCTACCTGCTCCAACAAGACACATAAACTATGTCCAAACCTCAAAGTATTATCATCACCCTCTCCCTTTCCAGATAACATGCCTGTTTCCCCAAGAATTCAGCTGCAGAGTTATTATCTTTTCTCAGTTTTCCTCTAGAGGGACTCTTACCTTGATTTTAGTTTAATTAGCTCTGACTAAAACACATCTAATTATAAAGAAGCCTCAATAAAACCAAGTGCTACTACAGAGGTGGCACAGTAACCATTCCTACCACAGGCTGTATTAAAACCAAGGGGAGTCCTGGGTGTGTGAAGAATCAAGACAGGACTGCTGCAGTGCAACTACTAAGTTTTAACGAACTATACAAAGCAAATATATTTGTATGTTTAGTCTTAAATGTAATTAAATGTTTCAGTAGCAAATTAAGTGAAGAAAACAAATCAACCACATGTTTCCAGATAGTGGGTACATAAATATTAAATCATTATAAAAGGTGTATGAAGGGGAAAATGCAAACATTATGCTGATTTTAATTTCCTCAATTATTTCTAATTCCCCCTGAGCCCTACATTCACTCCCAGTGATTGCAGACAGACTAATCACTCAAAGCAGGACACCATTTCGTAAGATGCAGCAGCTGAAACCCAGAGTTTGTCACTGTCCCTGTCTTGGCACTGTCAACACGGTGGCACTGTCACCTTGATCAAGTTCCTCAGCCACAGGGGACCATGGCTTGTGACTCCCGTGGCTGTAGGCATGTAGGTGATGTGCATTTCACACTGCTCTGCAGTCTATCTGGGAAGATCTATCCATCAGCATCTGCCTTCAAAAGCCTACAGAGATCTATTTATGTAACTCCCTCTCTGGAGGAAAGGTGCTGGGAAAGCAGCCAACAATAAATGGAGTGGGTGTGGGAAAACGAAAAATAAGCAAGCAGAAATACTAGATAAAAGAATGACCATATGGCTTAAGCCACAAGCTATGTAAGTCACAACTATAAAGTTGTGTGTGATAACAGACTCAGCAGAGACGTGTGTACAGCCGGAAGCTCTGTGAAGAGGGTCCCTTTGGGGAGTCAGGTGTGGGAATCAGACGTCGGCTCAGAGACCTCTGACAAGCACAAAAAGAAGCCAGAGTGAGTCCAGAGGTGGCTCTGCCTTTTCCCAGCCAGCCATAGGCCTGCTTTACCCATCCACATACACACCTGCCATGGCATTCAGTATGGAGGAAGAGAGCAAACACCACTCAAATCTGAGCACTGCTCCACTTTGAGGAGGAGTGTTGAGTACACCAAGGTGTTGATTTGGGATCAAGAAAACCATGTACACTCTCCTGACTTATTCCCAGTCTTGATAAGGTCACTCCAGTGATGTCCAAAGTGACTGTCCAGGCAGAAAAAGAGAAAATCTTTTGTGTAACTCCTCTCTCTTTCGGTATAATGTAATGCATAGGCCACAACGGAATTTAGTGAGCACCAACTGCATTGCAGAAAGCAAATTAAAATCTTTGCTCTTCCAATTAATCTTTAAAACAACAAGCTGCTCCAAATCAGCTCACTGTCCTGCTGCACAACACTGGGACATGGGTGTGGGAAGGGCTCCAGCTCACTGCACGTACAGCCCCATCAACCACCTGGTGTTCAGCACCCAGTGCCTATCAGGGCTTTGGAAATGCTCACACAAACCAAAGCAGGAACCTTTGAAATGGGCGATGTAGTCAGTTTCTTTGGAAAAGGGGAATTGGTTGTCACTTCTTAACCTGCACCAAGACGAAACCATGTGAATTAGCTCTCTTTTAGATCAAACACCTTGGTTAATTAGTTCCAGCATGCCAATCCTCCGGCCTGGCAGTGATGGGAACTCCAGAGGTGGATAACAGCAGTCATTTGCCAGTGAGAAGGTCAGCTGCTTCAAAGGAAAAAGTACTTTTTTTCTCCAGACAAGGCACTGAAATACTATTAAAATCCCACCTTAGAAAGCTACTGCAGGGTGAGATACTCTGATTCAGAAGAGCCAGTTTCCCTCCACTGACTGCAAAGGGACTTCAGATTTGGAGCTTACATTTGATCAAGGTGAAGCTCACATCTTCACAGGAGAGCACTGCCCCAAAGCTTGGAGTCCCACAGGCTATGGGAGCCTGTCTCTCATGTAAAGACACTTCTTTATAGTCTCAAGCCATATTTCAAAATAAACTCCTAATGTTGGTTTATCCCCCAATCCACAGAACTGAATCAGAATTCAAAAGGCCATTCCAAAAATCCTCATTTGCCTGCCACTTAGCTTGGACAGGCACCTCTACAGAGGTTCTTCTCCAACGCAGCAGCAGTGCTGGAGGTGGGCAGACTTCATCTCACATCCCAGCACATTTGGCAAGGAAGTATGAAAAGGATGAAAAGGGGAAACATTTTGTCTGTGCCTGTTTGCGTCCATGGGAACTGTGGGTATAAGCAAGTCGTTTATCCTCCTCAAGCTTCCTGTGGCCACTTGCAACCAGAGAGTTTGGCAGATGACAACAAAATGAGCACAGGGCAGATCAGACTCCAGGGCACTGTTATGTGCACAGCACAGCTCAGCACGGTCTGCAGAGCAATACCACATTCAGAAGGAATAAAAAAGCTGAAGAAATAGCTCATCAAGCTGAGAAAAGGGGTGACAGACAAAATGAATGTCACTTTGCAAAGGCCATTTCTTCTCCTGCCACCCCCACAAATGAGCTCCAAAACTGATGCAAGCAGTAGTAACAATTTCTAAAGCAGGCAGCAGCTCTGGCCCTTGCAAAGATGGGTCAGAGAATGGAAATCTGAGATGGATGCAACCATTATATACTCAGTACTCCCTAAGGTATTTGTGCAAGCATTTTTTTTTTCTTTCATATGTCCTCTTTTTCGTCAGCAAAGAAGACTTCTTATTTTCAGGATTAAGTGCAATTCTTGTCAGATAGTTTTTCAGCAGGAAATGAAATTTTTAGTTGTGGTTGTTCAGTTCTATTTTTCCTCTAAAAGCGATTGTTTCCCAGACTAAATTTCAACTTTTCATCTAAAAAAAAATTCTTAAACCCATAGCATTTTAGTGGGTTTGGTCCAAATCCAGCTCAAATTCAGTATACTTTTAATATTATTCTCTCTGAGTTGGGCTAACCTATTTCAAGCCACCTCTTCCCCAGTGTAAGGTGGCTTCCAATGTAGAGAGACACCAAGGCACCCTGGGATCTGTGGCATGGCAGGGTTGTCTGACCCCAATGGAAAAGTGAGACATCACAGCTTCAGCAGTATGTCTTTAACCAGACCATAATTCCCAGGAGGCACCAACATGCTGTGCCACAAACCAGAGCTATCATTTGCAGCTGAAAATAGTCACATTTTGATTTTTCACACCTAGTGAGGTCCTCTAGAGGGAAGATGATGCAGTCCCATGTAAGGACATGCGTCCCTTGTGTAATACAGTGAAATGTTTGAGTTGGTCCTGCTGGAGTGACCTTGTTTAAGGTCATTGGCGGTGGAGCAGAGGAGGGGAGGGAAACATATCTGCTCACAGTAGAGATCATCCCAGGTCAGCTGCAGGGGCTTAGGGAGGAAAATGGGCAGGAAGTGAATGCTGACTGAAGAGGCTGCAGTGAAGTGCCTCACACGATGAAGATGTGGCCACCAGCGAGGATCTTGCATGACGAGCCATCAGACCTCTCCCTGCTGCAGGGCTTCTCTTCCCATTCTCTCTGTACTGCTGCAAGCATCCTGCTCTCCCAGTGAAAACCTTTGTCATCCATTTGGGACTTCCATACAGATCATCACTGAAATCCCAGTGTGCTGCTCAGCTCAAGGGTAAAAGTCTGCACACACTCACTGCTCCTCAGAGACTGCGCACGCACCCTGCCAAGGCAAAATGCAGAACACCAGGATTACTTCTGGCTCCAGGTCCTACACATGGCAGCAGAAAGTTTCACCTTTCCACTGCAAGATTTCATTTCCTGTGCCAAGCCCGTGACAGACGCCACGTCAAACCTCTAAATTCTCCTTTAGGAGCTTTCCTAAAAAAAAAAAAGGTGCCATTTCTACGAGGTAGGAAGCTACAGACTGCTGCTGTCTGGTTTGCTGTGTGTATATTTTTGAAACTGAATGAAAAATGTTCTGGATGGATACAGAGTAACAATATGTAAGCCCGAGGCATCAGATGGTTAGAAAGCTGTATTCTGTGTGTGTGCACAGATGTAATTCACTGCAAGGAATATGTGACACCACACAGCAGTTCAAAGTAGCAGGCTGGTACTAATTACTATGCTCTTAATGACTTCATCCATCAAACCGTAACATATTCTATAATTATACAACTCAGCCATATGACAACCAAATGCCCAGCCACTCTTTCATGGGAGATGGTTACACAGCAAAATCCTCTGTTGATTACAAGCAGAAAACTTCAAAAATAAGTGCACTTTAAGTCATCTGAGCCCTCAGAATTGTTTTATTGTACCCTTTTGTGAGGGGGGAAAAAGGTGAAACATTGGGGGTTTGTGAGGAGAGAGGTTGCACACAGATAAGGCAGAGAGGCTCTGGTGGGGTTTGCCATTTTTCATGCAGTTCTGGAATGTCCACAGCCTGTGACTTGGACCTCTTCAGGACACGAAGCAGACATTCCTTGGCCTAAGAGAGTTGTGTTTCCCTACAAGGACAGCTCAGTGGTGTGAGTAGCACCATGCTGCAGCCAGGACAGCTGTCCCACAGGCCAGCTGTGGCCTCAGCATCTTCAGATGGCACAGTAGTGGGCAAGATGAAGTTTGTCTGTGACAGATCCTGAAATTCCCTGCAGCTGTGTCAGGGCTTTCCCAGGGCCTGGGCACCATCACTGTTCACACCACCTCCATCTGCATGAGTGCATCCCATGCCTTGGCTCTTTCCCTCTCTGATATGATCACACTTAGCACATCTACCATCAACAGCCACCCTCGTCCCCAGCAAAACAACACACTCCAGTGCACACACTTCTCCCCTGGGCAGAGGGCATGAGATTAAACTCTGCAACAGATCCTGTTCTCACTGCTGCCTGAACTATGAAAAGGTGCTAGAGCAGAGGAAAGCAGGTCTTGGCCCCCAGTTTTCTGCAGTCTTTACTTCATTCTCTCACGAGATCCAGTCCCTTCATCACTTCTGCCCACACAGTAACACCCTGCTCAGTAGTGCAGCATAGATGGAGGTAAGTATAGTTCATCCACTCATTATTTGTACAATGCTGACCTCACCCATTTCCTGTACACATCAAAAAAGTGAATTTCCCACATTTTCATTTGCCATTTCACCACCGCTTTTCTTCCAGAATTGCTGTGGAGGGTGTTATACACCAACATAAACAATAAAACTACAGATAATACAGAATTTATCAGGATGATCTATTTATTTCCAAAGCTAATGAACCGTGAAGTTAACATTGCACAGATACCCTGCCACAGACACCTGCAAGCCCTGGAGCTGAGTGCTGGCTGGCTGATGGAGGCTGTGGTGGGTCTGGATGCACTGAGCTCTCCTGTCCTCTATCCATCACAACAAAGCAGGTGGTTTGTTCCCACTTTTCAAGCCTAACTTGCATGTCAGATCCAGCAGGCTAATCTAGAGTTCCTTTGCAGAGCTCAATGAGGGAGCACTGAATAGGTGAGCCAGCTACCTCTCCTGTGTAGCACTAAGCCATGGACTACATGTGCTCGTTTGCAAGATGTACTGGCACAGGGATGTAAAGCATCATCTTTATTAAATAGCATGAGAAAACAACAGGTGTAGAAAAAAATGGTCAGGAGAGGGCCAGAATGCGTCAGATTGTTTTTTATATCTCAGCTCAGCAGAAAATTACTGACCTTCAGTGACCAGGTTTTGTCCTTAATTTGAGAGATTCAGCTTCTGGGAAGGTATGACACAGACCAGTCAGGCAAGCTGATCAGGTAGTCTCCAAGAAGCGTTAAAAAATGCAGCTGTCTTGCAGGATACATAAATCTTCAGCATAATTTATGCCACATATCACCAGGGTCATAGGCACTAGTTCAACAAATTTTATCAATCAATTGCTTACTTTTCCAATCTATGGGTTTTTTACACAGATATCAATGGCTTTTCAGCAGCTTTACCCAGACATCTGCAATCCTGATTCAGAGATGCAAGTTCCTCATCACACAGAAACAATCAAAAGCTGTATCAGTATAAAACAGAGCTTTATTCCAGGAAAAACAGGAAAAAATATATTGTCATAAAAATGTACAGTGCTTGCTCCTGTTAGAGTTTCCTAAATCTTCAGAGTATTTCACAATTTAACTATTAGCATAAAACTTGCACTTCATAAGTCTAGAAACAAAAATTTTAAGTGTCTCTATTCTAGCAGTAGATAGTGGGAGTGCTTATAAGGCTTTCTTGCAAGATTGATATAAGAATTCTACTAAATCAGTTCTTACATTTTTGCTAAGTGTGACAAGGCCCAATACTCATCTTGGTGGCATTTCTGCACTGATGTACGTATGACACAAGGGCTTCAGAGTGCTGTCACTGTGCTTTCCTTTCCTACCTCCGTGTGTCCTCTGGCAGCATTAACTGCAGAACCTCTTGGAGCTCCTTGACCACAGCAACCATACCCTGCTTCACTGCCACATCTCCTCTTGTCTCCTGGCTTTCTGGAGCTTCATCAGGATGGTTGCACATCCCAGGCCTCTTCTCCTTCTGACTGCCAGGTATTTTCTGTGGTTGTGAGGCACAGAGGCTGTTGGAGCTCTGTTACCAGAAGGGTCTTGTAGCACCTTGGTTTTGTCTACAGAGTCTAAAGCCACTACACAGTTTGCTTATGGCTCTTCCGGTTAAAACATGTAGGGCAGCACAGGCATCTCATGGAGCTGTTGTAAAGATCTCATAATGAAATAACATCTCAAAAATATTTCCTTCTTTTTTCCGCGTTTATTTTGCCCCCACCCCAAGCCATGCCCTACACAGAACAGGGCACTTCTTGAGCCCCATCCTTTGCTATCTGTGAAGTGGCCATTTATTGCCGCATGGCAATGCCTGCCCCATCATTTGCTGTCTGTCAAGTGGCCATTTGTTGCCACATGCCAGTGCCTGCCTGTAGCAACTTCTCACTCCTGTACCCACAGATCTGCCTTACACGGGATTTTGTCAGAAGTTTAAATGACTGAAGTCAGCATATCTCTCCTCCTACGTACTGTCCTGTTGATGTCACAGAGGAGATCAATACACACAAGCTCAGGAAGAGCTGTTTGCACCTACAGGAGTCAGCATGGTTAACCACAGTGACCTGTTCCTGCACAGCAACAAAGAATTGCCGTCTCACACCAGGCCACAGCCAGCCCAGCAAGGTGACACACTGCCATCCCAGACCGTGCAGTCCAGGCTGTGCTGCCTCTGAAAGGAAGGACACAAGTTGCACTTGCAGTGCATGGAGGCCACTGGCACCTGAGGAGACACTGCCAGGTGTCACCAGCTTCCTCCTGCTTAACTGCAGGTCTGAACCCTCTGAGAAAACTGCATCACTTGCTGTTCTCTCACATGAAGAATTTCACACTTTAATTGGGTTTTTCCTACGTTTATCCTGCACCTTGACTCTTTTCGCATTCTGTGCCTAAGCAGTAGCAACGAGAACAGGGGAGGGTTGCCTTAATACTGCCTCTTTTCTGCCTGTGCCAACTCACTAGAGCCATGTGCTCTGTCTGATGGTTTGCACTAGGCCAGCACAGCCAGGAGTTCACTGCTATGTGGTTTTTGACATGGAAGGAAATGGATAAGGTCAAGATCTCCATCAGCCAGTGGTTTATATTTCATATTGTGCCATGGGGTTGGTTTTAACTCTCCCTAAGGCCTTATACACTGTTGAAAATTATATTGCACTGCCACCTCTTTAGCTGACCCTGGCAACAGGCTGGGCACAAATTACATTCTGCAGCTCCCCAGACATAGTCTGTGTCACTCAAAGCCTTGCAGGTTGTTCAGCTCTCCCAGCATTTTCCTCTTGTCTCTGCCAATTGCTCATCCATGTCCTGCCTTTACCTCAACCAGTGCTCATTGGGCTCATTTACTTCTACTCTCATTTTCTAATGAATAGATGAACAGAAAGAGGAAAGTGGTCATAGAAGGTCCCTCTAGCTAAATATTCTTTATTGCTCCCATTCCAAAAAGCCCAATTTATCCTGGGAGTTTTCACAGCTTGCTTTGGTGGAGTTTGAGTTCATTTGTTTCATAAATCATTAATCCAGGCTAGTAAGACCCTCTGTCTCTAAGGAAAGCAGCACACAGTTCCTCCTGAGACTGCTGCCCTCCACTGAGTTTTTTTTTATCTGAAAAAAATAAAAAAGGAGGAAAAGAGTTTCAAAGAAGAGACTGCTACTGGGAAGGCACCAAGATAAAAAAAAAAGGAAGACCAAGGACAACTGGAAAGAATTACCTCATCCTGCATCCTGCATGTGTCATCCCTCTCCACACCTCACTTCTTGTTACCAGCTCCACACCAACCTTTTCCGCTTGCTCCCAGCACCAGTCACTGCCTCCATTTCTCTGGCATGGAACCCACTTGCACTCAACATTTTTATATTTTTCCTAAATCAACCAACAAGTCTTCCCCCAAAGAGCCCACGAGGACACACATTGTTAAGGACATTTCTCAGTTCCCAATGTCTTCCCAAGGAACCCACAAACACTTTCTGCCCAGGTTCATAGCAAGCAGTCAGAAGAGTATAGAAATTGTGAAGTAAGCTGGAAATCCATGAACTGGACCAGGAGGGTGAAAGATGACTCATTAGTCAAACTGGATATAGTTCTCTTTGCTTTTCAAAAAGGAGATTAGTGGGAGTGCTCTCAACACTTTCAGTCAGTCTTAAAGAAGGGCATAATGACATTACATCAGCCACATGTTTACTTTATTTTCATTATCACTACCCAAAGAATAGTTAATCACACACGAGAAGACTATGTCAGAGAGAAATCATCTTCTATTAAAAGCCTGTTTCATAATAGGTGACTGTATTATCTTTCCTGCCTTTGGGAAATGGTGAAAAGGAGACTCATCACCAGCCACACTGTCTCCAGCATGACAGGTCAATGTACAGGTGGTATTTCACTCCACTTAGCAGAAAATTATATTCCTCTCTAACAGAGAAGGACATGAAAGAACTTTGGAGGAAGTTCATGGAATGCCAGGCAATGATATCATGGCTCCAAGAGAGGGGCATTTTTAAGACTAAAAACAATAGACCCCAAGAGTCAAAAATCACTTAGCAATCTGCCTTGCTTCCACCTTGGAAGCTCTTGTTCTTGGTCCACAGGCCATTCCTTCTTTCCTTGCCTTCACTCCACAATGGCATCTCCTCTCTGTCCTCTCCCTTGAAGACACAAAGCCCCATCAGATTGTGCAGGACTAGAAGGAAGTATGTGGTCTGTAACTAGTGCTCTCTGTTTTCAAAAGTCATTTTAAGGACCTTAGTGGGTGTCCTGCACTTTAGAAAATGGTTCCTTTCAGAGTAATTCAAACAGGAAATTGTATCATCCAATGGACCTGGACTGGAGGCTAAGGACCAGCAGACCTGA
This sequence comes from Rhabdornis inornatus, assembly GCA_013397075.1. Lineage (NCBI taxonomy): Eukaryota > Metazoa > Chordata > Aves > Passeriformes > Rhabdornithidae > Rhabdornis > Rhabdornis inornatus. Next base: position 1,609,685 of record VWZS01009922.1, read on the forward strand.
ACTTCACAATTAGTTTACTAATTACCAAGCATCAACTCTGGAGCCCAGTTTCTTTGTCTGAAAACTGTGAGTCATGACTTTATGTGTTCAAAATGCTTAGAGTGCTGTTAATAAAAGGTGATATTAGGGAAGCATTTGCTGTTCTTACATCCAAATCCACTCCCCCAAACCAAGCATTTCTTTCAAATTAACATATTTTCTAGACTTCATTGAGTAACACTTTGGAGTGGGTTAGTAGGGAGCTTGACAAGAAGAAAGCAGAGAACCTACTGCCATAAAACACAGCAGGAGAAAAGAGGGTATGTGCTCTTTTTGGTTTTTTTCTTCCTCAGTTACTTATGGAAAAATGTGGGGTGGTGTGCAGAGGATCTGAGGAGAGAAAAAAGTCATCATGAAATGACAATACTCCTGAACAGGAATAGCACTGTGGTATTTTATTTAATCAAAGCTGTAGGCAAATGCAGATTCAGAAGAAATAGGAACCACAGAGACTTGATTTGGTTTTGAAAATTTTAAAGCCCTTGCTGGCAAATAAGTTTGGGGGCTGAGTTGGTTGGGTTTTTTTCGTTTGGAGTTTTTCTTTCAGGCATTAGCTTGGTCTCACAATCAGTGCATGGTAAAAATTATTGCTGAAGGATCTCAGCTCTGGCTTCTTGGGTTTTACAAGGATAATGCCTAAATGAGGAGCTGTGTGCTGTGACAAATGCCTCGTGCACACCAGCTGACTTAGAAAAGGTGACTTGGAATTTTTCAAGTTCAGTATTTTTATTCTTTTTACAGTTCTCTGTTCTTATCTCCTCCCCCTCAGCATATTTCCTGTTTCCTCATCCTGTAATGGTTATGTACAGTCAAACAGTGGATCAAACACCTTTTGAGCTGTTGTTGTCAAGTTTCATTAACATTTCTCAGATCATTTCCTGTTTTGATACTGATACCCCGTCAAAGTCTGCACAAGTGGGCAATATGGATGATCAATACCTCCCCTGAACTGCTGGCAGATCATTCTCTTCATAAAGCATCATCCATTCCCAAACCTATTAAAATGTTGGTGCTGCAGCCATAAACTTAGTAGACATTGAAGGAAACATGTTCCCCACCAATAGAACTCAGCCAGCTTTGAGAGAGATCTAATAAACTTTTAATATATAAATATAGCAGGACTGAACATGGACCTAGGCCAGGCAGTAGCAAAAGAATTTGCAAGTGCCTGAAAACACAGGGGAGGTGCATGGTGGTAGAAAGATGTTTCTCATCCTGGTGTAGGCATGATGCCTCCCACAAAAAAAAAAAAAAAGACCAGAACATGCCATTTTGTTTGTGCAGGCTGCAGCTCCTCAATACCAAGTCCCATTTCTGAGGTTACACTTCCAGTAGTGCCGTGTCCCAAAGAGCAATGGAGATGGGCACTAATAAATTTAAGAGAAAAAATAAGGTTTCCACTGACTTCAAAGCCATAACTGCAAGAACAAACAAGCCTTTTGCTTGCAAACATCGAGGTCTACAAGCACAATACTCGGCATGCAAGATGCCCCAGTCTATGAGCATGCAATGCCATAGTAAAACTGATTGACTAAGTCAGCACCAAGCAGTGACTTTATGGAGGTTTTTACATTGCTTTCCCATGTAATCCCCCTGCAAAATACAGCAATATTTTGCTACAGAAATAAAAAATATGTGTGTCAGTAGGAAGAAACAAATCTAGTGCTCTTTGTTAGCCAGCAATATTAAAAGCAGCGGACACATCAAGGCACATTCAGAATATGTCAGACAGTGACTGAAAGCAGTAGGGAAAAAAGCCTGTGTTCTCCCACATCAAGCTTCAACAGGGTTTGAGGGAGGGGAGTGGAACTTTAAATGGTTTGAGGATTAAAAAGAAGCCAAATCACAAGAGAAAGCCATTTCAGATGCAGTATATTTGTGTTTCTAACCAAAAGTCTGTGTTAAAAAAAAAGGAACAGAGAAGTGTTTTTTTCACAATTTTCTCTTTGGTGTTTTGCTAAGTCTGTTACTTCACAGGATGTTCTATTGTCTTCACTGCCACTATGCACAGAAATATCCTGCAAGCCACTGTGGGCTCTGATACAGCGTCTGGGGACATGAAAGAAGTGTTTTGCTTTTAATGCCAACAGACTGAAAATCAATATTTCAGAGCTTTGCCACCCACACCTGGCAGGCAACCTTCCCGGTTCAATGAGATTTAAATGTTAAGGAGAAAAGCCAGTAAGTCCACTGCATCCAACTGCAGGCTGGTGTTTGTCAGACTCCTGAAATCTGCTTCCTAAAGAAATCCCAAGATTCAATTCATAATTGTGCTCTTTTTTGGTGCTTTCTATGAACTGGGGGGGAGGGGGGGAGGGTGGAAAGAGGATCAGTGACTTTTCAAGCTTTTATTTACCCTGCTGGAGCCAATCTATTTTACAAAAAATATTCACAGCCAGAGTTACTGTGCAGTCATTTCCAGGACTACAAGAAAAAGCAGCAAAGTTTTTTTGGGAAAGTTGTCAGCACAGACCTGGGACTCCACCAAGATGTGCAGCAATCATGTCTTTGCTCCAGTAACCCAAAACGAAAACCCAGCATCAGAGAAATCATCATAGAAATCAAGATCCCTTTTTTCTCCATAACTCAGTAGGACTTGGATTTCCCCATTCCCCAAGAAGCAAGGTCCTGAAGCAGTGGTAGGTAGGAATGGGAAAGAGTTGATGTCCAAAGATGTGGGATTGCAAGAGAAGGAGCAGACTTAGGGTGACTTACCTCCATTGAGACCTTTGGCCACCATCTGTCTGCACATTCATAGGAAAGAGCAGCTGAGGTTAAAGTGGGCATTTCCACCTGGGTGGCTTTGGGAAGGTAAGAACAGGAAACCTTGCTCACATAAGGCTCTCTCTGGAACCAAAACCAAAAGGGCCTTGTGAAAAATAACTTCAAGACCCCCTTGAAGATCCAAATCTACCTCCATGGACATGTCCTTTCCCCTACCAACTGGCCTATGGGCTGGCTGGGATGAATCCTTCCCCAGGGTGCGGGACCCTGAAAGGGCCAGGCTGGGCAGCCCAAGAGGAAGTTCAGGAACCCCTTGATTCTTGGAGACACCAGGATGCAAAGGAGACGGGGCGGGGGCTTCTGGAAATCCTATGTCTGAGAGCTAACTCAGACCTCTGCACTAACAATAGAGTTACCATACCTCATTTCACTGTGGAAAGGAGCCAGCCTGACTGGAAGAGCAAATTATAGAGAATACCATCTGTCACCACCTAGACCCATCCATTACCATCATGCAAATGTGCTTCTCCTCATGCAAATCTGCCCTGGAGCACACTCTCTCACAAGCATCCCCACCAGTCCACTGACCCTGATTTCCACACCACCTCCAAGTATTAAAGCTTTCTTAGCTTGTGGCAGGTCTTTTTCCAGAAGCCACCTGGCTCAACATGTTCCTGCAGCCACAGAGCCATCCCTCACCTGCAGCAGACCCCATGGCAGAGCGGGGTGTGCAAATCTCTCCCTCCCCAGTATTTGAACCCAGTATAGGGTTTGCCTCAGCTTTCAAAGGCCTGTGATGCTCAGTGTTTTGCAGATGACTGGTGGTGTGTATCCCAGAAGAGCTGCTGGACTTGTCTGCTTGCCCTTCTCCCTGGCCATGCCATGTACACTACAGCACACTCCAGTTTGGAACACTGAAGGTACAACAAATCTCTCAAAGAGAAGTGAAATGAGCCAAAGTGCCAAAATAAGAACTCTGTGTGAGCGTGGTTGCACCCAGCTTTGAGGCAGTTAGGTCTGGCAAGGAGGGGTTAAAGGTATGGGTGGAGGTTAGTCCATGTCATGAAATGTCAGTAAGCTTTTTATACAACCACCAGAAAAACTCTTTTTGGGTTTTTTTTTGACACCTACGGAGTCTTATACGTTGTCTTTTAGATGCCCCAAAAATTCCCCTTAGCACTTTTATCATTCAGCATCACTCCAGAGTTTAGTCAGCCAAACCATACCCTTTCCCAGTGTTAGATAAACTGCATCTTGAAAACAGCACAGACACTAATATCACATCGTCCTAGAGCTGAGCCACATGAAATCTCTATCCTGTTTTTCTACAGAGATGAGTAAGATTTTCCTGTGTAATTAATATATAATATCTTTCTGTGCATTTGTGTAAATATATAGAGCAAAGATACCACTGCAAAGATAACAATTTGCCAAAGTGCTTTTTGCATTCTTTCAAATGTGGTTGTTTTACTTGCAGTTTACTGCACTTTAGTCATGTTTTGACATTTGAAGAATTTTCACTGAAAACAGACCATGTACCAATAACAGAATCAAAAACTCATAGTAATAAGGAGCAGCAGTAAACAACAGATGCACTATTTATTGCATGCGTTTATTATGTATTAATGGAATAGAGTATTTAAGTAAAATCGTAGTACTTCTAGTGTTGAATTAATGAGGCTAAAATACATTATTTAAGTAACTTGCACATATTTAACAGAAATAATAATTATCAGTGATACATATTTTTGGACAGATTTTGCCATTTTTAGACATATCACTTTCTTAAAGACAAAACTACTTCTCTAAGTCCCTCATAATGTGAGAAAGGCTGCAAATTCTCTAATAACACCAAGAAAAAAAAATAAATTAACAGAAATGATTGAAAGAAGCCCATTATTGTCAGAACTGCAAAGAATTGGGAATTTTGCCTGCTTGGGATTCAGTCCTTATTTAATAATTCGGCAATTATTTTTAAATTATCAAGCAGATCAAAATATTCAATTTATCAAGGGTTTTTACAGAATAAGAGTTTCTTCATGATAAGCTGAGAAATGGGGACTTGTGAAACAGCATTTTCTTGAGAAAAAAAACACAGGGAAAAATTAATGAGTCACTGATTTGTGAGCAACAAACAGGGGGCATGGAAAGACCAGACTATGCCTAAAATATGGAAAACCAGCCCTACCTACACTTGTTTAGTTTGGACAGGAGACATTTTTTCAAATGCATTCATTTTTAGTGGGAGGCTTTTCATGTTACTTTTCCTCAGACTCTCCCAGAAATGTAACGCTTCTGCTCTTTTGCAGGGGTAGGAATGGTTTTTATGCACCACCTGAAGCACTGGAGCAGGGAAGGTGACAGGGTGACAGGGAGGCTGTTGGCTGCCTGACATGACCAAGCCATGCTCACACAGAAAAACGTTAACTCGGCTCCACTTCTTTGAGCACGCCTAGCACAGGCTTTCCTCCTCTTCCTTCCCCCTTTTAGCCACCCTTGTGCCTGCCAGCTTGAAGTTTTCGTATTCAAAACAAGGCTGCTTGCAATTGCAGCTGCATCTGCAGTAACCGTGACACCTGCTCCCAGCAGTGCCAGCCCTTTGCCTTCTGTCCTTTGGGCAGCCTTCTGCAACGCTGTACACCTCCAGCTTATATTTATCAGTAATATATTTATATTTACTAACTGTAGGGCACATTGAGGTGGCACAGTTTACTAAGCACAGCTTTCTGCTTTGCTCTAAAATCTGAGCAATTACAGCAAGGAAAACAATTCAGCAACATACCATTGACTTGGTCCTTACCCTCTGTTCCCACCTTTTTAGGATTCTTTTAATTTCTGAACAGACTCAGGCACAAAACCACCTGTGTGCCCTCTGGCTGCAACCCATGTGTGCCAGCAGGTCACCATGTCCCATGGCACGCTTGGCTGGGAACGCCCCACCAAGGGCATGTTCAGGCATGAAGTCTGACCAGACAGGCCAGAGGAGTATGATGTGGAAGGGAAAAGGGAAAGGGCATTTCCCAGGAAAGGCTTGGCACTTTGACTTTTTGCCAGCTTTGCTTTGAATAATTAGCAATGCTCGGGAATGTAGGCTGTGCTGTCAGTAGGGTGTTGTCTCGTTACACACTCCGAGGTTGTCTCCACATCTGCCAGCAGTATCCAAAATCCCAATGTGAAGTGCTGGTCTCTCACACAGCACGGGGCTGTGGCCCCTCTGTGAGGCCAGACCCTGCCCAAGGGCTGGGCAAAAGGGCAGAGCTCTGCAGGCAGGGCAGCCAGCAGGGAGTAGGCAGGCACATGGAGCACCCACCGCCCTCATGGCACCAGCACCTGTTGTCTCATCTGACAAACTTTGCCTTTTGTGCAGAAAGGTCAAATTCAGAGGCTAAAGCAAAAAACCCCCCATCATTTATTTCAGAAACACATTTCTAAATGTTTCCTATTTAGAAAGCATTTAAGTGTTTCCTAAATAGGAAATTTAAATGCTCCCCCACCTCAGCAGAGCCCTATCTTCAGAATACGGGTGTGAGGAGAGGTCCCTGCAATCACAGGCACAACACAAATGTCTTCTCAATGAACAGCATCTGCCCTACTTGCACCACACTGTCACACAGTCAGAAGTGTCTGTGTCATACAGAAACTAGGTTAAATGGAAAGGGTGTAGCTCTGTGAATCTTAATTTCAGCATTGTTTTGTACCTTCTAGGTCAGGAGATGAAGGTTTTTACCCATTCTTGTACAGATCAGAGTAGGTCCATAGGAGGTTTGCCTGAGCAAGAGCTAAGGCAGGAAATAGGGATTTGAGCCGGCTGCTGTAAGGGAAAAAGACATCATCCTGAAAAATAAGCCTCATCAGCCTCCAGGTGCTACTGTGTGTGCATGTTTTATTATTTTTTTAGCTGCCCAGCTGAACCCAGCCTTCCCAAAGGATGCATCGGAATGTCAAGCTGTGAAGCTGCTGATATCCCATCTTTCTAACTACTCCAAGTCTCCCTGTCAAAATAATAAATACTTGAAATGATAAACAAGTTAGCACATTGTGCTGGGGGCAGGCGATTCCCCTGCTGGTATGGACACACTCCCCATCCCTTGCCCTCAACTCTCACATGTCCTCTCTGCCCAGGGACAGGGACCACTTTCCCAAAAGCTGCTATTTGCAACCTCCGGGGACAAGACACACACTGACATTAAAAAATACTGTAGTGTTGGAATATGTGGGAGAGCCATGAGCAACCTGAAGCATAACGCTGGACAGGTTACTCATGACTAACTCCTACATGCACCACATCTTATTCTGCAAACATAGGGCAGGGCCCCAGGCTCTGCTTTCACAAGCAGTTCAGCTCACCAAGAGTGAGAAAGTCTGCTTTACTCCTCCTGGCAACAAATCAGTACACAGCTTTCCCAGGTGATGCCATACCTTCCATGCTTTCAGCAATTGCCATTTACACTGGGAGAGAAGGACAAAAGGGCTCATGCAGTCCTGAGCTTGTCTTTAAAGGGGATATTGACCTTAAAAGGTGATCTAAAGTTTACCTAAACAAAATTTCATCTGTAAGACAACAGGACATATTCTCCCAACAAACGTTCAGGTGGTGGACATGAGTCGAGTCAGTAAGTTGGCTTACACTGTCTGTTAAATCAGGTTTTACTACAGGTAAGATATTAAATGCTGCTTATTCATACTGAATGCCAATGACATTGTGCTGCAGTATGTGTTTTTCTATATGTATCGATAATGTCGCCATCAGCACCAATTGTGGTTTTTATGGCCTGGGTTACAGCTTGTCTTTATTTTCCTCCTCCAAACTGTGCTCAGAGTAGTACTGACTACTGAAAAACAAGCCCATTAGCAGATTCAGAACATTCTCTCATCTCTGTACCTTCTTTTCCTTCCTGGAAACCTCCTGCTAAAACGCTGCTTAATACATCTAGAGAACAAGAGGAAATCAACATCATTCAATTATGTTTTAAGCCCAAATACCAACCAAAATGATTCTGCAATATTAAAAATTATGTTTACAATGTGATAACGGTGTTTTCTCAATGTGAATGGCAATCATAAAAGCAAACACCTTTGGTCATGTCTACTGAGCACAGCTTAAGGTATTGGTCCTGGGGGAGCACGAGTACTCCCATGCTCAGCAGAGAAGCCCTGGTATAACATATCCACTGACCTGCACTTGAACCTACCACTTGCTGTTTTCCTCTTATAATCTAAATCTGGAAATGTGCTGTCTGGTCAGTAGCGTACTACCAAATCATTCAGCGAAATGCTCTGGATGCCATAAAAGCGTGCCTGTGCTTGCAGCGCCATAGCAAACAAACTTGTAAAATATAGCCCGAGCACGGCTCGCAGCCACTGGCACCGCAGCCGGCACATGTGCTGCTGTGAGGGAGGCACCTTTGTAATGCAGCCAGGCAGCAGCTGTGTGCATTGCAGACATTGTGGGTGGGTGGCTGTCTGCGAGCTCAGCAGCTGTCCCCGCCAGCGCCCGGCCTCCCTGGAGAGCGCCATGCATCGCTCAGCACAGACCAACTTTGGAGCACCCCGTGAGAGCAGTGCTGCTGCTCACACCCATCCTCCTCGGTGGAGTTTTGAGGTCCTCCCCAGGCACAGGGAGAGCCTGGTCATGATCAGTCAGGGTTCAGCTCTAAGTAACTTGATCAGCTGCTGTGTCCATCTTCACAAAAAATGACTGCAGACACCGATTGTTTGGTGGATATATTTGTGTTAAAAAATACCAGGCAGTAAACTGCAGCTTTGTAATTTTGCTTGTTTTTATTCCCCATCCCTCAAGTTCAGTCAAATCCATGCATTTTGGTGAGCCTGAATGTTTGCTGCCTTTCAGTAAATCCCCTGTGTGGACCCTGGTTGCACTAAAGTCATACACATGTTCATGACTGCAGCTTTTGTAAAGGTTACAATTAATCCTTCCATAAACCTTCTTACCTTATGCCATTGAGTGAGAAAAGCAGCCCTTAGTTTTTGTTACCCAAAGAAGTTCAAAAGCCTTCATTTCCAAGTCTACTTGATCTGCCATGAGTGGAAGGATGATCTCGGCCACATTTGTAGAAGATCCTGGCTTGTGGTGTGAGGGGGCTGGGGCAGGCCAGCATCTCAGAAACCTGAACCTCCAGAACTGCATCTTCTCACTGAAATCCAGAAACTGCTGCAGCATCTGTAGAGGCTACCAAATGATTGGATGGCAGTGAACCCCAAGGATAATGGCAGTCAGAGAGAGCAAAGTGCATGACCTCACCTAAAACTGCTTGAAATCACTCTGCATCTTTCTATTGACTTCAGTAATCTTTGCCTCCCTCCCTGAATGAGTAACAAGGATCCCCACAGATTAGGCAAGTGAGAGGCATGAACAGACAGCAGTAACAGCTTTGAAAGTGCTTACTTATATTTAGACACTTTTAACTTTCTACAGAAGTCTGACAGTCTCCATGAGTCGTCACTCATGGGTTGGCTTCTAGGGTGTTTTCCAGTTTCGCAGCAGAATCCCTACTAGCCATTATAATTGATCCTGTGAGCACAGCATATTTTTCACTGTGAAGTGAGGGTTTTTCAGGCTGTATTTTACACTGACACTTGAATAACATCAAGCAAACTGCTGACTCTTTTTAAGCTGCAATGTGTCACTTAGAAAGCCTTTAAGCTGGATCATACACTTTGTTCATTCTGATTAAAACAGTGGAGTTTTTAAAGCTGCACAATATACAGGAAAGCACCAAATGTGCAAGCAAAACGTGTTTTTTCCTTCCCAGGGTAACTGGTGAGCTCTACTGGATTTTGCATCCTGGTGGTTTGCTCTGGCCACTGAGGCAGGGCTGTGGCCCTTGGTGGAAGAGGGGCTGGCAGGGCTGGACACGTAGACATCTGAATCTTCAGGACTATTTGGGGAATGCACAATACATGAATGTGGAGGCTGATTTTAAAAGCAGCATCTTCCTTGCAACTGCCATTATGGAAGCTCCAGGTCAGAACACAGGGAAGCACAATGATGCAACTGAAGGCTAAAGCAGCTTCAGTGCAGGGCTGGGAAACCATAGGTCTAAACCCTTCTGCAACATCTGACTAAAAAAAGGGAAGAGAACTTCTTACAGGCTTGATGTCATACTGAAGGGGATTTTTCTAGGCTTGGAAGAGCAGGGGAAGATGCAAAAATGAATAGGACTTTCTAGGACTTTTAAAAATCCTTCTCTGACTTCTTTTTTTTTTTTTCCCACATCAGAATATTAATTTCTTCTTTCCTCTCTCTTCATATGGCAAAGCAGCTCTGCCGCCCCCAGGAAGAGCAAGGCACAGGTTAGGTATTGGAGCCAGTTGGGCAAGCCTTTCTCATTGCCTGGCTGAGGTCCTTTCTCAGTCATGAGTCTGTTCTACCTTACGTAGAAGTGCCTTTTAAAATCAAATTGAAAAGGAGAAAGGAAAATGGAGTTGTTTGAAGGATTTCTGTCCTGCTTGCTCCCTCTGACCTAACAGAGAGGAGATAAGGCAGAAGAGGAAAGCTCAGAGGAGTCTGAGCAGATGCTTTTGTGCTGCCCCAAAGCCCTCTAAGTGCACCAAAGATATCTGAGCCCAGAGCCAGTGGCAGCACAGACACCACAGGTCTCAGCAAGCCTGACATCCTGCACAGCTGTGTGATGCTGGAGTTGCTCCACTTAGATAATAACAGTGAACAAAAAGCACCGGTGCCCACACTTCTCATCAGGCCTCCAGGGCTCAGCAAAGGGGGCACAGGTTCATTTTGGGGACCTCTGTCCCCTGAAGAAACCAACTTACAAGCCAAAGGAGAGGGGTAGATCTGTGGTTTTCAATGAGATCTATGGGCCAATGCCAGAAGAAAACCAAATGATAAATTACATATTGTATGAAATTATCAAATCTTAAGCTTTGTGTTAAGAAGTGTCCAGAAACAGTTATTTTCATTACTCACTGAGGACCATCTATCTAGCAACTGATAGAGTTTGGAAGTTGTTTCATCAGTGCTTGCCAGACACCCACTTCTCTTATCAGACCTTTGCTCCCAGGGAGCACCGGGCTGGGAGAGCCCTCCTATGCTCACAACTTCTTCTTGGATCACAATGACTTCTTTATATTTACAAAATCTTTATTAGCCCCCAGAGGGCTAATAAAGACCAGATAAAGACAAAAGACCATAAAAACGTCCTTAGGAGGTCAGACTAAAGGTCCCTCTAGCCCAATATCCCGTCTCTAAAGCTGACAATGGGGAAGAGTACAGGACTAGGGCAAGCCTATAGTAAAACTACCATGATATACTCTGTCATCCTCCAGTGATTTGGAGGTCAGGGACTTCCTGACCCAGAAATGGTATGTTTGTGTTTGAAGGCAGAGAAGGATTTGAACCTCTATTCCAAGCATTTGAATGCTACAGGAAAAAAACACTTAGCTGGTGAGAGAAATAAAAGTTCAGTATAAATACAAAGCTGGTGGAAGCAGACCAAAAGCTCATTTCAAAGCCCATGACATTATCTCCAAGAACACACCAGCTTTCTGAGGCCAAGAAGCATATTTTAACCTGAGAGGCTCTTACTGCTCAGTATTCCTGAAGCAGCACCCAGCCAGACCTCTTCTTTCTTTCATCTCATCCTCTATGAGAAAACAAGGAGGATGAGGAGCTCTTAGCATGTAGGGCTGGGGCATTTGAAGCCTTCCCCTTCAATAATTCAGTCAAATGCTAAAGGCTCTTCTCAGAATAAATAGCAGGTTATGTAGGTGTTTCTTTGAGGCAGCAGACCAAAAACAATGTCTCATACTGGAATGTGGTGGGCAAGTGAATAATTTACTGGCCAGAGCACAGCTATCCCAGCTGCAGTTAGTGCAAGGAAGTAGTTCAGATGTTGAAGTCAAGGGGTTTATCATGGTAGCCCAGACTCAGGCCAGACCATTGAGCAATGCCTGCACACTTGGCAAGTGTGTGCCAACAGCACCTCGGGACAGACAGCTCCAGCAAAATGCTGCCACATCACAACACTTGGACCCACGTTATGAGGACAGCCACCCCAATGGGTCTCAGCAGCAGCAACAACAAAAACAAGCACAGGTCCCTCTGCTACATGAAAGGCTGCACAAACATTCGTTCCTTTGCAACCTTTCTGCAGGGCCCCGGTGCTCACATGAAAGAACAACGGCACTTCAGACCTACCCCACTTTTCTCTGTCAGCCACCACATCCCCTATTGAAATAATTTCCTGTTTTATTTTTAAGATTGCTGTTGTCATGAGCTGTTGCTGGCATGGGGGTGGGGCTGGGAAGGTGGTGTCTGCCCAGCGAGCACAATAGCCAGCTGTCACCGCCTTCCCAAGGTAGCTTTTACTGTTGCTGCTCTACAAGATGGCATGGTGGCAGAGGGAACACCGTGAGGAGCAGAGAGAATGATGCTTGTCAGTTTGTACCATCTCTCCTGAAAAATCAAGGAAAACAGGCTTGATAGGACCAGCACAAAGAGCAGATTTGATGTTTCAGATCCTTGTGGTGCAAGAATATAAAAGCTGCAAGGGACAAGAGTATCTCTTTGAGGGTGAGTCTTTGTAACTGGAACAGAGATGCAACACAAAAATCCAAATTCTAGTTTGCAAGAGTGGCAGCTGACATAACTATCCCCTCTCCTTATAGCACACATAGCAGAAAAAAAAAAAGGGAAAATTCAAACTGAAAATGGTGCTAAATTATATTGTTAAGCTGCATTATTCCTAATATTACCTTTGCCTCTGGGTCCCAGGGTCATGCTCAGTTTACACTGGGACAAGTCTGTTGGTCCATCATGCCCCCCATGAGGATTTTTTATTTGTCTTAAAAATGTATGTAGCAAGTGGCATAGTTTGAGTGAGATGAGGGTCAGATCAGAAGGCAGAACTGGAATTAGTAACAAACCAGCTGCTGGAAATTATTTCACAGACTCTGGAACAAACTACTCAGTTTCACTAGGGGCCACTGTGCAGCACAGGATCGGCCCTTTCCACAGGGCTGGCGAGAAGGACCAGTCACATCGTGGGCACCACTCGGGAGAGGCGGGAATGTTCTGGTGCAACAAATTGATTTGAGGATAGCTAAGATTTTTTTCTCAAAGGAACTTCTTAAAAATTCACAAGCAATCCTCTTCTGAAGCCAGAGTAACTGCGAAATTTATCTGCCTTTTTTTTTTTTTAATGCCAGAACTCATGTAATTTTCATGGCTGTGAATCAGAACATCTTCATTCTTGTGGCATGTTTTTCACTTTTATGAACACTAATTTCACTACATTTTTAGAGTGGTGACTTTAGCCACAGTGTGGCTGCTGCTAAGTTCCCACGGCTACCAGTAGGACTTTTATGTGGGAAATCTGTGGGCAGCAGGGAGCCTCCCTGTTTGTATCAATATGAACTTCCCAAGAACATCAGACTGACATTTTCTCAGCCCCAGCAAGAGCACACATGCTCTCACTTAGAGCTCTCTTTTCCTAAGCTGAAGGACATGTGTGATCATTTTAATTTCATCAGTTTTCTAGCAGGCCTTTTGCATACACAGAAATGCTGCACAAATGAGGTTTTTTTCCTCTCCAGCCAGCAGAAGCCCAATCCTACAAACTGCTGAGTGCCAGTGGCAAGACCCTGAGGGACTCAAGCAAACACCAGGAGATCCTGGTATGGGGCATCCTTCCAGCTTTCACGCTCCCGGTGTTCTGGAGACCCCCAGTGCTGCAGAGACACCCATGATCCCTCTCCACCATCAGAGACCAGGCTGCCAGCGCTGGCAGGTCATCGCTGGCACAGCCGTCTGCAAGAGTTTCCCAGCCTTTCTCTCAGCGGCTACGCATTCCAGAGATGACCAGACACAAACACATCTCCTGTACTTGCATACTGGAGCACTTTCTGCAGCTGGGTAATGAGTCGAAGAGCACATTAGAAGCATATACATACTGTCTCTCCCAGCTGAAAAAAAAGCTGATCTTTTTTTTCTTTTTTTTTTCTCTCTCAGAACAAAAATGCAGTGGAAGAGCAAAGAGTGAATTGTACGGCTTCAGCTTTCTTAGAGATAATATACTGAGGGGAAAAATTAGTCATAGTGGGACACTGTTCAGTCAACCTTTAGAGAAGCCCACAAATACAACAGGATCACACTTAGTGATCGTATCTAACTATTGCTTCCTATTTGCAGAACTGCAAAGGTTTCAGGTTCATAATCACTAATAAGAGGCATCCATATTTGGGAGTGTAAGGCACTGAGAAGCAGGGAAGCAGAAACAATCAATTGTTTATCACTTTAGTCAAAAAGGCTGATTTCTTTGTCAGTGAGAGACGCTCCAGCTTTGCATAAAGCTGAAGCCAAGAGAAATCCTTAAACCCTGATCCTTCAAAACACTCACAGCTCTCCCTTTCCGATTCAAAGTGTTCAACTCTTTTACGAACCTGTCCTTTGGGAGCTGCTGCAACCTTCAGTCTTTGTACCAGGCTGCAGGTGAAGTCCACAACACACTGTTCTGGACGTATTCCTCAACATCATGCCACACATCCCACATGAAGACAGCAATATTGTGAGATAATGCTGCTATTCAGCTAGCAGTGAGAATGTCAACATATAATTTAGAGGGCTTGAAATGGAAAAGAAAATATAAAGCTGAAGGTAGTTTTTACTGTTGTTGCAGCCAAGATAGTATAGGACTGTAAGTGTGGTGAGGTTTGGAAAGAGTCCATATCTTTCCCAAGACCAACAGACATATTTGAGGGAAAAACAAGATAACCTTCCTCTAGCTCAAAACTGTCACTTCTGGGCTTTAAAGTTCTGCATACTTCACTGCAAAAACCTGGAAACTCTTTTCCCAAGCACAACTGTCTTGCTGCTGTGCTCATCATAGGCTTACAGCAGAAAAAGGAGCATGTGCTCAGCTGCTAAGCACTGCATGGAGTTGTGCTGTCGCTTCATTATCAGAGGGAGCCCTGGGCATGTCAAACACCCACAATCCAGAGTGGCAGTGGGGAGAGAAAAGGTGTCTCCAGCCCATTGCTAAATGGTGTCATGTTTTGGCAGTGCTTTATTTTAAAGGCTCAGGAGAATGAGGGGTTTTTTAAGAGTGGAAGCATTGGAGAGTATACACCAAAATTCAGAACCTGTGAGGCGCACTGGGAAAATTTATCACAGAGGGTTTGTGTACAATGACATCAGGGCAATGTTTTAATACACCTGTTACAAGATGCATTGAGCCATTTGCAATCTCCCTTATTCTCTTTATCTCAGATAATGAGAATGGTAGCACATTCCAGGCCTTTTTCAAACATCTCTCAGTGAAAGTCAGAAAGCAAAACATCTAGAGACACTTTGCTTTCTGACTTTCACTGAAAGATGTTTGAAAAAGGCCTGGAATGTGCCTTTTGACACTACGTAGATCAAATCTCCCAGTGAAAATCCTAACCAAGGGCTAATGCAAGTGCAAGAATGCCAAGAAGATTTCTCTGCTGTCTATAACTTAGGCCTGTTTTGAAGGCAGTGTCAGTGTCTGCATGTGCACATTTGTGTTTTTTCTCTTTGAAAAGCTGCTGAACTCCTTGGCCAGAGAAGCCAAATGTATTAAAAGATCTCAGAGCAACCAGCTTTTCTGAAAGCCACATGAAAATAATTGGCCAAATAGAAAAGAGGAGACCCATACACAACCTCTACAAGAACTCAGGCTGAAAGTGGGGTTGTGGTGTGAATCTCCATGTTATCGTGTTCCCTGACACCCACCCTAGGGGGAAGAAGCTGCAACACTTCAATAGGGAGAATGGCTTCAACACCTCATTGTGCTCACCTGTTACACAAATCCACCCGCTCTCAGCAGCCCTGATGTTCGAGTGATTCCTTATGGCCATTAGGAGCATGCTCATTTTCAGGGCATGGATCTACAGATGTGATTTAGCTGGGGACCTCAGAGCTTCAGCCCTTTGAGTCAGCAGCCAGCTAATCACACTCTACTCCCTGACCTCAAATGCCCACTGGGCAATCCCACTCGGCATCTGCAGGGAGAAGGCATATGTGGAGGTGAGCCGAGTGCTGAGCTGGTAAGAGGGGCTGGAAAATGAGAAAGGTGCAGAAAAAATAAAGGGGAGCAACAAAAGCAGGGCAGAAAAGAAGACAATCAAAACTTCGGTCTCACTCTGCAAAACTTGTAAGAACTTTCTGGTATCGAGTCATATGAAGGGAAAGTGGGTGGCTCTTGAGACACAGTAAAAATGAGATTAACTCACCTACTAAATTCTCAGTCATCCTCCTCTTATAACCACTGCCAGGAAGTATGAATAACCGATCTAAATTTAAATAGAACAAAAAAGAAAATACTATACAGTATGGCTAGTCCACAAAGAAACCATGAATTTGCTCTTTTAATAATTAAAAGCAATCCGAGTTTTCCGAAGCACTCATCTCTTGTTCATGAAATAAAAGACTATCTTCACTGCCCATGTATGCCAAGTGTGCTGCATTATCTGCCCAGATAATTGCATTATTTTTTCCCATTTGGATGAAATTGCATTTTGTGAGAGTGACAAAGTAATTCCCCAAGTGCCAATTATTTCTCTGCTTAGAAAATACCATGTACAATTATTCCATTCATGGAAGAATTGAAATTCTTTAACTACCTACTTACTCATATTTTGTAAATTATGGAAGAAAAAAAATGTTCATTGCCACTACCAGCATGAGACAAATGTTTTACTGCATATGACCAGAGCTGACAAAATTTCCACCCCAAGCCCATTTGAGTTCAACTTGGGACAAGCTTTACAGACTTTTTGTTTTGTTTTTTTTATTACTTCTTGCTGTGCAGAACCAGTATACTCCTACAGCTCAGCTAACAGGCTACGTGCTTTGACCTTCAAAACCAGACTTGTAGATATCTTCACTCTTGGGTATTTTTAATGTATTTCCTTCACTGAACATTAGGAATATTAATATCTGTCTCAAGAGCTCTCCTCCAGATACTGCCTGCAATGTAGCTCTCTGGGAGCCATTTGGAGAGAGACCATTTTTAATCCCTTTCAGCAGAACTTTTTCACTCAAGTCAGTGAGTGACAATACTATGCAAAATAAGTAAAGGTGGTAGGAATGAGTTCACAGGCAAAACTCTCCATGAGTCAAATTGTCCCCCAGCTACCACATTAAATTGTGCTGATAAGAGGTGAGATTGCTAAATGACATGAAGAAGGCTTTGGCACATTAGCATCTGAGAGGGTTTTTCCCAGACATGAGTGTGGTCCCAGATCTGAAGTCCATTAAAGCCTTTTAATCACTCTAGATTTGGCTTTAGGAGAGAAGGGCAGTTTCTGGCGTTGTTGAGTTAAAGTAAGTGTATTGAAACAACCCAAGTCACTGAACTGTTGGTGGGGCTGCGATGGAAACAAAGGAGGAAGCGGAGCTAAAGGGATTTCTGAGAAACGTCACAAGCCAGTTAAGCAGGCAGGAATTGCACAACCTATCAAGCCATATGGAAAGAGGCTGCTTTCTAGAGATATGCCACCTACAGCCATTTTGTCTTTCAGTGCTCTAGTAATCAGATCCATACATATGGATTATGCTACTGGGCAAGAAAATATATATCATTCAACAGTGTCCATAAATTACAGACATAATCAAAGTTTTAAAAACGCATTTGTTTCTGTATGCACAGCAGCTCCTGACTAAAAATTAATAGTGTACTGCTTACTGTGCCTACATAGTGAACCTCAACAAGTCTAATTTCATGTTAAAATCACAAAACTTTGCCTTTTTTCAGAGAGGGAGAAAAGATAAATTAGCATTCTCTTTTTTGTGTTTAAGAACAGAAGTATGAGCTTTGAAGTCCTGTATTTGTGAAAGAAACCATCGTAGCCCGTTAAAATGAGCTTTTGGTAGTGAAAAGGTTAACTAATTTGGTTTCCCCGATAAGTTTATCTATGATCAGAACTGAGTCATACAGAAAATACTCCTACAAGATTTGACCTTTTACTTGTATCCCACACTGAGATAATATACTTAAAATGGATATCAATAAGAACTTTGTTTTAAAAAGCATATTTAAAATAAATTACTTTTAAATAACAGAAACTGTTTTCAATTAGCCCTGTTAAAGGAAATCAACTAGAAAGTTATGTATGCTTTTTTATTTTCTTTATATAAATTATACCCAGGAGTCCTATGATAGCAGCACTGTACAAACTATGCACTACCTTTATATTTATTTCTTATCAAAATAAACTTAACAAATTAGATTTGTTTTTACAGCACTTTATATCCAATAATGACAATGTTGTATTGGTCCCAGGATAAAAACAATGAAAGTAGCAGCTGAATGGTATTTTTATTAAGAGTTAACAAAAATGTCTTGTGCAAACAGAGTATATAAAGAAAATTAATTCCATAATTCCTCATGATGAAGGCGTTCTTCTCTTTTTTCTTTTTTTCTCACAATATCAATCTCATTTGGAAAGACCATTTTGAGGGGAAAACTTCAAGTTTTAGCATGACTTACTCAGCAAAATTATATGGCTGAACTTAAACATTGCTGACTGCTAGGATTTAATATTAGGACCTGGCAAATGTTTTGATAACTTAATACTTTTTAAGAGAAAACTTGTTTGTTACTGAAGATTTTGGGAGCCCAGAAGAAATATAATCTAAAAAATAACAGAACTAAAGATCCAAAGAGATGTTTCCTCTTTTTCCCATTTTTTCCATTTCCTGTACCTTAAACTGGTTCCTCCATGCTAGCATTTTAGAAGCCTTTTTACTGGTGGTAGATTCCAATATATTCAAGATATTTACCATACAGCTCAGCAAGAGTCCACGTTTTCCTCCAGCAGTGGAAACATGGCAGGGCTAATAGTCTGGGGTTTGTTACTAAAAATGAGTCCTTATACCAAAAAAAATAAAAAAATAAAAAAATAAAAAAATTAGAACATTGTTTAGAACATGTGGTTTGCTGCTGTTAAGTTAAGAGTGGAAAATCTCCTTACTTTTAAAGTTAATTTTATTTTGTGGTGGGATTGTTCTCTAGACTGAAGCAGATTTTCTCTTAAACAGAGCCTCTAATCCTACCTTACAGTCTTCTGTTCAGCAAGTCACTCTCTGTATAGCCTGGCTAGATGCATGTTTAAAGTCAAATGATGAATTAAAAGGTAAAAAGGAAGAAAAATAACTTTTCCCCACATGTGCCCCTGGGGCTGCTAGCAGGCACTCATGCCATCTTCTCCAGCTCTTGCTCTAACTACAGGAGTTGTCCAATAAAGATCTTGGGTTAAAGATGCTCTTTTAGCACTCCTAACAATGTTTCAGCTTCTAATGCAAGATTAGAGTTCTCTGCCAGGACAAATTAGAGGTTGGGCTAATTCTAACACCAGCTCCATGCAGGAAGCACCATGGAGAAGCAGGGGTGTAAGAAAAGTGTAAAGTGGTCTGATGGCCCAAGGGCTCTGAAAATCAAAGGGAAGAAACAGAGAAGAAACTTCCGACTTTTGATTGAGGCTATAATGATTTACAGTAACAGAGAATGAAATCTGAAATTTGAGGGGAAAATGACCCCAAGACAGAAGCCTTGTTTATAGCCTGCATGCCTGCATGTTATACATGCATACATACATATACATACATATATATATATATATATGTATATCCTACTTACAAGTTGTGATGACTCAGATCTAAACTCTCATGGTTTAAAATACCAGGTGAGATTCAGAGTCACATAATATTTGTGTTCCACCAACAGTCCAATGTTTTGGGGCTTTTTTTGGTAACATATGATCCTACTACATAAAATTCACTCTTGTGCAAAGGTGAGCCATTATATTGTAAATTCCACCCACAATAACTCTTGTGTAGCTCAAGTCTCAAGTGAGCTATATTTCAAGACACCCTTAAAACTTTGTACTCAGCCATTCCCCTTGCACTTTTCTATATCAGTTCACCAGGAAAATTTGACACATGAATAACCAAAATACATGCACACAAGATCACTGATTATTAGATATTAATTTTTTTTTCTGAGCATCACTCTAGCTCTTCTGCCAAAGTGTGAGAACTACACCTAGAAGCTAACTACCTTAGCCCCACTGCTGCAGAGGTCTTGCATCTCCACCAGTGATAATTTAGAAAACTCAGGAGTTCAGTCTGTCAGTATTTTTGGGGAAAGAAAAATTTGCAGCTGCCCAGCAAACAAAGGAGTTCTCACCTGACTGAACTCATAAGTAGTCAGCAATGCTGTGTTGAAACTGTCTCTATCTTTCACAGTTTAACCCCAGATGGCAATCAAGTACCACACAGCCACTTGCTCACTTCCCCACCTGCACCGATGGGGAGGTGAATTTGAAGAAAAAGTAAACCTTTTGTGTTAAGATGAGCAACAATTGAAACAAAAGAAAATATTAAGACAATAACAATTGCAATGAAAATACATTGGGGAGCTAGGGGATGTGTAAATAAAACCCAGCAGAAACAAGTGATGCTCAATACATTTGGTCACCACACACTGCTGAGCCCACCCCCCAAGCACTGATAGAAGCTCCCAGCCCAACTCCAGCAGTTTATATACTGGGCATGATGCTCTGTGGTATGGAATATCCCTTTGGCTACCTCAGGTCACCTATCCTGGCCGTGCTCCCTCCAGATGCTTGTGCATTTGCCCACTGGCAGAGCACGAGACAGTGAAAAGACCTTGATTCAGAGTAAGCACTACTTAGCAACAACTAAAACATCAGGGTGTTATCAACATAATTCTCATACTAAATCCAAAACACAGCACCGCACCAGCCACATGAAACCAGTTCAGTATCAGTGCAGCATCAGTTTGTTGAGTTACACTAAAATTTTACAGAAACTGAAAACAGAGCAGAGGACTGCTCACTGCCCCACTGTGAATAAGAGCACCTTGAGATGAGGGGTCTGATCTTCACAAGGGCATGAGTTCCTGTAGCTCCCACACCAGCTAGGAAGAGCAGCAGGTGTTCAGTACCCCTGAAATACCAGGTTTTGCATTTAAAGCATATGAATGCTTGCATGACCTCCAAGTGGTGAAGTGTCCACTCACATTTCGGGACTAGGAGCCATTTAGAGCATTGATAAAGATTTGGGAAATAAGTTCTCAGTGCTGGATACAACTATCAAAAACATACAGAATGAATTTGGGTCTTACCACAAATTCCTTGTTTTACAGATAAACAAAAGCTCAATGTAACTAACCTAGAACTGAGAAAATTTCATCTCCTGGCAGATGTCAAAACTATAAGCCAAGACAGAGAATGAGAGCGAGACCTTGCTCGAACAGAAGGTGAAGCTGTAGAGTTGCAGCGTTTATCTGTGCCATGGGGTTGTGAAACCAACTCAGTTTTGACATCTCACACATGTGCAATTGAAAAGTGAACTTGCAGAAAAGGGTTATTTCAAGAGCTGAGTGAAACTAGCTTGCTCAGTTTGCAGAGTTTTTGTGTTAACTTTCTTATGTTCTGCTTCATACATTTCTATACTCCAGGAGTTTTGTTTTGAGTTTTAGCTTCAAACAAAGCAAAACTGATTGCAAACCACTGTATTTTGACTTTTCATGTTGAAACTATATCTCACACGGAAAGTTTCAAAAGCCAAAGTGCACAGGACTGGTAGCCTGGGGTAGTTCACCCTGTGTTCAAGCCGACTGACTGAGGGTTGGAGACAAGATCTCCCTACATGCAGTGATGCTGATACCTGGCTTTTCTGTGCAGTCCCATGTCTGTACAAAACTACCCAAACACACCCAATTTTATGTAGTTTTCTTCCAGGAATAGTAGAAGAAGCTTATAGACAGAGTTGTCAGATTAAACTAACATTAAGTAGGAGTAAATTAGTAATTTTTTTATTATTACATTTGTTTCTAGCTAGGTCAAATAGAATTATTAGAAAGGTTTTTTCAAACAGAAATCCAGACATACAGATAACACTATTTTCTGCTAAATTAATGCTAGTTTTCTACCTGTATCTTATCAGATATGATTTGCCAGAAACAGCATGGCAGTGTCCAGAAACACCTTCTTGACAGAAGCATTCCTTTATTTTCCACATTCTTGTTCTTAGCAACCCTTCAACCCAACTGTTAACACATTGGAATATTTAAAATGGACACAGAAAATAATTTCTCTCTGATTTCCAACAGCACTTATTACCATATTTCCATGATCATCACTTAACTTTCCACTATATTAATAACTAAGACAAATTTTACCTAGCAAGCAGCAATCTAAACCCTCTAACTTGACAAAAATATCCTGTGCTTATTTCTCTTTCTAACCATCAAAGAAAGTCACTACAACAACCCTGGGTATCAGCATTTTTCCCGTGTGATTCACTTACACCAAGCAAACCCTCTAGACCTACTGTTTTCCTTTTTTGAATTTCTGCTTAACCAATATGATCAACAGGTCCCCTTATCTGTGGGTGGTGATAATGTCAGTATACCACTGCCCAAACAACCTTTCTCTATAGGGAAATGCTAACATTTAACTCTTTAAATTTAAACCACATGTATTTTGGTCTCATAACTGCACTCTGTATTAACTGACTTTTGTTATTAATTTGTATCACTAAAAATCTTAATGAAACCAGTTATTGCAAATGCTAAGTGCAGTAGACATCTAAAATGTGTGTATGAGCTAACATATTTAAATGGTGACTAATTATTTTCCCCAACCATTGTGAACACATTTTCAGAATTGCAGATGACACCGCTCTGCATGCTTTCAGTGTAAAGCTGTGTCTCAGAAGAGTTGTTCCTTCCAGCCCATTCCAGGGAACATAAGCAATGGCTTTCAAATGGTTTCTATCTCTTACCTTCACCTTATTCAGAAACATAAAGTGTCATTCAAGTGCTGCGTACATGAGACCTCCACCAAGAAGAGCAAATTCTGTGTGCATTGATCACTTCCAGTCTCCTTCCTGGTATTCCCTGTGAGAGGCACTGCTGCTGCACAGGGTCTTTGCATGCATTCCCATCAGGTGACCACAAATTTATAGCTGCCAGTGTAGGGAAAGTATTGGTATTTGGGATAAATATTCAGGGACTTCTTGTTCAAACAACACAAACCACAGATTCAACGGTTTCCCCAAACTAAATTGTTCCTCAGTAAAATTTAACACAACTGCAAATGTTAAAAAGCTAATACATGGATTAGCTCTAAAACTGCAATTATATTAAAAACTAGTGAGAGGAAAGGTGGAAAGACTGTATAAAATCTTAAAGTGTTTTCTGTAACCTCTAGAAATTAAACAGTTTATTTAATGTTTACACACATGATTTAAGTAGTATTTACACAGTTCTATACTTATAGCCATTGTTTTAATTATACATTTCATGTTTCATCATAGAGATGTGTTATTTAATGCATATAAATATGTAAAAAAAAATCTTTAGAACAGCATGTTTGAAAACAGATACCAACTCCCAGGTACAAATTAGCACTGCCTTTTTTTTTTTTTTTAAAATCTGAATTCTGCAGCAAATCCCATAAACTGTATGTTTCACTGCCCAGAATACCCTCCAGTTCCCTGGAGTGATATGAATAAAAGGAATGCATTTTCTCAGTCTGTCTGGGGAAGGGTACAGAGGCTTGCAAATTATATTTTAAAACAAGTCATCTGAGATAGTTCCATCACCTCAAGATATTCTGTGGACTTGGTCACAAATTTCAGAGTGCTTAGGTTGTAGCTCTCCAACACTTCCCATAATGTGAATTCTTTCCCATTTCACAATCTTTCAATTAATTCCCAATCTATAAACTCTTATCACATGTCCTGATATTTGGTAAAAGCTTTAAAAATGCCATTATACCCCTCTTAAGAGACAAATCATTCCCAGTTCTCTGTAGGAGTTTTCTTTCACCTTCATTCAAGCTCCCATTCCCAGTGATCAGAGATGAATGACACCAAAAGGGTATCTGTTTCTTGTTTCAAACAACCATTGCAGCCATGCCTTGGGAATCCATCCTGAAAAAGATTGATAAATACTTTTAAAAAAAAACCAACAGAGTACATGGAAACAGTTCTCTCTTTCACTCCCAAACTATATAATTAATATTGTACATCCCTAAATCAGATGTTATGATTGCTTTGTAAGTCACCATCCATCATGACTTTTTCTGTAAAATTTCATTTCTTTAACTTCTACAAAAGTAGTCCAAACTCATATCAATCATAATGCTAGTGAGTGATTTTAAAAAGTTCCCAGGAAAGTGCTCTCTGTCTACACAATCCTAATTAATGCCTGTGGTGGATTTTATCCAGAATTCACTACTTTCCATTAGCTTTAATTTTATTTTAGGATGACTTATGTATTTTATACATATACAATATATAATTTTAATGCATTATATATAACAAATTGCTGTTGTTATAAAATAATTCAGAAATGCTCAACCCCACATTGTGCAATTTATATATAACTATACTGACTGGTATAGTCAAGATCTTTAATTTCCCTTTCATCCAACAGACCATCAAAACTGATTAACATAAGTTCCTAATTGTGTATGTAAATAATGCATTCTTTAATTTAATTTATTTAATTTAAAAAGGGGTTTTTTTAATTAAAGAAATATTTCATGTGTCTATCCGAGTTTGCTACCTGAAATTACCACTTTCTTCAGGAAAATTAGTTTGCTGCATCATGCTCAAAACTGGGAATTAAGCTTCCTTTAGCCAGACTCCCAAGAGTTTTGAACCTCAAACCACTGCGGTCCTGACAAGAAGCCCCAGGCTCCTGGACGGGAGCATTTGCTCAACAAGAGCCGCTCCCAACTCACACACAGGTTCAGTTCACTGGAATTCAAAACACACCCTTGACAGCATCACATTGAATATAGCAACTCTGTCCTTGTTAAATATGAAAGTACTCTCCTGCCTTTATGCCTTGTGAACCTGAAATAAAACACTTTAGAGGGAATTACCTTCCCAAACGTGATATCTTTAATTTTCTTAAGCATTTGCAGAGTCATACTACCTTTTACAGCAGTTTTCTAAAGGGGAAATTCAGGTTCCTGAAAGAAGGTACCTAATGCCTACTAGGATACCCTGGAGTACCCAGGATATTTGTGCAGGGCTGGCCTGTTGTGGGACCTACAAGAGACTTTTGACCTTTGACAAAATCCCACACCTTTGAACTGGCAGTGACAGGCCAGATGGGATTCCTATGGACTCTAAAATGCACAGGCCTATGTTTAGGCACATGAGTTTTTTCTAAAACTAGTAAAATAAACTACTAAAATTAAAAACCAAAAGAGATTAAACATAATTTTATATGATTTCACTTAATTAAAAAACTGGGAAAAAAATAGCAAAAGCTTTAAAGAAATAACTTTATCTAAATCTCATCCTTTACTGTACAAAAACTGGAGATAATCATCACTTGTTATCTTGATCCTATAAAGGTCATAATGAACTAGTCACATTCACGATACTTTTATACTTTCCAACTTCAAATTTTAGAATATCACTACATTTTCAAAGTTAAATACTTAAAAAGTCAGAAAACATTAATACAAGCTTCATCCAAACCCAAGAATACAGCTTTTAGCTATTTTGGAGTGAAGTTTTTAATTCTATGTTTATATACTATTTTTTCTCACTCAGCAACTGAGTGCTTGATACTGTTCTTAAGAAAAGTGTTGTTACATTTGTAATTAAATAACATGTTGGAAAAGGACATTTTACATCTCTTCATTGAAAATAGAAATTCTAAAAATGTAAAATCAATTTCCACTTTAATGTGCTCCTTGCAGCCAAGCCTTGGAACTTGTTTTCATGTTTTCCCTCAAGCAAATTTCCCTTTGATTCCAGAAGAGCTTTGGTGGGTCATCATGTCACAGTAGCACACAGTCCTTTGTAGTCCTCCTAGAAATGGCTGAGAGGGTAAAGCTGGCTGGACTAGTCAGACGGAAGATGATTGTGATGAACTAACAAGAAATAAATTAGATACAGGCCCAAGATGTAGCAGGTGAAGTATTTCTAGAGGGGCATGGAAGCTGTTGCATTAATGTTGCATGCAAGGCAGCAAGAATGGGTGCACACTTCTGTATGCTTTTGTTTAAAGCAGATCGGTTTAACTTAAAGTAATGCCAGGGGATTGGAAACCTAAGCTTCTGGAAGAAAACAATGCAAATTGTGTTTGTTCAGGCTATGTTGCTCAGGCCCAAATCTCTCAGCTACATGCCATTGCAAACGGTAGGGGAAAGCTATTCAATGTAAAAGAGCAATAGAGATACAAGGGATCTGGATAAATGCAAAAGACAGAGAGAGAAAAAAATTTTTATAGTCATCAGAGCTGTGATGGATTGCATCAAACTTCCAGTACCATATAGGGTGGTGAAGGCAGCTCCTGCATGGATTTCACAGTAAATTTGGTTTTAACAGCCAAAGACTAGACTTGATAGACCAGGAACTCTCAGGAATGAACCAGCAGGGTCTTGGTTCTTTGCAACTCTGCCACAGCTTTCTCACTGTGATCATGAGACATCAAAACCAGTCTCTGTATATTAAAGGAGGTTGCAGCTAATACCCAGATGAACCCTTAAAGGAAAACATAAACATCATAAGAGACATTAAAATTATTATGAGATTATTTTCTGCTTGAGGCTTATTTATGGAGTGGAAAGTTAAATACTAATTTTGGTTATTTCAGACTAAATTCCAAACATTTCTGCTTTCAATTGCTTCAATGAGATTACTTCAAATTTACCTTGAAGTAAATGAGATCTGGATTCAACACCTTAATTCTTTGTTTCTTGTGGGAAGATTGATTAATATTGCTGATTTCATAGCCATGGAGGGGAGCAGTGAGTAAGCAGTGGTAAACGCGTCACAGAAAACAGTAAAAATCAGAAGACAGATTTAAGTAGACATTGGTTTGCCTTACCAACTCTCTGCCCTTTGCTATTTATAGATCAAGATTACACACTGCACAAAGATTATTAAAAAATGCAGACCAGCCAGCTTTCTCTTGGTTTTAGTTTGGAGTAAAGTATCCTTCAAAAGCTATATTTTAAGCAAAGATTTTTTTTTTCTTCTTCTTCTTTGTCACAGCCAAATTCTCCAGTTCAGGAATTTACAATATTTTCCTTTTTCCAGAATGACACCTGCTGGTGGGAGAAGCATGGATGAATTGCAGATATTTTAGAGGTTTGATTGTTGCTAACCAGACATATTATCTGAGCATGCTCATCACCTGTGTGCAGGCCAACTGTGGAAAATAAAGATTTGGAAACTGTAAAGGTGCTATAAGGACTTTGTTTTAGAAGTAATATTGTTTTCCAATATGATTTAATATTTACTCTCAATAAGCCACAAAGCTACCTACTACTAAGACAGTGCTTCCATGGTGTTTCAGTGCTGGACACTATCCCTATTTTGGGAAGCCCAAAGCATCATTTTGTCAGACTGAGGTAACAGCCAGAAGGAAACCCTCCCTACCCAATGCAAAAACCTGCTGGGCTGCTTCAAACTCTCAACTGCAAGTAAAACCAGCTGCTATTTGTGCTTATCACCCCAAAAGATTAGATCTCAAAGTCAAGTATCGTGTACATGTTCCTGACTCAGTATGGGAGGACACAACTCAGAGAGGCAGAAAGCAACATGTACTTTTGCCAAATCTGTGACAGACACTGCTCAATGCACCAGGCAGCATTAGGCTCTGTAATGGGCTTCCATATTCACAGATCCTCTGCTGCTGGGTCTGTTGCCACAGCCTCCTCCACAGCTAAACCAGAGTCAGACCTCAGCTTTTGAGACTTTCAATACATTTATAGCAATATTTCTAAAAGTGATTTCCAATGCTAAGAACCATATATAACTCTATTTCCTTTTTCAGAGCTGCAAACCATCTACCCTCTTCTGCTAAGGCAAGCTGAAGTGAAAGGTGCTCAGGACCCTGAAGAAGGCTCTGAAGATGGACTCTAAACTGTATGTTTTAAACACAACTGATGAAGAAATTGTTGTGGGGAAAAAAATACAGTTATAAAGAAAACTACTATATATTAAAATCAGTATTAGAATTCAAATAAATCTTCCAAAGTATTTACAAGACCATAGGCAAATATACACATTCAAATGTTCAATATACACATTCAAGTGTTCCCCTTGGATAACTACCTAAGTGTTTTTATGACATAGCTCATTGTAACATCAGAAAGCAAACTTTCTTTCGATTACACTGGCTTGTTAATGGCATTAGATGGCAATTTAGGAGACTTGGCTTCTACACCTGGATTTATCATTGGCCTCCTTTACGGCTTTGAACAGGAAACTTCCTTCAATTCTCCCATCTGTGAAAAGAAGGTAGCATTGGACTATTCTGATGGTTAAAAGGTTGATTTCCAAAAATTGATTTTATTTTGATAAATGCAAACACATGGAAAGGGGGTACCTTTCTACAAACTCACACGTAAGTTTAGATGCACAAAACTTCAAAAGATAGATTAGATCTGGAGAGCTTTTTTGAACATATTTTTTGCAAAGCTGATCAGAGTTTCAGTCCTACCCATGGTTGTACATACTTCAGTTTCTAATGTCCTTGTTTGTCATGCATATGATTGTGACTATCAAAATCTGGAAACATGGTTACTGCGGTTTATCTTTCTTAACCTCCTTAACAAAGCAATGGCTTCGCAAAGAACCCAGCTGCATCTCAATGCTTTCAGAAGAGCCCAGGGTAAGCACTTTGCTGCAAACAGGAGCAGGATGGAAGCAGAGAGACTGATGTAACACCAAATCTATGGTAGCCTGGACATCCCCACCAGGTTCGAGCTAACTAAAAAGCAAAGAGCAAGAAATAGCAGAAAAAATGCTTGTGCAAATTTCTTCCTACTTTTTAGAGCTGGAGCCTGAGGAGGTTTAGTGAAACAGGTTTTCTAGCTGCTTCCACTTAGCTCAAGGAGTGTCTCCTTGAGCACATCATTATCAATGATTGACCATGACCATCTCCATTCTGTGCTAGAATCCAGCAAAAAGACACTTCTAATCCCAAAGGGATAACACAGCTTTTTGTTGTCAGATTAGAGGTCAGCTTGAGTTTGAGCTCAGCTCACCCTTAAGCAGTCGTTCCAGTTTTCGTTGCCATACATGGGGAATGAAATGCACGCACAGGATACAAATAGCCTGGGATTCAAATAAGCCTCTGCACAAGGATAAAAGCTCTGATTTTGGCTACATTTTTCTCCTCTCTACTCTCTACCTATCAAACTCACATTGCATGGAATCAACTTCAAGTTGGGAATACTTTCATATCTCATTCTCTTTATTTCACCTGGGACACTCTTAACTTCAACCCTTTAGCTCTTGCTCTCTGAGAGGATGTGTGAGATGTTCGTGAGTGCTATAGACCCCTCCAACATTTTATTCAGCAGCTATTGGGAAACTGGTTTGGACCAGAGCACTGCAGCTGCAATGTTTTTAAGCACTGTCATCACTTCTGGCAATGTGTTTCCAGCATTATTTCCCATAGAAGTCCTTCCATCCCTTCCCCCACTAAGCAGCATATGCCCCTTGATGAGTCACAGCTCATCCAAACTCCCTTAGCTGCTAAACCACACTATGACCAAGAAGCTCTTCCTCAAAGGCATCCTGGCTCCAGCTGACCTCCTCAGGGACAGCCACAGGCTCTGCAGAAGTGACCTCTAACATCAAAGTTAAACATTACTTCAAACTGATACACACAGAACAAGACATAACTGCATATAATAAATACCATGGCTTCCTTTTCTTTCTAATTTTGCGTGTGTAGCTTTTCTTCTGCCCGATGGACACACTTTTCTTCCCCCTGTAACCAGCTTCCTCCAACTTTAGTTGGTTCTGTACTTCTAAGAGTACTTTCTTCCATTCAAAAAATATGTCCTTACCTTCCTCTCTTTTGTCTCAAGCTTTCTTTACTTGTCTTACCCACACAACTTATGTATTTGTATGGATCTTTATCAGCATGCACTTTTTAATTGGCCTCCAAGAAATTTGTCTCCTTCCAACCATAGTCCTCTGCAGTCAAGCCAGAAGGAACTGTTTATCTGTAGGGTGCAGTAACTTCTTGGGCTGCACAGACACTGTGCAGCCACTTCTCAGTGATCAGGTCTTTGTTCCACAAGGATGAATACCAGGTAACATGTAAGTTTTGGGAATGTCACTCTATATTGGCCTGAAGAGGTCTGGAAGACCCAGTTTTACAACCAGAGAAGTGAGTCCATTTCTTCAGAGTACTAAAGGCTGGTGAGCACCGGGAGTCCCCAGTGTGCAAGGGGATGCAGGGGCAGCACTGGGAAGTGAAATACTGTGTAAGGAACCAGAGCTCCAGGAAACCTGAACCAACCCGTCCGTCTGCACGTCTGTTAGTGGGTCAGATCTGACTGCAGACACAAGTATGTGCTACCCTCACCACTCCTGAGGAAAGCCCACTGTGCTTTTTGCTGGGCAGAGTCTCCCTGTCCAGACCATAGGGCAGCAGAAGAGGTGTACACTGTTTCCTTCCCTTTGGGAATTGTTAGTGCCATATGGGAGTTTGACTGCCAAAAGTGATACAGATCCAGAATCTCAACAGTTCCCTGCAAAGTGGAAGTTGAAACATTCCTGAGTGTTGCATATTTTTGTATTTCTGCTTTTTGTATTGTCTTTTTTTCCTTTCCACGCTATTTCCCTTTCACAGAGCTGTTTGTCATTTTACAATCCTACCCTGAACACCAGAATGACACTTACAGTTCTCCATCTAAAGACAAATACTTTCAGACAAAATGTCATGTATTTTAAACTCTGGTAAGAGCAAAGCAAGAGAGAATCCACACTGTGAATACCTTCTGCATCTGCACAAGACTGATAAACACTGCAGACTACACAGCATATGATGTCAGTCCATGGGGGAAAAAGCATTATTACCTGACCAAACCAGCAGATAAACTCGATCAGAGAATTGATATTTCCTACTTTTCTCCACCTTACATTTCCCCTACCTCCACATTTGTCTCCTTCTCAGAGATCTATTTTATGGGGATATATCAAATATGTTCCTGTTCCACAGAAACTCTTCACTGAGATCCAGAAAGATTAGCTTTTACAAGATGCCACTTTTCCAGTGAATCAAAGTACCAGATTTGCATACCATGTACAAGGTGGGGACTTTTTCAAAATTAATTTTCTCCCTCCAACCCTGCATTTACTATAGAGAAATTTCTTTCCTCCAATATCTCTTTTAAAGCTTTGCAGCCCTGAGGTCAGAATAATAGGCCAATCTTCACACCAGTCTTTCTTCCCTTCATACACAGAGGAATTGTCTTGTCACATTGTCCCTTTCCTCTTCATGAGATATTCACACATAACGGTTTCATAAACCTGTTCTGTCTAAATTTTGAACAACTGTTATTCCACTACCCTAACTGGTTGTCTTAAGTTTTGATCCCTCTTTAGCTGGTTATCTGCCATTTCCACACCCTCAGTAAGCCTCCAGACTTTGCCTTGTTGCTAGATCATCATTTCTTTATCCCACACAGTTTATAGTTCCTCTTCACAGCACAAGAGTTTTTCCCTTTCACACATTGTTTCTAGATAATAACATTTTTTCTCAAATGCTGCCTGAATATTTTTCTCAAGCTCCTCTCACTTGTTTTTACTTTATTCCTGCATATCCTGCCCCTGAGATACAACTTTCTATTCTGATCCCTCTTTTTCCTCTGTCCTTGCATTACCTACCGACATCTTTTCTGTGATGATTACCCATCAGATTAGACAAGGTGCTTTTCCCAACTGTCTTTTGTTTGGGATTTAAGTTCTAACTTTCACATCTGAAACTTTAAAAACTTTACACCTCATCCACATTTCAACCCCGAGGCTCCTCAATCTGAATGACTTGAGTAATTAAATCATATAGTTTATGAAATTTTTCATCTTCAAAATCAGGAGCCTTAATTACAATCCTGTTTCTATTTAGTCTTATATTTAGTAAACACAGTAGACCTGTGAACACTTGAAATGTCTTTCATTTTTATTCTTCCATAGAAGCCACATTAGTTCTCACAACTAATGCAAAACAGGATTGGCTGAGAGGTCATTTGATGAAGTATTTCATCTACCATGTTCATAGGTTCCTTAAGAAATAGATCCCAACTTCTGCACACCTTTCTCCAACGTCCATCTAGCAAGTCTAAGTCTCACTTAGACACATAATTTCCAGTTGTCATTTATTTCTCTAATTATACTACAGAGATCTCTGTCCATGTCTAGACTATAAAGATGAACTAAGGGCTACATCAGCCATCTGGAATGATTTCTACAGATTGTCTTTTACTAACCTCTACCAAAGTAGTTTTGACACATACAATTTTTGTCCTAGGCCAGCAATAAATACTAATAATATTTTTTTGGTGGTTTCTTGTTTTTTTTTCTTCTGAGGAAGAAATTATGACACACTGGGTTTTTTGAGAAAGAGAGTATGCAGTATTTCCAGGTCATTCCCAAAGCAATTGCATCACTGGGCAGCAAAATCCCCAGGGCTGCTGGACTTCTGGCTGCTCTCAAACTGGGACACCTCGAATAAAGCAGTCTCCAATGAAGTCTTGGGGAAGGATAACCAGAAGAGGCAGCAGCCTGAGGACTCAGTAGCTTGAGGGGGCAGACCATAAAGGTCTGATCTGCCTCCAGTCTGGCGGGAGGTAAGGGGAGGAAGCCAGAGAGCTGCTAGCCCACTGTGCAGACAAGGTGGAAGGGGGCTATGCTAGGGTAGAGGAGACTTGGGGGCTGGAGGGAAGAGGTGACTTTATCCATTTGATTATTTATTACCATGCCATCAGTCTGATCAGCCCAGCAAAGAGCCCAGGGCTGGCTGGGGGGAGCAGTGGGCGCCAGGCAGCAGCCCCTCAGCTCAGTTCTGAGTTCTCTCTTCAGTGGAGCTGATGCACCCCACTGACAGCGTTTCTACCCTGCACAAGTGGCATTTCTCAACCATGCATGGCCCCAACCAAATACTTGTGGCAAACTCTTGTCTGCAGCTCTACCAAGTCCAGTAACCAACAAAATATCTAAATCTTTCACAAGTATCAAAAGTGTGAAGCAAGACCGGTATTTAAGCCACCAAATGAGTAATATCTGAAACAGACTCAGCAAGAAGCTTGTGGGAACTTTTGTCTAGCATTATTAACTACTACAAATCACTTACCATATCTAGCCAGTTCAGACTGCTGTACTTGTTACACTAACACAAAAAAGCTGAATTCTGGGAGTCTTTTTTTTTGTTTTTGTTGTGGTATACTTTCACTCACTTTCACTAACATAATAAAAAAATGATGCCTGGAATTACAATAGCGTGGTGGAAACTTTCTACTACACTGCCGTGAACTGTAAGGAAAAACACGTACATATGTGCTACAGATATTACGTGCATTTCCAGGAACCTTGTCAAAATGGATCATATGAAAAAAACAAAACAATTAGGAAGAAAACTGCTTCATCAACTTCTTCCATTACTCACACCACAGGGCAGATGTAAGATCAAAACCAAAAGTGTAATTTTCAAAAGCCTTTTGAAAATTTGAACATTTGGCTGAATTTCATACCTTGCCACCTCCATGAACCCTGGAGAAAATGAGCAGTCTGCGATTTTTCAAGAAGGAAAACACAGCCTAAAGTATCAACATGGTTCAGGATTAGGTCCAAACACTGAACTGCTTAATTCAAGAACAAACCGCATTGTATTTTGCAAATACATCTGCAAACAGAATTAGGATAGGGTGAAACAGAAAATTCTCCTTGTGGTTTTGTGTATATCATCTTTGCCACTTTCATAATTAGAGGGCATAGGCTGCCATTAAAGTCAATTGCAAAGTTCCCATTGACTTCAGCAGATGTAAACCAGGCTTTAATATTATGCTTTTCAGTTTTCTTGAGGTTTAAACACCTCATAAAATAAATTTACAGATGAACTACACTCACAAAGAAACCTCCTGAGGAGTCCCTGAAGCCATATTTTTAAATGCTGCTATTCATTCAGGTTATATCAGACAGATTAAGGGACTGTCAAACATAGATCAAGAACAGCAATAAGAAATGATGAAAATACATTCCAGAAATAAAATTTTTAAAATATCATTCGATACATTTGACAAAACAGACTTAGAAGAGGGTTTTATATTATGCTACATATTTCACAAGCTCAGAAATCCCTATTTGTCTGCCTATTCATTTCAGCAATGTGTAAACGAAAATGTGTACCATATATACAGCAAGTTCTAAGAACAATTAAAAAAAAAAACACACATAAAAATGCAAGAAAAGCTAATTGAGAAAGAGAAAAAAAGTGCAGGAGTAGAGAGAGTCTAACCGGTGAGAAGTCAGAAATACTACCATCCAGAGCTGACATTTTCTACTACAGAGCTATGTGCCCATTGGGCATAATTTTTGGTGTTGCAGACTTTCCACAAGTAAGACTCCAACTGACTACAGTGCAAATGAATGAACTGCAGGATCTAATTAACCCTGCTGAGGTTTGAAAAACAATCTCATATGCTGCCTAAATATTACAGTGAATTTCAGAGATTTTCAATATAGTTTGCCCA
This sequence comes from Rhabdornis inornatus, assembly GCA_013397075.1. Classification (NCBI taxonomy): domain Eukaryota; kingdom Metazoa; phylum Chordata; class Aves; order Passeriformes; family Rhabdornithidae; genus Rhabdornis; species Rhabdornis inornatus. Next base: position 1,643,996 of record VWZS01009922.1, read on the forward strand.
ATTCATTGATAAATAATTATTTATAAATATTTATAAGTATAAAGTAGAAATATAAATAGAAGGTGAACATCAGATGATAAACAGATATAAGGTGATAATAATTGCCTAACCTGACTTGATGAAAGAATATGATAGATGAAACATCATAGATAGCATTACGAAAAGAAAGAATTGTGATTGCCGGATGACATTTGCACAGTCATCTTGTTCCAGATACTACTGGAACAAGCAGAAAGGATCTTTTGGCAATTAATAGCCACTGGGGAAATGTCTCCCCACTACCATACAGGAAGACAGTAGAAGAGACAAGGATACTGTCCAGCTCTCCAGAACAGACTTCAAATACCTGAACCTGGAGATCTTGTTTGCTTTTTCTACCATGCCCTGTTTCAATCAGAAAATACCTTGCACCTTCTCAACAAGTGAGCTAGAGTTCTGCATCCATCAATCCCTCTCAGTGCTGCTTCATCTCCAGAGCAGATCCATGCTAGAAACAGAGATGAAGACATATGAGTGAAAACACAGTGCAATCACAAAACTAGAGTCAATGTTTCCACACAAACGCATGTTGGAAGTGCACTGAGGTTGCAGACATAATTTTTTAAATCTTAATTTTAGGATACCTCTCCATGCATCTTGAATATTATCTTAATAAGGTGTTTGTTTTTAAAATAAATTAATAAAGTAATAAATACTAAATACTATTTCCACTATGTGCATCATACCTACCGAAACCCACCAACTAGGATGTTGCCTTTAGGCCTACACACACTTATGGAGAAATGGTCAGTAAAGAATCACAGAACCACAGACTCACTCAAGCTGAGAAGGACCCTGAGGAGGTTGTCTATTCCCACCCCCTGCTCAAAACAGGATTCATCTCACTATTAGATGTGGTTGCTCAGGGTCTTGTTGAGGTTGTCCAACTCTCTATGTGCATTCAGGCTAGTGGCAAAGAGAAACTATGCTGGAGGCTTGCCAACAGCTTACAAACTTAAATTTGGGAGCCCTAAGATGCATTCCAGCTGAGAAGAGACTGGCTCCCTACTCCTGGTTCCACTGCAGAGCATCGCTGCAGCTCCAAGTAACACCCAGGGACAACAGTGCAGGGGTTGGCTCAGTTTTGGCCTCTGGTGCCCCCAGCTAGTGACTGTTCAGTCATCCTGTGAGGACGGTGTACGGAAAGTCTGATCATAGGAAGGAGCTGTGAGAGGCGGAGAAGATGAAATCTCTGGAAATATTTGCTGTTAAGCTTTAGTAAACCTCTATGGGATATTCAGTAACTGTGTTTTTTTCCATGTCTTGAAACAGTCGACCAAACTTGAAAGGCTTTGTGAGGATGGCAAAATGCACATACCCAATTTAAAGGCAGAGAAAGGCCTGTCTTTGCTCAAAAATACAGGGGACAGATATTATTTTTCTAAAAAAGCAAAAATCTAGCCTTCTCCTTATAAATAGTTCAACCACTTTTCAATTAAAAAACTTAAAAAACTGGAGATTGGCATTGGATAAAAATAAATTTAGCCTAAATACATTCACATTGTCAGAGGTCTAGGAAAAAAAAACAACAAGAAACACTAGAAGACCTTCACAATGGCCAGAGCCGCTCATCCTGCCTGTAATATTGTTTTTTAAGCACTTAGGAGTCCCTGGAAGTGAACACAAAATAATATCTCCGAAGCTGCAGGACTGCATGTCTCTGCTCCCCGTTTTTCTGCTGCAGTATCTTGCTGTTAATTATTGTCATTATAAACCACAGCTGGCTGGTGGGAGCACCAGTCAAGTATGTTTTCCTCTGGAACTAAACTCCAGGAAAGTAAAAAACTCTGAATATGCATTGCATCAGGATTAAGGGCAAATTTTGAAGTTTGCTTCCAGAGAAAACGCTGGTACATTTAAACTGTATTAAGGGGAGGCAGTGCCAAAGGACAAGAGCACTCCACAAATACAGCTGCACTTCCATGAAGTCAGAGCAAGCAGCTCCTTGCCCACAGGATGAGGTAAGTAAGAGAGGTAGTGTAACAGCTTACAGAACACAAACAGATCTTGCAGTTCTATCTGGGTTGTGAGGCCCCAAAACTAACAATGTTAAATACATCATACATACAGTCTTTGTATTCAGCTTGAGTTTTATTTGACAGTTCTAAATTCTGACTTTTTAAAGAGTATTCTTTCTATCATCATTATTATTAAGGGTTGTTTTTTTCTGAGCTTCCAGTATGCAATTCCACTAGATGGTAAGAGATTGCTGATGGGCTCTCCATCCTGTCATACACAGCAGAGTCTTTGCTACTAGTTTCAGAGGGGCAAGATTTCACCCCACAGGAAATCAAGGTAAGTGGGAAATAATACTAATTTCATTCAATTAAATAGTAAAGCTCACACATTTTCAGGATCTCAATCATCAGACATTTCTTTTTTCTGTCACAAAAATGCAGTTGGGAGGATATGTAACATAAAGTACAAAAAAAGGTGCTGTTACACAGAGTGAGACAAGGGGGCCAAAGCTGTAAATTCCTTCCATCAACACGGTAATCTGTATTTGTAAAAGGCCAATACTGAGCAGGCAGTGAAAACAGAAATGCATAACCACATCACATCATTCCACTGCCAGAAACATTCATACTAATTTCCACCATCAAACACACAGTATGATTACTTAAAAGCTTTTTTAACTTCTAAAAACAAAATCCTCGAGATGGTATAACTTCTCATTTTCATATTCTGTAACATGAATATACATCAAATTGGCAACAATCTGTACCTTGTGTACAAGCCTCCTTCAGGGTCATTAACATGGAATCAACTCCTTGCAGTAAGTAAACACTTCTTTTTCTTGGGTTTTATGTTAAAAATTGAAAATTAATCTTGCAAGTCATTTTGAGCCAGCAAAACAGGATTGACAAAGCAAGCACTGTAGTATGATATCTTTTATTAGGCCAACTTAGAGTTCAAAAGTATGCAAGCCTCCTTGACCACACACAGGTTCCTGTATGCAGAACTCCAGGCTGGAGCCATAAAATGTATTAAATTACTTGCTTTGTCACTACCTATATATATATATATGTATAAAATATATATGTATTTAATGCATATGTATACACATTTGAAATACTTCAGAATAAACTGTTCATTGACACAGGTTTAAAATAACAACTCTGAAGGATTTCTGTGGGTTGGCATGTAATCTTGCGATGTATTACTGGGTTTAATAATTTATCAGTACACAGAACAAATCCTGTTTCTAATTTCTAATGAAGTGCAATTCCTATGAAAAAATGTCATAGTAATAATATTAGCGAATATATATTGTTTGCTGCCTATAATAATAACAATGAGAATATCTGGCAAAGATACAGCACAGTGTTTCCCATGAAGTGTTTTCTAAGGAATAATACAGAGCATCACTAACCTTGTAGTAGCTATGATACTTCAGGATGATTTAAGACCCACTCTAAATGGAAATCTCTTCTGCATAAGAATTGAAATGTTTCTAATGTTGTTATGTGCCCCAGCAAGGTGTCTGCATTACCTGCTCAGCTCTGCTCTCCATCCCACAAGCACATAAACAGACACCACCATGTCAGCTCTCAGCCCACACGACAAGCCTTCCTCCCCTGGAACAGAAGGGCCAGTTGTGGGAGCTATGTACAAAGAATGTATCGAAGAATGGTGACAGAAGCAACCCCTCTTCTTCCTTCAAGTTCTGGCACCTGTGAAGCTCTTTCTGGGTGTTTCATTAGGAGTGCTGTGGCCAGTAAATGAAAGGCAGTCATTGTTACAAAGACTGAAGAATTGGTGTCCCTCAAGCCTTTGGGCTACCAGCACAGGTAACATTTTGTAAATATGAGTATCAGTGACTGCACAGCGTCTCTACAGCCCTCAGCTACTGCAACTCTGCCAGCACAAGCTGTGGCAGTGCCTCGTGCTCTAGTTGTACATGCCTTGGGATAGGTTGGTGGGTCTGATAGCATCAAATGTGCCTCTGATGAAGTCTGCTAACTCACTTTGAATGAGCCTGAAGTTGACGTTACATTTTCTTAGATTTGATCCTGAACAACAAAGGCTGTTTAAGACCAAAGAACATCACAGGTTTGTAGAAGAGCTTTGTCTGGCTACGGCAGTACGCTCACAAAGGATCAACATTTTGATCCTTCTGCTGGTGATCTAGGTCATGGGAAAAAAATATTGGTAAGTAGATAGACTGATTAATAAGAAATCTGAAACCACCTTTAGAATAAATTTAAGATGTGGCCTCAGTGTTACCCTATCCACCTGAAAATAATATGAAGGATTAAACATGAAAGCTAGAAAGTCATTTATCCCTGAGCTGAGGTAATGGCTACTAAAAATGTGGATTTCATTGACAGATGATTTAGTGAACACGATGACAGACGCTCAAACATGGCTCCATTAAAGATAAAAGCAACATACTTAAATCTCATGAGGAGGGATTTTTTCTTATTGGTAGAAAATGTATGTCAAGACCTTTAGAAACTTAGGAACCACATAACGAGAAAATAACAAAGAATCAGCACTCATAAGTGTCTGGCTAAAGTTCCCACTAAACAAGCTTTGATAGATCATTTTTTCCTGACAACAAAGGCACCAGAGAGATTGGCTGGATTCTAGTTCTCTGCTACAACCTATGATGAAAAGTACTTCTTGTGGCCAAATGAAAAGACAAAGAGAACACTTTCTCCCTGAAAATGTGGGTTTGCTTGTGCTTCTAGAGTGAATCCAGTCCAAGGATATCATCCAAGAATATACATACCATCAGGGCCAAAGAGGAAGATGTCGTTATAAAAGTGTCCCAAATATTGAGTCATTGTGTTCTTTGAAGATGAGAGTTTTATCAATGACTGAGAAGATACTGAAAATCTAGAAACTAAAATTAGTTATTCTTTTGCTTCTGAGAGTTCAACTCCACTGCGAGCTGTAATGCACTGCCTCAGTGTTTGGTGTCAATGAGGGTGACTCAAAGGCTAGCCCAGAGATGTCCCCCCTTTCTCTGTGGGCCTTTTGGAAACACTGGTCTGGAGTGCAGCTGATGGCAGTGGGTGGCCTCACCCCTCTCATTAACGGGACACAAGAAGACAGACACTTCTAACGTGGCTCTTCCCACCAAAAAGGAAATGTCAAAAATAGGCAAGATGAATAATTCCCCAGAAGTACCCACTCCTCTCCTAAGGTGATGTGCTTAGATACAAACATTTATGTTGGACATCTACAATCAGATTAGAAGAAACCCACCTCAGACATCTGCATTTCAGAAGAGGAAAACATTGGAGCCTTATGGCACAAATGCACCTAAGAGGTGATTTTATCATTGTAGTCTTACACATCACAAAGACTAACATTTTGACTCCCAAGTCTTCTCTGAGCATTCATAAAGAATGTCAAACTGCACATTTGAGAGGAATGTGGCCTGTTTCTCAAGAGGGGAACATAGATTATATCCATCATGTCATACACCTTTCACATATGGCTTAAAGCTTGAGTATTTCATAAAGTTGACCATTAAAGGAAATTGCACATATATCCACTACTATTTTATTTATTTGCCAACAAACAGAAAAACACCTATGACAAAAAACATATAGTAACTATGAATTACAGTAATAATAAACTATCCCTAATTAATATGTCCAAGCAAACACTAGGAGTGATCTACTACTTTGCCAAGGAACAAAATAGGAAAGATTTGTAAAGTTTGGAGCTGGTATTCACCTTTGGATAGTCTTGTAAAAAAGGTATATATTCTGTGATTTAACAGATTCAAAGAAAAAATCAGCTTTTAATCTTGGTCTATAACAAGATTCCTCTATAATATTTTCATAATTAAAAACTAGGAGTAGGCAGATGAGAAGCAGAGCTGTTCCATGTGAACAAAGAGATGAGAAACAAAGGCATAATTGGGGCTCCTACTTCCAGTTCCTACTGCTCAAGCTATAAAATTGCCATAATGTCTTTCTAAGAGAGCTTTATGATGTTTTTTCATAATGTCTTGCAAGCTAGAGTAGACCTAAAGTCTTCCTTTGATATGTTTACCCTGAACTAACATTAGTTAGAGATAAAGGGTAAAATGAATGATCTGTTCAGCTGATCAAATGTAGATTTCTAAATAAGAGTGAGATGAATTTTCTCTAAGCTTCACTGACTCTATTGACTAGTCTAAGTACCTCAGGGGAGATTAGGGTTAGCTATTAGGAAAGACTTCTTCACTGAAAGACAGGTTAAGCATTGGAACAGGCCGCCCAGAGAAGTAGTGGAGTCACTACCCCCAAAAGTGCTCAAAAAATGACTGGAAGTGGCACTTTGTGATATGGTTTAGTGGGCATGGTAGTATTAGATCTAATGCTGGACGTGATCTTGCAGGTCTTTCCCAACCTTAATGATTCTGTGATGCATGATTATATGGCTATAAAGGGCATTTAGACACTCAAGTGTGGACATCTAGAGTTACCCAAAAGGTAAACATCTACCATCTCTCCCAGGCCTCACAACTCTCACTGACAGATAGGTGAGATTCCAGACTAGCTTAGTGATTAAATTAGGTTAAGGAACAACTCTGAGAAAAAAAAAATTAATAAACTGAACAGTAATCAACAGTGTCAATTGGTTATAAAAAACAGAACAGTCATAATATGATGGGATGTACATCTGACAGGGCATACGAAGGGATCCTTCATTCTGTTCGTCACAGGTTATTCTGCACCTAGGAATGCATGAGGAAAGGTGGAAAATAAAAGTAAATCTACAAGAATGGCTGGAGGTCAAGAAAAATATGATATCCTCAATCATTTTCAAATCAAGATCCAGAAAAGGTAGCAATGGGCTTAACTTGCAGCAAAAGATACTCAGGTTGCAGATCAGCTTTGTATGTGTAAATTTGCACAAGCCAAAAAGGACAGTTTTCTAAAATGATTAAACACTGGATTTAACTACCTTGAGAGGTTCTGCAATCTCCATCCCTGGAGGTCTTATAAAGCAGGTTAGCCAAATATCTGTTACAGAGAACATAGGATATTTAATGTACCTTGATCAGAAGGAAGGATTAGATGACCTCTAGCACTGCTTTCTGTAATTCTGCGGTAACAAGTAACTTTAGAGACTTGTCTTTGACTGCAACACTGTGTCATATCCAGGGTTAGAACACTCTATCTTTTCTGCTTCTTTTAAATAATACCAGCCAGTAATATTGAACTATTCTTCAGACAAAAAAAAAAAAATCTCTTTTAAACACCCACATAAAATCATACAACAGTTTGGATTGGAAAGGATTTGACCATCTAGTCCAATCTCACTGTCATGGGCAGGCGCTTGTTTTACTAGATCAAGTTGCTCAAAGGCCCATGCAACACGACCTTGAACACTTCCAATGATGGTGCATCCACAGCTTCTAAGGGAAACCTGTGCCAATATCTCACCACCTTCCGTAAAAATTTTCTTCTTTGTGTCTAATCTCAACCTGTCCTCTGTCAGTTTAAAACCACTGCCCTTTTTCCTTGTCACTACAGTCCCTCTGTGTTTCTTAGAAATTCTTTTTCTACACTGAAAGGCCACAATAAGGTCTATCCAGAGTCTTCTCTTCTCCAGACTGAGCAACCCCAACTCTCTCAGTCTTTCCTTAGAGCAGAGGTTTTCCACCCCTCTGATCTTTTTTTGTGACTCTCCTCTGGACCCATTCCAGCGGGTCTTGTCCTGTACTGGGGAGTGCAGAACTGGTTGGTAACTGCCAGCATGCTCCTTTTTACCACTTTAAAAATGGGGGTGATGTTTCCTTTTTCCAGTCACTGGCGACCTCACGCGATTGCCATAACTTTTCAAGAATGATGGAAAGCAGTTCAGCAGCTACATCAATCAGTTTTATCAGGACTATGGGATGCACCTCATCAAGCTTGTGTTCAGTTCCTCAGGTGATTAGGAACCCACTCGTCTCTTAACAGTGGGAGGGACTTTGCTGCCCCAGTCCCTGTCTTGAAATTCAGGGTTTAGAGAGATGTGGGAAGGAACATTACCATTGGAAACTGAGCCAAAAAAAAGCAGAGGAGTAACTGAACCTTCTCCATGTCTTCTGTCACTAGTCTTTCTATATATTGGGGCAGGGGTTGGTGGTGTAACCCTTGCAAATTTAAAGAAGTGCATAACTACATTATTGTTGAATCTTAAAATACAAACTGAGCAATTTCATCATTGCTATGTCTAAAAAATCACACTCACATTTACAGCCATATCAATTACATAGCACAATAAACATATTACGTAGCAGATACAAAGCTGAGCATGCAATGTCATGCAGTACTTTTGCACCTTTTTAAGTTCCCTGTAAAATCCCTGAAACAAAGACACCAAAGAAAACTCTGAAGACTGTCATATGCAAACATCACTCTCAGTTTCTTCAGAAGTAAACTTCCTTGCAGAATATATTACCATAGACCCAGAAATATGACCTCACTCTTTGACTTTTTCAAAAGAGATGGGTTGGGGGGTCACCACAAAACCTGCAATTTCATAATCTTCTAACATAACTGTTAAAACCCTGTGCCTTCTCAGAAACATGCTGTCCATTTGCACTGAGTTAAGGTAATTTTCTGGCATTATACTTTACTGACCTTATCCCCAGGGCTAGGGGGATAGGGTCATTACTTTGTCATTACAATTTGTCATACAATTTTGTATGGCTGGATGGATTGTATGCATATGTTCACTACAACTTTGTCATACAATTACTTTGTCATTTGTTCTAAATGGTCCAAGCATACACCCACCACTTCTGTGAGGTCCTACAGCAATAATACAATGCCTTCCAACGAAGTGATGTTTGGGAGGAGAAGTATGAACATGGCAATTAGCATTTTAAAGCCAAGTGTTCTTTTACACTTATGGCTTCACCTGCCACAAATGTAAAAGAACTTCCTTCCTGCTTCTTCATTCCTGAAATTATTATCATGTTACTGTTATCTGCTTCTTAGGAGTTTTAACCAAATTTTAGAATTTAATTTAATTTCCCAGTACAGTTTCAGGATGGACAATCTTATTTGTATCACAGAACACCAGGGGAAATTCACGCATAAATGGTGTCTCATACTCTGCATGCAGATGTAAACGGATACATAAAATGTACCCATTGATACATGTGTCTCTTCTCTGTGCCCTAACAAAACCCTCTTAAAAACTGCTGTTCGGTGTTTTGGTCATTCATACACCAAACTTAAAAAAGTAGAAAACATGCTACTGACTCTATATATTAAAAAATCATCAGATCTATCAGATTACAATAAAATTCCAATGCCATTATTTTGTTTCTATAACCCCTCAAGTAGCAATGTACAAGCCAGTGACTCTGGGAGAGGCACTGTCCTCTAGAACTCCACCAGTGACAATTGCCACCCAGATCCACAGATAATGTAGCACTGGCAGTTTATCTCTGTTAGCAGATCAAAGACACACTCAGGATTTGTCTAGACAAGGCACTTTGAGAAAACTAATCTGAATCAACCAAATGAAGTGAACTATATATTGGACTTACACTCTAAGTATCTGCACAGGTTTTTATTACTATTCAGTAAATCTGCATTAGAAATTAATTAACTTCCATGTCTCATAGATAACACAGTGGCAGTTTCTTAACAGGAACTCCCTAATGTGAGCCATAAAGCCATCCTCTTTATTAAGACTTTTTCATAACATACATATGTCTACATCTCACCTGTCAGATCATGCTCTGCACAATTGGGTATTTATGGGTGCATGTCCTCTCTAAAATAGACTAGATGAGTTATATATTCAAAGTACCTACTTCTCTCTACTGACCATAATGAAGTGTAATGTGACATGGTACACACTGTAAACGACATTAATGTGTGTCAAGTTTTCCCTAATATTTATTTGATCTTGGCATGGCCTGCTAACGACGATCAAGTTAACGACTGCAGGTTTCAGATCTCTGGCTGCAAGCTGTATCTCCCCTTCTCCTCTGCAGGTTATCTTCTGTGCATTTTCATTTTATATCTGAATGAAAGTAATTTTTTGATGTTGGTGGATTTTTTTGGTGTGTTCCAATGATCCAACTATTCTGCTACAAATAGCATTTGTATGCTTGAACACTGGTGTTTTAAGACACCACGCTCACCTGTAGAAAAGACAGATGGAAAATGCCTAAGGGCATTGTCTCACATCAGATTGCTCTAGCAGTCCCTCTGCTGAGACTGTGACACCACAGTAACCCTGGCAGATGTACTTCAGCCCGTGAGCCCCACTTCTACAGTCTCATTTCAGACAGGTTGGTGCATCTCCTGAAAGGCCCAGCCTTCACTTGAGGCCACAGTCTGGCAACTGGTGCTCCAGGCCTCATAAAGACTTGAATTAAGCATGTATGGCATTTTCTGGATAAGACTAGGTGGAATCTAGTTTCCTTCTGTGGCAGGATAACAGATGGGAGAAGCAGGAGGTGTCATATCTTGACTGTTTTTGACACTGACATGTATTATTCTTCTACCTCAGACACAGAAACACAGTTTAAAGGAAACTGATATAGGACGAGTACGAACTGGCAGGGAAATCATTCACTAGAAGCATTTATCAGTGGTTAGCTATTGAAATGGAAGCATATATAGAGTGGAATTCTTCAGGAGCCCATGCTAAATTTGGGGCTTCTCAATATTTCCATTAACAACCTGAATGAAGGAAGATAAAATACACTTATTCATTACTGCAGATAATCCCATAGAGACTGCCAGCTCACTGGAAAATAGGACTGAAATTCAGATAATCTTGACAAGTCGGAGAAATCGTCTTAAAAATACGTAGCAAACTTAAAAGAGTAAACCCCACAGTGGGATAGTAAGAGTAAAGAGTAAGATAGCCTTGGGAGACTTGAACTGTGGCAAGGTCCTAGATGGAATACTGAGTCTTATTTGAGATACAGCAAAAGAGAAATTGGACAGAGTTCAGAAAAGAGAGAGAAGAATTGTGAGAGGTAAAAAAGAAATAGCACACCAGTGAAGAAAAGGCAAAAGTACTGGCACGATTTAGCCCACAGATGACTACAGAAGACGCGCCAAGAAAACAATTCCAGCGTGAGGGGTGGTTAAACACTGGCATAGATTGCATGAAGACTGTGTGAAATCTCCATCCATGGATATCTTTAGGAACAGGTTAGACAAATGGAAAAGACAAAGGGTAGCAGATCATCAGGGCATAGGGAGAGGTTCAATGATCTCTGGGGTCCCTTTTACCTCTATTTTCTAGAATGCAATCATTCTGCATCTTCTAAACTTTTTGTTGTGAACAGTTGTGTTTAGAGTAATTGTGCAAAGACCAGCATTTCTCATTCAGCATCCTTGGAGCTGAATGAACCTGAGCTTTTTACTTGTTATAAATTCAGTAAGTCTGCTACTGCTCAGAGTTCACTGCACTAAAGCTAAGGCAGTTAGACAGCCTGCTTTTATAATGCTTTCAGTGAATAAATTTGCACAGCTGCTACCTACAGTCTACATTATTGCTCAGCACCACTTTGTTAATTTGGAATCCAGATCTGGTGACTGATTTAGGAAAACAGTTCAGCTAATCCCTAGTGAATAGAAATCCTCAGCCTAAGATTGTACAGCTCACCAGATTCCCACACGTGCAAAAGCAGCAGCTGCCTTGCAGAGGGAAGTTAAAATATCAAGCACAAACTTTAGGGGGTTTTCATATGACATGCTTATTTTCCTTCCTCAGAGACCTAGGGCTCCAAAAGGAAGGAGTAGAGACAATCACAAACTTTCCCAGTAGATGACTTTCATAGTAAGGTAGAAAGTGCATGTATGTGTTCTAGAGAGCTCTGAGAGGGCAATGATCCTGGGCAGGACAACATTCAGGGCTAGTGTAAAAAAAAATAAATTTTGCTAATTAGCCCTGTCTTGTTTCTTCAACCAGCTAATACAATTAGTGTGCATAACCATGTGATATCAATAACCCATATATTTTAAACTGTCTCCATGTAAATGCCTTCTGCATGATAAAACACATTCAGGCAGAGTACTGTGAATTACAGTTCCTTGGTGAGAGTTTCTGGGCTAGAATTAATTGTTATGGGAAGGCTCCTGTGCATCCTTCATGCCTGATAGGAATCCCTTGACTGACCCACAATCTGTTGAGCTTTGGGAGACCACATAAGACCCATTACTTCACTCAAACTTGGCATGAGGTAGGCAAGAAGCTGCGATGTGGAGATAGGCCAATCAGTCAGACATATGTTATGTACTATACCTGTTCCTGCAGTAGCCATCCAAATTTAGAAATAAATGAAAAAATATAATAAAATTAACTATTTTAATTACAAAAAATGAAAATTCATTTGTTCCTCAAAATTATTGTTATAAAGACATAGTAACTGCTCTCAGATAAGTCCTTCTGAGTGGCACCGAATGGTTCTACTGCAGTTGGAAACAGTTTCTATTAAGATTTACCTACCCATATTCAGGAGAATATCCCCCAGCTATGATTCTCTCTATTCTAGTATTTATAATACAAGTTTTGAGAACATTATGTAAGTTGTCTAGCTATATATTGATTTATATATGCCTCTGGATATCTCAAACACTGGCCTCCCTTTTCTCATTCTTGCTGTGCCCTTGCACTGAATATTTTTTCACTTTCCCTCCATACTTTCTTCCCCTGTTTCTGAGATTTCTCTTTTTTCCTTCCAAATTAAGATGTATGGAATTAACCTTAGAGGCTCCTTTTCAGTAGACTTTGCTTCTCTCCTGTTCTCAAGAGCAAAGAGATTTACCAATGAAATATTCTCACCTCCTGCCAATTATAAAATGGAGCTCAGTTCTCTAACAGTGCAGTGCAGGCCACTAGAGCAGAAGAGCTGAAATTGAAATCTGCTCATTAGAAGTAGGATGTTCATGTCCAGGGTTATTTCCTAGCAAGTGTACATTTACAGGTGCAATGAGAAATCTCTGAGGAAATGCCTAAGAAAAAAAAAAAAATGATGCTCAGAATCTAAAGCTATTCAGATACTTACCTCCTACTCCCCAGCAAGAAGTATTTAAACAGGGGTCAGATGCCTAAGGACCCCAGATGACCTTTGGGGATCCAGGCCTATGGTCCCATCTGAGCTACCCAAGCACCAAACAACTCAAGGTGCTCTCAGGTGAATAAGAGTCTCATGTGGAAAATTTTGTTAAAGTTTCTGAACTAAATATACTTCTGGGAAGTGAACTAGGTGTTGCTGGTCTGTTTTCTGAGATCTGTATTACAGATAGCCAAAGTGTACCAGAAATGGTTGTGTGTAAACCATGTGTTGATTGTGTTAACTTACAGTTTTTGTAGTGTCACACATTGCTGAGCCACTCACTTGACCTGTTTAAAAAAATAAAAAAAAAAAAGCCAAGCTGTATTTACTAAAATTATGTAACTAGCTTTTGATTAGCAAATACTTTCTGAAAATCATTTTATATTGACAAGACTTCTTTTTCATATAACATTTTAAAATGTTTACCTTTAGCTAGATACTGACATATCAGATCAGGGATCTGGCCTCTAAGGTAAGATACACACTTCCAAATCAAGTGCTTCAATTTGCTGTGAAATACATGAGAAAATCTGGACTCTCAGAAGAGTGATAAATACACAGTTGCACATAAAACCATGGTAATACACCAGGCCAGACATGAAGCTGCTGAAATCTCATTTTTCTCTGGAGTTTGCACACCTTGAAGCAACTATTCAAAACTAGTTTGAGTTCTAGACTAGCACTTAGCATTGTCCTGAAGCACTGAGCATTGCTAGTATGAGTGAGCACTTCAGCAGGAGCGGTACTATTATATTTGCACATTGCAAATCTCCAAAGCCACAAGCATACACATTTCCTCACCCAAATACTTTCATTTCTATCTATGCAGATATACATTAGAGATACTGAAAGTTTCTTCGTACATTAGCCACTAATCATTTTGGTTACTCTTCCTTCAGTTCATTCTATAACACTTATTAATTTATGACTGAGAAGTAATATTAATTAATCTATTAAAAGGAGGAAATATACATTCAGGTGTATGCAGGGAAACATTTTTTCTCTGTTTACTCTTAATTTACATCTTGATGAGTCAAATCCCCACTGTTACATTGCCAAGTCAAATAATATTCCATCATCGATTAAAATGGTCCCACGGGATTGTAGAATGCAAACCCCTTTAATGAATTTGGTCCACTAAATTATTATGGCCAAAAGAAAACCCTGCATTTTACATCTCTAAGCAAAAGTAATGACGAAGGCATCTTTTCAGAGCCATTAGCTTTTGAGAGGGCGGATCATGTGCAATTTCAATAGAGGAGTGTCGGTGGAAGGGCTCCACCGCGCTGGAGGGGGAATAGCCCCGGGTGACCGGCACGGGCGGCCCGGCGGCGGGGGCGGCGCCTCGGGGTCTCCGAGAGAGGAGGCAAGAGAAAAATCGAACGAGGGGGGAAACCACAAGGTGTATTGGTGCAGCTGTACAGAAGCCAGAAGGGATGGATGTTATCAACAGCCTTTTCGAGCCTTGGGCTAACCATCTGTTTTCACAGGGCAGAGATGCGGGATGCGGACACTTTGAACGCCGCATCTCGGCAGCCCCGCGTTACCGAAGAGCCCGGGGGGAGGCGGCGGCCAGCTGTGAGGAGCCCTGGGCGAGCTGAGGGGAGAGCTCGGGGCCTGCTCTGCAGGCCAGCTCTTCCCCGTTACGGAGCCTTCGCCGCGGCCGCAGAGAGGCCGAGCCGGGCCGGGGCCGACCTGGGCCGGGGCCGAGCCCGAGCCGCGAGTGTCCCGGGGCGGTCTCCGCTGCGAGCGGCACAAGCCGAGGCCGAGGCTCGGCCCCTCGGCGGCCCGGCCCCGGAGTGGCGGCGGGGCCACAGGCAGCTCCCTCCTCCTCGCACGTCCTGCCCGGCTCGGCCTCCGCCCGACCCGGCGCCTCCCGGCGCTGCCCTCTGGCAGCACGGACTGCTCCGGCTGTCCCGGCACCGTCCCAGGAGGTACCAGCACTGTCCTAACTGTTCCAGCACTAATCCAGCCGTGTCCCAGACTGTGCCAGACTGTCCCAAGGCAGTTCCAGACTGTACCAGCACTGCCCCAGATGTTCCAGCACAGTCTCGAACGGTGCCAGGGCAATTCCAGTCCGACCCAGCTTTGTCCTAGCACCGTTCCAGGATGTTCCAGCACTATCGCGACTGTTCCAATACTGTACCCGACTGTCCGAGCATCGCCCCAACTGTCCTAGCGCTGCCCGACTACAGTCACAGACTGTTCCAGACTTTCCCAACGAACTGTCGTGAACTGTCCCAACACAGTGCCAGAACTGTGCCGGCACTGCCACAGCTCCTGCGCGGGTACACATCCCACCTGTCCCCCGGGGTGCCCTAGGGGGCTTTTCCCCCTGTACCGGCCAGGCGGCACGGAACGAAGGAACTTAGCGAGCGCAGCCCTCGGCGACAGTTCCAGAGCCACGGGAAGGGTTAATTGTGCCCCGGGATAGCACATGGCCACTATTAGAGAGATAAGCACGGGAAAAAGAGCCAGTGGCTCTGCCGATGGGACCCACAAGCTATTCTGCTGTGGTGTTTGCAGTTACTGTGCTCAGGGAAAGATCAGCAACGCTTCAGCTCCCCAGGAAAGTCCGAGCACGGACAAACCCGCAGCTCGAGGTGTCAAGTTTGCAGAAAATGGCCGAAGATACTTTCTTTTTTTCCCTTTTTTCTTTTTGCGTTTTCTTCCCGGAAATAAAAATAGTAGGCTGAACGCGGGAGATGAACGACTGTCTGGTGGTAAATACTGACCAGCAGCAGCAGCAGCAGCTGGAGCTGGATCACCAGCACTGCCAGTGTGTTAACGGCAGCGTACAGAGGAGAAAGGTGAGATCTCAGGGCTGCCGCAGGTGCCTGCACGCCCACTGCCTTCACTAGTTCGAGTGTCTGCGAGAAAAGATAAGAGGCTGGTGCAGAGAAACAATAACAATAAAAACCAAAAAATATTTAGGGGGAAAAATAATAACAAAACACTAATAATTTGGAAGTAGCTGCAGAACCACCGCCCCCGGCCAGGGCGCGCAGGGCAGGTGGCAGCGGGTGGTGGCGGCGGTACAGCCACCGGTGTAAGCTATCCCTCTGTCCTGCACAGGCCAGCTAAAGGGGGCAAGAGGGAGCGGGGAAAATGAATCCTGGCCGCAGGGAGACCCCGCTGGGAAACCTGCGGGAAATGGACAAGGCGCCCCGTAGCATGGATGGTAGGACAGGCGGTGATAAATGACTCCCCCACTCTCCAGAGGTGATGGAAAAGTAAGAACACACGTTTCAGTTTCAGCGGAGCGGTATGGAAATGACTGTCATTCACATTCACCAGGTCCTGAAGGCTTTCTGGGGAGTCAAAAGTTACGTTTCGAAGCGGTGTCATTGTCGTTTCTGTCTTTACGTATTTCCAACACACTGGAAAGTTTCCATCCGAGCAATTTGAGCATTTTACGGTAGCCACCCTTTTCCCCGGAAGCCAAAACCAGCCTGGGAACCAGATCTGCAGCAGGCTGGCAGCTGCTCTTCGCCTCGCTTCGTCTGACCAAGAGGTGATGGTAAGGACTGCTGCACTTCCAGGACTCCCCGGCCCTTGGCTCCACCACCATCTCACTTGGGAACTGCCCCGAGACCAGAATCGGGTACCTCAGCAGCTCGACATCTTCCCCAGACGAGTAAATAACCCAGAACCAGCAGCTAACTCAACTCCAAAAGGTCGCATTTGGAGGGAGGTGTGGGAGGGGAGGAAACTCCAAACAGTTGTTGCTGCTTTTTCGATTTTTTTTTTTTTAATAGCGGCATTCTAACTTTTCCCGACTCTCTGAACTTCTTTGCTTAATGGCACCGTTTGACCTTCTGCTAAAAAGATGCGATCCTTCACTTTTTTCTACATGTTAAATAACTCCTGATGTGCCAGGAGAAATAAAAGTACCACCAGACACCCATGGTGCCGAGTATTTGCATTTGGTATTTTTACGACGAGATTTTAAATCCCATAATTTAATTACGCCAAATAGAAAGATAACATAGTAGTCTGTAGAGCTCAAATACCTGAATTTACACCAAAGTCTGTGCAAAGTTTGACAAGAGACGAAACCCCGCCTCAATGCCACTGGGGCGGAAGAGGGACGAGGGACACAAAAATACGAGCTTGGGGACATCTCTGCGGAAAAGGGTGCTCGAAAATGGGACGCTGAGAAAGCTGATATCGAGGGGATGAGCAGGATGTTAAGCCTGGCACAACAGCGAGCCATTAGACAGATATTTGGTTATCATCAGAGAAATCTTTGTACTGGGGAATGAAAGGAGCGAGAAACTTAACGTTTGCGGAAGGGAGAAGTGATGTCCCCATGCCCACGGTCCCGGTGCCTGGCAGCTCCGCTCCGGCCAGAGGGGGCTAGGCTGCCATGGGGGACATTTATGAAATTACACCCCGTGCTCCTGGCCACAGTTCTGAAATCACGGAGGTTAAAAAAAAAAAAAGAAAAAAAAAAGGCAAGTGCTCTCTGGGACACCGGTCATCCAAACCCAGGTTACTGCATTTCTTTTGCTAAGCGCTGTCATTTTTGCTATATATATCGTCCCACCAATCAGTTGTGACGAGAACGTGTTAAAGACCCCACTAATTTACAAAGAACAAAGACACTTTCCAGCTACGCTAGGAAAGAAAGAGAATAAAGGAGGGGGGAGGAAAAAAAAACCAGACAACAAAAACCCCAAACCTCGACTTAATTGAAAATAACGATTTTGTTCTTGGACGGCTACCAGGTTTTCGCTCTTACCATCCCGGGACTTTGATTTAACCTCAGTAACATCCTGAAAGGCTACAGTCATTTTGCATACATTGCATCGTACCTTTTCGGTCCCGCAATAGAGAGCAGTACCGAGCTGACGGCAGGCTCTCCAGAAAGGTACTTTTTTCGGTGAAAGAAACCTGATGAGCCGCGCGGGGTTAAATTAAACCTCCCAGAGATCCAGCTTGTATGAACAAAAATCGCCCAGTCTTTAACAACGTGGTCACACACGCTGGATATCGACAACGGTGTGTGAAAAATGATTACGAAATTACGCGGGTCTAAACACCCCCCCCCCCACCCAAAAAAAAAAAAAATCAGACCCAAAAAAAGCGCCCCAAAAATCTTGGTAGAAGTGACCTGTGTTAACTGCGGCTTACTGATCCTTCAGCTTTGCTTCGACACGCAGATCACGTCCATTCTCTCCACAGGTTTCCCAAAATCTCGCCTTTCCAGCCCATTCTGCGGGCTTGGCCGTACGGAGAGCGATTTGGGGAGCGGAGGGGGCTCCGCCGCCCGCCCTCGTCCCGCCGCGGGGCTGCCCAAGCCCTCTGGAGGCGTTTGAGCGAGGGACAAGGGGAGGTCACTGGGTCCTGGGGCTGCTTCGCAGAGCCCAGGGAGTGCAGCCCTGGAGAAACCGCGGTGCACCCGCATAATTCCCAAGAAAAACGCCGAGGAAGAAAGCGGGATGACGGAGTCGCTCCCGCTTCGCTAGAAGTGCAGACGCACCGTGTCAGTCCCGGTACAGCTGAAGCCCCCCCTTCTCACTCCCTCTTCCCTCACTTCTCTCTCCTCCCCAGCTATATATCTGGCACTTTTATTGTTGGGCTTGGATTTCGGGTTTTTTGGTTTGTGTTTGTTTTTTTGGTTGTGTGGGGTTTTTTGTTGTTTTTTTTTTTTTTACTTTTTCCTCCCTTAAGCGCAAATATCTTCTCCCCTCTGCCTTTGACATTTGGGGCTTATGAGCAAGAAAAGCTCTCTCTTTCCATGACACCACGGGGGAATTTTAGGGGTTCTTTGAAAAACTAAAGATCAGGCAGGCGAAGGCGTTGACTGTATTTGGTTGGCAGCACCCGCCGAGCGCAGAGCTGGAGGTGGCTGAGCGACAGTGGCTCATCCCCACGGTGAGCCAGCAGGGACCTACCCCCGTGTCCAGCTGCAAACCCATCTGCTGGGAAACGGGGCTTGGGGAGGTGCCACCACCACACCGAGAAACGACTCTTTCCCGACACTCAAAACTATAGGAAGTATTTTCCTGCCCCCCTTCCCTGCTTAGGGTCACGGGGAGCTGCTTTCAGTCTCTGTCTCCGAATTTCGCTGGTTTCTTAAGAGGAGACACTGAACTATCACTGTTGCAATAAACTCACAGCTGCTACAAGTTGTTACTAAAGAGCGTCGAATCAAGTCTCTATCACTGCTGTGAGATTTTCTTGTAAAAATAAATAAAGAAAAGAAATTAGATTTTTCTGTCCTATTATTAAATACAGTAAGTTGCCGTACTCGACCAATAAAACCCTAAAAGTTTATAAAAATATATCAGTAATATTGACAATAACACCAAAAGCAGCGCTCGAAGCGGTGCACAAACCCGGTAAACGCCTGACCGGAAAACCAAGGCGTTTGGAGCTAAGTTTTGTCGTTTCAGTTCTCCTGCTGGTGGCAACGACGTGTCGATAAACAAAAAGTGAGAATTGAGGGGGAACGGCGGGGGGCAAGGGAGAGGCGGCAAGCGAGGTTTTCCAAAGGCGGAGTTTTCTGAGGTCATTTAATCTCGAGTCTTTCGTCATTTTGAATATCAAAGAAAACTGACTGGATGATTTTCCCCGTCCCTCGCCTGGCTGGGGTGATGCGGTACCTTCGCGCACAGATTACTTTAATCAAGGTGTTAAAACGTTCTGGGTTCTTCCCTTGACGCTGACCGTGTGTTTAACAAACGCCCGGCGCAATTATTCGAGCTCGCTGCAAACTGGGTTCAACTATGAATCTTGATAGGGTGGACATTTGGAGTTTAATCGTTGCTACTTTTACTTTACATTACAGAAGAAATATGGAAAGTTGTTTGGTAAGTTTTTGATTGCAACTTTAGAGTTTCCTTCTCTATCGTAAGAGCAAAGTAGTGTGCAACATGTAGAAACTTTTCCCTATAAGACATCTATTTCCCGGTACAGAAAACAATCGGTATCCCTTCGGAAAATAAAGTACAGCTCTTAAAAACTTGGGGAAAAGAGCTTGTCCTCCGCTTAAGCTCTTTCCCCCTCAAAAAACAGCCGGTAAACCAGCGCTGAGGCAGCCAAGCTGCTCTGTCCGCAAACCTGGGAGGGAAAAGAAAAAAAAATGGAAAAAAAAAGCGGCGCAGGCATTCCTTAGAGCAGAAGTGAAACCGTCTTGATCCTGGCGAGTTTGTTTGTAAACCCGGGAAGCAGTGAGCCCGGGGGGTGGCGGGGGGGCGGTTCCGCCCAAGGGGTGCGGGGTGCGCGGCGGCGGCGGGACCCGCCGGGGCTGGGGCTGCAACTGCTGACTCAGAACAGCAATGTAGGTCATAACGAGTTTCCTTAAGTTACCTAAGTTCCAACAATTCAGCTTTTCTTCAGAGACTTCCAAAGTGCTGTTGCAACATCTCTGAACGCCGTGGCTTCTGCTGAAGCTCAGCCGCCGGCTCCGAGCCACCGGAC